>BPUM01000007.1:3610000-4219259 GCA_020521455.1 Prunus kanzakura | reverse complement strand
TATTGATTTCCGATCGAGCCCAAAACTTGGTCATCATCATAACATGGTGGGTGGAGTCCTTTGGTGAGTTTTGAGTGAAATCCAATCGCTAGAACTATGCAATACACCAACCACTCCAATTCGGAACGAACTGCCTTCGAACTTGAATTGTCCAATTTCTTTCCTCTATTGATTTCCGATGGAGCCCAAAACAAGGCATCATCATAATATGGTGGGAGGAGTCATTTGGTGGGTTTTGAGAAAAATCCAATCGCCAGAACTATGGAATACACCAACCACTCCTATAAGGAACGACCTGCCTTTGAACCTTAATTGTCCAATTTCTTTCGCCTATAGATTTCCGATAGAGCCCAAAACTTGGGCTTCATCATAATGTGGTGGGAGGAGTCATTTAGAGAGTTTTGAGTGAAATCCAATCGCTAGAACGACGGAATACACCAACCACTCCTATAAGGAACGAATTGCCTGTGAACTTGAATTGTCCAATTTCTTACCCTTATTGATTTCCAATCGAGCCCAAAACTTGGGCATCATCATAATACAGCGGGAGGAGTCATTTGGTGAGTTTTCAGTGAAATCCAATGGCTAGAACTATGTAATACACCAACCACTCCAATTCGGAACGAATTGCCTTCGAACTTGAATTGTCCAATTTCTTACACCTGTGGATTCCCATTGAGCCAAAAACTTTGGCATCATTATTATGTGGGGGACGAGTCATTTAGTGAGTTTTGAGTCATATCCAATCGCTAGAACTACGGAATACACTAACCACTACGATAAGGAGGGAACTGCCTTTGAACTTGAATTGTCCAATTTCTCACACCTATGGAATTTCGATCGAGCCCAAAACTTGGGCATCATCATAATAAGGAGAGAGGAGTCATTTGGTGAGTTTTGAGAGAAATCCAATCGCTAGAACTATGCAATACACCAACCACTCAAATTCGGAACGAACTGCCTTTGAAATTGAATTGTCCAATTTCTCACACCTATGGATTTCCGATAGAGCCGAAAACCTGGGCATCATCGTAATACGGTGGGATGGGTCATTTGGTGAGTTTTGAGAGAAATCCAATCGCTAGAACTATGAAATACACCAACCACTCCTATAAGGAAAGAACTGCCTTTGAACCTGAATTGTCCAATTTCTTACACCTATTGATTTCCGATCGAGCCCAAAACTTGGGCATCATCATAATATGGTGGGAGGAGTCATTTGGTGAGTTTTGAGTGAAATCCAATCGCTAGAACTACAGAATACACGAACCCCTCCTATAAGGAACGAACTGCCTTCGAGCCTTAATTGTCCAATTTCTTACCCCTATGGATTTCCGATCTACCTCAAAACTTGGGTATCATAATAATATGGTGGGAGGAGTCATTTGGTGAGTTTTCAGTGAAATCCAATTGCTTGAACTACGGAATACACCAGCCACTCCTATAAGGAACGAAATCCCTTTGAACATGAATTGTCCAATTTCTTACCCGTATTGATTTCCGATCAAGTCCAAAACTTGGGGATCATCATAATATGGTGGGAAGAGTCATTTGGTGAGTTTTGAGTGAAATCCAATCGCTAGAACTATGCAATACGCCAACCACTTCAATTCGGAACGAACTGCCTTTGAACTTTAATTGTCCAATTTCTTGCACCTATGGATTTCCGATCGAGCCCGAAACTTGGGCATCATCATAATATGGTGGGAGGAGTCATTTGGGGAGTTTTGAGTGAAATCCAATTGTTAGAACTACGAAATACACCAACCACTCCTATATGGAACGAACTGCCTTTGAAGCTGAATTGTCCAATTTCTTACCCCTACTGAGTTCCGATCTAACCAAAAACTTGGGCATCATGATAATATGGTGGGTGGAGTCATTTGGTGAGTTTTGAGTGAAATCCAATTGCTAGAACTACGGAAATCACCAACCACTCCTATAAGGAACGAACTGACTTTGAACCTGAATTGCCCAATTTCTTACCCCTATAGATTTCCGATCGAACCAAAAACTTGGGCATCATCATAGTATGGTGGGAGGAGTCATTTGGTGAGTTTTGAGTGAAGTCCAACTGCTAGAACTACGGAATGTACCAACCACTCTTATAAGGAACGAACTGCCTTTGAACATGAATTGTCCAATTTCTTACCCCTACTAATTTCCGATCGAGCACAAAACTTGGGCATCATCATAATATGGTGGGAGGAGTCATTTGGTGAGTTTTGATTGAAATCCAATCGCTAGAACTATGCAATACGCCAACAACTCCAATTCGGAACGAACTGCCTTTGAACTTGAATTGTCCAATTTCTTACCCCTATTGATTTCAGATCGAGCCCAAAACTTGGGCATCATCATAATATGGTGGGAGGAGTCATTTCGTGAGTTTTCAGTGAAATGCAATCTTCAGAACTACGGAATACAGCACCCACTCCTATAAGGAAGGAACTGCATTTGAACCTGAATTGTCCAATTTCTTACCCCTATTGATTTCCAATTGGGCCCAAAACTTGGGCATCGTCATAATACAGCGGGAGGAGTCATTTGGTGAGTTTTCAGTGAAATCCAATGGCTAGAACTATGTAATACACCAACCACTCCAATTCGAAACGAACTGCCTTTGAACTTGAATTGTCCAATTTCTTACACCTGTGGATTCCCATCGAGCCCAAAACTTGGGCTTCATCATTATGTGGGGGATGAGTCATTTATTGAGTTTTGAGTCAAATCCAATCGCTAGAACTACGGAATACACCGACCACTCCGATAAGGAGGGAACTACTTTTCAACTTGAACTGTCCAATTTCTCACACCTATGGACTTCTGATCTAGCCCAAAACTTGGGAGGAGTCATTTGGTGAGTTTTGAGAGAAATCCAATCGCTAGAACTATGCAATAACCCAACCACTCCAATTCGGAACGAACTGCCTTTGAAATTGAATTGTCCAATTTCTCACACCTATGGATTTCCGATAGAGCCGAAAACTTGGGCATCGTCATAATATGGTGGGAGGAGTCATTTGGTGAGTTTTGAGTGAAATCCAATCACTAGAACTACGGAACACACCAACCACTCCTATAAGGAACGAACTGCATTTGAACCTGAATTGTCCAATTTCTTACCCCTATTGATTTCCGATCGAGCCCAAAACTTGGTCATCATCATAATATGGTGGGAGGAGTCATTTGGTTGGTTTTGAGTGAAATCCAATGCTAGAACTATGCAATACGCCAACCACTCCAATTCGGAACGAACTGCATTTGAACTTCAGTATCCTCATAATATGGTGGGAGGAGTCATTTGGTGAGTTTTGAGTGAAATCCAATTGTTAGAACTACGAAATACACCAACCACTCCTATATGGAACGAACTGCCTTTGAAGCTGAATTGTCCAATTTCTTACCCCTATTGATTTCCGATCTAACCAAAAACTTGGGCATCATGATAATATGGTGGGAGGAGCCATTTGGTGAGTTTTGAGTGAAATCCAACTGCTAGAACTACGGAATATACCAACCACTCCTATAAGGAATGAACTGTCTTTGAAGCTGAATTGTCCAATTTCTTACCCTTACTAATTTCCGTTCGAGCCCAAAACTTGGGCATCGTCATAATATGGTGGGAGGAGTCATTTGGTGGGTTTTGAGTGAAATCCAATCGCTAGAACTATGCAGTACGCCAACCACTCCAATTCGGAACGAACTGCCTTTGAACTTGAATTGTCCAATTTCTTACACCTATGGATTTCCGTTCGAGCATAAAACTTGGGCATCATCATAATATGGGGGAGGAGTCATTTGGTGAGTTTTGTTTTGACAGGACCCGCCCCGAATTCCTCGAAACTCGAGATGAATCCTGTGGAAATTCCGACATCACACCTATGCCGGGCCCACTAACTAAAAATTTAGCCTCTTTTCCAAATTAAGGGGAAATTTCAACCTGCATAAAACACAGACATTACACGAGACTTTCTACCGAAATTTTGGTAGCGTCTCCCTTATAAATTGAACATTCCCCAAAAATTTCAACCTGCATAAAACACATTTAACAATACCAACCGGCAGCATGCACAATACAATCTCATGTAAATCATCTAATTGGCCACCAGCCTTCAAATGGTTTGAAACAAAACCAGAAAAGTTCTTAAGTCGAACAATGCATAAACCAAACAATTAATGATCTCAATAATTCGGATTCAAATCAAATAATCCCCATCAAAATCCAATCACATACACATAATCAATCAAACCTTTTACACACAATAAAATTCGCGGCTGCACCTAGGTGAGACCCCAGGCTGCCTACGTACCCTTGGACAAGGGATCAAGCCACACGTAGTTCTTATCTCAACGGTCACAACTCCGATAATAGACAATTATTTACAATAGAACCGACTATACAATTCAGATCTACCACAATTTTAAATCCGATAAAAACACATTGAAACATTATCACTTTCCTCCCAAGGCATCGTATTAAGAAGACATCCGAAGGGCCTGGACAAACTCCGACGGACCTGGGCAAAATAAATCTCCGAAGGGCCTGGGCAAAATAAATCAATCCCCGAGGGGCCTGGGAAACTCCGACGGGCCTGGGCAAAATAAATCAATCTCCGAGGGGCTTGGGCAAACTCCAACGGGGCTGGGCAAAATAAATCAATCTCCGAAGGGCCTGGGCAAACTCCGACGGGCCTGGGCAAAATAAATAATCTGAAGGGCCTGGACAAACTCCGACGGGCCTGGGCAAAATAAATCTCCAAAATAAATCTCTGAAGGGCCTGGACAAACTCCGACGGGCCTGAGCAAAATAAATCTCCAAAATAAATAATCCGAAGGGCTTGGACAAACTTCGACGGGCCTGGGCAAAATAAATCTCCAAAATAAATCTTCGAAGGGCCTGGACAAACTCCGACGGGCCTGGGCAAAATAAATCTCCGAAGGGCCTAGGCAAAATAAATTCTCAAACATAAAACCCACAACCGGGGAGGTACCTAAGGTAGTGCTAATAACACTCAAATTAACATTCTAAGTACCCCATACAAAATCAACAAATATAGCACTTTCTCAATTATTGTAAATCTACACTCAAGATATTCGAAAGTATCCAAACCCAAATATACAACACAAATACTTCATAATATATCAAATATATTAATCAAATATATAATATATTTCAAATGAATCATTAAAACAATATACATAAACTTTCCACACTTGGTCAACTAGGCCCGCGGGGCCCACGACCTCCTTTTTACGATCCAAACGTTCCTATGGGTTCCACAATGTCTAGGATGCACGTCCTGCAAGTTTGGTTCAGATCGGACAGTCAGATCGCTCGCGATCGCACAATCGGACGGTTATCGTAAAACACAAACTTTAACTATTTGAATCGGAACATCCGGGGCTCCGATCCCCGATCCGCGAATTCCTACACGATCCTAGGAATACCTAGATCAATACATATGAAATGGGAAGCGATCCAACGGTTCTAACATATCGAACCCGGAAATCACACAATATGTTAAATCCGTTCGGGGTTCAAACGTTATCCAAATTGAGATCCGCGAATTCCTACGCGCTCGTGACAATTAGGAGATCGTATTGGGACAAAATGCCCCTCTGATACAGTGCCCATGCGCCGCCACACGCGCTGGCAGCGCGTGAGTGTCCAAAGCGATATCGCATCGCCGGAAAATCTTAGAATCTCGGGCCAAGACTCCTACCCTAGGTAATACACCTAATTTGGAGTCACTTTTGTTCTTGGACATACCCCAAAAAGTGACCGGAAGTGGCCGAAAATGGAGGTCGAAACCGGCCGATTTTTCTATCGCTTAAATGACTTCCAAAACTCAGAAATTTCTCCTATCCAACACAACCAGCAGCTAGAGCATGAAAAATAGTCTAAAATCCATACCTCACTCGTCGCAATCGGTGGCCAAACGACGGAGATCGAAGCCGGAAAAATTCTGTCAAAACCCATGCGATTCCAAGAGTTTTCTGGCGACTGGAGCTGCTGGCGACGGCAAAGGAGGGCTGGGGTTCGACGGCGGGGATGTGCTGGTTGTTTTGGGTCTGATCCCGGCCGGAGTGGAGGCCGGTGGTGGCGGCGGTGAAGGTGAACAGCCGCTGCACTGTTCACAAGGGGGGGCTCGCGACAGGAGGGAGAGAGAGAGAGAGAAATCTGGTTTTTAAAACCAGTTTTTGCAAAAATTCCAATTTTTGCCCCCCTTCAATTTTTGCTCGTATCTCTCTCATTATAACTCGAATTCGAACCCGGTACGTGTCTACAGACTCGTTTCGATATGCTCTACGCAACGGTATAACCGGAAGTCCCAAATTCCTTCCCGAACTTAAAATGACCTTTTTGCCCTTTTTTAAAATTACGCAAATATTTATTATTTTCAAAACCCATAATTAATTCAAATCACATTATTTTTATTGTTTATTTCAACTTATTTTCTCATTCAAATTTATTTCCACCTAATTTAATTATTTTATTTCTTTTTCGGACCGGGATGTTACATGAGTGAAATCCAATCGCTAGAACTATGCAATACGCCAACCACTCCAATTCGGAACGAACTGCCTTTGAACTTGAATTGTCCAATTTCTTACACCTATGGATTTCCGTTCGAGCATAAAACTTGGGCATCATCATACTATGGGGGAGGAGTCATTTGGGGAGTTTTGAGTGAAATCCAATTGCTAACACTACATAATACACCAACCACTCCAATCATGAACGAACTGCCTATGAACCTGAATTGTCCAATTTCTTACCCCTATTGATTTCCGATCGAGCCCAAAACTTGGGCATCATCATAATATGGTGGGATGAGTCATTTGGTGACTTTTGAGAAAAATCCAATCGCTAGAACTACGGAATACACCAACCACTCCTATACGGAACGAGCCGCCTTTGAACCTGAATTCTCCAATTTCTTACCCCTATTGATTTCCGATTGCGCCCAAAACTTGGGCATCGTCATAATATGGTGGGAGGAGTCATTTGGTGAGTTTTGAGTGAAGTCCAATCGCTAGAACTATGCAATACGCCAACCACTCCAATTCGGAACGAACTGCCTTTAAACTTGAATTGTCCAATTTGTTGCACCTATGGATTTCCGATCGAGCCCGAAACTTGGGCATCAACATAATATGGTGGGAGGAGTCGTTTGGTGAGTTTTGGGTGAAATCCAATCGCTAGAACTACGGAAAACACCAACAACTCCTTTAAGGAACGAACTGCCTTTGAACCTGAATTGTCCAATTTCTTACACCTATGGATTTCCAATCGAGCCCAAAACTTGGGCATCATCATAATATGGTGGGAGGAGTCATTTGGTGAGTTTTGAGTCAAATCCAATCACTAGAACTACGGAATACACCAACCACTCCTATAAATAACGAAATGCCTTTGAACCTGAATTGTCCAATTTCTTACACCTATTGATTTCCGATCGAGCTCAAAACTTGGGCATCATCATAATATGGTGGGACGAGTCCTTTGGTGAGTTTTGAGAGAAATCCAATCGCTAGAACTACGGAATACATCAAACACTCCTATAAGGAACGAACTGCCTTTGAAACTGAATTGTCCAATTTCTAACCCTTATTGATTTTCGATCGAGCCCGAAACTTGGGCACCACCATAATATGGTTGGAGGAGTCATTTGGTGAGTTTTGATTGAAATCCAGTCGCTAGAACTATACAATGCACCAACCACTCCAATTCGGAACGAGCTGCCTTTGAACTTGAATTGTCCAATTTCTTACACCTATGGATTTCCGATCGAGCCCAAAACTTGGGCATCATCGGAATATGATGGGAGGAGTCATTTGGTGGGTTTTGAGTCAAATCCAATCGCTAGAACTATGGAATACACCATCCACTCCTATAAATAACGAAATGCCTTTGAACCTGAATTGTAAGATCCCATATCGACCAACGTAGAGGGGGGTGATGTGCCTTATATGTGCACACCCGCATCCATCTAGCACGAGGCCTTTTGGGAGCTCACTGGCTTCGAATTCTTAGGAACTCCGAAGTTAAGCGAGTTGGGGGCTAGAGCAATCCCAGGATGGGTAACCCACTGGGAAGTTGGTCGTGAGCTCCCAGAAACAAAACCGTGAGGGCCAGAGAGGGGGGGCCCAAAGCGGACAATATCGTGCTACGGCGGAGCCGATCCGGGATGTGACAATTTGGTATCAGAGCCACTTTGCCGTGTGGTGCGAGTGTACCGACGAGGACGTCGGGCCCCTAAGGGGGGTGGATTGTAAGATCCCATATCGACCAACGAAGAGGGGGGTGATGTGCCTTATATGTGCACACCCGCATCCATCTAGCACGAGGCCTTTTGGGAGCTCACTGGCTTCGGATTCTTAGGAACTCCCTAGAGCAATCCCAAGATGGGTGACCCACTGGGAAGTGGGTCGTGAGCTCCCAGAAACAAAACCGTGAGGGACAGAGAGGGGGGGCCCAAAGCGGACAATATCGTGCTACGGCGGAGCCGATCCGGGATGTGACACCAATGATACTATCACAAACATTCTTCTCAATGTGCATAACATCTAGGACATGCCTCACTGGAAGGTATTTCCAATACTCAAGATCAAAGAATTTTGACTTCTTCTTCCAACAAACTATGTCACCATCATTTTCACCTCCACCTCCCCCTTTTTTCGAGCCCTATATGTAATTAATATCTTCAACCATATGCAGCACGTCTTCTCCCGTTAATGGCTCCAGAGGCGTGCCATATTCAGGTTTCCCCTTTAAAGCTGCACGTTGCCTCCTATATGGATGATTGATTGGTAACCATTTTCTATGCCCAATGTAACAAATTTTGTGGCCATTTTTCAACCTGTGACTAGGTGTATCATCGCCGTATATTGGACAAGCTTTATATCCTTTAACAACACAACCAGATAAGTTTCCATAGGCGGGAAAATCATTAATGGTCCACAGTAATGCAGCTCTGAGTGTAAAGTATTCTCCTATGTGTGCATCATACACACCACTAATCCCATCCCACAAAGATTTTAAATCATCAATTAAAGGCTCCAAGTAGACGTCTATATCATTTACGGGTTGTTTAGGACCGGAAATCAATAAAGTCAACATCATTAACTTTTGTTTCATGCACAGCCATAGTGGGAGATTATATGTAACTAAGATAACTGGCTAGCAACTATATCTGCTACTTAGAGAACTATGGGGATTGAATCCATCAGATGAAAGAGCCAATCTCAAGTTTCTCGGCTCATTACCAAACTCGGGCCATTTATCATCAACAAGTTTCCAAGACGGGGAATCCGCCGGATGAGACATCTGACCGTCAATTGATTTTCTAGCAGCATGCCAAGTCAAATTCTTAGCTATCTCATGTGATTGAAACATCCTTTTAAACCTTGGAATTGGAGGAAAATACCACAACATCTTCGTTGCCACACCCTCTTTCAAGAACCCATCTTTGGTTTCCTTCCACCTTGAGATACCACAAGTAGGACAATTAGTTGAATCTTCATACTCCTTCCTATACAAGATGCAATCATTGGGGCATGCGTGGATTTTCTCATAACTCAGCCCCAATGTACACAAAGTCTTTTTTGCCTCATACATAGAGGCCGGTATTGTATTTCCTTCTGGAAGCAACTCGCCCTGAAGTATTAATAATTCTGTAAAACATACATCACTCATCCCATGTTTTGCCTTCAAATTATACAACTTCACTAATGCCGATAACTTGGTGTACTTTCTACAACCAGGGTACAATGGTTGATCTCCATCCCCAATCACATTAGCAAACTCATAAGGATCGGATCCAAAATCACCAAAATCATTATCATCCATCTCTATTTCTTCAGACACAAAACTGTACCTACTATGGTCATCATCTTCTTCAATATTTCTACTAGCATTAGTAGTTGGTTCCCAAGGTTCTCCATGAAATTTCCAATTCTTATAGCTTTGGTCAACTCCATTAAAGTATAAGTGATCCCTTATAATTCCAACCCCAAACAATTTCAAATTCACACATTTAACACATGGACAACAGATATGCATTGTAGTCAAAAGATTTTCTACAGAAAATTGCAAAAATGCTTTCACCCCTAACTCATATGCCTTCCATCTTCTATCCGAGTGCATCCATGACTTATCCATCTCCGACACTATATCCTATTATCTATAATAAGGTGAAAAGACAAGCAATGACTATCACTATAGCAGATTATATAAGGTTTTAATAGCAAACAATATTGTATACAGACGATGGTTTTTAAACAACCACAAACGTATTACATAGATATAGACGACGGGTTTTAAAAAACGTCGTCTAATGCTAGCAATAAACAGAGTCCAGCTAACTTGAACCACGACGGTAGTTAAAAAATGCGTTGTGGTATAAATTTACAGATGACGGTTTGTTAAAAAATCGTCGTCGTATGCATAAAAAAGATATCGAAATCCCAGTTTATTTTCAAGAACCCAAAATATATTCAGAACACAACATATACATTAATTTTTATGTTGGGTATTAAGAACACGTATACTAAGCACGAAACCAACATATACTAAGCATGAAAACATTAAATCCATTCCCGATTCAGAATAACAGAGAGTGATTAAAAGATCCGACAACATTAAATCCATTCCCAATTCATGAAAACATTAAACATTAAATCCATTAACCCATACCGTCGACAACATTAAAAAATCACAAAACCCTTTACCACAGAACTGAATATCATTCAATGAATTTACAAGCATGAGATTAGGGTTTGTACTTACAGGTAGGCAGAGCTCACAGATTATGGCCAACTTGGATTCGACGGAGTTGTAAACTTGGCCAACTTGGATTCGACGGAGAGCCCAACTTTGAATTAGAGTTGAAGTGAGAGAGCGGAGCGAAATGTTTTAGGTCACAGACTATGGCTAACTTGGTTCAGGATTACAAGTATAAGAGTTAGAGCGAAATCTGAAAATTTTAGGTCGAGGTGAAATTTTTAGAAAGCGCGCTTTTTAAAAAACATCGACGGACACAAAAAAACAACCGTCGTTAAAAGTACAACCTAAACATGACCTTATTTAAAAAATGACGTCGTTGTAAATATTCTTACGACCATCGTTAAAAGTACAACCATCGTTAAAAGTACAACCATCGTTAACATGTCAAAAGAAATATGACGCCTATTAAAATAATTGGGTTGTGGTATCTCCATACATCGTAAAAAAAAAAAGCAGACGTATTAGAAAATTAAATAGACAAATATACCCTAAACCCTAAACCCTAATAAATAAAACCTAAATTATATATTTTTTTTAAAAAAAAAAATTTTCAATAGGGATTAGGGTTTTATGGCCTAAAATATCTCATCCATAAAACCCTAAACCTTAATCCCTTTTCTAAATTTATTTAAACCCTAAACCATTAAAGTATAAGTGATGTTGTGACTCATGAAAACATTTTTCTTTTTAGTGGTAATTTTAAATTTGTATAACTCAAACTTAATTTTTTAAAGCTTAAGGGGGAAGAAAATATCTCAATGACTTCATAGGAGTTGACGATGCATTTTTTGGAGTTATTTTAAATTTATTATGAATATTTCGAATTAAATAGAATAAAATATTATTAATAAAACCCACAAACGACGTCGGCGTTAATAACTTAACGACGTCGGCGTTAATAACTTAACGACGTCGGCGTTAATAACTTAACGACGTTGTAAATCATAATAAACGACTTAATTTTCAAAACAACGTCGTTTAAAGTTAAAACTATGGGCATTTTTACACAGAAAACGATGTACAAACCATATTCCATGACCTAAACTCTTAACCTCTCGCCGTCTAGTGACAAGCAAACAACGTCGTCTATATAACCAATAGCGTCATTTGAAAATCCTTTTACGTCGCTTATTAAAAAACTGTGACGTTGTTATGTGTGTACAACGTCTTTTTGAAGAAACCACGGTTTAGAAATGCGCTCTTTGTAAATCATCGACGGAAAACAAGAAAACCATCGATAAAAATATAAATAAACATGACGCTTATTACATCTATACCCTAAACCCTAAACCTTAAACTCTAAACCACAAAATATAAACCCTAAATTATATATATATATTTAAATAATTTTAGAAAGGGGTTTATGGTTTTACGGCCTAATATATATTAACCATAAACCCTAAAGCCCAAAAATAAACCTTTATCCCCCTAAACCCTAAACCATTAAAGTATAAGTGATGTTGTGACTCATGAAAATATTTTTCTTTTTGGTGGTAATTTTAAATTTGTATAACTCAAACTTAATTTTTTAAAGCTTAAGGGGGAAGAAAATATCTCAATAACTTCATAGGAGTTGACGTTGCATTTTTTGGATTTATTTTAAATTTATTATGAATATTTCGAATTAAATAGAATAAAATATTATTAATAAAACCCACAAACCACGTCGGCGTTAAGAAATTAACGACGTTTTAAATCATAATAAACAACTTAATTTTAAAACAAATGTCGTTTAAAGTAAAAACCATGGCTATTTTTACACAGAAAACGACGTACAAACCATATTCCACGACCTAAACTCTTAACTTCTCGCCGTCTAATGACAAGCAAACAACGTCGTCTATAGAACCAAGAGCGTCGTTTTAAAAACCTTTTACGTCGCTTTTTAAAAAACTGTGATGTTGTTATGTGTGTACAACGTCTTTTTGAAGAAACGAAGGTTTTTCACAACATGAAAACCTCAACAAATTTGGTTCAGCATGATCTTGGGTTTTCCACAACATGAAAACCTCAACAAATTTATAGGGAGGTTGACGGTGCATTTTTTGGTTATATTTTAAATTTATTATGAATATTTTGAATTTAATAGATATAAAGACGACGGTGTTCTATATAATTATGTCGTTGCAAGTTTTATTACACGTCGGTCGCACAAAAACTTCTCTAATTCTAACCAATTTTGTACAAAAACTTGTCTAATTCTATCAAAATTTGTACATTTTATAAAAAAATTTAAGTATTCCAAAATTCCTCTACTCCATATGAACACAAACAAACTCTGCCCATTCTTTCCTAACTTCTTCAATGGCTTCTTAGGGGTATGGCGCTTGATCCTTTCCCTTCGCAAACTGCAATCCATAAACAAAGATTATTCTCATAGACGACGCTATTTTTTCATTTACTGACGTAGTATATATATGCAACGACGGTATTTTTAATTTACCGTTGTTGATAATATAAAAAAAACCACATAAAAATAAATCTGAAAATTTTCTTCTTACCATCTTCTCAAATTCCAGGGAAGGATCCAAGATGATGTCTCTCATAAAGCGCATGACATAATACCCGCATTCTACACTGCTTGGTTGCTTTGGAGTGCCGGGCAGAGTTTTCCAAAGACGTGCTTTACGGCCTACTCTGCCTATGTGTGAATTATACATTTTTAAATGATCAAATAGGCACCTAAATATATGAATTGAAACCATGAGTGTTTTTTTTTTTCAACATAAAGGAGAGTGTCAAACGAATATTTGATAAGGACAAACCTCATATATACTGCAACCACAGTAGCCCCAATTTCTTCCATGCCAGCAAATTGGGTAGTATCTTCATGCAAGATGAAGGTAGTACGATCTACACCAAACACCTCCTTCTCAATTGTAAAGGTCATAGCCTTCTCCTAAGGCTTTAGTGTCGTTTCCACATAACTACAAAGGGATTGTAAAGAAGATGGCAACTCCAGCTTTGAATAATCTGGGACTTCAGTACTTTGTTTGAAGAAATAAAGCAACATAAAGTGACGTGGTAAATAAATAAAAACGACGGTTTAAATAACAAACCGTCGTCTGAAAATAAGTTACACGATGAGGCAAAAAAAACCGTCGTAATTATTACTTTATTACATCGTTAAAAAAAAACTGAAGTCTAAGTTAAATGCAAAATTCATAATTAATGAATTTACCTTTTCAATTTGCTTTTCTCCAACATTGGATTGCTGTTTTAATAAATAAAGAGAGAGATATATATATAAGAAAGCTTGTACAACAATTTAAACATTCAATTAAATAAAAAATGCCGTGGAAATTTAAAGAAAATATAGACGTCTGAAAATTGAAAAAACAAATGAAAAAGGCAAAGTTATGAGAATTTACCTTTTCATCTTTCTTCTCTTCTATCTTTTCTACATCCCCAGATTTCTATTATAAGAAATAAAGAAATATAAATAAGACATTGTACAAAAAGTAAAAAAAATTAAAAAGTAAAAAAATTAAATTAAATCGTCGTGGTAATAAATACAGACGACGATATGTAAGAATTGCAGACGTGTAAAATTTATTAAACGACGATAAATAATAAATGTCGTGGTAATTCATGTATTACGACAGTTATGAGAATTGAAAAACATATGAAAAAGGCAAAGTTATGAGAATGGAAAGTTGACTCAGCAAATTTTCCCTCTCAGCTTCTACCAATTGCTTGGTCCTAGCCTCCATCTTTAAACTCTCTTCCCTTGATCTAGCCTCCATTTTCAAAGTCTCTTCTTGAAGGACAAGTGTTACACTTTCCTTCAATTGATCAACAAACCTTACCTTCTGTTGTCTAGGTAAATTGAAGTATTGCTTAGGAGAAATCCCAGCCCCTACCCCTCTAACTCTTCCTGGATGCTTGGGACCCAAAGCCAATGTCAACACATCATTGGTTCCTGACAGAGTAAGAGTGCCTTCAGAGACTTTCTTTTGCAAATCATCCTAACAAAAAGACATAATAAAAAGTCAGCATAAGAAAACACATGACGGTTATTTATAAAAAATCGACGTAATATAACATTTCACACGACTCAATAACATAACAATCGACGTAATATAATATTTCAGACGACGCTACCTAAATACCGATGTTATTAATTTATTAACACGACGTCAATAATAAATTACCGACGTCTTACGATATAATTACAAAAAACAGAGTAGTGATTCCAGATTCAGACCTTTAACGACATGTTTTAAAATATGTCGACGTAGTAATATTTTTCACACGACGCAAAAATATAACAGCAGACGTAATAAAATTTTCAAAACAGAGTGAGTAGGCTTACAATTAATTTTGCTCCTCCAAACCAACATATCCTTTTCGAGACAATCGATGATTGTACTCAAGTTTCTCCCTCCTCTGTGATTGTTCTTCATGCACAGCCTCAAATTTTTCAGATAACCTTGAAGCTACAAAGGCATCCCATTGAGCTTTCTCTATGAATTTGTATCTTTCAGGGGGTTGCCTTAATTTCTCCTTCTCCTTGCTGAATGGAAGGATATGAACCCTCGTTAGTGTAGACTTGAAATCCTTCCATTTCTTGGCAGCAGAAGATAACACCAATTTCTTGCCCCCTTGACCAACCACAAAAGCCATGTCAACGGCTTCCCAAATCTGCTCTTTATATCCTTGGATATTTGAACCCATTTCTTGTCCACAAGTGGGACTCTGGAGCGTGCCAACACACCAATGTAGGACTGCATCTCACTATGTGCATGGCCACATGGTTTCCCCTTGGAATTGTACTCAACAACAGGCTTGATTTTCTAAAATTTTCTCTTCACAACACGGGGCATTGTGCTTATACCCTGACCTGACTTTGGCTCCTCAGAAAATGTTGCCGTGCTGCCTAGTTCTGTCTCAGAAGATGAAACAAACTTCATCTTCTTCGAGGACTTGGCTTGAGGATTTACAACTCTAAGCTCCTTACATTCATTTTTTTTCAAGCCAGACTCCTTACTTTGGGATTGAAAAACCATGGTTACAGACAAATCAAACCTGCAAGTTAAAATATTTTAGTGAAATTAAGAAAAAACACGACGGTTATTTATAAATACGACGTATTATAATATTTAAAACGACGTAAGAATAAAACAATCGACGTAATAATAAATTTTCACGACGGTAATTAATCACCGATGTGATAAAATATTACAACGACGTCAATAATAAACAACCGACGTCTTATGATATAATCACAAAAAGCAGAGTTTTAAATATTACAACGACGTTAATAACAAAAATGCACCGTGGTATTGAAAATAAAACGACGTAAATATTAATATACCGTCGTCTATACCACAAAAACAAATTAGGAAAACGTAAAATATTTTCAATAGAAAAATAATTAAAAAGATTTTCAAAACAAAAACCATTGTTCAGAGAAATCAAACCTGCGATGAATACATCCTTAAAAATCAAATATAGAAAAAGAATATCATTTTAAAAAACAATGAAGAACACTTTCACACGACGCTAGGGTGACTGATGAACCGTCGTGGTATATAAATCTAACCACGTAAATAACAAGCCACCGTCGTCTTATTTAGTTGAAGTAAAAGAATCAGAGTAGTGTTCAAACTGTTAGAAATGTGCCCTAAGAGCCAATACATTTGATGTAATCTCCTTAGAATACATTTCGTATATGATATATAAAGGGCAAACTTATTTTGTTATCTTTTACATCGTGTAAAGAAACAAATGTCCAAGGTATGCTAAATAAGAGATAAAGTAATCTAAAGAAGATTAGATTCGGGAGACCTTTAATCTCTAACTGTAGCATCCCAAAATGTTCCTAATCGTAGGTTATCAAATGGGCATTGATAAACCGTCAAGATTAGCACATATTATGTATGCTCAATTGGGAGGATGGTTAGTCTCAAACCATTTGTGTAGTTGACACTAATACAAGTATGTGGGTGCTCATTAGTGAATGAGTACACTGAACGCGATCAACCGTAGTTCTCGTATGGAGTATTTATCTATATGTCAAACGAGAACTCATAGTTGCAATAATGCAAATTAGTCCTTAGACCTGAGGCATCATGGTTGTCCTGTGATGCGTTATTGATCTTTGATAGCTCTTAAAGGCAAGCCGTAAAAGATTTGTCTTAAGTGTTGTTGGGATCTCTTAATTCATCATAGGGGCATGTGAATGTACAATAAGGAATCTCTACTTTCGATAAAGAAGGAGAATGTTTCAAGATGTGATTCAGTAAATCTTTGGCCAAAGTATTTTGAGCTTGATTTAGAAAGTTGTTCTTAATCATGTTCTTTTGAATCACATGAGGTTGTAAATCATATTAGGGGTTTGACATAATCAATCCGTACCCTAATAATATGATTTGAAACATTGTATAAGAGAAGGACCGTATTGCATTGCAATTCCAACTGAATAGGTTCTTCATCTATTCTGGTTAGCTTGGGTAGCCTTGATATATTGCTAGATGTCACTCTTGGCTTGTGGAAGTCCTAGGATTGATTGTGATCGATCTAAATAAAGGAAGAATTAAAAGGGGGTTTTAATTCCAGTTGGTTAGAAAGAGTTCTTATATTTTCCCACTGCCTTGCTAATTAGAACCTAATGGATCGCACACCTTAAATGGTTAACTTTGAGTAATACAAATGAGAATGAGGAAATCAATTTGATTGATTTGATGTTGATGATTTACTACGTGTAAAAACGTATTTGGGCCTCGGTAATAGTTAACGGGAAGCCCAAATGGTTGGGTATCAAGCCCAAGGGCTTAAGACACCTAAATATTATGGTTTAAGTGTCATAAGGCCCAATTTTGGAAGCCCAATGGGTTTTGGCCGAAAATGCTTAAGTAAGTATGTAAGGGAATTGTTTCCATAAGCTAATTAACACACAAACACAATCCAACATCAACCAAATGGGTTTGGGAGATCAAAGAGAGAAAAATGAGAGTTTTCAAGAGTGAAACACTTTCATCTTTCAAAGTGGTTTAGATTGAAACCAATCTTGAGAATCTTGCACTAGCATCCAAGTATTCTCAAGATACTTCTTCTCATCTCAAGGTTCCATTGGTGTGGAGACTTAGAGGCCATATACTTTTGTGGCTCACATGGAGGAGAAAGATTAAGGAGCAAAGATCAAAGAGGAGATCAACAAAGAGGAAATCATCAAGAGAAGACCAAACACAAATTGGTTCATATAATTGCTTCAAGGGTAATTAGATCTTATCCTTTTCTCTTGAATTTTCATTTATGAAAAACATATCAATGTTCATGGCTAAAGATACTTGGAAGAAGTTTTGTTTTTGAATTTAAACAACCACCTTAGACTTCCGCTGCGATTAATTTGATTAAATGCATGTTTAATATTCAAATGAACTTTGGAAAATGTTTTGAATTTCCTACAATTGGTATCAGAGCCATAGGTCATGAACTTGATATGTTTTTGGGGTTTAGAGATGCATATATGGGTTGTGAATTCATTTAAAAGTATAATAGTTATACTTGATTTATTTTGATATGATTAAAGAAAAATCATATGGAGTGAAAGGGGTTGTTTGGGATTTTGGATTTCCGGATTTATGTTTTGATGATTGATGCTCTCTTTGTGTTCATATATGTATATGAATATTAGAGCATAGTTGCATTAAAACTCCCATGATTTTAACTTCATGAAATATATGATATTAAGAGCATGAGATGGTTAAAATGGAATATGGATTTTTCCGGAAATAGCATGAACATTCATATAAGTTCATATGCATGTTCTTGGTGTTCTTGATGTTCTTGTTATGGGATCTTTTTGATCCATAAGTTAGGTGGCTAATTTTGATGATTGTGTTTAGTGGAATTTTCCACCAAAATAGGTCAAAAGATGATGATGTTGTTTTATTATAAAATTAAAAGTTTTTCAAAAATATTTCCACTCAATAAACATTTACCCACCACACTAGAATTAATAAGATTACTTTGGTGAGTGTGTGGGGCTATCTTGATGTAAATTATGGTGATTTGATATAAAATGCAAAAGTTGATCAATTTATTCATATCACTAATTCTTTACCTACCACACTAAAATTAATTTTGATTACTTTGGTGAGTGTGGTTGGCCTACCTAGTCACATTCATGATTATTCACCTTGTTGGAAAAATCATGATCACCACTTTGTATTTTACAAATGCATGCTTTAACCCCACACCCTAGTGGATCAACTTTGGATCCATTATTAATTGTTGAATAGTTTTAGACCTAGTTGCAATATATGATAAATGTAACTATGCCTAAAAGGTTTCTACAATTACATTTACTATTGTAGTAAAATGTTTTCACTCCATGGTAAATTTATGTTATTTGAATATGGTTACCACTTGAATTAAACCCATATATATGTATGCAACCCAAGAGCATGTTTTTACATTGCTAGTTTAATTGTTTAAAGCGTTTAAATAATTAAAGGATGATTATGGACTTAGACCAAACAATTGAGCTATGTGATTGGCCGCTTATTGGATATGTATTCGATTTTGATTGGCTATGTAATAATGAAATGGCTTTCATGCCTAATTTATTTTTATGCGCGCGTAATTAAAATGAATCACCATCCAAGACCATGATCCAACATGGTGGCTCGTGTTGGATCAACAAGAAAGTCCATAATCATCCTACAAGCCCAATGCAATTGGAATGTTCGGTAATGACAATAATTAACCAATTAGTAGCACCATGTATTCTCACTATCTCAAGCAAATGGTTTCTAAAAATATTTAGTGGGAGTATTATGTGCTACTGATATGTTGCATTGGGAACCATTTAATGAGATTAGATAAGTAATTTTAATAGGATTAAAATTGGATTAAAATGAGACCAATTTAACTACCCTCAAAGCAATATTAAGTTGATAAGCGAAATGGCACTTTGAATGCTATTTTGTGGCCTTCCACCATGGTAGTCTCTTATTGGGTGGCACATTTACACCTTGTTGGACCTCAGTGAGGCAACATCCAGTACTTGTAACCATCCAAGGGAAGCCTATTACACATACTTGATGTAGTGCGGATAGATAACGAGTGTGGCCAACAAACTGTTAGGTTGAGGTCATACTTGAAACCCTATACCCACAAGCATGGTGGGAATAACTTAACTAAGACGAACGAAACCAACAAACTGTTAGGTTGAGGTCTAGTTCTCTAGAGGCCATAGTGATGGGTATTCACATTAATGATGTGATTGGATAAGAGTATCCTCTCATTAGTATCATAGCAATCCAACAAACTGTTAGGTTGAGGAAAACTATGTGAAAGTGAGACTCCCATCCCCACTAAGAGTTTCAACGGAAACTCTCGGATTTCAGGAGGGATATGAAATTTGCCAAAAATAGTGGGAGCTACCATCATGACTTAAAGACCCTAAGTCCTTGGTAGAAGATTAATCTAAATTAAAATCTATTTACGTTTTGCAGAATTTCAAATTAACCATCACAAACCCAATCTCGAAGATACTTGACTCAAACGTCCAAGATGACACGAACTATCCGGTTTGATTGCACAAACACCAACTTGTCCTATAATTGGATAAGATTAGTTGTGTATAAGAAAAACCCCACCACATACCCCTCTTGGTCCATATGCCATTGAGGAGGAGACAAAGGCTTATAAGAAGCATGTGTCAGATGACAACCGAGGTAAAAGTTACATGTTGACATCCATGAAAAGGTGAAGCTACTCCTAGCTTACATTACCATATGTGAACTTGTTATGACAAGAATGGTAAGTGGGTTCCCGGTTAATCAACATGATCTCAAAGTAATATAATTACTTAAGATATTGGAAAATATGGATTTTTCTTTGATGTTGAAGTTCAACAAGATTCTTTCTTTCATCCATATCATCAGTTAATCCCAATATGTTATGAACTATAATATGGGAAGGATGAACGACACCCTATCTGAGCTACTCAACATGGCTATAGTAGCTTAAATGAATATCTCGAAAGATAAAGGGTTAAAAAGGATAGTTGCAAATTTTAGAAGGGTTCTTCTTATTCCAAATCCAAACAAAAGGTAAGGATAAAGGAAAGAAGAAGAAAAGTTTTCTAAAAACCCAAGGAAGAAAGAATACAAAAGAAAGACAAGTAACTGAAAGGTACTTGTTTTCACTGTGGCAAGGATGGACATTGGAAGAGAAATTGCAAGAGATGTCTTGCAAGCCTCAAGAGAAAAAAACCTTCAGAAGGTCACTCTCTTGTTTTAAAATTAGTAATTACAGTTAAAGCTTCTAAACTGAATAGTTGATTCAGGAGCTAGTTAACATATATGCAATTGTGTGCATGGACTAGTGGGAGTAGAAGACTTGGAAAATGAGAAATGGTGCTAACCGTGGGAAATAGCACTAATGTAGTTGCCAATGCCACATGCACCTAACATCTCAAACTACCATCCGAAGAAGACTTGAATTTGAAATAATTGTTATTTCATTTCTGGATGTGTAAAGAACTTAATATCCGTCTCTATATTTTAAGAGATGGATTTGATGTTTTGTTTGACAAAATGCTTTGTTCTATTTCACATATCAATCAAATCGTTGGTTATGCAATTTTGATTGATGGTCTCTTTTCATTTTAGAAATGAATGGTACCATTAACTGTATATGGATAAAGATGCAACTAGACCTGAGAGGCCTAGAGATGTGGATACATCAACTAAATTGTGACACCTTAAACTTGGAGGCATTAGCCAAGATAGAATTCACCGGATGGCAAACGATGGAACCTTTTGGATCACTTGATCATGTTCCTATGCCTACTTGTGAATCTTGTCTACATGGCAAAATGACCAAGCCTCCTTTCACTGGTAAAGGAGAAAGAGTTACAGAACTGTTGGGATTAATTCACTAAGATGTTTGTGAATTTTTGTATACAAACACAGAGGGCGGTTATTCATACTTCATTACCTTTACCGATGATCATTCACGGTTAGGGTATTTATACTTAATGAAGCATAAATCTAAATTTTGAAAAAGTTTCAGGAATTCAGTAATGAAGTTGAAAACCAAACAGGCAAGAGTATTAAAATCCTTATATTCGATCGAGGATGTGAATACTTAAGCACAGAGTTTCTTGATTACCTTAAGGAACATGGCATCTTATCACGATGGACTCCATCAGGAATTCCACAACATAATGGAGTTTCTAAAATGAGTTCCATGAGCTGTACTAATTTACCTATATCCTTTTAGGGATATGCACTTGAAACTGCAATTCATTTGCTAAATAGAGTGCCTTCCAAATCCATTCCACAAACTCCATTTGAAATGTGTTTTGGGAAGAAACCAAGTCTTGATTAGATCAAGATTTGGGGTTGTCCAGCATATGTAAAGGCAAGATGCGGATAAACTAAATGCAATCCCATATCCACAAACATGTTGTAACACAGACTCCACGTAGTTCAAGTAGGGTTAGCAGAATGCCTAAAAGGTATTATTGTTTCCTTCACGACAACAAAGGAGAGTTAAATCTCCTAAGTGATTGTAAGGATATTGAAGACCCTTCGAACTACAATGAGGCAATGTCAGACATTGACTCATAGAAATGGCTTGGAGCCATGAAATCTGAAATGGATTCTACGTATACCAACAAAGTCTAGACTCTAGTTGATCCTCCTCCTGGTATTGTACCAATAGGGAATAAATGGATCTTTAAGAGGAAGATAGGCTCAGATGGGATAGTAAAAACCTACAAAGCAAGGCTAGTAGCAAAGTGCTACAAGCAAAGAGAAGGGATTGACTATGAAGAAACCTTCTCTCCTGTCACTATGACAAAGTCTATTTGGATTTTTCTTGCAATAGATGCATACCATGATTATGAGATTTGTCAAAATGGATGTGAAGATGGCTTTTCTGAATGGCCACCTTCAGGAAGAACTATACATAGATCGACCCGAAGGCTTCATTTCTAAAGTTGATAAGCATAAGGTATGCAAGCTACATAGATCCATTTATGGGTTGATGCAAGATTCTAGGAGTTGGAACATTCTATTTGATGAAGTTGTCAAATCGTTTGACTTCATACAAAACATAGATGACCAATGAGTGTACAAAAAGGTCAGTGGGAGTTTGGTAGTATTCCTAGTAATGTATGTATATGACATACTACTTATCAGAAACGATATAGGAATGATATCTTCAGTGAAGCTGTGACTCATTAAATCATTCTCAATGAAAGATTTTAAAGAAGCATCTTACATACTTGAGATAAAGATTTATCCTTATAGATCTAAGAGAATAATTGGATTATCTCAATCCTTGTATGTTGATAAGATGCTAAGGAGATTTCATATGGAACAGTCTAAGAAAAGTTTACTTCCAGTATGACATGGATTTCACTTTTCTAAGAGCATGTGTCCAAAAACTCATTATGAGATACAGCAGATGAGTAATAATCTCTTATGCATATGCAATAGGGATTCTCATATATGTCATAGCATGTACAAGATATGATATTGGTTATACGAGTATAACTAGAAGATATAAATCAAGCCCATGATTAGATCAATTGGGAGCAGTCAAGTATGTTCTTAAATACTTAAGAAGGACTAAGGACATGTTCCTCATCTGGGAGGAACATCAGAGTAGCAAGTGGAAGCATTTACTGATTCGGATAGTATATCTATTATCAATGATTGCAAATCCACCTAAGGGTACGTCTTCATTTTGAATGGACACGAAGTTGTTGGAGAACAACTAAAGTTGATTACATTGTCGCTTTAGAAGCTACAATAAAATCTGTTTGGATAAAAAGGTTCATTACCGAACTAAATGTGGTTCTAACCATAATGTCACAAGTACCTTTACTGTGTGATGACAATGGGGCGATAGCTCAAGCCAAGGAACCTAGGTCTCATCAAAGATCCAAACACATAGAAAAATGTTACCATTAGATGGGGCGTCTGCAAACAACGTAACAGATCCACGCACTAAGCCTATGTCACAGTCACAACTGGATAGACATACAGAGATAATGGGTATGAGATACATGGCTATGTGGCTCTAGTGCAAGTGGGAGATTGTTAGAAATGTGCCCTAAGAGCCAATACATTTGATGTAATCTCCTTAGAATACATTTCGTATATGATATATAAAGGGCAAACTTATTTTGTTATCTTTTACATCGTGTAAAGAAACAAATGTCCAAGGTATGCTAAATAAGAGATAAAGTAATCTAAAGAAGATTAGATTCGGGAGACCTTTAATCTCTAACTGTAGCATCCCAAAATGTTCCTAATCGTAGGTTATCAAATGGGCATTGATAAACCGTCAAGATTAGCACATATTATGTATGCTCAATTGGGAGGATGGTTAGTCTCAAACCATTTGTGTAGTTGACACTAATACAAGTATGTGGGTGCTCATTAGTGAATGAGTACACTGAACGCGATCAACCGTAGTTCTCGTATGGAGTATTTATCTATATGTCAAACGAGAACTCATAGTTGCAATAATGCAAATTAGTCCTTAGACCTGAGGCATCATGGTTGTCCTGTGATGCGTTATTGATCTTTGATAGCTCTTAAAGGCAAGCCGTAAAAGATTTGTCTTAAGTGTTGTTGGGATCTCTTAATTCATCATAGGGGCATGTGAATGTACAATAAGGAATCTCTACTTTCGATAAAGAAGGAGAATGTTTCAAGATGTGATTCAGTAAATCTTTGGCCAAAGTATTTTGAGCTTGATTTAGAAAGTTGTTCTTAATCATGTTCTTTTGAATCACATGAGGTTGTAAATCATATTAGGGGTTTGACATAATCAATCCGTACCCTAATAATATGATTTGAAACATTGTATAAGAGAAGGACCGTATTGCATTGCAATTCCAACTGAATAGGTTCTTCATCTATTCTGGTTAGCTTGGGTAGCCTTGATATATTGCTAGATGTCACTCTTGGCTTGTGGAAGTCCTAGGATTGATTGTGATCGATCTAAATAAAGGAAGAATTAAAAGGGGGTTTTAATTCCAGTTGGTTAGAAAGAGTTCTTATATTTTCCCACTGCCTTGCTAATTAGAACCTAATGGATCGCACACCTTAAATGGTTAACTTTGAGTAATACAAATGAGAATGAGGAAATCAATTTGATTGATTTGATGTTGATGATTTACTACGTGTAAAAACGTATTTGGGCCTCGGTAATAGTTAACGGGAAGCCCAAATGGTTGGGTATCAAGCCCAAGGGCTTAAGACACCTAAATATTATGGTTTAAGTGTCATAAGGCCCAATTTTGGAAGCCCAATGGGTTTTGGCCGAAAATGCTTAAGTAAGTATGTAAGGGAATTGTTTCCATAAGCTAATTAACACACAAACACAATCCAACATCAACCAAATGGGTTTGGGAGATCAAAGAGAGAAAAATGAGAGTTTTCAAGAGTGAAACACTTTCATCTTTCAAAGTGGTTTAGATTGAAACCAATCTTGAGAATCTTGCACTAGCATCCAAGTATTCTCAAGATACTTCTTCTCATCTCAAGGTTCCATTGGTGTGGAGACTTAGAGGCCATATACTTTTGTGGCTCACATGGAGGAGAAAGATTAAGGAGCAAAGATCAAAGAGGAGATCAACAAAGAGGAAATCATCAAGAGAAGACCAAACACAAATTGGTTCATATAATTGCTTCAAGGGTAATTAGATCTTATCCTTTTCTCTTGAATTTTCATTTATGAAAAACATATCAATGTTCATGGCTAAAGATACTTGGAAGAAGTTTTGTTTTTGAATTTAAACAACCACCTTAG
Source organism: Prunus kanzakura (assembly GCA_020521455.1). Classification (NCBI taxonomy): domain Eukaryota; kingdom Viridiplantae; phylum Streptophyta; class Magnoliopsida; order Rosales; family Rosaceae; genus Prunus; species Prunus kanzakura. The sequence continues at coordinate 4,193,680 of BPUM01000007.1, read as the reverse complement.
ACTTCCGCTGCGATTAATTTGATTAAATGCATGTTTAATATTCAAATGAACTTTGGAAAATGTTTTGAATTTCCTACACAAACTTGGAAACTTTCCGTCTTTGTCTGCAACTTTTATCAAACTTGGAAAGAAAAAATGTAAAAAGATTTAAAAAAACGAAAATGATATGCGCATGCAAAACAGGAACAAAAATCCTTCCACACATGCTTACCCTTTACGTGCAATGAAAGCTTTCTCCTAGAGTTTGGTGTTTCAGTTCAGAGACGAAGACAAAGAGGAGAGGAAGACGAAAAGTTTTCTCTCGGAGATAAGCTTGAAAGTTTGAAACAGTGCTTTGAGAATGAATAATGAGAGAAGCTTGAAAGTTTTTCTCAGGTTTGGAAACAGTGCAAGTATGGGTAAGGTAGGCGAAAAGTTTAAAATAATAACATACCGTTTCATAAAACGACACTATTAATAGGAAGCGCCCTAGCATGAAACATTATACGGCGCTATAGGTTCACACCGCCCTATAATATTACTTTACATGATGCAAGGTTTTAATGAACCGCCGTTTTTATATCGAATTACACGACGCATTTTTCTTCCAAAAGATGAATCACGTCATTTCCAATTTTCCCAACGACCTTATACTCAATAATAACGACGTTAAAAATTCATACCACGCCATTTTAATTACTCATACCAACGTGTAACTTTTTTAATTACACAATAAATTAGTTTCCCAACAACGTACAACGTCGTTTTTAGATAGCGTCATTGTTAATTAATTTATACGACCTTATTTTAGTTTTAAACGACGTTTATGTTTTCATATAAACGTCGATAATTTAAAAAAACCGACGTGGTATATAAGATTTGTTTATAAATAAGGGGTTTTCTGTCTTTCTGTCGTCTTCATTTTTCAATTAGGGTTTCAACTTTTTCTCACCTCTCTGGGGGCACATCACCTCTCTGTCTCACCTCGCTTTCATTTTTCAGTTCGGATGTTGATGTGTGTGCGCGTTTATGTATCTGAAAGACACAAACACGCACACATCATCTAAAAAATTGTCTTTCTACACAGAAGGAGAACAAGGTCTGCATCAGCCCTCTTTCTCAGCTCCTCCATGATGGGGTTCTCTGGGTTGATCTCCATGGTCTTCTTGCTCGACATGTACCCAGCCGCTCTGTTATCCCTCAAGGCATGAGCCTTCATGATTCTTTCCATGTTGGCAGTCCAGCCATACTCGCCTGTCACCAAACAGCAGGGAGAGTCTACCACACGATCAGACACCACAACCTTCTCCACTCTGTCACCCAAAACATCCTTCACAACCTTGCAGAGTCCCTCAAACTTCTCCTTCAACTCTTCCTTTTTCTTTGCCTTGTCTTCACTCTCATCAAGCTTGAGACCTTCCTTGGTGGCTGAGACAAGCTTCTTGCCCTCAAACTCCTTGTGAGAGTAATTGGCACATCATCCACTTCTAAAACATTGCCTTTGTTCATTCTGGTTCGATTATGATGAGGAATAATGGTAAAAAACGAATAATGGTTCAATTATGATGAGGAACAGAGTTCATTCTGGTAATGATAGACGAATAATGGTAAAAACTTTGTACGTCGTTAATTTAACAAACTGTTGTGGTTAGTACAATTATGCGACAGTAGAGTTATGGATACCATCGTAGTATAGTATAATTAAATAGTCGATAAATTTATATTTACAGTTGTGGTAACTTAATTTAAATCGGCGAATTTTTTTGTAATTAACCGTCATAGATTCCTTTGAATTTATGCGTCGCTGACTAAGAAAATTGGGTCGTGTTTATTAATCAATTAACACGGCGTCTTATTTTTATATCGTCATTTTTACTTTCTACGGCGGTGATTTCATAGATGCAGTCATTGATTTTAGGTTCAGATTTTAACTCTGAAAAATACCTTTGTAATAAGACGACGCTTTTTTAATTTGGTGCGTCGTGGTTTAAAAATATCTACGACAGGTTTAAAGTATATCGATTTTTTAGGTGTTTAAAGTATGTTTCTACGACAGGTTTCTATTACCGTCGTCTTTTAAAAAACAACGACGGTTTTTTGATCTACCGTTGTTGTTTACTGGTCGTCTTTTGCCCTTTTTGTAGTAGTGAAACATTTCATCAGTTGGCTTCCTTCTTGTTAATGTCTCCATTAGTACAATACCGAAACTATACACATCTCCTCTGGTTGAAATGATTCCTTCCATTCCAAACTCTGCAATATTATATATCTGAAGTTAGTTATATATGATTAAAAGAAAATCATAAGGTCTCCTTGTTCACCTAAAAGTCTTGCAATGCCAAGATCAGTAACATGTGCAACCATATCATCATCAAGTAGTATGTTTCCTGGCTTCACATCATAATGGACAACATGATTTGGACCATCACCATGATGAAGGTATTCCAATGCTGATGCAACATCTGTCATTATATTCAACCTTTGTAGGATATTCAAAGGAGAGTTTTGATTTTGAGAGTACAACCACTTCTCAAGGCTCCCATTAGGCATGTATTGTAGTACCAAGGCTTTGAAATCAGGTTGATTGCAACAACTGATGATTTTGATAAGATTTTGGTGATGAATATTGCTCAGCACATCACATTCACTATCAAAACTCTTGATGGCCCCTTGAATCTATAAATTGAAAACCTTTATAGCAACATCCATCCCATATGAAATTGTGCCTTTGTATACTGAGCCAAAACCCCCAGTGCCAAGTAAGTTGCTTTCATGAAATCCATTTGTTGCCCTTAGAAGTTCTAGGTGTGAAACTCTTCTCCAAAGAAGTTGAGGTAACAAGGCAGTCTCTGTTGCAACTTCCACTTTCCTTTTCCTGCGTAGTATTACCAATGATACAGAGGCCACCAGGCGTGCTGCTGATATGATCCCCGGAATAAGATATTTCAGGTTGGATGAACTACCTTTCCTTGAATTTGGTTTATGTGTAACATTTTTGCATGGTGGAACATGGAGTCGGGCTGCACCACAGAGCGCACTATTCGAGACAAATGATTCAGTGGAGAGGTTTTGAAAAGGTCCTCCTATTGGAATTTCTCCTTTGAGTCTGTTGAAAGAAAAATTTAGATACTTGAGATGGATGAGCGCTTTTAGAGACTTTGGAATCAGTCCAGAGAGATTGTTTTTGGATAAAACCAAGTCCTCCTAGGCTTACCAATTCTCCAAAGGAACTAGGAATAGGTCCTTGTAAATTATTATTTGCCAAGGAGAGTTGAACCACATTTTGAAGATTGTTGATGGGATGGGGCCATTGAGATTATTAACCCCGAATGAGAAAACCTATAATTAAATGGCATTCTTCCCAACGTTGAAAGATGTTATAAATTCGAATGACATTCTTCCGATTAATTAAATACGAATCTTAGTTATGAATTATTAATTAAGAGGTAAGTTGAAGATTGCAGCAGGCATGGAACCTGAAAACATATTACCAAAAATATTGAAGGCTTGAAGGTTGGATAAGGACTCGAACCACGCTGGAATGGTTCCCCTAAAATTGTTGAATCCGAAGTTAATCAACTGTAGTCGGCGTAAACGGGCCAATTCTTGGGGCAAGGTACCATGGAAACTGTTATTTCTGAGGTGCAGCTTAACAAGAAATGAGAGGTTGCCTAGATGGGGAGGAATGGTGCCTGTGAGGTCCATGTAAGAAAGGTTCAAGGCTGTGACTCTAAGGTGGTGTACGCCGCAAGTAACGCCCACCCAGTTGCAAATAGAGGTAGTGGTGGACCATTTGGTGGTCAAGATGTTGTGAGGATCATTGGTGATATGGGGATTTGAGAGCAAGAAGAGCAGACTGATTTGTGGTGAAGTTGGTTATTCGTTCTGCTACTGGGCCTTTGGTTATACACAGCAGTAGCAACGTTATTATTGCCAAGAGGAAACTAGGTTGTCCCTCCATTGGATTGGATTGGATTGCTTATTGACTGTTGCTGGACAAGATGTGTGCAAAAATCTAGGTCCAGCTATCATTAAAAATAAAAAATAATAAAAAAGAACCCTGCAAAAGAGATGGCAAAACAAGAAATTAGCAAAAAGGAGAAACAAAGACCAAAAAAGCAAAATAGAAACTGAGACAAGAAAACCGCAATCAGAAACTAAAAAACCTAAGAAACTCATACTAATTGGCAAAGAGCTTCCTAACCTAGAACACCAACAAGAGAAAATTGGAAAAAGTGGAACACATAAAGAAAAGTAACTATCCATGTATAAAGTGATATTACGGGAACATGATTAAAAAATCATCAGATGCTTTGGCAAAAAATGGGGTAATGTGGAATTGTCTGACTCAAGAAGCTCCACATGTACTTTATAAGCTTCCTAAAGAAGGCAATAGTGAACAGAACAACCAAAATTTTCTGAAGCAGTCCAATATTCTCCATTTTCTAAAAAACAAACAGATCCAACAAACAATTCCTGATAAAATAAAAACAAACCAGTCCTATGTTTCTATTTAGGTGTAAGAGAATCATGAATTGAAACAAATAATCTACAGGGGCACCTTTAGAACGAGGAAATCAGATCCGTATATTACATTTTATAGCAAGCCATATCAAGGGAGGTTTATTTAATGCTCTTGCAATACTTAAAATTTTGCTCAAGCATCTCATGAGGATGCCTATTTTCAACTTTCCCATGTTCCAATACTTCAAATATTAACACCAAAAGATGTGTATTTCAATGGTTGATTGTATCACACTCACATAAAATCTAATAGCATAAGAAACAAACACATTCCCATTCATTTCAATTAATAACTCCATTTCCTAAAACCAGCATGTGGGTCCATCGAATAGTAAGCTAATCTTACAATTCAGAACAACCATGTCAACCAATAGCGTAGGTACTAGTAATTTAGTAACACAACTTCCATTAATACTAGAAGAATTTAAAAACCTGTCTACACAAATTTGCAAGCTGCCCAGCCACTAAAATTGTAAGGCTAAAATCTGATATATGTAAAGATCAATTAAAAACTACAATAATACCATTATCAATGATCAATTAAAAACAGGTAGTCCACTTGATAATTCATAAAGCCACAGCTCATAAATTAGGCATTGAATCAATCCCTAAATTAGAATTTCGAAAATTAACCCCTAAGTTCTAAATGCCCAACTGAATCTCTAATTCCTAAAGTAGAATTTAGAAAGAAAAAAAAAATTTGAAATTGAATGACATGAAGAAGAAGAGAACCAGAGAAGTAGGTGGTTCAGGTCAGTGGTACGGAGGAGTATTGAAATTTGAAGACGGAGAAGAAGAGGACTTATAGTTAGAGAGCAAAGGAGAGGAGGCTGGAGCGGCGCCTGGAGCAGAAATTTAGAACACAATTAAGCAATTAAAGCATAACATGTATACATATATACATATATATATATATATATATATATGTATATATATATACATAAATTCTTTTATGTGGACATCCGGACGTTATTATCCTACGGACGCCATGTATTTTGTACTACCCCTTTCTGCTTTCCTGCTTATTTACAATAGAATCCGCACGATAATAATGTGCGGACATCCGGATAAGAGAATAACTGTATATATATATATATATATATGTTTATACCAAAATGAACAACCAATAAGAACAAGACACGTGGACAAAATTGAGTCTGGTCAAAGTTGCCTTTGGCACCCAGCCTACCGATCCGCCCATTAGGGCAATGCCCTCCCCTGGGACACGTGGCATGCTCACAATCGACGTCCACAGTCCCACATCGAAATTCTAAACAAAGTGCACACCTCCCAAGGCCTATAAAGGAGGCCAACTATCCCAAAATAAAGGTAATCAGAACTAACGGCATACAAGCTTATTGATCTGTCAGTTTAATTTACTAAATCCGAACTTACTTAAGCATCGGAGAGCCTTTGGCCGGTACCACACCGGTGCCCTAGGTCATATCGAGCGTTTTCTCATATTGCAGATCACACGCCCTACCGAGGTCATAAGGATACCGAAGGCCCAAAATCACTAAGTTGAGCCTAAGCGCCGAACCATTTTTTCGCGTCAACAGTTTGGCGCCGTCTGTGGGAATCCAATAAACAATCAACCCTTTATCCCTATAATATGGGGACCACATCAAAAACTACATTCTTACCACAAGAAGGATTGCCGTTCGACAGGCCGGGTGGAGCTAGCCCCGCACCGCCCCCGTACACGCCAGCTAGCAACTCCCCTGTAATCCAAATCACCACCGAGGCCGAACTTCTAGCTCAAATCACGTCTCTTCAGCAGGACATGGCTAAGTTAGAGGAACACAACAATCTTCTCTCGTCCAAAGTAGACGAAACACAACAATTGCTTAATCACCAGCAAACACAAAACATTCAGATTAATCAATCTTTTCAGAGTCTGCAGCCTCCCCATCAGCGTCTCGAGGATTGTCGGCGACAGCAGGACCCTCGGCAGCAGCAGCACTCTCAGAAACCTCCTCCCCCTTGTAATCCTCGATCATTTCTTCGGTAATACCCCCAGGGAGAGGAGGAGGATCGGTAGCAAAATTCAGCTTTAATTTCTGCCTAGGGTTGTACCGCTTGAAACGATAAACGAGGCCAGCCATCTCCGGGCCCACTTCGTTATCCAAAAGGGTGGTGAACACTTGAGATGAACTGTAGGCCCTTACCGCCTCCTGAACGGCAGCCTGGATCTCGTCGGAAATCACCTTAGTTACCGATTGGTTACGTCGAGAATCGCCTTGATTGCCATTAGCTCTTGCCAGAAATCTCCTGGATAGAGCTCTCGCTTCACTTACAAATGCAAAGTGAACTCCTCATCCGGAGTCACTTCTATTTATAGGGCGAAGGATTGGAACGGTACACCTCAAGAAACCAAACGGCGCATTAATGGGCCCGCTCCGCATGAGAAGACGCGCCACGTGTCACACGGTGAATGGATGTTCTGACAACACGCGGGGCATAGAAGACGAAGCGTCGTTCTGTCCCATCGTTCCTCCTCCCCAGCGCGCGTGCCTTGAACCAAAGGTCCGATTTATCCAAGTCAACGACCAATCGGAAAGGCTTGACGGTATCCATCTTATATGACCCCCGACTACCGAACGGCAATCTTCGAAGTGGCGACCTTTGAGTTCCCAAGGGTATGCTCACCGAACGAAAAGGCTCAAACAAGGACCAAAGCATCACCCTCTGCCAATCTACCGAACGGTAGAATAACATTTTGATTACCGAAGAAGGAATCAAGTCCTCATCCGAGAATTCTCAAATGAGAACTTGGGGGACTCCTGTTTATACCAAAATGAACAGCCAATAAGAACAAGACACGTGGACAAAATCGAGTCTGGTCAAAGTTGCCTTCGGCACCCAGCCTACCGATCCGCCTATTAGGGCAACACCCTCCCCTGGGACATGTGGCATGCTCACAATCGACGTCCACAGTCCGACATTGAAATTCTAAACAAAAGTGCGCACCTCCCAAAGCCTATGAAGGAGGCCAACTATCCCAAAATAGAGGTAATCAGAACTAACGGCATACAAGCTTATTGATCTGTCAGTTTAATTTACTAAATCCAAACATACTTAAGCATCAGAGAGCCTTTGGCCGGTACCACACCGGTGCCCTAGGTCTTACCGAGTGTTTTCTCATATTGCAAATCACATGCCCTACCGAGGCCATAAGGATACCGAAGGCCCAAAATCACTAAGTTGAGCCTAAGAGTGCCGAACCATTTTTTCACATCAACAATATATATATATATATATATATATATATATATATATATATAAAGAGAGAGAGAGAGAGAGAGAGAGAGAGAGAGAGAGAGAGAGAGAGAAGGACCGTAGCCAAAAATGGAGCCCATGAATGCCCCCCCAGCGGAGTCTCCGGCAAACTTGAGAAGGCAGACATCAAGGCCATTGGAGGAGGCTGGGACTAACGAGTTTGAAGAATTAGGGTTATGGTTAAGGTTTGGATTGATATCGAGCTCAGTGTCAATGTCAGAGTCAGGCTTTGGAGAATCCACCGACGTCGTTGCCATGGCCGTTACTCTCTCTGTTTTCTATGAAGTCATGGCAAGGCAAGACTTGGGAGAGTGCAAGAGAGGAGAGGCAAGTTGGGAGAAATTGGGTTTCAGAAAATGAATTTTTGAGGGGACAAGGAGTCAATACTTATGTATTTATATAAAGGGCAATTGGGTACTTTCATGTTACAAAGTGAGTATTTCTAATTGAAATTTATAAAGTGATTATATTTTGGGAAATAGCTCAAAATGCTACCCATTTTATAATTTTTTATGAAAATACCACCCCTCCCCATTTTTTTTGCAACTATCACCTATAAATACATACTTATTGCCCACTTATCTCCCAGATAACACTTTTGGTCAGTTTTTGGTTTCTCTTTAAGCTCTCTCTCAACTCTATCTCATAGTTCTCTCTTCCTCTCTCAACGCTCTCTCTCTCTCTCTCTCTCTCTTTCTCTCTCCATCTAGCTAACTACGCCTCTTCTCACGAAGAAGAAGATCAAGAACAACCTACACAACCCACAGCTTTGCCCTCAAAACCCAGTTCTTCCTCTTCCTCTCTGTTTTCTTCTCTACCCAAATCCAAACCCCAACTTCATCTCTCTTCGAATCCCTTCTGCAACCTAAACAAACCCAAGCAAAACCATCTTTTCTGAATATGACAGCATGCCTTGGCATTCGGTGGCTATTGTTTGAGCATTTTGGTCCAATTTTGGGGGGTTTTGAAGTCAGAGTTTACATGCCCTCTTCAAGAACAGCTTCTCCAGAAAATGAATTGTTGGGAATATTAAGTTTTGATGTTAAATTGAATTTGATTACTGAAATTGGAATTGTGATTGATTTCGTCTGTATTTTGTGTAGAAAGTGAAGTATTGTGATTGATTTTGTTTGTCTGAAACAACAAATGTGTTTGTTCTTTGTTGATTGATTCTTGCAATTGGTATTGGGATTTCTATGAACTTGTTATGATTATATCATAGTGAGGTAGCATTGTTGATTTGCTATTTGCAATCGTATTGTGATTTTATTGCGGTTGTATTGTAGTGGTATTGCTTTTGTATTGCTATGGTATTGTTGTTATATTGATTTTTTTTTGGTGTTTTATTGATATGTTACTGTAATTTAATAGGAATATATGTTGATATCATTTTTCTTTATCTGCTTGTGATTTATGTAGGACTTGAGATTATTATTGGCTGAACTATTATTTACAATCTCTCTCTCTCTCTGCTCTTCGTATGTTTCTCAACATTTATGTGTTAATTTAACGCCTGGTATTGTTTTGGAACCATAATCATTGTCAATTTCATTGTTTCTTTAAAAGATTGCTGTGAAATTGTTACTCCATTTTCTTCTTTCCTTTGTTTTAAGTTATTTTTGTTTAGAGAAAAAGAACTCTGTTTTTGTAAGGCACGATCATTGCAAAAAGATTTAGACACATGCATCTATTTGTAGTCACAAAAGTTGTCCTTCCCTACGACTTTTTTTCTTTTAAATCCCTTATTCCTTGCTTTCCTTATATTAATATCTTTTCATTATTTCCAAATAAACAAGAAAGGTCAGACATGTAGTGCAATTTTGTTACTTTGTGATTCTCATAAATCTTGTATTGATCGGTAATGGTTTTCCTTCAGTATTATTAGGCTTGATTGATAATTACAATATGTCTGATGGCTTGAAAAAGTGTCACTGCCTGACATAGCTCATGACTAAAATGCATGTTGTTACAGTGTCTCCACTTAAATTGTTTATTTTTTTAAAACATGTTACACTTTTTTCCAATTTATTTCTCTGTTTGTGGTTTATTACAACTGTTGCAACCCATTTAATGTGAAATAATGGGTTAGACTGAAATATTTTAGAAGTTAACTTGTGATCGGTAAAATGTTGTAACAAATAGGTTAACAATCTTTTGTACTATTCTGAGTTCGCCAATATTTTCATGGACCAAGGAAAGAAGAAACCCAGAACACCTGAAGAGTAATTACCAAAGGGTTAAATTTGCATTGTTTAGTTTCTTCTCTATCTAGTGTAAATATTTATGTCGGCATGTCTATATTCTACTTTCTATTTTAAGTTGCCTAGTGAAACTATTTTTGTTTTTCAGACAAGAAGATGCTCAGGAGTTCCTTAGCTTCATTATGGATCAAATGCATGATGAATTACTTAAGCTTGAAGGACAGCCCTCGAGTATTGCACTTATATTTGTTTCTTATCACCTGTTTTTTCAAGTTTGTCTTGTGAAGGAACTTATTATAAGGATATTTTGTAAAAGAAAACGCTTGATTGTAGTAGTTTATTTTGTAAAGGAAAATGTCAAATCATTATTCATTGTCATATAAATAAGGTACAACAAGCAAAGTATATGTATCTCTTCAATATGATTGATTCATATTCAACTATTGGTGTAAGAATGCGATTCCATTAAGGTGTAAGAATGTGATTCCATTATTGATTTTTTATTGATTATTTATTATTATAAGAATGTGATTCCATTAAGGACATCACGTCCTTTTTATAAATCAAACTCATAGTTGCTTTCCCTGCAACAAATTATATTAATTAAGAAAACCAACCAAAAAGCAATAAACAAAAGCAATACGAAAGTAATGGCACGTAGATTATGAAGTGGTAACAGACATGAAATACAAAAGCAATACGATAGCAATAAACAAGCAATAAAAAAGCAATACAAATACAATAAACAAGTTGGGCACGGCTTTTCTTTTTCTTGTGCAATCTGAAAAGAAAAGGGGAAAGAAACAGAAATTGTCAAGACAAAACTGCAAAAAAAACAGAAAATGATTATATCAGACATTTCCCCTTACATTTTTCCTGGCAATGATATACATACCCTATGAAATTGGAGACATTGTTGACACTGAAAGTAGCTGAGGCATGCATCATTTTGCAAACACAATGATGAGATTGAGATATGATGCACATTTCACAATTTCCACCTTATTATAATGGATTTTAAATTATAGTAACAAATTGCTGGCTCAAAGAAGAGTAACAAAATTTTGATTCCAAATCCATCATTTCAGTACAATGCTGGAGGAAGTTGCAACAAATTGATGACTATAAGTCTGTGTCCATCTTGAAGATGAAATTCTTTCCACCATCTTGGAGGCCTGACATAATGCTCTTTGATAGTCACCCACCCTTCTCTAAAAAAAATTCTTCTTTCCTCTGTAGGAAAAAAGAAAGAAAAACCAAGATCAAGATCAATTGTCCTCCAAAAATATCGCTTAATTCTGAAGGAACAAAACTCTGTGTCCTAGTTACTGTAGATGTATTCTTAGGGCCAACTGCCTCCCATTCATCTTCTTCTGCAGAAGATACTAGAGATGATTTGAGCCCATTAATACTCGAGGGCTGTCCTTCAAGCTTAAGTAATTCATCATGCATCTGATCCATAATGAAGCTAAGGAACTCCTGAGCATCTTCTTGTCTGAAAAACAAAAATAGTTTCACTAGGCAACTTAAAATAGAAAGTAGAATATAGACATGCCGACATAAATATTTACACTAGACAGAGAAGAAACTAAACAATGCAAATTCAACCCTTTGGTAATTACTCTTGAGGTGTTCTGGGTTTCTTCTTTCCTTGGTCCATGAAAATATTGGCGAACTTAGAATAGTACAAAAGATTGTTAACCTATTTGTTACAACATTTTACCGATCACAAGTTAACTTCTAAATATCTCAGTCGAACCCATTATTTCACATTAAATGGGTTGCAACAGTTGTAATAAACCACAAACAGAGAAATAAATTGGAAAAAAGTATAACATGTTTTCAAAAAATAAACAATTTAAGTGGAGACACTATAATAGCAGTCATTTTAGTCATGAGCTATGTCAAGCAGTGGCACTTTTTCAAGCCATCAGACAAATTGTAAAGCATGAGAATTATCAATCAAGCCTAATAATACTGAAGGAAAACCATTACCGATCAATACAAGATTTATGAGAATCACGAAGTAACAAAATTGCACTACATGTCTAACCTTTCTTGTTTATTTGGAAATAGTGAAAAGATATTAATATAAGGAAAGAAAGGAATATGGGATTTAAAAGAAAAAAAGTGGCAGGGAAGGACAACTTTTGTGACTACAAATAGATGCATGTGTCTAAATCTTTTTGCAATGATCGTGCCTTACAAAAACAGAGTTCTTTTTCTCTAAACAAAAATATCTTAAAACAAAGGAAAGAAAAAAATGGAGTAACAATTTCACAGCAATCTTTTAAAGAAACAATGAGATTGACAATGATTATGGTTCCAAAACAATACCAAGCATTAAATTAACACATAAATGTTGAGAAAAATACGAAGAGAAGAGAGAGAGAGAGAGAGAGAGAGAGAGAGAGAGAGAGAGAGAGATCGTAAATAATACTTCGGCTAAGAATAATCTCAACTCCTACACAAATCACAAGCAGATAAAGAAAAATGATATCAACATATATTCCGATTATATTACAGTAACATATCAATAAAACACCAAAAAAAATCAATATAATAGTAATACCATAGCAATACAAAAGCAATACCACTACAATACAACCCAAATAAAATCACAATAAGATTGCAAATAGCAAATCAACAATGCTACCTCACTATGATATAATCATAACAAGTTCATAGAAAATCCCAATACCAATTGCAAGAATCAATCGACAAAGAACAAACACATTTGTTGTTTCAGACAAACAAAATCAATCACAATACTTCACTTTCTACACAAAATACAAACGAAATCAATCACAATTCCAATTTCAGTAATCAAATTCAATTTAACATCAAAACTTACATATTCCCAACAATTCATTTTCTGGAGAAGCTATTCTTGAAGAGGGCATGTAAACCCTGGCTTCAAAACCCCCAAAATTGAACCAAAATGCTCAAACAATGGCCACCTAATGCCAAGACATGCTGTCATATTCAGAAAAGATGGTTTTGTTTGGGTTTGTTTAGGTTGCAGAAGGGATTCGAAGAGAGATGAAGTTGGGGTTTGGATTTGGGTAGAGAATAAAACAGAGAAGAAGAGGAAGAGGAAGAACTGGATTTTGAGGGCAAAGCTGTGGGTTTTGTAGGTTGTTCTTGATCTTCTTCTTCGTGAGAAGAGGCGTAGTTAGCTAGATGGAGAGAGAGAGAGAGAGAGAGAGAGAGAGAGAGAGAGAGAGCTGAAAGAGAAATAAAAAACTGACCAAAAGTGTTATCTGGGAGATAAGTGGGAAATAAGTATGTATTTATGGGTGATAGTTGAAACGACCTGACCCAAATTTCACTTTGGAATCCAGGTCGAATCCTATTTAAACTGACACCTGGTGGCCATGGGTCGAAAATGACCAAAATGTCCTGAAAAACAAACGCACAAACCCTAAGGCCCTAACTCGTGGCTGCACCTGATAACTGTAGGCTGCCTACGTACCCTTGCTGAGGGATCAAGCCACACGTAGTTCTTTCCTCTATTCCTGATCTGCAACTGGTTTGTTTACTGTAAAACTCGCTCTAGGGCTGACAATCCTGGAGTAACCAGGACTCCCTTTTACGATCCGTCAAATACTATGCGATCCTGGAATTACCTAGATCAACATACCAGAACATGACTACGATCCAACGATGCAAACCTGCTGAACCTGGAAATCACACACTAGGCGAGATCCGTTCAGGGTTCAAACGTTTTCCGAATTAAGATCCGCGAAATCCTACGCGCTCATGGGGACTAGAAGATTATTGTAGGACTGACTGTGGTCCCCACCCTGCTACCCATGCGCCGCCACACTGGCCGGCCGCGAGTGGTGCCTAAAGTGATAACGGTTCGTCGGAAAAACTCCGAATCACGGCTCGAGGTTCCTACCCTAGGTGTAGCACCCTATTTGAAGCCACTTTTGTTCTTGGACTTACCCCAAAAACTGGACAGAAGTGGCCGGAATCGCACCCTCAAAACCGGTTGAAACCTAACTTAACAATCGAAGTATTTACGCTTGGAATTTCTGAAATCCTACCCAACCAGCAGCTAGAGCATGAAAATCAGTCGAAAAACCATACCTAAAACGTCCGATTTAGTGGTCGGAGGAGGGAGAACGAGGCCTTTGAAATTTGGAGAAAAACTAGCCAATTCCGGGCTGTTTCCGGTGGCTGTGGCATCGGCGGAGGCAGGAGGAAGGTCGGAGCGGCTGTGGGTGCGACGCCGGTCAGGTCTTGGCCGGTCCGATGTGGTTTGGTGGAGGTGAGTGGTGGCTGGGCTGGTTCGAATGAACAGTAACGGGTAGGCGGGTTTGCGCGAGGAAGAAGAGAATGAGGAGAGAGAAGGGAAAATTAGTTTTAAAAATCTGATTTCTCAATTTTACCATTTTGCCCTTCTCAGTATTTTGATCGTAATTCCTTCGCTACAAGTCTGATTCGAGTCCACTACGTGTCTACGGACTCGTTTCGTCGTGCTCTACGCAACGGTACAAGTAGTTTTCCCAAATTCTTCCCTGGTCAAAGAGTCAACTTAAAATCTAATAAAATATTCCGAGGATAATTTAGTCTTTTTCCTTATTAAAATATTAGTTAAATATTAATTAAGGATTGGGTTGTTACAATAGTTGCAAAAAAAAATGGGGAGGGATGGTATTTTCAGAAAAAATTATAAAATGGGTGGCATTTTGAGCTATTTCCGTTATGTTTTTATCTTTAGTGATTATCTAAGTCAATTTCCCTAAAGCATATGATATGTATAAAGAAATTCTCTTATCAGGAAGCATCCCTCTTCAACATGAAATCAGAGGCGGAGCCACGGTGGGGTCAATGGGGTCGCGCGACCTCTTGGACGCCATGAAAATAAGCCTAGAGGTCCCTTGGAGCTGCCCACCAAGTGGTCGACGAAATGGCTGAGAGAAGAAGAGTCTGAAAGCTGAAGAAGAAGGAAGAAGAAGATGCGCGGCTCTGTTTTTTTTTTAAACAACCTGGGCAAAACGACGTCGTTTTGGCCCAGGGAGAATTTTTTTAAATGACCTGGCCAAAACTACGTCGTTTTGGGCCAGGTCTGAAATTAAAAAAAAACACAAAAGAGGGCCAGCATCCTATCTCCAAAACAGACCCGATTCCTCCTTCACCAAACCCCCAATTTGTTGGCTCCAACCCTAAGTTCCCAACTCAATCCCCCCTCCCTCAAATCCTCAACTCCATCTCCTCCCTCGCTCCCGCCAGTTGGGTGCATTGTGCTTCCGTCGTCGTCGTCGTGTGGTGGTGCCGTTAGCTACTCTCTTTGTTTTGCTCAAGCTTATTGAGAAATTTCACAATTCAAGTAAGTAAGTTCTAAACCCTATG
Source organism: Prunus kanzakura (assembly GCA_020521455.1). NCBI lineage: Eukaryota > Viridiplantae > Streptophyta > Magnoliopsida > Rosales > Rosaceae > Prunus > Prunus kanzakura. Next base: position 4,178,336 of record BPUM01000007.1, on the reverse strand, counting down.
TTGCTATGTATGATATATTTAATTTAATTGAAACCCAATTCATATTCATCGTTATTTTGATTATATTGGTGGTTTGATTATATTGTGAGTTTTTATTTTCATTATTTTGTAATGTAGAATATATTTATTTTAATTGAAATCCAATTCATATTTATTTTGATTATATTGATATTTTGTTTATATTGTGAGTTTTTATTTTCATTATTTTCATTATTTTGTATATGTAGAATATGTTTAATTTAATTGAAATCCAATTCATAATTATTTTGATTATGTTGATGGTTTGTTTATATTGTGAGTATTTATTTTGATTATTTTGTATATGTAGAATTATTATGGAACGGTTTTTTAAGAGAAAGTCATCATCGGGTTCGGGCAGTTCGCCCAATGTTGATAGTTCAAATAATGTTGGTAGTTCAAGAACTCCAAGTTCAAGAGAAAGTCAGTTAGATGGTGTTTTGGGTTTGAGTTCAAGACAAAGTCAGTTAGATGGTGTTTTGGGTAATCTTCAAGCGGACCCTGGATTAAGAACTCGAATGATAGATTATGATGCTAATATGAGAGATGAGGTTCGAAGATCATATCTACAAAAAGGACCTTGTCAACCTAGAGGTCATAATTTTCCAATAACTAATATGTCAGGAATAAATCGACGCTTCATTCCCCAATGGTTTGATGAGTTTGATTGGTTGGAGTATAGCATATCTAAAGATGCGGCATTTTGTCTCTATTGCTATCTCTTTAAAACCAATTTTGAACAAGTGGGTAGTGAAGCTTTCACTGGAGATGGATTTAAGAATTGGAAGAAAGGGAGAGAAAGATTTAAGATGCATGTTGGACCGGTTGGGAGTGTTCATAATAAAGCTAAAGAAGCTGCTACAAATTTGATGAATCAAAATACACATATTGAGACGGCAGTGAGCAAACACTCCGACCAAGCTCGTAAGGCTTATCGCACATGCTTGATTGCATCAATCAAGTGCACTAAATTTTTATTGCGACAAGGTCTTGCTTTTCGTGGCCATGATGAAAGTGCCACTTCAAGCAATAGGGGAAATTACTTGGAGCTATTGCAATTCCTTGCAGATAATGATGATAAAGTTAGAGAAGTTGTGATGGAAAATGCTCCGGGGAATCTCAAATTACTAGCTCCTTGCATTCAAAAGGATCTTGTGAGTGCATGTGCCCTTGAAACACTTGATTCTATCATGGATGGTATAAAAGATAGATTCTTTTCAATACTGGTGGATGAAGCACGGGATGTGTCGGTGAAAGAGCAAATGGCTATGGTGTTGTGATATGTGGATGACAAGGGGCATGTAATTGAAAGATTTGTGGGCATCCAACATGTTACCGATACTACTTCAAGTTCACTAAAGGATGCTATTGACACATTCTTTTCTCACAACGGTTTGAGCCTTTCCAAGCTACGGGGACAAGGTTATGATGGTGCTAGCAATATGAGAGGTGAGTTGAATGGCCTTAAGACAAAGATATTAAGAGAACAACCTTGTGCATACTATGTTCATTACTTTGCTCATCAACTTCAACTAGCTCTTGTTGCCGTGGCAAAGAAAAATATAGACATTGCCTCTTTTTTTGCAACGGCTAATAGTGTGGTTAATCATGTTGGAGCATCTTGTAAGCGGCGTGATTTACTTAGAGGGCAACTCCAAGAAGAGCTTGTGATAGCATTTGAAAATGATTGTCTTATAACGGGGCGAGGCTTAAATCAAGAAACAAGTCTCAAACGTGCCGGTGACACAGGATGGAACTCACACTATGGTACCTTGATTAGCATCATATCTATGTTTTCATCAGTGGTTCATGTGCTTCAAATGGTTATTGATGATAATCCCAATGATAGTGTGGGTGAAGCAAATAAGTTAATGAGAGATATACGCACTTTTGAGTTTGTGTTTCACCTTTTCTTGATGAAAGTCATATTGGGGCTCACAAATGACATGTCACAAGCATTGCAAAGGAAGGATCAAGAAATTGTGAATGCAATGGCTTTAGTGAAATCATGCAAGGAAAAGCTATATTGGATGAGGAATAATGGGTTCGATGCATTGGTTAATGAAGCATCTTCTTTTTGTGACAAACATCATATTGATGTTCCTAACATGGAAGAGGCATTTATACTTCCAGGGAGCTCAAGGCGTAATGCTCCAATAAAGACAAATCGTCATCATTATCGTGTGGAGCTTTTCATTTATGTCATTGATGAGCAAATTACGGAGTTAGAAGATCGCTTTAATGAGGTAAATACCGAGTTGCTTATTTGTTTGGCATGTTTGAGTCCGAAAAATTCATTTGTAGCTTTTGATAAACCAAAGTTACTTCGTCTTGCTCAATTTTATCCTCAAGACTTTTCGGATGAGGATTGTTTGGCACTTGAAGATCAACTTGAGATTTATATTCATTATGTGCGTTCCAGTAGTGATTTCTCTCAATTGGAAGGGGTTGGTGATCATGCAAAAAAAATGGTGGAGACAAGGATGCATCAAGTATTCAATTATGTGTATTTGCTCATTACATTGTCTTTAGTTTTACCGGTTGCAACTGCTTCAGTGGAGAGGGCATTTTCTGTCATGAATATTGTTAAGGGTCCACTTCGGAACAAAATGGGAGATCAATGGTTGAGTGATAGCTTGATTGTTTATATTGAGAGAGATATTTTTGCTTGTATTGAAAATGAAGCTATAATGCTACGTTTTCAAAATATGAAACCTCGTCGTGGACAATTATAGCTTGTAATGTTGTTTCCATTATGAATTATGAATGAAATTACTATGATTTCATTTTCAATATTTTTTTCCCACTTTTACACTAAGACCCCGTGTGGTAAGATTCCTGGCTCCGCCACTGGCTGGGTGTACGGAAAGGGATTTGCATCCATATCGTAAGAAGTACTTAGGTTATTAGGCACTGAACCAAAGTCATATACTTGCGTATGCAGATTCAAATTATCTTATTAAATTAATTATATGATTTTAGGATTTCTAATGAACATTGATTAATTAGGACAAAAATTCTGTTTACCGTTGGTTATATAGTTGAGCAGATTCAAAGTAAAGTTAATGGATTAGTTGGCACGACCAGTTTTATGGTTGAGCAGCCAAGGTCCAATTCCACCGATATGTAGCTCTTGATTTTGACTTTTGTGCACACAAGTTCAGAATTATAGTAATTAGTAATGGAATTTCCTTCATGCTTTTTATTTTTATTTTTATTTTCAAGTTTTATGTAGGACCACTGAGAAGGAGGTGTCTGCCCCACCAACGGGGGAGACAAACACAGAAGCACAAGGACTTTGAGAGAGAATTGCATGCAAAAGAGGGAATTTTCCCAAAGTTGAAAACTGAAATCTTATACAGCATTTATTTCATGTACGTGTTTGTGCCTGATAAATTACGGCCATGAATTGGCCGAGAAAACCCCTCTTCTCGGCCTCAAAGCTGAAACGCAGCGTTTTGTCAGGGTGCTTGGCCTTCCAGAGAAACAAGAGAAAAATTTGCTAAGGCACGATCATCTCGGCCTCGATTAAAGGCCGAGGCCGAGATAGGGCAAAGTCACCGCCAAAGGCATTAAAGTCAGACCACCACGTGATGGCAGGGTCCCATGCTTCATTTAATGAAGTAGTGCCTGCTTGAATGCAGCAAACCCACTGGCCAAGAATAAGCATTTAATGCACGAGGGAAGGTGGGAAGTGATTGGAGTCAGAGTTTGGTGACTGAGATCAGAATGATTAGACGCCCACATTCTCACAAAGCTCTTTGCAACTTGAGAGATTAGGTGACCAGCCACCAGAGCAATAAATGCGTCTCCACGGCCAGAAGCGCAGGACCCACGATCAGGGCGGCGGCCGAGATTCACCAGGATTTATGGGGTCACACCACCTTACTTCACGATCCCAAATGTCGATTTGACTACCCACTTGCGTTGATCAGGCTCCACCATGTAGATTTTCAGCCTCGATTATCCCTCCGGAAACTCTGCCTATAAATACAAGACTCAAGACCACTTTCAAAGGGTTCAAACACCAAACAAAAGCCTCCCACGGAGCGACTTATATTTTCCTGTAATGCACTTTCAATATCTTTACTTGCTTTCCTAGGAGTAGTGTTAGTCTGTAAGGAAGATCCATTCATCAATATATCACACGACCCTTGATTTTCAAGGTGCCGGAGCACCACCTTTGTTATTCGCTCACTCACCCCATATATCATACGACCGCCGCTCATTGAGTAGTGCGTCGGAGCACCGCCCGAAAACCCACCAAACACCACCACTCAACGGCCTTGTAGTTCAGGCCGTGAACCTTACAGCCGAGGCTAGTTCCTCTCTCGGCTACAATCGTTTGATTAGAGGACGAGTCCAGACAGGCGCACCATCTAAATACTTTCGCCCACTTCAAACACCTCGACGCACGGTAGACCGTGCTGGCACGCCCGCGCACAAACGCACCACGTCCAAAAGCAGGAAACCGCGTGTCCACGCATATCCCCTCGGCCCGGAACTCCAGGCCGTGAGATTTGCGCGGCAGACAGTACGCAAGGTTTGGATTCGATTTTTTCCTCTTTTGATATTATTTGTATGCAATAGTGGATTCATGAATTTTTCAGGGGATGTGCAATATTTAAAAGGCTAAAAATTTACAAAGGATTTAGGCAAGGACTTGGATTCAAGTCTTAACATCCGTTGTAGTGTGTTTAAAAAAAGGCTAAAAATTCAAAAAATAATTTAAACACCCAAATGCCCTTAGAATTTAAACAATACTAATGTCATTCATAATTAAAACAAATAAGAGTTTTATGTCTATAACTAATTGATTATATCAATTAATATGAACCAAATCCAGGTCAGTGACACAATTAGTTTATCAAAATTCATATCAAATATGAACAAAATCCATGTAAATTATATAATTAATCTAACAAAAGTCAATACCAATGAATCTAACCAAAAGCACATGTGATTTGGAGGTCACAAGATAAAAGTCAATAAAAGTTCAGGGTAATTTTCGGTGAATTTTTCGGCACACATATGAGGTTTTAATGAATTTTTTAATTTAGGTCAATTAGAAATTGACATGTGTCGGCTTGCTATTGGACCATTTAAAAAAGAATCAAAATGAGAAGTGTGTTCTCCTACATGCTCGTGAGATCGAACCCAACAATCTAAGGTAAATATTTAGGGTCTCACGCAACAACAAGCAAAACAACTTCTTTGAGGCAAAGGGGTGGGCACTAGCAAAGGGGTAAATTCAGGCATCTCCAAGGAAGTTTCTAGCAAGGGTAGGTGTAGCTGCATCTCCTTGAGCTTGTGGATCCGCCAATGTTTGTATGATACTTGGACAGTATATATGTGATATTCTCTGAAAAGTCTAGTAAATATTTTCACATTCCAAAGAAATATACAATTAAAAAGAATGAGCTAAATAACTATTTTGAAGTGCTAATAACAGCTTTTGGTTTTTTTTTTCCCCAACTTATGTGGCACTTGTTGATGTGAACATTGCATTGTGGCACAAAAAAACCACATTAATAAATCACAACTTCATAATGTCACCTTAGTTTGGAAATAAAGTTGGGAAGTGTAGTATCGTTCATCAAGTTAAAAGTTTTCGACCACCAAGATGAGAGGATAATGCTATAGAAAATAGGAGGGAATAGTGGCCAGCAAGGTTGGCCTAATTAGCAGCGCGCTCAATTCAAATGAGAACACTAAAATGAGAACATTATATGAGAATCAATCTCAGTCATCCAAAGTCATCTGAACGGCTGAAGAGAAAAAGCAAGTTTACAATACAAAACGGGTACGCTACAATGTCCCCTTAGCCCACGTGTCCTACCACACCTTTTCCAATCCCATCCAATCCCTTTGCCTTTGAATTCATTTTTTTTGGACTCCCTTTTGTTCATCTCAAAAAGATCATCCTCTCTCAATAAAATCTCCTATTTCATTGGTCATAATCAATATGTTTCTCTCGAATTCCCTCTCTCTTTGATATTAAGGTTCACATTTTCTATTGCATTAACTTAATGTTTAATTTTTGTTTAAGATTTTAGGGCTTTTCTGGGTAAGATTACTCTTTCTCGGTACTAGTTGTGTTTCGTCTACCTTCAACATGTTAAGCATAGTAACTCTATATAAAGATTTGCTGCTGTTTAAATTTTTTTTTCCCTTTTTCCAAAATTTGGGTTTTTTTTTTTTTTTTTTTGCTATTGTTTGTGGTAATTTGTTTCTTCCTAGTTAATCTGCATCATAGATAATCCCTCAAGATTTGTAGCTGCTGCTCACTACAAGAAAAAAGCCCATTTGCGACGGTCGACGTGGCCCTCGCAAATACATGTAATTTTACGCGGGGGTGATTCACGCCAAACTAATTGCGACACTTTAATTAGTAACGTCGCATCTCACATCGCAAATAGGTTTGGAAGTGTTTAATTTGCGATGTTACTTGATTGCCGTCGTATATCTCCTCTTAGGATGGGAGACAAACCGTCAAAACTCAAAATTTGGAGGAGGCGCTTAGTTTCCCGCACGAACTAAAAAACCCAATATCTTCTTATTAGTCATAGCCCCAACTTAACATAAATGTAGTCACTAGAGCCATTCAAACCAATACTCTTATGCTTCTAATTACTCTGAGCCCCAAATCAATACCCTAAAAGGTCAGAGATCACTACAACAATCAGTTGGTTCAATTCTTCTCTTATTAGCGCTCGGGCTCCTATCTCGAAGGATCCCATCGCTCGTTTGGTTGGTTGCTCGAATGGCTATCTGATCTGATCAACTACATAAGTCGTAGCCCACGTAAGCTTCCTCTATCTCTCTCTTCTTCATTCTCTGTCTCTCCCTTCCTCTATCAGTCTCTCTATTTTGGCTTCTCTAATTTATTTGTGTTTTGAATTTCATGTATTGCTACAAAAAATTTAGGTTTTCATCCTAACTTTATCAACAACTTCTAGATTTTGGGAACCCTTCCTCCTCTTATCAAGGTATGTATTTGGTGTGGATTTTTTTCTCAATTTTTTTTCATTAGTTTAATGCTTTTCCCAAACATTAGTTTACACTGGAAGCCGAAGAGATTAGGAAAACTTCTTGAATTTTATCAGCTTTTTGCATTTGATAACTCTGCTTGCCCCATAAATATATATATGTTTGTAATTGGCGTATTAATAAGGAACTTGATTTGTTTTGTCCACAGTTATATAAAAAAGAAAGTGAATTGGATTGAAATCTTAGACTTGTTTTGTCCTGACTCTCTTATTCCCATCCCTGTTGTTTTATACGACACTACCATGAAACTTAGCCCCAAATTTTCTATGTTTGTAACTGTGTGAATGGGCTAGGATTTATCATAATAATAAGTCTTTGAATTTGACCACAGTTTGGTTTGAAGTTGGCGTATTAATAAGGAACTTGATTTGTTTTGTCCACAGTTATATAAAAAAGAAATTGAATTGGATTGAAATCTTAGACTTGTTTTTTGTCCTGACTCTCTTGTTCCCATTCAGTTCTGTATGTGCATGAATCAAAAATTCCAGTTGGGAGGGTGAAACAGAGAGAGAGAATAGAAAACAAAGAGAAAAATATAAAAAATAAGGCACACAATATCCCTTCACATGCTAAGACAACTAGGTACTGCGTACCCTCTTAACCAAAATAGGGTACACGTCCATTTACCCTTCCTCAATATATGGACACCTATCCCTTCGTATCAGCACCATTCATACCTCTCTCTCTCTCTCTCTCTCTCTCTCTCTCTCTCTCTCTCTGTGGGTGATGTGTTTGCCCTTTTGTTTTTTCAACTAGCACATAGCTTGATTGGATCAGCATGGGAGGTTTTAATGTGGGATCTTTTTGGAGCTATATGTGGTCCTTCTAGAGATGTTTTAGTTAGTAGATGTAAAGCAATAGTATATGTTGCATGTTATTGGACTTAATTGCACATAATCTTGAAGATACTTTTCTCATGCTTTCTGATATTAGTTAGCATATGTGTAGTTTTTACTGTTCAGCCAAGTGGACTTGGGAATATCCTACCTTTCCCAATTGAAAAAGGAAATTGGAAGCTACCTGGCTTCATTCTAGTATTTCTTTGAAAAAATTGAAAATTAGAACTGGTTTCATTTGGAACTAAAGCACTTTGGGTTTGTTAAGGTTGTTTTTATTATTTCAATTAGTATTCATGATTTTTTTTAATGAGACAAGACAAGCAAGAAGTAGAATAAGTAAAGCACTTTACTTATTCTACTTCTTGCTTGTCTTTTCTTAAAATTCTAGAAACCTTTATCTGTTTGCTTTGACCCTCATTGTCATCCTGCTTTGCCCATCTAGTGGTGTGAGTGTAGGGCATTATTTTAATGATTTAATGGGGCTTGGAAAACAACTAATAAGTACCATTAGAAGTAGAACACATAAGAGAAAGTTGAAGATCTAAACTGTGAATATGAGATGATTTGAGATGCATAACGATTCTACCAGTCATGTTGATGCTGTCTTGAGGAAGACTGAGGATGCTGGAGAGGAGACCCTTGGGTCTGTGACGAAGAGGCGAAGGGTAGTGGCAAGGGAAACTCCATGGCAAGGTCGGGAGATTCTCAATATTTTGGAGGACACAGTTGGTGACCCCTTAAGGCTAGTTTCTCGTGATTCCCTTCTGGAGGTAACGAAATTCTACTAGGGAATTTCTAGGAATGGGGACAAGAAGAAAAGTAAGTTCTCATTGCTCGTTCTTAGTGAAATGTAAATGGTTGTATTATGATGACTTATTTAGTTATTGGTGAAATGGATTTGATAATAATAATGATTGACAAATATAGTTCACATGTGCACTTATGTGGAGACGAAGGTATTGAAGCTTTGCATAACTTCTTTGTTCGGTTGCAAACCAAGGACAGTTGGTTGGATGACTCGGTAAGCATTGATTGATTTGGGATTTTGTCGAAATGCCCATGCTATATAGTGATTTATTGATTTAATAATGGAAACAACCCTTTTGTATAGAACATTGACATGGCCTTGCTTTTGCTACGAGAGCAGCACAACAACTCTGGCAAATGGGTGGGTTCTGACTGGATGATATTGGACACCACTTTCCAGGTCTGTTTTATTTCATAATTATGCATGGTTATTTAGCAAATTTGGTATTCGTTATGAAGCATAACTCGTGTGTCTTTATGCAGAAATGTGTTGCCTTAGATTACAATTAAATTAAGGCGTATATGGAAAAGGAGGACATAAAGCACAACAACGGTCTACTGGGAATGGTCAAGGGCAAAGTGCCTAAGTTGGCTAAACCTTAGTCATCTGTGAATTACGTTTTGATGCCCTTCAAACTATAAAGGCAGAAGCATTGGATCTTGTTTTCGATTTACAAAATTGTGAAATAAGGGTGTATGATTCGAAAACATATCTCTGTAGAACCCAAGCCATCCAACAGGTAGTGCAGCCAATTGCGCAAATGCTGCCTCGGTTGTTAAAGGAAGCGGGATATATTGGCGACGATCTTATTCGAAAAAGTGAGTGGCCAATTAAACGCGTAATGGATGCACCCCAACAAGTTGGCGGGTGAGTAACATTTCACCTAAACACATTGTCTTATTACATTCATTTGTTGTACAATAAATAACGGCTTCTTCGCTATGTTTCAAGGGTGACTACGAGATGTACATCCTGAAATACTGCGAGTTTCTGACATTAAATGTTGACCTAGCCAAAATTTCCCATGAAACCATGCCCTTATTTCGATTGAAGCTTGCTTTCCAGTTGTTGCAGGGATATTGGTAGCTATGTGGATCTAGTATAGACAATATGAAGTTGCAAAGTTTTTAACTGGGTGGGTGGTTTGTAATTATGTAGGTAAGAGTTGTTGAACTGAAAAGGGTTTTCTATTCTGTTCAAAGACAAGCTGTATGAAACCGTGAACACATATTGTTGATACTATACTAAACCCTAAACCCTAAAGGTTACATGAAAAAAAATATGTTGACATGACACTATAGTCATTTTTCCAGAAAGGTTACCATTTCAACTTTTAAATGAAATGGATAAAGGCAAAACGCATAAACAAAGTGGAATAAATATGAAAGTGTCTTGTTTAGGGTGAACACTATTGTAAAGTTAAGATGCAGGCATATGAAATGTTGAAAACTTAAAGAGTACCATACACATCTGACTGGGTTACTAATAATAAACTCACTGCTAAATTCATATTTATAGATTGCCAAACACTTCTTACTTTTTCATAGCTGTCTAGATTACAAAATTACAAAACATATACTTGAAAAGCCAAAATATTTCCACAGAAGCAAAACATTTCTTATATTTTCCTCAATTTAACTGCCAAATTCAAATATGATAGAACTAACAATAGTACGAGGATATTTTTAATGCCCTTCACTATACGTATTACTTCAGCATATGCATTAAGTTCCTTCACATCCAGCTGGTTTTGAATGTGAGATTTAGTTGGCCTGTTGGTTGCAGTCACCCATTCATAGCCACTACACCTTGTTCTCCATAATAAATTACATTTTTCAGTTTGGGATTACAATGTAAGAGTTCATATTCAGTTGGTCCAATCTCGGGTAGTGTTTTACATACAAGAGTTTTGGGAAGATAATACTTACATATGTTGTGAAGCACTTCCAGTACGGTATGCCCAGATTTCTTTCGAATTTGGAAATTAGAATCACCATCTCAGCATTACATTGCCGACAGCGAGGAACAGCATGGGAACAAAGGCAGCAAGCAACAGATTCGAGGCGGTTGAAGGTCAGACCTTGACAATGAAGGTGAAATTAGGGTTAGAGTTTGGGTCTTGGGCAAGGAGAGTGAAATTAGGGTTTGGGTTTGGGTCTATGGAGGAAAAGGGAAGAGAGGAGTGGTAGTAGGAGAAGAGGATGGAGACAGAGAAGAAGAGGAGTGGGAGGATTTCTCTTGGGTCTCACCATTTTTGTAGGGCTAGGGCTGGGTTAATGAACCAAGGTGTCTTCTCTCCCATCTTTTTGCACCACCCTTATTGTCATCTGCAAGTAAAGTTCACACCTTAGCTGAGATATAATACTACGATGAGTTTGGTCTAATATGGGACTAAGAAGATGGATTTGCTAGATAATATTATTTTGTGTTTGATTTATAATATATTTGAATCCAATCATTTTTCCAGATAAAAATTTCTTATACTGATTCATAAATATATTGATAAAATAAATTTTAAAAAGATAATATCTTCAATATATCTTGATGGCATAAAATATAGTTCATTCGAATCAGAACTTCACTACTAAAAATGACACTGAAATTTAAAAGCCTAACCATGTTAAATTTCAATTATTTGCACAACCTAGAACAAAATAATGAAGACATATTTACCAAAACTAATCAGAAAGCTTTTCATTTCAACCAAGTTTATAACAAGATATCCACTATATCAACACAAGAATTAGAACAAAAGTTTACTGATACCAAAATAACACAACACAAATTAATCAAAATGCAAATTTGTTTTCTGTCCAATTTTTCTTAGGATCACATCAAATCCCTGCAATTGCAAACCACAGAATTTATACAATAGTCAAATTCATGAGTAGAGAAGCAAATGAGAATATAGATTTGTTTGCGCAAAACCTATAAAAACACGAACTAAATTTTATTAAACATAAGTTTAACTTGGAGGAAGATGCAGTGTTGTTGTTTAACTCCATTCTAGCAAAATAAGGAAGAGGATCATATTTAGAACTAAATGATACTTAAAACGAACACTCATGCTCACAAATGTCCATCTCCGTATCCAAAACCAACACAATTAAGCAAGAAGAACCATATTGTGAGTTCGACAGGTTAAAATGTGATAATTAACCAATATCTCCACTGCAACAGACACTATATCATGTATATCAGCAACAAACAAGTAACAAAGCAGAGTTCCCAGTGATATACATGGTTCAGTCTTCAGCTCCATTTATAAAAAGAACCTATCAGCTTTAATCAGTGATATTTACCTGTTAGCGATATGCATGGCTCAGGCTTTAGTCTCCATTTCTTTTTTCAAAGTTTTATGCCATATTGGCATGAGCATTGTTAGTGAAAAGCAATGCCATAGTCAAGCTTCCAAAGTCTAAATGCAGGATGAACAGCACATTGTCTGTTCTGGCTTTGCACTAACACACATGAATCTCACAAAACAGACAATTCAAGCTTCCCAAGTGTACATCCCAACATTGAACAGACATTGGCTATATTGCAGGATACAATTTCTTCATAAAGTAGATTGAAAAAATTACAAACTTTACAGTAGAATCAATTCAGAGAACAAGATCATTTACAAGTTTGGTTTAATTTGTTAAAAAATCAACCTATAACCTATGTACAGTAAATACAGGTCCCAAATTCAAATGGGGGAGGGTCCAACAAGTACCCTGGCTATCAATACAACAGCTATGCCATTTGATTCTATAAGAACCCACTGGAAAAGCAGAAACATCAAGCAAGCAATTTGAGAACCCTTGCCCTCTTTCATTCAGTTCGAAACGCAAGAACGAATTTACAAACTCACCATCATTGTTGCCCCTTCGACGCTTATTACTCCTTTTTGTACTGCACTCTGTTGAATACTGCATTAGCTTTTCATTCATCTCTACCATGTCATCAGTTTCACAAGCTTGATAACTACCTTGCTTTTGCTGATTGTTTACTCCACTTTCTGTTGGTTCCTGAAAGGATATGCTACTGTAGAGCATGCAGTACACGTTTTAAAACCGGACTGGGATATCTGGTGCCACATTTCTTAATTGAAGACACAGATTTAATGACAAGTTGAAGCCTGGGGAAACATATATTTCATCTGGGTTTCTAGTTTCGTTGACAGCGAAGAGTTCTGACCCACAGCAAGGCCTGAAATTTATGTAAATCATAAACGTTAGAATGATGGTGTAAATGGAAAAGAAAAAATCATATAATTAATAAAATGATGTTAAAAGATAACCTGACAAAAATTACACAGTTAAAACTGGATAAAGCATATGATATGTATAGAGAGATTCTCTTATCATGATGTATCCCTCTTAAACATCAAATCAAAAGGAGGGGCAGCTAAGGTTTTCTACTCTCGGTTTGTCCTCTTCCCTTTTACTTTTCATTCCATTTTATAAACTAAAAATCAAGGCCAAATGATGTTGAGAAATCAACAAAAAGATTTCCTAGTTAAAATAAAGAGTCTGACAGCGTACCTGAATTTAAAGAAGTAAGTGGGAGTACGGAAAGGGATTTGCATCCATTTCATAAGAATGCCATACAGAAGCTTTAAACCATCCTTGGGTAATTGGGATAGTCCTTCCTCTTTATGCACTCTGTCTGCCTTACATTTCAAGCCAGCAATCCCTGAAACCGCATAATTACAAACACTAAGAATATCCCTTGCTTTAGAACCAATCTTACATGCTTGGGTTCTTGACTGCATGTGAAAACATCCATGGGATTTCTACCCGGCTCCAATAGCAGACATAGATTTCTACTGGTTTCATGGTTAGTGTTCCCCAACCATCCAACTAGATTTTGAACCAACATTGCGTCTAAATCTCTCTCTAGAATCCCCAGACCACTATTAGAAATAGGTTTAGTTAGGCTCGGAATGTAGAGAGCAAATCCAGTACAGCAGGCCAACAGCGAACAACTCATTGCAAGTTCCGGAATTATTTTTGAACTCTTGTTGTCCATGTCAATGAAAGATGTTGTAACTAGATCAAATTCTCCTGCTAGCCTCTTCAACTGCAAAGATATTTGAGTAATTTTCTGCAAAGATATGTTCTCGACCTTCACAGTATTGGTAGTGTTGTCCTGGTCAAATGGAATGTTTCCCAAAATTTTAACTATATCCACCACAGCCCTTATTACCTTCAATCTTAAGGACAAAAACCAGTGTTGGAAAAAAAAAGTGTGGCCCGTTTTGACATCACCAACTTTTAATGTTTCCAAAGAAGAACAAAGACCATTGTAAGCTGCTGCTAGCTCTTTGCTGTAAATATGCTCCTTGATATTAGTCGCTGCATCTTGGCAACCTAAATCATTATTGGAAGGGGTAAGATGTAATTTATGTGTCTGTAACCCTTGTTTCAGTAATAGCAGCAGCTCTAGTTTCCTCTCAGAATCAGCAAATTGAACTAATGACTTCACCCAGCAGCTGCAGGAATTAGAACGAACCTTCAATACTAATTGCTTGAATATAAAAGTCGTGGTCAGCCAATCTCCTTGACACGCTGCATACACCCCGACTTTATAAGCAGGCCAATTATTTTTTTCTGCCAACATCCTCTTTGCACATTTAATGGTACGAAGTTCATGCTTCATTGAGTAATTATCAAGAGATATGCCTGAGTTTTTATCAGGATTGCGACTTCCCTCACTCTCATTTCCCATGTTACCCCAAATGTTTTGACAACGCAGCAACAGAGAGTAGAGTGTGTATGTATAACATTCAAACAAGTTGCTTTGGCATACAAGTTCGACCAGAAGCTTCACTTTGTCAAATACTTCGGTGGAGATGGCACCAGCTTCAGTGAGATTTTCGAGAAAGGTCACTAAAAATCTGTACACCTTAAATAGAAGCTTTGATATGACAATTCTACTCTTCTCTCCTTTCAAGTCTACACTATGATGAACAAACGCATCTGTTTCTATGGTCGCAACGAGATTGTCATCCATATATAACAGAGACTTCACTAAAACAAATATTTGATCCAGCACTAAGACATGTAAATCCGGATATTCTCGGATTACAAGGAAAAGAAGATTGAACAGGCAGTTAACTTGTTGAAACTCAACACTGTCAGCCTGACAAAGATCCAAAATTGGCTTCACCAATATGGTGATCTGATCTATGATAAGCAAAATCACCTGAGATGGTTGAAGAGAGGAACAACGCACAAGAGATCCCATCCCTGTACTTCCTTTTAGTCTTCTTGATATATCTACCAAAACAGAAATAGCTAACAGGCTCTCAATCATGATAGGAGATTGGGATGCATTCTCAGCAATGCTTAAAAGCTTCGAAGATTCAAGGACATCAGAAGGTAGATTGGGTGGCATAAATAAAATCATCTGTGAAAATGCTGAATGTGAGACAACATAAATTGAACAACAAATAACAAGTTCATTTGTATGAGTTGAGAAACAACCTTACGTAACGTCTGAAGAACTTCACATAGCATGGATGTTGGAATTTGAGGTTCATCTAGTATGCTTAACAATGTTTTCACAAGATATCCATTTACAGGAACATGACACATTCCTTGACTGAAAATAAAAAGTAGGCATCTTACTGCTGTTGCTCGCAGATGAAGAGTTTTTTCATGGCTAAGAAACAAGAGAAGAAGGTCCACCTGCATTGAGATAGCAATAAGAATTATGGGCCAATAATTTTGAGAGAGGGTGGGTGCTACCAAAATAATTACCTGCTGAGATATAAGACTGGTTGACTTGGAAGCAAGTTTTGAGAGGGAAACCAGCATCGCAACCTGGTAATACTCATCTGAGAACTCCAACAGCAATTTTAGACTTGCCTGCAACAAAGCAATGTTCAGTGAACATTAGAATCTAATACAAAAGTGAAAAACTAATATTCTAAATGCAACAATTTCCAATAGGAGTCAGGTAAAAAATTGAATTATAATTAAACCTTGTAAGCATAATTTGCAAGAGACTGGGAGCGCACCCAAGTTTGGCAAATAATCGTGCTCCGGCCAACCTTATAGCAGGCAATGTTTCTGGTGAGCTCATCATATGAAGCAGCATCTCCAAGACAACACATGCAAAGTCGTCTGATAACTCAGCAAAACATCCTGCTGCAAATAACGCTGCTTGTACCTCCAAAACATGAGAAGAAACCATACTAGAAAGCACCAAGTATCGCATACTCGCACTCTGTTTACCAAAATGTGCCCAACAGCCAAACAGACCCAAAGCCGAAGCCCGATCTTCAACATCCTCATTGTCAAACACAACCTTAACTCTCCTCAGCAATTCTGCCCACATATGAACCCGAGTTTCGCACAAAACTCCTTTGTACTCTTTCCGTTTGTTCCTCTTCCTGTACTCAAACAGAAAGGCCTTGACAATACAGACCCTTGTGTGCTTGTCTCCAAATTCGAAGGCATTGGCAAGACGAAGAATGATGGCATTGGAGAAGAGGTTGTCCTCCCCAGGAATTAGGTCGAACAAGTGGTAGACAGCTGGAGAAGGGTCTGGTTCTTCACTTAACTGTTGAAGTCTTGGACTGATTTCTGAAATGCCTTCGAGCGATCGACCTGGTTTCTTGGAGCGCAGGGATTTTTCTAGCTCTATGCTCCATTCCATCACACATGCTGCTGAGTTCCTTTCCATTTCAGCTCAAACTTCAAAATAGAAAATAACTTTAGAATCAGATATGCCCGCACCAAAAAAATTCAAAACAAACTCATAATCCATCAGCAGAGGTTTACAAATACTAAGAAACTTTTTTTCCCTTTTTGAAGCCTTGAAATAACTTGAAAATATAATCTTTCTCTAATCAATAATGATAAATACAACTCACCATTCAATAGACAAAGGAGATACTCAGTTACATGTTTCAATGTTAATTTATTCCCTTATCAAATTAATAGGGCTTTCTTCTCCTGCGACAGCAAATCAGAGGCGATGAATGTTAGTAGGAGAGGAAAACTGGCGGTGGAGGGGCAAACAGATGTTTTGCTGTACAGCTGGGAACACGGTTTGAAAAATAATCTCCCAAAAATCGTCAATTACGGTGGCTGGCTGGGTATTACTGGGCTTCCGATGCACTGGTTGTGGGAGCAAATATTTTCGTCCCCAATCAGAGCACGCCACGTGGAAAAGAAGATTATCCCGTAAATTGATTAATCAAACCAATTTATCTGGTTAATTAATTAATTGGGATAATATCTTAATTATAGGGTATTATCTTATAATTAATAAAGATAATATCATTAAATCAGATATTATCTTTATTTAAATGAGATAATATCATTAATTCAGATATTATCACAATAAGGGGATATTATCTGAATAATTAATTATCAGATATTATCATAATAAAGAGATGTAATCGAGTCCGACTCAATCTCTACGAAACCCTAGCCCCGAGGCTCCTATAAATAGATGGGTTTATTCATCATTCAAAGTACATCTAAACCGACTTCAAAAACCCTACATCTAAACCTACTCCTGATACCCGAGAAAAATACCCGAAGTTCTCTCTCTCTCCCTCTCCACTCTCCACTTTCCATATTTTCTCCACACGGCTCCGGCCACCACACACGGCTCCGACCGCCCGGTTTACACCATACATACAACTCCGTATCCTTTGCTTAGCTATTGTTTTCCTATAAACACTCGAACTAACTTATGCATCGGAGGGCCTTTGGCCAACATCCCCCGGTGTGGTCTATTTACTCCAGTCTTTTTTACAGGAATTGAGGAAGAGAGAGAAGGAAGATCGAAGGTTGAAGGATCTAGAAGCAAATATTCTCCCGCGAGATTATTTGCACAAACATTGGTGGAGCAAGGAATTCTTCCAGTTCATTGGCATGGAATGTGGGGGGCTTCTACAGGTGGACCAGCGAACTGAAAATTATAAATACCTATTCGAAGCAAAAATTAGAACCAAGAAAAACTCCATTGGGTTTTTACCGGAAATCTTGACCCTTACAGAAGGAACAGAAACTTATCACGTGAAGATCAGACCAATTTCTCCGGCAATCCGGCCCACCACATCACGGCAAGCCCAGCCTTTGATCTCTGTTAGCGGGACTGTTCAGGTAGTTGCTGGAGGTGGTGTTCCGACTAGCCAGAGACACTGGAGAGTCGTTGATTATTCCCAGGTGGACTGGGCTCGAAGCAACATTAATGAGTTTGATTGGCTCGAGAAGGAAAATCGGAGCTCCGTTTGCGGATTTGTGCATAATCAAAAGGTTAGAGGTGATGGGACATTGAAGGTTCTAGGCGAGGGGACCTCTATCCAAGTGGCAGAGAATTTAATTATCCCTCCTTTTATGTCGGCATTACCTGATAAGGCCACAAAAGAAAATGTGATATCGCCGGGCCCAATTAATGTCGAGCCCATTTTGCAACATTCAGCCCAAGTTAATCCCTTGGGTGTTTTTTCCTCTGAGCCCAAACTTTTTCAGAATATTAGGTCTTTCAGTGAGCTGGGCCCTAATTGTGGGTTAGAAAAGAACAAGAATTCTGATCCCCAGTCAAAGAGTGACTGTACGGCAACTGAGTGGAGGAACAAAACCAGATTTCTATCAAAATTCGGCAGAACAAATGGTGAAGGAAGCAGGGGCTTCAGAAAAGGTCTATCTCACATCGACGATCGACTTTCAAGTGCAAGCGCTCCGCTGCAGATCTGTTCCCTCCCCCCTTCGTCGATCGCCGATAGAGATGATGATGATTCCATTTCATCGATCTGCCCGGAATCTGTGGATTCATTGGCCAAATCACCTTCGTTGGAATCTGAATTCGTCGACGAGATTTCGTCGACCGAGGAGAAGGAAAAGATAGATGCTTTTGCCAATGAAGAGGGGATTCTTCACGACATCTTTACTAATCCTGATGAACCTGGCGGTGCCAATGGGTATATGGAAGGATGTTTTCCTGCAAATATCCGGTCAGATGAGCAGATGGGGATAGAAGCTGATGATGATGCAACTTTTGTTCCAGAGACCATTCCAAAAGTTTTATACTACTCCAGAAAAAGAAGGAAAAGTCGAGGTCAGGGACGCAAAGATGGTTTACCTAAATCATTGCTGCACAAAATGGATATATCTTTGATGCCCCTAAAGAAGAACCTGGCTTATAGAAGACATGGTAAACCTTGTATTTCCAACGGTGACTCGGGACCGAGGGGCACCGGAAAAAGTAAACAGAAGATAAGGGACTATACTTCTCATTAATGAGGATAATTAACTAGAAGGTCTGGGAAGTAGAAGGAAAAGATTACTGGTAAAAGAGCAATTACGGAGAATCAAACCAGACATAGTAATTTTGTTGGAAACTAAAAAGGAGATAGTAGACAGACAATTGGTGGCAGGTGTTTGGGGGTCAAGATTCAAGGAGTGGGTATTCTCTCCTTCTTTGGGAAGGTCTGGTGGCATAGCAGTTTTGTGGAATTCCCAATCTGTTTCAGTAATTGATTCTATGGTTGGCGAATTTTCTGTATCTATTAGAATTGTTGAGAGTATTGGGACGGAATGGTGGCTGTCCGCGATTTATGGCCCATGCAGACAAAGGGAAAGAAATCGTTTCTGGGAAGAATTGGCGAATCTGTATGGGTATTGTGGCGATAAATGGTGTCTTGGAGGTGACTTTAATGTGGTCCGCTTCGCAGCTGAAAAGTCAAATGAAGGAAGAGAGACTAGAAGCATGAGAGATTTTAATGATTTTATCCAAGAGACAAACTTACGGGATCCCAATCTCCTCAACGCTTCTTTTACTTGGTCTAATCTAAGAGAAAATGCTGTTTGTAGAAGACTGGACAGATTTTTGGTGTCGGGCAGCTGGGAAGATTATTTCCCTCATTACCGCCACAAAGCCTTGCCGCGAATCACATCGGATCATTGCCTTATAGAGCTGGACACCTCTAGGGTAAAGTGGGGTCCTTCACCCTTCCGGTTCGAAAACATGTGGTTGAGTCACCCAGACTTTAAGAGGAATATCAAGCAGTGGTGGGGTGAGGATCAGATATCGGTTTGGGAGGGATACAAATTCATGATGAGGCTAAAAATGCTAAAACAGAAATTGAAAGTATGGAGCAAGGAGATATTCGGGGAAGAAGAGCGAGATATACGGGAGGCAGAAGCGAGATTGCTGGTTTTGAACCAACGTGAAGGTACAGAAGGATTGGACCACCTTTTGAGGTCTGAGAGAGAAAATCTTCTCATAAAGCTTGGAGATTTGGCCCAGAAGGAGGAAGTCAAATGGCGCCAAAGAGGAAAGATAAAATGGGCAAAAGAAGGGGATGGGAATACCAAATTTTTTTACAGAGTGGCAAATGGAGCAAGGAAAAGAAACTACATAGACAAATTAGAAGTGGAGAATTTGGGCGTTATAGAAGCTGATGCAAACATGGAAAGGGAGGTGATTAGTTTCTTTAAAGGGCTTTATAGCAGCAATAAAGATGCAGGCTGGGGTGTTGAAGGCCTAAATTGGTGTCCCATTAGCCAATTGGACGCTGATTGGCTTGAACGACCTTTTGAATTGAAGGAAGTTCAGAAAGCAGTTTTTGATTGTGGCAAGGATAAATCCCCGGGACCGGATGGTTATTCTATGAGTTTTTTCCAATCTTGCTGGGAGGTGGTCAAGGGAGATCTCATGAAGGTAATGCAAGATTTTTTTCATAGTGGAATTGTAAATGGGGTCACGAATGAAACTTTCATTTGTCTCATTCCTAAAAAGGCGAATTCCGTGAAGGTTACTGATTATAGACCGATTAGTCTGGTTACAAGTCTTTATAAAGTGATATCCAAGGTTTTGGCCTCAAGATTGAGGGAGGTTCTTGGAAATACTATCTCCCAATCTTAGGCAGCCTTTGTTCAAAAAAGACATATTCTAGACGCTGTGTTAGTCGCAAATGAAGTTGTAGAGGAAGTCAGAAAACATAAAAGAAAAGGGCTAGTGTTCAAAATAGATTTCGAGAAAGCTTATGATCATGTGGAGCGGAATTTTTTAGATGACGTGTAGGAAAGGAAAGGCTTTGGTGTCAAATGGAGAAGTTGGATTAAAGGCTGTTTGGAATCTGTCAACTTTTCCATTTTGATTAATGGAAAACCAAGAGGAAAGTTCAGGGCTTCTAGGGGACTTAGGCAAGGGGACCCATTATCACCATTCTTATTTACCTTGGTCAGCGATGTTTTAAGCAGAACAATTGAAAGGGCTCAAGCTGCTAACCTAGTTCATGGAATTGTTTCAGGACACGATAAAGTGGAAGTTTCTCACCTTCAATTTGCAGATGATACCATTTTCCTTCTGGATGGTAAGGAAGAGTATTGGTTAAATCTGCTAGAGTTGCTGAAGCTGTTTTGTGATGTTTCTGGAATGAAGATTAATAAGGCTAAAAGTTGCATCTTTGGGATCAATTTTAGTATCGAAGCTTTGAATAACATGGCGGGCAGTTGGGGATGCGAGGTAGGTTGTTGGCCGATGGTATACTTGGGTCTTCCTCTCGAGGGAAACCCAAGGGCTCTTAATTTCTAGAATCCAGTAAAGGATAAGGTGGAAAAACGACTTCAAAAATGGAAGAGGGCTTGTTTATCCAAAGGGGGAAGGTTAACGCTAATCCAAGCTGTTTTGAGTAGCATTCCTTCTTACTATATGTCATTGTTTAAGATGCCTTTAGGAGTGGTTGCCAAAATTGAACAGCTTATGCGTAACTTTTTATGGGAAGGACTAGAAGAAGGGAAGAAAAATCACTTGGTCAGGTGGGAAAGGGTGACTAGAACGAAAGAGGAAGGTGGTCTTGGAATTGGCTCCTTAAGAGAAAGAAATGAAGCCCTGAGAGCTAAATGGTTGTGGAGATTTCCACTAGAAACCAACTCGCTATTTCCACTAGAACCTACTCAAATGGGTGGGATACTAAACAGTTAGTTAATGTGTCTTGCAGGAATCCTTGGTGAGAAATTTCAAAAGGGTATAACTCTTTCCTTCAATGCTGCAGATTTTCTGTTGGAAATGGGGAGAAAATTAGATTTTGGGAGGACCTTTGGCTGAAAGAAGGGATACTAAAAAATTTGTTTCCTAGACTCTTTTCTTTATCCAGGAGAAAAAATCAAACTATATCCCGTTTTGCTAACACTCAAGAGGTGACTCTTAATTGGGATTTTGATTTTAGAAGGAATTTGTCTGAGGCTGAAATTGCAGAAGTGGTAATTCTTTTGGATATATTGGGGAAGGTGAGAATAAATAGTTCTAGATTGGATCGGAGATCATGGGAGATTGAGGAGCACGGCTCGTTTTCCTGCAAGTCTTTCAGGTCTTTTCTTCTCTCGACCACCACGAATGTTTTCTCCCCTTTCAGCTCAATCTGGAAGGCGAAGACACCTCCGAAAATCCAATTTTTCATGTGGCTGGTAGCAAATGGCAAGATTAATACTTGCGATAGCATTCAAAGGAGGCAACCAAAGATATGCTTATCCCCTTCTTGGTGTGTGTCTACTGCGCAAATCTCACGGCCTGGAGTTCCGGGCCGAGGGGATATGCGTTGACACGCGGCTTCCTGCTTTTGGGTGCGGTGCGGTTATGCGCGGGCGTGCCAGCATGGTCTACCGTGCGTCGAGATGTGGTTTGGATGGAAGTGGTGAAATGGTGCGCCTGTTTGGACTTGACTTCTAGTCAAACGATTGTGGCCGAGAGAGGAACTAATCTCGGCCGTCAGGTTCACGGCCTGAGCTACAAGGCCGTTTAGTGGTGATGTTGATGGTGGGTTTAGGGCGGTGCTCCGGCGCGTTGCTCAGTGAGCGACGGTTGTATGATATATATGGTGAATGAGCGAATAACAAGGATGGTGCTCCGGCGCCTTGGAAATCAAGGGTCGTATGATATATTGATGAATGGATTTTCCTTACAATCTAACACTACTCCTAGGAAAGCAAGTAAAGATATTGAAAGTGCATTACAGGAAAATATAAGTTGCTCCGTGGGAGGCTTTGGTTTGGTGTTTGAACCCTTTGAACGTAGTCTTGAGCCTTGTATTTATAGGAAGAGTTCCTAGAGGAGTAATCGAGGCTGAAAATCTGCATGGTGGAGCCTGATCAGAGCAAGTGGGTGGTCCAATCGACATTTGGGATCGTGAAGTATGGTGGTGTGACCCCATAAATCCTGGTGAATCTCGGCCGTCGCCCTGATCATGGGTTCGGTGCTTCTAGCCTTGGAGACGCATTTATTGCTCTGATGGCTGGTCACCTAATCTCTCAAGCTACAAGAACCCTTGTGAGAATGTCTGCGTCTAATCACTCTGTTTTCTGTCGCCAAATCCTGACTTCAGTCACTTCCCACCTTCCCTCGTACATTAAATGCTTATTCGTGGCCAGTGGGTTTGCTGCAATAAACAGAGGCATTACTTCATTAAATGAAGCATGGGACCCTGTTGTCACGTGATGATTTGACTTCGATACCTTTGGCCGTGATTTTGTTCGGCCTCGGCCTCGGCCTATAATCGAGGCCGAGATGATCATGCCTTAGCAATTCCCCTTCCTTTGTTTTCAGGAAGGCCAAACATCTTGTCGAAATGCCACGTTTTAGTTTCTCGAGCAAGTGCTAGGGCCGAGAAAGAGGGGCTCCTTCGGTCAGTTCATGGCCGTGATTTATTAGGCATAAACATTGCCCCCACATCCCTGGATTCTTCGGCCTCGGCATGGGTAGGGGCCGAATGGATTCCAAGGGATGGACCGTTTGCATTCCTTTGAAGTGATTGACAACTGGAGCATTAAATGCGCAGGCCAATCGGCGCATTTAATGCTTCAGGCATGTCTTGCAGGCCATCATTGCCCAGGGCGTCGCTTCGTTTTGTCAGAGGAAACGACGGCCTCTGGGCTTTTGACACGTCATCGCGTTTTTAATTTCGCGCGAGCCATCATTTGTCTTGCCAATTGAAACATCAATCCCTAGGTTCTTGATATATCTCCGCGTGCTTTGAGTGCGTTGTCAGGCCGTTTCGTCTTCATGAGAATCTCATTTCCTCGTTTTGAATTCCAGTGCTAGTATAAAAACCCAAACTCCTTCGTTTTTTCTTCACACTCCCAAAATCCTTGAGTTTATGCTCCTTAGAAGTTCATTCTGACCTCCCCAGTCTTATTAGCCTTCTTTCTCTTATCCTGAAATCCTCCCATCACTTAGTGACCTTTTCTTCTCGCCTTAACCACTCTTGAGCCTTTCTTTGATTTCTGGGCTCTGTCCTTCATTTCACCCTGCTCTAATGGCCCTTGTTGTAGTCATTCCAAAGCCAGGGAGCCATATCTACTGAATCTCATGACTTGGCAGCTTGGCCTGGTCCAGATGGTTCCTTCTCTCCTGCTGTCCACCAATCGCCTTTTATCCTGGAAAGTCGACGTGAGCCAAAACCAAGATGCGGCCGAGGTTCCTTCCCATCTCCGGGGGAAGATGACCCCCCTCCCTGTGAAGCCGAGGAGAAACTGCAATGCGATTGATGAAGATGGGAGTACCCGGTACGATGACTCTAACTTGGCCGTGTTTATTCGACTGAGTGCCCCAGCCGCTTACCATGGCCAGAGTGACAGCCGCTTATCATGGCCAAAGTGATGGCCCTTGCGCTTACCGTGTCCGGAGTGACGGTCCCTTCCGTGGTTGGTGACGACATGGGTGGCGGGGATACTGCCTCAGGGTGAAACGTCCGTCTGTCCAGCAGGAAGATCATGAAGCCGTTGTTCGTAAATTTAGGATGTGATCTTTTATCATGTGTATTTGTAATCGGCCATGACCTGGCTGTTTCTTTGTAAACGTGTCCCCCTTTTCAAAATGAATAAAATGAAGTATGATTTTCCTTTCCTCTTGTTCCGCCGTTTTATTTACTTTGCCAATTGCAATCCTTAGCATTCTCTCTCGGCCGTTTCCCATAACGACGGGGTATACTTCTTTAAGTACTGGCCGTTTATTGGCAAGTTGTGCCATTCCCCATCCCTATCTTTTAACTGAAAAGCACCTCGGCCGTTAGGTGAGAATTTGCCGAACCGAGGGTCCTTTTGTTTGACCTTTCTGTTATAGGCTCTCGCCGCAATCTGCTTTTGTGCCTGCATTAGGTTACAAGCATCGAGTCTGGATTGCTCCAAATCTTCTGACTCCTGAGCCATGGCCTGCGCATAATCCTTCCCTCCTTGTTCAGGCTGTTCGGCCACACGAAGAGACCGAACCTTTAATTTCATTGGAACGATGGCGTCATGACCGTAGGTTAAGGCATAAGGAGATGTGCCTGTGGCTGAGCGTTTCGAGATCCTGTAAGCCCAAAGGGCTTCGGGGAGCAAGTCGTGCCATGCCTTAGGCCTTTCCTCAATCATTTTCTCGAGAATGCCCATAATTACCTTATTGCTTGCCTCAGCCTGTCCATTAGACTGGGGGTAGTAAGGTGTTGAGTGGACCAATTTGATCCCCATTCTTTCGGTGTACTCCCGAGTCTCGGCCGATGCGAAGACTGGGCCGTTATCGGCCGTGATAGTCTCAGGTATGCCGAACCTGTGGACGATGTGATTCTCGAAGAACTTGACCACCTGTGTGCTGGAAATTGACCGATAGGACTCTGCTTCAACCCATTTAGTAAAATAGTCGGTCGCCACCAAAATCCATGCGTGTTGGTTGGACGCGGCCGGATGGATCTTGCCGATGATGTCCACGGCCCACCCTCTGAACGGCCACGGTTTATTAACCGGGTGGAGGGCTTCGGCCGGTACCCTTTGTATGGGGCCGTAGATTTGACACTTGATACACCTCTTCGCATACTCTATGCAGTCTTTTAAAATGGTCGGCCAATAATAGCCGTGCCTCCGAACCAGCCATCTCATCTTGACACTAGACTGGTGAGCACCGCAAATCCCTTCGTGTGATTCGATCATGATGACCTTGATGTCTTCGGCGCTGGGACATAGGAGCAATAAGCCGTCTAACCCCTTTCGATATAGCTCGTTTTGATAAATTAAATAACACCGAGCCCGGAAACGTGTAGTCCTCTCATGGCTGCCGGAGGGGTTACATAAATATTTCACTATGGGGTAGAGCCAATCGGCTTCGGCAGTGCTGACTTCGTCGGTGAGCTCGGCCGATGATACTTGTGCTGCCATTCCTCTTTCGGCCAAAGCCGGCAAGGAACGCCTCTCGATTCTTATCACACGATCGCGGTCGTCGTCCAGAATATTCACGCCTGACGCTATTTGGGCCATTTCATTGGCCTCATGGTTTTCGGCGCGCGGTATGTGCACAAAGGAAATCCTGGAGAAATCGTCGGCCGTATTGAGGGCCGTCATGTAATACATAGTTAAATTCTCGCTTGTGCACTGGTATTCCCCAGTCAGTTGGTTAATAACTAGCTGAGAGTCTCCATAGACCAAAACACGGGTTGCCTTCATCTCTTTCAGGATTTCGAGACCGATAATGAGTGCTTCGTATTCGGCCTGATTGTTGGTGCATTTGAAATCAAGTTGGAATGCGAATTGCCATCTTTGCCCTTGAGGGGACTCGTTCACGACTCCGGCTCCTGACCTGGCCTCGGTACTGGAGCCGTCGAAGCACATGGTCCAGTAGTCCTTCTCCATGCGGGCCATGCCGATCTCGACCTCCAACTCCTCTTCTTGCCCCTGGGTCGGGTGATGAGCCAAGAAATCGGCCAGTGCCTGCCCCTTGACCGACTTCTGAGCCACATATTGGAAGGTGAATTCGGACAATGCCATCGTCCACTTCCCAATTCGGCCGCGTATGATCGGCCGGGTGAGCATATACTTGATGAGATCGATCTTGGAGATGATCTGAACGACCGAAGGAAGCATGTAATGCCGCAACTTGGTAGCCGCGAAATAAAGTGCCAGGCACAATTTCTCGATCGGCGAATAGTTTAGCTCAGCCATGTTAAGGGTGCGGCTCAGATAATGCACCGCTTGCTCTCGTTTCGACTCGTTGTTTTGAGCCAGCAGACAGCCGATAGAACCCTCTAAAGCCGAAATATAAAGCCTCAAAGGTTTCCCTCTCTTTGGCGGCATAAGGACTGGTGGCTGAGACAAATATTTCTTGATGTCGTCGAGGGCCGCTTGATGTTCTGCCCCCCATATGAACCGTTCCGTTTCTTTTAGTCCTCGGTGGCCGGATTTTCCCTGCCAAATTGGATATGAACCGCCGTAAAAAGTTGACCTTACCGAGGAAGGACTGGAGCTCCTTCTTAGTCCTCGGTGGAGGGGCCGCCATAATGGCCGTAGCTTTATTCTTATCCACCTCGATCCCTCGTTGATGAACCAAGAAACCGAGGAAGTTCCCGGCGGTGACGCCGAAAGCACATTTCTTTGGGTTCATTTTTAGGCCATGCGCTTTGCATTCGGTCGAAAGCCTGTCAGAGATGTAAACTTCAACGGTCCGGCCTATAAGGTCGTGGAAAATAAGGTTCATTGCTCGTTGGTATGTCGCGCCGGCATTCTTTAGGCCGAACGGCATGACTACCCATTCATAGGTTCCGATTGCTCCTGGGCATCTGAACGCCATCTTGTGGACATCCTCCTCGGCTACGAAAATTTGGTTGTAACCAGCATGGCCATCCATGAAGGATAAGAGTTCGTGTTTTGCGACCCCGTCTACCAGGAGGTCTGACATAGGCATGGGGTATTCGTCCTTGGGGGTTGCGAGATTCAGATTTCTGTAATCGGTGCAAACCCTCAAAGCCCCAGTCCTCTTTAAAACTGGTACAATGTTGGCCAACCACTCGACGTACCGGGCCGTTCGGATGAAGCCGGCTTTAAGGAGCCGTTCAATTTCCTCCTTGACTCTAAGTTGTACCTCGATCGAAAAACGCCTTGGCGGCTACTGGAAAGGCTTGAACCCCTCCTTGATTTTTAATTCATGCTCGACCAAACTTCTCGGCAATCCAGGCATCTCATGATAATCCCAAGCAAAACAATCCTTATATTCATGGAGCAGGCCGATAACCTCGGCCGCTAACTTAGGATCTAAAAGCTGGCTTACAAAAAGAGGTCGTGGTTCAGCCTCCGACCCTACATTTATTTCTAATAAAGGGTCCTGGACTTCAGGGTAGTCATCGTCCATCTCGGCGGGCGCCATTTCCAGGTCGTCAAAAGTTAATACGTCCGTCTCGTCTGATTCGTGGAGGAATTCGATCAGGTTGATTGGCGAGTTCGGCCGTAAGGATTCCTCCACCCAATGCTCCAGTAGTCTTTCTAGCAGGTCGGTCACGGCCGCTGCTCCTTCTTCTTTAGTGGCTTTATCTGTCATCTAAAGGCTGGTGAGGTCGATCAATACTTCGCGCGCCGAATCCTGTCGAACATTCTCGGCGCCTAACTCCAGCACCTTCTGGGCTGTCGTTCTAGTTGGTCGGCCGCTTGCATCGTGGCTGGTGAGGACAACCCATCCAACGTCGTCGTCGTAAATTCGCGACTGTATGGCGTTGGCCTCGAAAGGTTTTTCGTCGGCCGGGTGTATAGACACCTTGTGACCGTCCCAAAAGAATAACAGTTGGAAGAGGGAAGACGGTATGCACCCGGATTGGTGGATCCAATCACGGCCGAGCAATATATTGTAGTCCACACTAGATTCGATCACGTAGAAGGCCGCGACTCTTGTCTAGTCAGCCACGGTAATCTTCAATGGCAACACGCCGATGGTTTTAGACTTGTCGCCGACGAAACTGCTCATGACGACGTCGCTGGGGATGAGGTCCTCTTTTGACTTGTTCAGCTTCCTCATCAAGAAATAAGGAAGGATGTTGACCGTTGCCCCACAGTCGACGAAAACCTTGGACACGGGCACACCCTCTATATGAGCCGAGATGTATAACGGCTTCAGGTGTCGATATTTGTTCGGCTCGTCCCTAGGTATTACCTCGTTAAATGCCACGGCCAACAACTCTTCCTTTGTCTTTGGCCTATGATCAAGCTGCTCCTCGGCCACGTCATTATCTAGGCCGTTGGTCTGCCCTCCAGGGGCTGAAAACTCAGATGGTAGCACCAAGACCATGTTGATGCCGACCTCCTTTGGCTCCTACGGGTTTCCTCTACCAGCTTCCTCTTCGGCCTCACAGCCGTCTTTGGCGAGGACCTTTTCCTCGACCATTCCGAGGATACCTTCGTATTCTTCATCGGAGATTCCTAACGTGGGATCATCTTCGGCCTCATGCCCAAAGAAAGGATCTCCGAAGCCCTCGATCATAGGCCTTGCGGCCCCCGGGATATCGGCTATAGGTGCTTTGATCTCAGGGGGTTCCGAAGCCTCGACCTCCTCCTTGAGGGTCCGTCTAGCCTTCGCCAATGTGTCTCTGGCCGTCAAGTAGTCATCTAAACGGCTTACCCGGGCCTTTTCCTCGGCTGTCAGGCCAAAGACAGTGTCCGTCGGGGTCACAGTGAAATATTGGCGGAGATATTCTAAATCGCCCTTGCTGAAAGGGACTTTAGCCTCTGATTCCCCGAGGTCGGGCTGGTAACCTGGCAGGCCCCTCGCTCTAGCTTCCCTGTTCGCCTGGTATACGGCTTTAATGGCCGAGTCGGAACTGCTGGTGATGAGGAGCCCTTCCGCCTTTGTGTTTTTGAGGGCCAACTCCACGATTTCACGGCTCTCAGGGGTCATGCCGTACAGGTCCGTGGCCGAGTGGTCTTTATGGAATTCTATGAGAAAGGACAGACCATTCACTGAAAAAGGGGGGTCCCTTCCATGGTAGATACCCTCGTCTGTTCTCTCCAAGACCGTGGCCTTCGGCTGAACCGGAATGGCCGTCGTCCCAAGGGGACTCTCGTTCTGCCTAGGGCGCCACGTCCTTGGAGGCTTGGTGTTGACCGTTTTTGCCGCCGAGGGGACCATTGGGGTGGATGGTGGCCCGTCTGTGGCCGCCATTTTCTTTTGGCGCTTAGAACCTTCGGCCTCGGTTGCCTGTATTCTGGCCTGCTGAACTTGTCTCTGCATTCTTCTCAGCTGGGTTTTTGTCAACGGTTCGGCCCTGCCCCCAGGCCGTGCATGGTACCAACGGTCATCCCGTATGACCGGCGGTTTGAAGGTTTTCATTGGCCTAGGGGCGGCCTCGTCTTTGTGGCCCACCAAGGTACCGGGGTTTTGTGCCCCTAGTCGGTCGAAAACGGCTCTTCTGGCAAGCCGACGGTCGTACTGACCGCTAAATTTCTTCATGGTTGGCTGGGATGGCTCGGCGGCTTTCCTCTTGTTCTCCTGCGGCCTGAGCCGACCGATCTCATACTTGCATCGCTCGCAAAGCAATGGTTCCGACTCGGCCAAAGGCTCCTTTCCTTTCGCCGTCCGACGAGCTTCCCTATACCCGACTGGGAGCTGGGCGTCGACCATGTTGACGACAAGTGGAGGGAATGGCTTGGAGTCAACCTGCATGGCCGCCTTCTCCGGAAAACGGAGCTTCTTTTCGTCTATCAATTTCTGGATGACGTCTCGCAAAACAACGCAATTGTTGGTGTTGTGAGACCAAGAACTGTGGTATTTGCAAAACATCTTCCCTTTGAGCTCTTCGGGCTTCGGAATCTTGTGGCAGAAGGACAATTTGACCTTTTTCTTGGCCAATAGCAGGTCGAAGATGGCCTCTGCCCTTGTCAAGTCAAAAGTATAGGCCTTCATTTCCCGCGTTGCGAACTTGGTGTCGGGAATTTTGGTGCGGCTATTGTCGATTTTAACAAGTCCTTTGCAGACGAAGGGCTTGTCTATGCTGACTTTGGCCGAACTCATCTATACTTCATCGCTCTCGGCCTCTGCGGAGCCGTCTGCTTCGGCATAGCTGACGATGGGATTCCTGTAGTAGGTCCCTTTTGAGGCCGTCTTCTTCTGCATCTCCTCTTTTAACAAGGATGCATATCTATCCACCTTGTTAGTCAAGTCATGCATGTCCCGAAATTCGATTCCCTGGAATTCCTTCCGGGACTCAAATTCCAACCCTTCTTCGGCCATCTTGACAAATTCCCTCTCTGGGAGGTTCGTGCGGCACCAATTCCTCCATGTTTTGAACCGCTGCAGGTTGTCACGAGGTGATTCGTCTGATGTCTGGCTCATCCTTGCCAGCTCGGCGATCGTTATCTCTCGGTTGGTCTGATAGAAATGTTCGTGGAATATTCTTTCCATATCAGACCAATCCCTTACTGAGTTCGGCGGAAGGTTTATGAACCATGAGAACGCCGCACCGGTCAAAGAATGAACAAATACACGGAGCTTCTGGGCGTCCGAATCGGCCTCTCCACACTGGGCCGTGAAACGGCCTATGTGTTCAATGGAGGAGGTCTGCCCATCCCCGGAGAATAGCATGAATTCTGGCAATCGATAGTTCCGGGGAAGAGGGATTCGGTCGATTTCTGGCGGGTACGGCCTTGTATATCTCGGCGTGTCCGGCCGCCTCTGGGCTAGGCCGTCTTCGATCATCCGCCGGACGTCTTCGAATCAGAGCCCTTGAGGTGGTGCCTCCTGCTGGACCGCACACGGCCGCAGAACCTGTTGCACCTCGTTCTACGGCCTTATTTGTTGGGCCACTGGGACAGGGAGCTCGGCCAGTATGACCGCGCTGGTTGACGCTAGATGAGCACCATGGGTGTGACCAAGGTGCGCGTGCGTCGCCGCTGGAATGGCCGAACTGTAGTGAATGTGAGAGCCCAGCGGAAACAGCGACGCCTGCAATGGTGGTGAGACGGTCAGATTGCTCTGACCTTACTATTGTGATGAAACAGCGGTCGCGTTGCTTGGGCCAGGATGAGTCTGGACAGCCGCAGTGTGAACTGGGCCGAGTGGATGGATCGCAGGATGCGCGAGGCTGCTGTGCCCTAGTGATACGGCCAAAGCATGGAGTGGTCCGCGCGCTATTTCTGCCGAGTAGGTTGGTCCAGGATTGGCCCATGTGGGCTGGGACTGCCCCCAGCTGTTTGTCGGCGGCAACGAATGCTGGCCGTAACCTGATGCTTGGGTGTGGGCAGGGATGCCGAGGCTGCTGCTTTCGCCGTAAGGCTCGATCCTCTCGTGCTCTTGGCTCCTTTGTCCGGCTCTAGGATGTGTTGCGGGCGAGGTTGCCGGCATCCTTTCCTGAAAAAGCATCTGCAGTTCCGAGGAGAATCTGTCCATTGCAGCCATGAAGGATGTTTCTATCCTGTAGGCCTGCTTGGACATCAGCTCCTCTACTACTGCCTGTTCTTGCATGGACTCGGCCGTGCGCTCCGTCGTTATTGGAACGCTGGCCGAGATCCCAACCGTGTGTTCGGTCTCGGTGATGGTGATCGGTGAGGCGGACTCAGGAGTCTTAGAAGTCATTTCGACTGCTTTGTTTTTTAGCTTTGCCTGTGCCTTGGTTCCCACCATAAGTTTTGACAAGTATCCCACCGGGCGTGCCAAAAGTGTCTACCGCGCAAATCTCACGGCCTGGAGTTCCGGGCCAAGGGGATATGCGTTGACATGCGGCTTCCTGCTTTTGGGTGCGGTGCGGTTGTGCACGGGCGTGCCAGCACGGTCTACCGTGCGTCGAGATGTGGTTTGGATGGAAGTGGTGAAATGGCGCCTGTTTGGACTTAACTTCTAGTCAAACGATTGTGGCCGAGAGAGGAACTAATCTCGGCCGTCAGGTTCACGGCCTGAGCTACAAGGCCGTTTGGTGGTGATGTTGATGGTGGGTTTAGGGCGGTGCTCTGGCGCGTTGCTCAGTGAGCAACGGTCGTATGATATATGGGGTGAATGAGCAAATAACAAGGATGGTGCTCCGGCGCCTTGGAAATCAAGGGTCGTATGATATATTGATGAATGGATTTTAGTTTCTCGAGCAAGTGCTAGGGCCGAGAAAGAGGGGCTCCTTCGGTCAGTTCATGGCCGTGATTTATTAGGCACAAACAGTGTGTTCTTTGCAAAGAGAATGCAGAAAGTATTGATCACTTATTCATTCACTGTTCTTACTCCCTCAAATTATGGTGGAGGATGTTGGGTGCTCTCGGAGCGGAGTGGGCCATTCCTAAAGGGTGTTTTGAGCTCCTTAGTATCAATTTGAGGGCGTCGGGGAAGGGGAAGAGAGCTGGAACCCTTCGAGATTGTCTAGTTCATGCTATATTCTGGAATATATGGATGGAGCGTAATCGAAGAATTTTTCAGGGTCATACAGGAGTAAGGGTTGAGGAATTATGGGATAGAATTAAATTTTGGCCATCTCTTTGGGCTTCGGTTTTGGGGCAATTTAAGGATTATCACTACTCTATCATCTTGAGAGACATGACGGCTGTCATAAGATGATGTTACTTATGTTTTTGTGTTTTTAATTACAGAATCTTTCTGTCTTAGTTGGTCAGATACTCTTCATTATAGGTTTTGTTGCTTGATCGAGGTTTTTCCTCTTAATTATCAATACAATGTTTCTATTCAAAAAAAAAATGATCAATCAAACTGAAGGCACTCAATATCAGTCAACAACAATAGAATCCATCAATGTCAAAACACATTTGAGCTCTTACACACACGTTTAATAGCATTCCTTACACACACGTGCGCACACTTGAATTCAGACCTTCCCATCTCTCTGCTTTCAAGCTAGCTAGTAACCTATTGAATGAGATACAAAATCCTTTAACATTTATGTAGTTCTGAATAGTAATTACTGACTCTTAACAGCCCAATATTATATAAAACCAATCCAAAAAGATATAATCACTTTCATAATTGCTGTATTGTATAAAATTTCCACAACATACACATGCAAAATAAAATTCCTTGTCCCACGAAATAACAATGAGTTGAACATGGCATCATAAAGAAGATAAGAATTAAGAACTAAAGACTGGATGTTAAAAAGCCTAAGATCAATACATTTTTCCCCCAATCGGGGTAAAATAACTCTACCACAAGTGGCAACAAATAGACCTGTCTGTCGCGCAAATCTCACGGCCTGGAGTTCCGGGCCGAGGGGATATGCGTTAACACGCGGTTTCCTGCTTTTGGACGGGGTGCGTTTGTGCGCGGGCTTGCCAGCACGGTCTACCGTGCGTCGAGGTGTTTGAAGTGGGTGAAAGTGTTTAGATGGTGCGCCTGTCTGAACTCGTCTTCTAATCAAATGATTGTAGCCGAGAGAGAAACTAGTCTAGGCTGTAAGGTTCACGGCCTGAACTACAAGGCCGTTGAGTGGTGGTGTTTGGTGGGTTTTAGGGCGGTGCTCCGGCGCGCTACTCAATGAGCGGCGGTCGTATGATATATGGTATGAGTGAGCGAATAACAGAGGTGGTGCTCCGGCGCCTTGAAAATCAAGGGTCGTATGATATATTGATGAATGGATTTTCCTTACAAACTAACACTACTCCTAGAAAAGCAAGTAAAGATATTGAAAGTGCATTACAGGAAAATATAAGTTGCTCCGTGGGAGGCTTTTGTTTGGTGTTTGAACCCTTTGAAAGTGGTCTTGAGTCTTGTATTTATAGGCAGAGTTCCTGGAGGGATAATCGAGGCTGAAAATCTGCATGGTGGAGCCTGATCAGCGCAAGTGGGTAGTCAAATCGACATTTGGGATCGTGAAGTAAGGTGGTGTGACCCCATAAATCCCGGTGAATCTCGGCCGCCGCCCTGATCGTGGGTTCTGCGCTTCTGGCCGTGGAGACGCATTTATTGCTCTGGTGGCTGGTCACCTAATCTCTCAAGCTGCAAAGAGCTTTGTGAGAATGTTGGCGTCTAATCACTCTGATCCCTGTCACCAAATCCTGACTCCAATTACTTCCCACCTTCCCTCGTGCATTAAATGCTTATTCTTGGCCAGTGGGTTTGCTGCATTTAAGCAGGCACTACTTCATTAAATGAAGCATGGGACCCTGCCATGTTCGGGGTGACGTTCGCCTTTTATGTTTGGAATGGCGGCCCTTGCCGTGGTTGAAGTGACGGCCCTTCCTCTTAGCCTCCTTCATGCGGTGTGCACCCCTTCGCCCTCCATGGCCGGAGTGACGGTCCTCGTAGGCTGGCCGAGGTTGCTGGCCGAGGCTGACGTTGGAAGGAGTAGCGAGGATACGTTTTCAAGGAGGAACGTGTCTGATTGCCTTACAAGAAGACCATGAAGCCGTTGCGCGTAGATTTCAGGATGTGATTTTCCTTATGTGTTTGTACTCAGCTGTGACCTGGCCGTTCCCTTGTAAACGTGTCCCCTTTTAAATAATGAATAAAATGACGTATGAATTCTGGTCCATCCTTGTTGTTTTGCATACTTTCATAACTTTTTCACAGCCGTCTCCCATAATGATGGGATGTATCTTTTTAAATATTGGCCGTTGATCGGTAAATTGTGCCGTTCCCCATCCCTATCTTTTAACTGAAATGCGCCTCGGCCGAGGATTCATTCGATAATGAACGGCCCTTCCCAATTGGGCGAGAATTTGCCGAAACGAGGGTCCTTCGTCCTGATAGGAAGCACGGCTCACCATACTAAGTCGCCTTCGGCGAAAGTCTTTTGCTTAACCTTCTTGTTATAAGCTCTCGCCGCAATCTGTTTCTGTGCCTGTATTAAGTTATAAGCATCGAGTCTGGATTGCTCCAAGTCTTCCAACTCTTGAACCATGGCCTGCGTGTAATCCTTCCCTTCTTGTCCAAGCTGCTCGGTCACACGTAGAGACCGAACCCTTAATTCCATAGGAATGATGGCGTCGTGACCATAGGTTAAGGCGTAAGGAGACGTGCCTGTGGCCGATCGCTTTGAAATTCGGTAGGCCCAAAGAGCTTCGAGAAGTAAATCGTGCCACGCCCTAGGTTTTTCCTCGATCATTTTCTCAAGGATGCCCTTGATTACCTTGTTGCTTGCCTCGGCCTGTCCGTTAGACTAGGGATAATAAGGCGTTGAGTGGATCAATTTGATTCCCATACTTTCGGTATACTCCCGTGTTTCGGCTGATGCGAATACCGGACCGTTGTCGGCCGTGATTGTTTCTGGAATACCGAACCGATGGACGATGTGGCTCTCGAAAAATCTGATCACTTGCGCGCTGGATATTGACCGATAAGACTCGGCCTCGACCCACTTAGTAAAATAGTCGGTCGCCACCAAAATCCATGCATGTTGGTTGAATGCAGCCGGATGGATTTTACCGATGATATCCACGGCCCACCCCCTGAATGGCCAAGGTTTGGTAACGGGGTGGAAGGCGTCGGCCGGTACCCTTTGTACGGGGCCAGAGATTTGACACTTGATACATCCCTTCGCGTATTCTATGCAATCTTTCAAGATGGTCGGCCAATAATAGCCGTGCCTCCGGATCAACCATCTCATCTTGACTCCAGACTGGTGAGCGCCGCAAATCCCTTCGTGAGACTCGGTCATGATGACCTTGATGTCTTCGGCGTTGGGACACAGGAGCAATAAACCGTCTGACCCCTTTTGATACAGCTCATTCTGATAAATCAGATAACACCGAGCTTGGAAACGTGTAGTCCTTCCATGGCCGCCGGAAGGGTCGCGTAAATATTTCATGATGGGGTAGTGCCAATCGACTTCGGCCGTGTCGACCTCGTCGGTAATCTCGGCCGATGATACTTGCGTTGCCATCCCACGTTCGGCCAAAGCTGGCAAGGTACGCTTCTCGATCCTTATCACGCGGTCGTGGTCGGTGCTTGGGATGTTTACGCCTGACGCTACCTGGGCCATCTCGTTGGCCTCATGGTTCTCAGTGCGCAGTACGTGAACAAAAGAAATTCGGGAGAACCCATCGGCCGTGTTGAGGGCCGTTACGTAATACATGGCTAAATTCTCGCTCGTGCATTGGTATTCCCCGGTTAGTTGGTTAATCACCAGCTGAGAATCACCATAAACCAAAACGTGGGTCGCCTTCATTTCCTTTAAAATCTCGAGACCGATGATGAGTGCTTCGTATTCGGCCTGATTGTTGGTGCATTTGAAGTCGAGTTGGAATGCAAATTGCCACCTTTAGCCCTGGGGAGATTCAATTACGACCCCGGCCCCTAACCTGGCCTCGGTACTAGACCCGTCGAAGTACATGGTCCAGTAGTTCTTTTCCATGTGGACCATGCCGAGCTTGACCTCCAACTCTTCCTCCTGTCTCTGGGACGGGTGATGAGCCAAGAAATCGGCCAAAGCCTGACCTTTGACCGACTTTTGAGCCACATATTGAAAGGTAAACTCGGACAACGCCATCGTCCACTTCGCAATTCGGCCACGTATAATCGGCCGAGTGAGCATGTACTTGATAAGGTCGGTCTTGGAGATAATCTGGATGACCGACGGAAGCATGTAATGCCGCAACTTGGTGGCCGCGAAATAAAGTGCTAGGCATAACTTCTCGATCGGCGAATAGTTCAGTTCGGCCGTGTTGAGGGTACGGCTTAGATAGTGCACCGCTTGCTCTTGCCCAGACCCATTGTTCTGAGCGAGCAGACAGCAGATAGAACCTTCTGACGCCGAGATATAAAGTCTCAAGGGCTTCCCCCTTTTTGGCGGCATAAGGACCGGCGGCTGACATAAGTATTTCTTAATGTCATCAAGGGCCGCCTGATGCTCTGCCCCCCAAATGAATCGTTCGGTGTCTTTCAGTTTGAGCAAAGGAGACAACGACCGTATTTTCCCCGCCAGATTTGATATGAATCGTCTTAGAAAGTTGACCTTGCCTAGGAAAGACTGGAGCTCTTTCTTGGTCCTCGGCGGAGGAGCCGCCATAATGGCCGTAGCTTTATTCTTATCTACCTCGATTCCTCGTTGGTGGACCAAGAAACCGAGGAAATTCCCGGCGGTGACGCCGAAGGCACATTTCTTCGGGTTCATCTTCAAACCATGCGCCCGCATTCGGTCAAAAGCCTGCCAGAGATGTTCCACGTGGTCGGCCTTAGATGGGGATTTTACAACTACATCATCGATGTAGACTTCAACGGTCCGGCCTATAAGGTCGTGAAAAATAAGATTCATAGCTCGCTGGTATGTCGCGCCGGCATTCTTTAGGCCGAACGGCATGACTACCCATTCATAGGTTCCGATAGCTCCTGGACACCTAAATGCTGTTTTGTGGACATCTTCCTCGGCTACGAAAATTTGATTGTAACCTGCATGGCCGTCCATGAAAGACAAGAGTTCGTGCTTTGTGGCCCCATCTACCAAGAGGTCTGACATAGGCATGGGGTACTCGTCCTTGGGGGTCGCGAGATTTAGATTCCTTTAATCGGTGCAAACCCTCAAAGCCCCGGTCCTTTTTAATACCGGTACGATGTTGGCCAACAATTCGACGTACCGGGCCATTCGGATGAAGCCGGCTTTAAGGAGCCGTTCAATTTCCCCCTTAACTTTGAGTTGGACCTCGGTCGAGAAACGCCTTGGTGGCTGTTGGAACGGCTTGAACCCCTCCTTGATTTTTAATTCATGCTCGACCAAACTCCTTGGTAACCCTGGCATCTCATGATAGTCCCAAGCAAAACAATCCTTATATTCATGGAGTAGGCCGATAATTTCGGCCGCTAACTCAGGATCCAAAAGATGGCTTACAAAGAGGCCGTGGTTCGGCCTCTGACCCTACATTTATTTCTAACAAAGGGTCCTGGACTTTGGGGTAATCGTCCTCCATCTCGGCGGGTGCCGTCTCCAGGTCGCCCAGAGTCAGAACGTCAGTTTCGTCCGATTCGTGGAGGAATTCGATCAAGTTGATTGGCGAATTCGGCCGTAAGGATTCCTCCGCCCAATGTTCCAGCAGTCTTTCCACCAGATCATTCACGGCCGCCGCCCCTTCTTCTTTAGTGGCCTTGTCTGTCATCTAAAGGCTGGTGAGGTCGATCAATACTTCGCGCGCCGAATCCTGTCGGATATTCTTGGCGCCCAATTCCAGTACCTTCTGGGCCGTTGTTCTAGTTGGCCGGCCGTTTGCATCGTGGCCAGTAAGGACAACCCATCCAACGTCGTCGTCGTAAATCCGAGCTTGCATGGCGTTGGCCTCAAAAGGTTTTTCATCGGCCGGGTGTATAGACACCTTCTGGCCGTCCCAAAAGAACAACAGTTGGAAGAGGGAGGACGGTATACACCCAGACTGGTGGATCCAGTCACGGCCGAGCAATATGTTGTAGTCGACGTTGGATTCGACCACGTAGAAAGCCGCGACTCTTGTCTGGTAGGCCACAGTAATTTTTAATGGCAATACGCCAATGGTTTTAGACTTGTCACCGACGAAGCTACTCATGACGACGTCGCTGGGAATGAGGTCCTCTTTTGACTTGTCGAGCTTCTTCATCAAGGAGTAAGGAAGGATGTTGATCGTTGCCCCACAGTCGACGAAAACTTTGGTCACGGGCACACCCTCAACATGAGCCGAGATGTATAATGGTTTAAGGTGTCGATATTTATTCGACTCATCTCTAGGTATGACCTCATTGAATGCCACGGCTAGCAGTTCTTCTTTCGTCTTCGGCCTTTGATCAAGCTGCTCCTCGGCCATGTCATCATCCAAGCCGCTAGTCTGCCCCCCTGGGGCTGAAAACTCGGATGGTAACACCAAAACCATATTGATGCCGAACTCCTCTGGCTCCTACGGGTTTCCCCTACTGGCTTCTTCTTCTTCGGCCTTATCGCTGTTTTCGGCGAAAACCTCTTCATCGACCATCCCAAGGATCCCCTCATACTCTCCATCGGAGATCCCTAAAGTGGGGTCGTCTTCGGCCTCATGCCCGAAAAAAGGATCGCTGAAGCCGCCATTCACAAGCCCTGTGGTCCCCGGGACATCAGCTGGAGACGTTTTGATTTCAAGGGGGTCCGAAGCCTCGACTTCCTCCTTGAGGGCTTGTCTAGCTTTTGCCAAGGTATCCCTGGATGTTAAGTAATCGTCCAAGCGGCTTACCAGGGCCTTCTCTTCGGTTGTCAAGCCAAAAACAGTGTCCGCCGGGGTTACCGAAAAATACTGGTGGAGATATTCCAAATCGCCCTTGCTGAAGGGGACCTTGGCCTTTAATCCGCCGAGGTCGGGCTGGTACCTCGGCAGACTTCTTGCTCTGGCTTCCCTGTTTGCCTGGTATACAGCCTTAATGGCCGAATCAGAACTGTTGGTGATGAGGAGCGCCCCTGCCGTTGTATTTTTAAGGGCTAACTCCACGATTTCTCGGTTCTCAGGAGTCATGCCGTAGAGGTCTGTGGCCGAGTGATCTTTGTGGAATTCTATGAGAAAAGACAGACCATTGGACGAAAAAGAGGGGTCCCTTCCGTGGTAAATATCGACGATACCCTCGTCTATTCTCTCCAAGGTCGCGGCCTTCGGCTGAACCGTCATGCCCATCGTTCCTCGGGGACTCTCATCCTGCCTTGGGCGCCATGTCCTTGGAGGCTTGATATCGGCCGCTTTTGCCGGCGAGGGGGTGATTTGAGTGGATGGCGGCCCGTCCGCAGCTACCATTTTCTTTTGGCGCTTGGAGCCTTCAGCCTCGGTCGTTTGCATTCTGGCCTGCTGAACCTGCCTCTGTATTCTCCTTAGCTGGGTCTTTGTCAGTGGCTCGGCTCTGCCCCCAGGCCGTGTATGGTACCAGCGGTCGTCCCGCATGACTGGTGGTTTGAAGGTTTTAACTGGCCTAGGGGCGGCCTCATCTTTGTGGCCCATCGAGACACCGTGGGTTCGTGCCCCCAATCGGTTGAAAACCATCCTGCTGGCAGGCCGGCGGTCATGCTGGTCGCTAGAGTTCTTCATGGTTGGTTGAGGCGGCTCGGCAGTCTTCCTCTTGTTCTCCTGCGGCCTGGACTGGCCAATCTCATGTTTGCATCGCTCGCATAGGAGCGGCTTCAACTCGGCCAATGGCCCCTTCTCTTTCGCCGTCCACCGAGTTTCCCTATACCCGGCTGGGAGTTGGGCGTCAACCATGTTAACGACAGGTGGGGGGAATGGCTTGGAGTCAACTTGCATGGCCGCCTTCTCCGGAAACTGAAGCTTCTTTTCGTCTATCAATTTCTGGATGACGTCTCGCAGAACAACGCAGTTGTTGGTGTTGTGAGACCAAGAACTGTGGTATTTGCAAAACGTCTTCCCTTTGAGCTCATCGGGTTTCGAGATTTTTGTGGCCGAAAGACAACTTGACCTTTTTCTCGGCCAATAGCAGGTCGAAGATAGCCTCGGCCCTCATCAGATCAAAAGTGTAGGCCTTCGTTTCCCACGTTGCAAACTTGGCGTCGGGAATTTTCGTACGGCTATTGTCAGTTTTAACAAGCCCTTTACAGACGAAGGGTTTGTCTATGCTGACTTCGGCCGAGCTCACCTCTACCCCGTCGCCCTCAGCCCCTGTAGAGCCGTCCACTTCAGCGTAGTTGACGATGGGGTTTCTGTAGTAGGTCCCTTTGGAGGCCGTCTTCTTCTGCATCTCCTCTTTTAACAAGGACGCATATCTGTCCACCTTGTTGGACAAGTCATGCATATCCCGGAATTCGATCCCTTGGAATTTCTTCCGGTACTCAAATTCCAATCCTTCTTCGGCCATCTTGACGAACTCCCTCTTTGGTAGATTCGTGCGGCACCAATTCCTACATGTTTTGAATCGTTGTAAGTAGTCGCGAGGTGATTCATCCGACGCCTGGCTCATCCTTGCCAGCTCGGCGACCGTTATCTCTCGGTTGGTCTGGTAGAAATGTTCGTGGAACACTCTTTCCATATCAGACCAATCCCTTATTGAGTTCGGCGGGAGGTTTATAAACC
This sequence comes from Prunus kanzakura, assembly GCA_020521455.1. Classification (NCBI taxonomy): domain Eukaryota; kingdom Viridiplantae; phylum Streptophyta; class Magnoliopsida; order Rosales; family Rosaceae; genus Prunus; species Prunus kanzakura. The sequence continues at coordinate 4,136,964 of BPUM01000007.1, read as the reverse complement.
AAGAGAATGCTGCGCCGGTCAAAGAATGGACAAATAAACGGAGCCTCTGGGCGTCTAAATCGGCATCTCCGCAATGGGCCGTGAAACGGCCTATGTGTTCAATGGAGGAGGTCTGCCCATCCCCGGAGAATAGCATGAATTCTGGTAATCGATAGTTCCGGGGAAGAGGGATCCGGTCGATCTCTAGTGGGTACGGCTTGGTATATCTCGGCATGTCCGGCCGCCGCTGGGCTAGGCCGTCTTCAATCATTCGCCGGACATCCTCGAGTCAGAGTCCCTGAGGCGGTGCCTCCTGCTGGGCCGCATAAGGCCGCGGGGCCTGCTGTATGTCGTTTTGTGGCCTTATCTGCGGGGCCACTTGAACAAGGGGTTCGGCCTGAATGACCGAGCTGGTCGACGCCAAATGAGCGCCGTGGGTTTGGACCAGGGGCGTATGTGTTGACGCCGGAACGGCCGACCCGTAGTGATGATGAGAGCTTAGTGGAAACAACGCCGCCTGCAATGATGGTGAGACGGTTGGATTGCTCTAACCATACTGTTGTGATGATACGGCGGTCGCGTTGCTTGGACCAGGATGAGTATGGACGGCCGCAGTATGAACTGGGCCGAGTGGATGGATTGCAGGATGCGCGAGGCTGCTGTGCCCAAGTGATACGGCCAAAGCATGGAGTGGTCCGCGCGTGGTCTCTGCCGAGTAGGTTGGCCCGGGGCTCGCCCACGTGGGCTGGGGCTGCCCCCAGCTGTTTGTCGGCGGCAAAGAATGCTGGCCGTAACCTGATGCTTGGGTGTGGGCCGGGGCACCGAGGCTGTTGCTTTCGCCGTAAGGCTCGATCCTCTCGAGCTCTTGGCTCCTTTGTCCGGCTCTGGAAAGCGTCGCGGGCGAGGTAACCGGCATCCTCTCCTGAAACAGCGTTCGCAGCTTCGAGGAAAATCTGTCCATTGCGGCCATAAAGGATGTCTCTATTATGTAGGCCTATTTGGACATCAGTTCCTCCACTACTGCTTGTTCCTGCATGGACTCGGCCGAGCGATCCGTCATAAGTTCGGTCTCGGTGATCGGTGAAGTGGACTCAGGAGTCTCAGAAGTCATTTCGACTGCTTTGTTTTTTAGCTTTGCCTGTGCCCTGGTTTCCACCATAAGTTCTTGACAAAGTCCCACTGGGCATGCCAAAAGTGTCTGCCGCGCAAATCTCACGGCCTGGAGTTCCGGGCCGAGGGGATATGCGTTAACACGCGGTTTCCTGCTTTTGGACGGGGTGCGTTTGTGCGCGGGCTTGTCAGCACGGTCTACCGTGCGTCGAGGTGTTTGAAGTGGGTGAAAGTGTTTAGATGGTGCACCTGTCTGAACTGGTCTTCTAATCAAACGATTGTAGCCGAGAGAGGAACTAGTCTCGGCTGTAAGGTTCACGGCCTGAACTACAAGGCCGTTGAGTGGTGGTGTTTGGTGGGTTTTAGGGCGGTGCTCCGGCGCGCTACTCAATGAGCGGCGGTCGTATGATATATGGTATGAGTGAGCGAATAACAGAGGTGGTGCTCCGGCGCCTTGAAAATCAAGGGTCGTATGATATATTGATGAATGGATTTTCCTTACAAACTAACACTACTCCTAGAAAAGCAAGTAAAGATATTGAAAGTGCATTACAGGAAAATATAAGTTGCTCCGTGGGAGGCTTTTGTTTGGTGTTTGAACCCTTTGAAAGTGGTCTTGAGTCTTGTATTTATAGGCAGAGTTCCTGGAGGGATAATCGAGGCTGAAAATCTGCATGGTGGAGCCTGATCAGCGCAAGTGGGTAGTCAAATCGACATTTGGGATCGTGAAGTAAGGTGGTGTGACCCCATAAATCCCGGTGAATCTCGGCCGCCGCCATGATCGTGGGTTCTGCGCTTCTGGCCGTGGAGATACATTTATTGCTCTGGTGGTTGGTCACCTAATCTCTCAAGCTGCAAAGAGCTTTGTGAGAATGTTGGCGTCTAATCACTCTAATCCCTGTCACCACATCCTGACTCCAATCACTTCCCACCTTCCCTCGTGCATTAAATGCTTATTCTTGGCCAGTGGGTTTGCTGCATTTAAGCAGGCACTACTTCTTTAAATGAAGCATGGGACCCTGCCATCACGTGGTGGTCTAACTTTAATGCCTTTGGCGGTGACTTTGCTCTATCTCGGCCTCGGCTCATAATCGAAGCCGAGATAATCGTGCCTTAGCAATTTTTCTCTCGCTTCTCTGGAAGGCCAAGCACCCTGACAAAACGCTGCGTTTCAGTTTTGAGGCCGAGAAGAGGGGTTCCCTCGGCCAATTCATGGCCGTAGTTTATTAGGCACAAACAAGACCCAACTCGACAAAAAATATACAATCATACAATCAAACATAATGAAAAACCAACGCAATATCTTACAATAAACACCAAACTAGAAACTAATATTCTTCCCAAAAATGTTACATTTTGGAGCCAAAAGCAGAGAATGTTTAAAAATTTAAACTATTTCCTTTATTGAACTAAAAACTCTATTTTTTCCCTTAATTCCACATTCAGCAGTTTTTTTTTTTTTTTGAAAGGAGACAGTATTATTCAACAAAGAAACAACAAAACACAAGATGGCCAAGAAGGCCACCAAACAATTAGAGGGGTAACCCTCTGCACTACAAGACTACTGCTTTCCAGTCTAGATGGATGAGCTAAAAACTAATCTCCCTAAACTCTGCTGAAACAGAAACCCAAAGTGAAGTCCAGAATTGGATACGATCCCAAAGCTGCTCTATCTCATCTCCAGCCATATCCTCAAAAATCATCTTATTCCTTTCCCCCCAAATTAGCCAAAATATTGCCATCATGGCACATGACACACCAGTTAGGGGAAAAGTACCAGCCAGGTCTTTTCCTTTGAACCAAGTCGCAAGTGTTGACTTTGCCTTGTTTGATTAGCCAAGCTAATAATCAAACCTTATGAGGGGCTTTAGCTTTCCATATTACAGAGGAGGGAGAGTAGGGAGGTGGTTGGGGGTTACCCATCAGATGCCTAGAGAATGACTTACAGGAGAATTCTCCTGAGGACTCCAACTTCCATGCTCTAGTGTCACTTCTGTTCTGAACCAGCACCACGTGTTCCAACCTTAAGAACAATGTGGACAATTCTTCAATTTCTTCCTCCCTTAGATTCCTGCGAAACCCAAAATCCCAGCTCAGCGGAGAGGAATTTGTGTCTATGCAGATATCAGCGGTTTTGACCGTTGAGCTTTTTAGGTAATTCAAAATTTGTCATAATAACTAGCCGTTGACCCATCAAGAAATTTGTTAGCTTTGAGCTCAAAATACAGAAAATTAGGGTTTAGAGATATTACCTCAAAGAGACAGAAAAATCGAGAGAGGGAGACTGAGAGCGGGAGCGACACTCAGAGAGCAAGTCGACTGTGAGAGCAGGAGCGACTGAGTGAGAGCGCGTTCGGATTTGGGGAGACGAGGTTGAGAGTGAGAGAGACAGAGAGACCGAGTGAGAGGCGGGATGAAAAAATTAAGGGTATTCAGGTCATTAACGTCGGAGCGCGCGTTGAAGCGAGGCGGCCGAAAAACGCCCGAGGCGGTTGGCTGTTTCGCGAGTTGCACGTTTAGCGCAGGGAAGGCCTGAGGAGGCGTTGCAAGGCGTTCCAAGGCCGAGCGAGGCGGAGCGAGACGCAGGAGAGCTGACACTCTGAAACGGAAGAAATTTTCACCATTCTGCAAATTGGGTGCGGCTCCAACGCAGCGAGGAAGACAGCCTTTTTTTCATAGGTTTCTTCTAACAAAACGACGTTGTTTGATTGAAGTGTTAAAAAAAACTTAAAGTGAAACGACGTCGTTTGACTTGGAGTGTTTTGAAAAAGAAAAAAAAACACACGCATGTTTCTTTTTTTTTTCGCTTCCCTTTTTTTTTTGTCCCCACTTGTTGCTTTCCTTTATACAATCAATGTTCTTGCCTTTTCTATTTCCAGCCGGTCTCTACTTACCCTTTTTTTTTTTTAATCTAAATTAATATATTAACACATGGAATTATATATGGTAAAACCCTAATTTCTACCCTTACCAAATAATCTCCATCAATTTGAAGAATTCTCTTCATCTTTCGACTGCAAGTAAGTATTTTATTTTTCTTTCTAATTCTTGTAAGTATTTTATTTTTCTCTCTAATTCTTTGCAACTATAATTTGAAGTTCCGTATAATTTTTTTTCAATTTTTTGAAAAATATATTAGTTATCTTATTCGTTTATGTGATATAGTAGAAATTTGACGTACATATTTTATGTTTTGGGATTGATTATTATGTTTTGAATGATAATTAGTTTATGTTTTGGGATTGATTATTATGTTTTGAATGATAATTAGTACTTATATTTAATTATATTTAAAAGATTGTTATGGTTCAATAAAAATTAGTTGTACAATTTAATTGTATTGTATTATTCATAAATTTTTTTTATTAAAATAAATTAATGTTCAAAAGGCTTACGCCTTAACGCTTCAAGGCTTATGTCTCGCATAGCGCTACTAAAAACGTCTCACCTATACGCCTCGCCTTTGAAAACATTGAAAACAACTAATAAGGTATAAAAACAACATAGTGCTGAAGACAAAATTACCTCCTCTAGCGCTATACCGAATAAAACATTCAGTATAAATTTCCTCGAACCAGGGTGCCAATGTTGAAACGGGTTCTAAAGTACAAACAACCACAAACAAGGAAAATTTAATATGGAACAAGAAAATTATACGAGGACAACATAATCCGTTAATAAGCTCAAAAAGTATGCCCCAGACCTTTGAATTATCGTGTATAACAAACAGTAATGTCGTTTTACGGTGGATGACAAAGCGCATCACAACCAATATACATTCGAAACCAGAATTTCAATAACCGACAATCAATGCTGGATAGATAGTAGAGATATAGACATGGTTCTAGAGTACCTGAAAAAATGTTTCAAGAAAAGGTTTGTCTTGCTCATCAAGAGACCTATATATATAATCCAATTTTCAATTAATATCTGAAATTAATTTCAAAATACATGTATACGTGTAATATCATATTGACTTGATTTCCTGATAAAAAGTCATGTTTCAAGCCAAGGTTTTTCTTTTTCCTTTCTCCTTTTCTCTCTCACCACGCTGTTCTCTTTCTTTCTCTTCTTCGAGAGCCAAAAATCCAAAACCAATTTCTCCAGGTTGAACACCCAACCCAAGAAAATATTAAGCACAACTCTCTCCTTCTAAACCCATAAAATTCCTAAACCTTTTTCTATCTCCACCATCTTTCTCTTTAGCCTCTGTTTTTTTTTTAACAGTGAAAGTTGGTAATTGCTCAAGGAAAAAACAATCGGAAAATGAAAAGATTAAAACTGGGTTTTGCTTAATCATATATATATATTTTTTCACTATTATTTTTTTTTTTTTGGATGAGATAGGGGGGACAAAACCCCAAAAAGAAACAACAACCAACTATTACAGACCAAACGAGGCCTAACAACACCTAAGAAATCATCCTCCAAGAAAGAGCTAACCCAAGCAGGGGCCTCATCCAAAAAACAAACCCCCAAATCCAAGTTAAAGCTCCAATTAGCCATACAATCAGCTACAACATTCATTTCTCTATAAACATGAGCAAGGTGACAATTGCCAATACACCTCATAAGAACACAACAGCTCTGAATCAACGCAGCAAGGGGGTGGCAACTCAAGGTATCAGCTTGCTGAACAAGGGAAACAACAGCAGCAGCATCCATTACTATGAGAAGATTAGTGATACCTTTATCCCAAGCCAACTAAAGCCCAAAATACAAACCCCAAAGCTCAGCCTCAAGGATCTGCCCCTTGCCTAAATTCACAGCAAACCCACAGATCCAATCACCATCAGCCCCACGGATCACTCCACCAGCACCAATACAACCTGAGGCTGCTCTCCTAGAACCATCCACATTTAATTTGCACATACCAAGACCAGAAGGCTTCCAGCTGAGTAAAAGCTGAATTTTAGAACTCACTTTAACAACCACCAGAGAGGCCTTGATCCATTCCCTCATAGCCATAGAAATAGCCTTAACAGCATCCGCAGTAAACTCATCACAAGGGAGAAAAATATGATTATTCCTCCATTTCCAAAGGTACCAACAAGTGAAAACAAACACAGCTGACCAAGGCAAATCACCCCTCATTTAGCTTTAGAAAGCAGATTCACTTTAAGCCAAGGTATGAAATCCTGCTTAAAAAAGGAGTGAGCTAGACCAGAAATAGAAAGAGCATGCCAAACACTACGGGCCCGTTCACAATCACGGAAAATATGTAAAACAGATTCCACCGGCCAATCACAAAACCCACAAGAAGAATCAATAGCCAATTGACGTCTCACTCTATATTCATTAGACAAAATTTTACTTTGAGAAGCAAGCCAAAAAAAGATTTGCAACTTGGGGGGAACTTTCAGCTTCCAAAGAAAAGCCCAGCTAGACTCAGGCCAAGAAGGACCAGCAAAGAACAAATTTTAAGCAGTCTTAACAGAGAAAACACCATTGGAAGAAGCATGCCAAATTTGAGTATCAAATAAAGGACCCTGAATACCCATAGGAATACTCACAATTTGTTGCACTAAATCCTCTGAAAGAGCTTCTCTTAACTTGGATATATCCCACCAATTATGAAGAAAAAAGCTAGAGACCACGCAATCAGCATCACAGACGTTCAGCACACCATCCTGATGCAGCAGGGTATGTCACTACACCAGCTATCCTTCCAGAATTTGGCTTGATCACCCGAACCAATTCTCCACCTCATACCCTTCAAAAGCAGCTCAACACCATGAACAATACCTTTCCAAGTGTGAGAACTAGTCTTCTTGGTAGAGTTAGGAGAGTCCAAAATAAAGGCACCTATTAAATACTAAGCCTCAAAAATCTTAGCCCATAAACCTTTGTCTTTGTTCTGGACCCTCCACCCAATTTTAGATAACAACGCTTGGTTCATTGCCGCAGATTTTTTGAATCCCATTCCCCCTTTACATTTAGGCCTGCACACCAAATCCCATTGGCAAAGATGGACTTTATTTTTCTCCTCCCTGCCTCCCCAAAAAAAATTACAATTCAAACGATCTAGATGCTTACAGACACTAACAGGAAGTTTAACTGTTTGCATTGCATAGATGGGAATGGAAGAGGTTACCGTGTGAACAAGGGTGGCCCTACCAGCAATAGATAACAGCTTGCTTTTCCAAGCAGCCAACCGACTGGTCACTCGATCAACCAAACCATTATAAGATCAGAAGTTGGACGAGCATGTAACAGAGGCATACCAAGATACTTCCCAAGATTTGCAACAATAGGAGAGCCACATATAAAACCAATCTCAGTAGCGATCACCTTAGGGGTATTAGGAGAGCAGAAAATAGCAGACTTATCATAGTTAACAACTTGCCCAGAAGCCTGACAAAACCTCTCTAAACAATTCTTCATAATATGAGCTTGTTTAGAGTTGGCTTCAGTAAAAAGGATAAGATCATCTGCAAAAAACATATGAGAAACAGTTGGGCCACTCTGAGAGGATTTAACAGGTTTCCAAATCCCTTTTTGAACAGAGTCAAAAACAAGGTGAGATAATTATTCCACACACAAAACAAAAAGGTAAGGTGAGAGGGGATCACCTTGTCTAATCCCATTCTTAGGCACAAACGAATCAGTTCGCTCACCATTAACGCAGATTTGGTACCTCACTGTGGATACATAGTGCATAATCAGATTAAGAACAGCTGCAGGAAGCCCAACTTCCAGTAACACACACTCAACAAACTTCCAATTTAGTCTGTCATAGGCTTTGGAGAGATCTATTTTCCAAGCTACAAACCCCTTCCTTCCTTTAGAAAGCTTGAATTTATGCATAAGCTCTTGAGCAATAAGAATATTATCTGTTATATGCCTACCAGGGACAAAACTAACCTGGTTGGGGCAAATGAGGCAAGGCAAGATAGGTCTCAACCTTGCAACAATAATCTTAGAGATGACTTTGTAAAGGGTTGAACATAGACTAATAGGCCTGAACTGAACCATAGACTGAGGATTAGTAACTTTAGGCACCAAAGTGATAAGGGTGTTATTCAATTGCTCAGGAACCTTGCACTCAGTAAAAGCTTTGACAACCATAGCATAAATGTCAGGAGCACAGTGATCCCATTGACTTTGGTAAAAACAAGCTGGAAAACCATCGACACCCGGAGCTTTAAGACCTCCAATATTAAAGAGGCTTTCTTTAACCTCCTCCAACTCAATATTCTTACCCAATAAAGCCAAATCATCATTGCCAATACCCGGAAACAAATTAGGGAGGACCAGATCAGGAACAACCACCTGCACTTGATTGAACGGACCCAAAAAATACTCCACAGCAAGAGCCTTGATGCCGGCAGCCTCCTCAACAAGCAAGCCATCATTATTTTTAAGCCGCTCTATTTTATTCCTCCTTCTAATCACAGTAGTGAGATGGAAAAATTTTGTATTTGTCACCCCCTTGCAACCAATTAATCCTAGATTTCGGCTTCCAAAACAGAGCTTCATGGTCTAGGACTTCATTAAACTCATCCATAAGAGAAATCTCCAGCTGCTTAAGGAAAGGGTTAGGACCCCGACATAAAGCCCTCTGAATCCCATCAAGATGAGCCAACAATCTAGCCTTCTTTTGTCTTAAATGACCAAAGAAAGTAGAATTCCAATTTTTTAAAGGTTCAATCAACTGCAGAGTCTTATCAACAGTAGAGCCATAAGAACTCCCCCAAACAGCAGCAATTAAATCATTAAAGTGGTCATGCTTCAGCCACATCGCCTCGAATCAAAAAGGCCCAAGAGAGGGAGAAGCACGAAAACTATAATGCAAAGAAACTTTGATAGGATTGTGATCAGAAGTGGTACGAGGCAAATGCCTAACATGACCTTCAGGAAATTAGTGTCTCCACTTCATGTTACAGATAGCACGATCAAGCCTCTCAAACACTTTATTGTTTCTCCAAGTAAACTTAGGCCCAGAAAAACCCAAGTCCACCATATTATTACCATCAAACCACGTTTTAAACCCTTTCAACTTATTCACAGAAGCACCTCCCAATTTATCCTCAACTCCTAGCATTTCATTAAAATCACCAGCTAGTAACCAAGGCAATTGATGACAAGTAGCAACAAAATCCAAATACTCCCAAAGCTTCTCCCTCTTAAACCCACTAGGATTAGCATAAATCACAGTTAACAACCAGGGAGAGTGGTCCATCCAAGACACACAAGCTGTAATAGACTGATCAGAAGTCCCAATGATGTCCAGATGTATTCTGCTGTCATCCCACATTAACCAGAGACCACCAGAAAACCCAACTGAATCAACGATTTCAACACAAGAAAACCCCAGGGAAGTAGCAATATTCAACGCCTTCTCACCACTGATTCTAGGCTCACATAAAAACAAAATCTCCATATGATGAGTACGGATCAACTCCATCATATTATTTTTGAATTTTGTGCTCACAGCACCTCTAACATTCCAACAAACTAAATTCATAATGAATGCTTTAATAACAAAAAAGTTACCTTGAGGGCTTTACCCTTTAACAACTAGGAGGCATACCTTCAACATTGTCAAAGGTATTATCTGCCAACTGCTCTTCAACACCATTTCCTTGCCCCTCAGACAAATCCATATGTTCAACTTGATTTAGGATTCCAGGAGTCAAAGAAGGAAGTTGCTCATCCTCAACATCAGAATCAAAGCTATCCTTCAAAGACTCCTCCTCTTCCTGTATGTTGGGTGGCTGATGTCCAAAGAAATAAACTCCTTTCTCTTTGGAAATATCATTCTCATTAACCCAACCAGCAATCTGATCATTTACAATGCCCTTGGCATTAACCTTTCCTCCCCTTGTCCCAAATCTCTCTTTTATAGCCGTACCTCCAATGGGAGTTTTAGTACCACCAAAAATTTTCCTATCATTCTCACCACCCTTACGTTGGCTGTGACCAGAATGGTTAGAAATATCATTCAAAACCGGTCTCAAGACACTTTTAGATTTTTGCGATTTAGTCCAAACCTTGGGACTAAAATCAACAATAGGAACAGAAGAACTAGCTGGTTTGGAATAGTTTTGCATTGGCTCCACATCACTACCAGCTTCAGCTCTCCCAAAATCTTCATCCACTCGACGAAGAGCAGTAAACCTAGACCCCTTAGACTGAGCACCATAACCCTTACCATTACCATCTCTAAAAGAAGCCTTGACATTCCGTCTAGGCTGAACAATCATCCATGGACCTCTTAACCCACTCTCCCCAAGCATATCCTTAGCAACCTTTGTGCCAGAGTCAGTGGCCATATGATCCACTCCCCCCTCATTAGAAACCCCTGCACTAGTCTTCACAGAATTCACAACTTTCATATCACAAGCCTCCCTTTTATGCCCATATTTTCCACACAGAAAACAAATCTCAGGCAACCCTTCATATTCAATATTATACCAGTTCTGATTAATTTGGACAAAATCTTCTAGAGGCTGGGTTAGACCAATTTCCACACAAAGTCTAGCAAACTTACCCCGATTTTGCGATGTGGTTAGAGAGTCAATTTTCAAGAGTTTGCCCACTAGATTGCCAATCCTCTTCAAGGACCACACATCAAAACATTCCAATTGTAAAGCAGACACCCTAATCCAAGCAGCCATCCTAGTAATCTTAGCAGTAGCGGGGCAAAAGCCAGGCCTCCATTTCTGCATCACCAAATACTGCCCTGCAATAATCCAGGGCCCTCCAGTGAGAACAAAATTCAGATCATCCTCTAGCTCAAATTTCACCACAAAATAGTCATTGACTAGATCCACCAGTTTCCATCCCCCTTTGAGACTCCATTTTTGTTGTAGCCTAGCATGAAGATAATTGTAAGTGTGTGATCTTCCTAGCAACTTAATTATCAAAGCGTTCTGCCAAGGTTTACACAATCACTCCATAGCTCTTTCAGAGAATTGTATGCTTGGACCACGCTCCCCACGAGAAACTACAACATCAGTCTCATCATTGAGATCATCATAATCCGCCTCAAGACAATTTACATCAATTCCCTTGTTTTTGGCTAACTTGACCGTATCCATCAACTTATCCCTAAAGCTCACAGATCCAAATCCAGATCTGCCTTCCATCATAGGAGCATCAACAAATCCCGAATTCTTCATCGGAGTATGAACGGAATCATCTTCCATACCATACTCAGGCTCACGATCCTCTGACGCTCGAACTCGCTTCGTCAATCTGGGGCTCATAAAGGACACACCATGCGACCCTTCCTCCATGCTCGGAGAAGGCTTGGAGAAACACAGCCAGCAACTGGCCAAGGCTAAAACCCTAGAAACCGCCGCGTACGGCAGTTCCTAGATGAAGAAGAATGAACTTTCCTGACTCAATAAAAAAGGAAATCGCCGCACGTGAGGCGCGTTCTCAAAAGTCTATTTTTTTTCTTTTTCCTTTTTTTGACGCTGTTACTTTTTTTCATTATTTTTCGCCTCAACCAAACGTAGATCTTTTTTTATTCGGTTTTTTTTATCTGAACCGGGGGAAAAAACTCCAACACAACCATATAACTTATTATTTATGAAAAAACAAATCGAGCGCCAACAGTGTTACCAAAAGGGGTGGATTCCCTGTTTTATTATTTGTTGGTAGAAGAATCAATTTCTAGAAGATGGGATCGATGCTGGATTTTTGTTCTTGTGGTGGATAGCCTAGTTAGTAAAATACGGAACGAGAAAAGTAAGAATAACATACATACGTGTTTTAATCGGCAAAACTTTCGCAAGATACAATTGTAAAGTTCGTCCACTATATAATATTTTAATATAATTTATTTAAATCTTTTAATATATATTATTTTAATTCAATAATATGTGAAAAATATAGGTATAATACATGAATTTTTATGTATTATTCAAAATTTTGTAAAAACAAGTGTATTAAACGTGAAAAATATGTATATACGTGTATTGTACGTTTGCTTTTTTAAAAAAAAAGTATTTTGCTGAGTCATTAAGACATGTACGGGAAACGGAAGTATTATGAAAATATATATACAGAAGTGATACGAGTATTAAACGGGAAGACAAATGAAAGGGCTGAAGTAGGTGAAAACAGGAAAAGAATTATTTTTGTTGATTTTAAATGTTCTTGAAATTCTATCATCACGTGGCATGCAACAAAGGGAGCTAGTTATAGTCGCATGAAGCATACCTCTAACATAGTTACACTTTCAATTATGAGTATATTTTCATTTTGATAGTATGTGTTTTTCGATTGCATTTCATATGTATTTTATGTTGAAGGTTATTAAAAATAAGTTAATAGAGCTAGGAACAAGCATGCATATGATATGATTGATATGATTTAATGTATATTTTAGCTAGCCCACCTTTTGAACATTTCCTGCCTCGTCAGCTGCGGTTGAGGAGCGTTAATTATGGGTGCATAATTTGAATAGCCTTTGCTGTATTCATGAAAGGCAAAGTCCTAATTAAACACTCAATAAGCAATAAGTGATATCAGAAGCTTCTTTCCTAGGATTATAGATGTTGAAAACCAATTTCAAACCAACTTTGTCTTGCTAAAACAAACTACGCAAAGTAAGCTTACATATTTATCAGCACAATGTCTGAAACTGCCAGGGCAAATAGGGTGGCTTCTTGAATGTATCATCCTGGAAGATAATATAAGTGCAGGAAGCACGAAGAGCGATTAAATTTGATTTTAAAAAAATGGGGTTTTAACAAAAGCTGATTACCTGGCCTCTCTCCCTGCCATCGGTACCCTCCAAATCCATGGCAATCGTGCAAGGCTCAATTATGTATAGAATTTTCAGATTTCAATTTAGCCCCAAAATTTCAAGTTTTCAGATTTCAATTTGGGCTTACAAGAGTCAAACAATATGAGGTAGAAATTTTGATCCAAAAAAAAATGAGGTAGAATATTTTCTGATAATTTTCATTCTTCAATGAAAACCTAGTAGGGTTATACAAGGAAACAAATAAACTCCTAATTATACAAGATTTGTACAAAAGAGAAAGAAATAAAATCCTAATAGAATATGAAATAAATCTCTTAGTAGAATTAGGATCTCGCCAACAATAAGACTACAGTGATGATGAAGATGCTGATGGAGGCTTTGAAAGACAATGAGGCCACGGCTCAAGAGGCTCAAGAGTTGTTGATCAAATTGGCTAGGACCGGTGTTGGTTCAAGGTCGGTGATGGAAAAGAAAGGGAGAGAGAGAAAGAGAGCGGAAGGAAGAGAAAAGGAGAGAATGGGTTTTTTTTTTTCTGTTTTAATTTTTTTAAAATAATTTTTTTATTTTTTTTTAACACATCAGCCCCAATTAAATATCCCTAATTAAATATAAATATTTTTTTTTTGTCAAAATCCCTAATTAAATTTAAATATTACAATAATTATTTTTGAGTGCTGCTATTTCCACCCACCTGTCCTATTTTCCCACCCACTTTATTTTCAAAATTTTAAAGACAAATTTATCCCTTTGTAAAATTACTTCTAAGGACTTGAAAAAAACATATTTAAAAATTCATATAAAGTAAATTTATTTTCTTGCACAACACAATATATTAGTTTTAAAAAAAAGGAAAAAAAGAAAAGAAGGCACGCTCAGGAAACTTGCAAGATAGGAGAAAACAATTGCTTATGCAAACCTGCACAACTGCAACATCAAGGAAGCAATGCGATGAGTAAGCATGAGAGAGAGAAAAGTGAGAGAGAGAGAAAAGTGATCCAATGCCTTAGGAAAATATCTAATGGTCTGCTGCAACACTTAGGAAAAATCCACATTCGTTAAAGCACCCAACACCTTGTCAAGAAAAATGAAACAAGTAAACTACTTCCAGCAGCCTGACGAAACCCAAAAGGCTGCTGAAAATAGAGTGAATGACCCCATGTGTAATAACCCAAACCTCAATTAATATTTAATTAATAACTTAATAGAGGAAAAGACAATTATACCCCTAGAATATTTTATTAAGTTTTAAATTGACTTTTTAACTAGGGAAGAATTTGGGAAATATGGTTGTACCGTTGCATAGAGCATGACGAAACGAGTCCGTAGACACGAAGTGGACTCGAATCGGAGGTATAACGAAGAAAATACGAGCAAATTACACAAAAAGGGCAAAATTGTAAATTTCGAAAATCTGATTTAAAAATCTGATTCTTTCTCTCCTCACTTCCTCTTCTTCTTCGCGAAACCTCCCCCCTGTTTTTCTTTTGCTCCAGCCAACACCCCAAACCGCCACTAACACCCAGCCACTCACCACCTCCGGCCACCTCTGCAACCCAGCCCAGCCTGTCCTACTGTCAGCCGCAGCGAGGTTCACTGGAAAACTACAGAAAACGAGTCGATTTTCGCTCAAACTTCTCACCACTCGTTCTCTCTCCTCCGGCCACCAAATCGGACAAATTACGTACGGTTTTTCAATTGATTTTCACGTTCTAGCTGATGGTTGGGTAGGTTTTGAGAGATTTTGAGGTTTGAAGAGTTGATTTACGAGTTGAGTGTCTGCCGGTTTTGAGAGCTCAGTTTCAGCCACTTTTTGGCCCTAGTCCAAGAACAAAAGTAGTTCCAAATTAGGTGTTTTATCTAGGACAGGAGTTTGGGCAAGTGGTTTTGAGAATTTCCGGCCGCCGAAATTTACTATGCACACCCACACGCTGCCGGCACATGGGCGGCGCGTGAGCCAAGTATCAGGGACCACTCTTGGTCCTTGAATGATCCTCGTGTTCTCACGAGCGTGTAGGATTTCGCATATCTCAATTCAGACAACGTTTGAACCCCGAACGAATCTCGTATAGTGTGCGATTGCCTGGTTGAATACGTTTGGACCGTTGGATCGTAGTCAAACTGGAGTATGTTGATCTAGGTCATTTTAGGATTATGCAGGATTTGACGGATCGTGAATCGGAGTCCCGGATACTCCGAAAAGGCCAACCCTAGGGCTAGGATTACGGAAAATCATCCGTCCGTCCGATCGTGCAATCATGAGCAATCCGACCGTCCGATTGAGATCAATCTTTTGGGACATGTGTCCTAGGCTTATTGGAACTTCTAGGAATGATCGGAGTGGAATTCTGACGCCGTGGACCCCACTAGGTCTCGAGTTGACTTCTCGGGGACTTTATCGCTTTTGAGTCCCGAGGTACTTCTAAACCCTACCCATAGAGAGGAAAGTTAGCGTGGGCATAGGAGTGACCTTTAAAATTGATGCACGCACGTTTAGGAGCCAGAGGTCAAGGTTTTAATTTAATATTATTTTATTGAGCCGATTTATTATTAAAATATTATGATGGATATTCAAGCACCTGGGCACCAGTTGACTCGCAGGAGGGACCTTCAAAGGGTCAGCTAGCTCAGATCACCTGTGAGTGGACCCTTTTGTTTTCATAAATGAATTTATGCAATTTAATCTCATTATTTGATCTTGAATGAGTTTATTCATTGATTAGAGTTTGAATAGCTTGATTTATCGCTTTTATATGTTGCCGAGTTGAGAGTGCCTAGAGATTATGGCATACTAGAGTTTTAGATAATTAACAGATAAAATGGTGTTGAGGCCCAAAAAATCCACAGTTCGGTCCAAATAAATTCTCAGCCCAATGCAATACCTTACCGAGGAGAAACCCGATTAGGGCACGCGAAAGTTCGTCATACGCGCTTGCACACATGCCACACCAAGCAAATAAGCAACACGTCACGCTACAAGCTTAAGTGGGCCCAAGCCACTCAAATGCCCTAGG
The DNA here is from genome assembly GCA_020521455.1 of Prunus kanzakura. Classification (NCBI taxonomy): domain Eukaryota; kingdom Viridiplantae; phylum Streptophyta; class Magnoliopsida; order Rosales; family Rosaceae; genus Prunus; species Prunus kanzakura. The sequence goes on along the minus strand of BPUM01000007.1, from coordinate 4,121,142 downwards.
CTTACTTGAGTGGGTTGTGGTATGGATGGTAACAAGTTATCATGGGGCCCATCGATAGGCCAAGAAATGGAAGTCTCGGGTCGCTTGGGGGCCTCGAGACTCAAGCCCATTTTCTTAGGCCCAAACGTGGGTAAGCACAAGAAAGTAACCCATTGCCTCAACCAGAATGACCCAACCAAAATAAGCCCATTGCCCCATTGCTCCAACTAAGATAGCCCAACCAAATTAAGCCCATTGCCCCATTGCTCCAACTAAGATAAGCCCAACCAAAATAAGTCCATTGTCCCAATTTAAAGTAAGCCAACTAAAAGGCCCAACACTTGATCAAAATATCTCATCCATTGGATGAATCATGTGGTGGACTTAAAAGGCTTATGAAATTAGAATAAAAGGGCAGCATCAGACCTAGCACTTAGTTTGAAAGCAAAACCAACGTTGGAAATCTACACCTAGGTGGCTGCTGGGAACTAGTTCCAAGTATAAGAATTCAAGAAACCAAGGGATTTTAGCACGCAAGGGAGGATGCCACCCCTCAAACCAATGGGTACAGCCACTTCCTCTCCTTCATCAGACTTAGCCATGGAAAGAGGAAGAAAGGGGAGGAAGAAGATGGGTGAAAAGGGGGAGCTCCCTTCTGAGGCCGCCGCTGGAAGAGGCTTGGAGCACACAAAATCTATGATTTTGTGGATTTGGCAGGATTGGCATTGCCAACATAAGGTAAGTCAAGAAGGAAGAGAAGAAAGGAAGAAGAAAACCTAGCTAAGTTAGGAAGAAACCATTAGGGTTTCTTGAAGAAGAGCAAACCCAAACAACTATAAATAGGGCCTCTTCTACCCAACACACAACCCAACCTTCAGAGAGCAAGCTTCCTCTCTCTCACTTGCAAACCCAGCAATTTTCGTGCTTTGCTTGCCCATTTTCCCCATCTCCCCTGCTTTGGCAGATTGCTACAGTTCTAACGGAGACACTGTCAAGCTGCCGGAAGCTACGAAAATTACCCAAAACTTCCCTTCCATTAGAACCTCTCTTCCCTTCCATTAGAACCTTTGACCTCCATAGGAACCCACGACTTTCTCTTTCTTAATGTGCTAAACCCATGATAACTTTGCTCTCAAGCCACATGCCCCTCATGCCAAGCCTAAAAATCTATTTGTGAAAGTGAAGAAATTATTTGTAAAACTGCTGTTGCTTTGTTGGAGAAGATAACCAAAATACTTCCTAAGGCTTTGCTGCCCTTTCGAAGCATTTTGGGGCTTAATTTCGAACTCAAACAAAGGGAACAACTTCATCAGTCCAGCCCACTTGCTGCCAGAAGGAAAAAGCCCCTACAAATGGCAGCAGAGTTCAGAGTTAAATAAGAATTCATTTCATTTCTCATTAACTTTTCTGTAATTATATTTTCTTAGAAACAACCATAGGTACCCAAGATTAATTAAGGTTGCCTTCTGTGGGGGTCTTTTTGTTCCAGCAGCCAGACGAATGGGCTTGGGCTGCTGTAAAGGATGAGCAGATGTGTGAAATTGCCCCCTTGTGTCTAAGTTTGAAAATTAAGCCCCAAAGATGCTTCGAAAGGGTAGTAAGGCCTTAAGGAGACACCTTGGTTACCTTCACCAATGAGAATAACAACAAATTACAGATAATTTCTTGGTGTTTACAGATAGAATCTCAGCTTGGCATGAGAAGCTTGTGGCATGGGAGCATAGTTGCCATGAGTTTAGTACTAAAGAGAAAATTAAGTGTTCCTGGGGAAATATGGGTATCAAGAAAAGGGATTTTGAAGAGAGGTTTGGTTGGGCATGAGGGAAGGAAAGGAAAAGATGGCTTGGGCGCTATTTCCGGCAGCTCGACAGTGAATGTCAGAATAGCATGACAAAGGGGGAAAGCTGAGGGAGGAGATGAACTAAGCACGAAAATTGCTGGGTTTTGAAGTAAGAGAGGAAGCTCGCTCTCTGGTTGTGGATGATTTTCGTTGGGTAGAAGAGGCCCTATTTATAACCACTAGAAGCCATCTATTTCCCAGAAACCCTACTGACTTCCATCCTATTTTTCCAAGTTTTTGCTTCCCTTTCTCTTCTCATCCTTTCAATCATCTTCTTTTTGTAAAGTCCACTCTGCTCCTTTGCATAAAATCAGGGATTTTGGGAGCTCGAGGCCCCTTTCCCGCGGCTACCTCTGTGAAGCATTCATATTTCCAGATATCCTTCTTCCTCTCTTTCCCTCCTTCTTTCAAGGCCAGATCTGAAGAGGGAAAGAGATGGGCATCCATGCTGGTTCGAAGGGTAGCTCCTTGCGCGCCAATATCTTTTGGTCCCTTGGATGCTTTTCTTGAAAACATGTTCCCCCATCACGTGCTGAAGCTTCCAGCGACTCTGCATATATGGACACTAATGCTCCTTTCGTAGCTTTTGTTTTCACCCAGGTGCTGAGGCTCCTGCTGACTTTTATGCTAATTGTATGGGCCTTTTGAGACAACAATATGACTTGTCAAATAAATGGGCTAAGTTTATCGAGTGTTGGGCCATTTTGGTTGTAGTAATGGGCTATCTTTGGTTGATTTTAATGGGCCATTTTGGTTGGGATATTTTCTCTCTTGTGCTTACCCATATTTTTGGGCCTAAGAAATGGGCTTGAGTTCCGAGGCTCCCAAGCAACCCGGAACTTCCATTTCTCGGTCCCTCAATGGGTCCCATGACAACTTATTACCATCCATACCACAACCCACTCAAGCAAGCCCTGGGCATTTTGCTTGGCTTGGGCCCACTTAAGCTTGTAGCGTGGCGTGTTGCTTATTTGCTTGGCGTGACATGTGTGCAAGCGCATATGACGAACTTTTGCGCACGCAAATCGGGTTTCTTCTCGGTAAGGTATTGCATTTGGCCGAGAATTTATTTGGGCCGAACCGTGGAATTTTTTGGGCCTCAACACCTTCAGTATAATAAATGTTGCCTCAGAAATAAGGTTGCCTTTGGAATAAAATTATGTTGCCTTCGGTGATATTTATGTCGACGGACATCTTATTGCCTTCGGGTAGGTCAGCATGCTAGACACCGCCCCACGAGTTTCGGGGATGCCCAAACCATGGGTGTGAGAAACGCGGCTCAGATGGACCAAGTTTCCCCTGAATCCCGCGAGGATTGCGGCCCGAGTGCTTTGTGTTTCCCGAGATCTTTGACGGAAACTAGTGGAATTGACAGATTATAAGGAATTGACGGATTAATAAATGGGTACACCTAGGTGGTAGATTTAAAGTTGATTTCAATGCTTTCGAGGACTTACTGTTTTAATCAAGTGTGTGATTGACTATATATATGAATGCATTGTTTCCAATACGAGTATATACATAAGAAATGATTTAATTTTATAACTGTTTTTACAGAGGGGTTAGTATATTCATATGCTATTTTCTAAAACTTTGTTTTTTGTCCACTCACGTTTTCAATGTTTTACGCCCCCAGGTAGTAGTCGTGCATCAGTGCGCCACCACCGGGCCAAGTCCATCTTCCGCCACATCCCTTGACAACGTAGGGTCTTGTATAATTATTTTATACTTGTAATCTTCTGTGTAGAGCTCTAATATTGCCCTAGAACGCATGTCTAACTGTTGGAATGTAATTATTTGCATGCTAGCAGTTGGTGTATATTATTTGCAGGTTGACAGGTGTTATGTTGGGATTGGTCTATTTACAGGAGAGATTCTGCTGAATTTTTTGCAGAAGTCAAACCCTAGTTTTAATTGAAATTTTGACTAGAAGGGCAATAAGGTCAATTGTGTCTGGCACCTATCAGGTGTCGGACACGCATAGGGTCTGGCTCAGATTTCAAAGGGGAATTTGGGTCGGGTCCTGTCACCATGCCTTTGAAAAGGCCCAGCCCAGCGTCTTACAAAATATCTAGCATTTGCTCAGTCCTTGTCAAAGTTTCATAACAGAGTCAACGAAGAGCCACTGCAAAAACCAAAGGGAATTCACATATGTAGGAGAAATACCCATTGGGCAAATGCTCTGTCCACTCTTCTTTTCCTCTGCGAGCTTTAATGGGGAAACCAAGGAGAAAAGTGGGTGGCGCCTCACCCGCATGAAGAGGTCCAACTGCATAGAAATCTTGAAACCCTAAAGAATTTGTTACCCATGCGCTCTGGTTAAAAAAATTTCACCAAACAAGAGAGGATAGGAGAAAGTGAAGGAAAAGGAAGAAGGAAGTTCGATAAAATTAGGAATTCTTGAGCCCATAAAAAGGAGCTTCCTCTACCCAGAAAATCATCATCCAGAGTGCGACCAAGCTTTGTCAAGCAACTGGAAATTTACTCTTCTACCTCCATTGTTTTCTCCCTTTTTGAGATAGAAATCCTCCTAATTTTCCTCTTTACCCACTCTGACCCTTTTCTCTTTGTAAGAAGTTCATGCTCCTATCTCTCTCTCTCTCTCAAATTGCTAAACTTGTGAAGGCTTAGCTCCCATGCCACAAGCTCCTCAAGCCAAGTCACTTATCAATTTGTTACGTTCATCTAGTTATTAGTGAAAAGAACCTAAAAGTGTTTTTTAAGGTTTCAGCAAATCTTTCAAAACTCTTTTGGGAGCCTGGTTCCTGAACTCAGGCACTGGGGAATTTTGTTTGTCTTCCTCTTAGAGCAGCCCAAGCCCATTCGTCAGGCTGCTGGAACAAAAAGACCCTTAGATCAGGCCGCTATTGTAAGGATTGTAATTGTTGCTTTGTTTGGCTCTTCTCTTTTTTGGAACAAAACCATTGTAATCTCCTTAGATATTTGAGATAGTCTCTAGGTTAGATTAAAGTGGTTGCTGGTTTCCAAAAGATCTCTTTGGTGAAGAACAGGTAAGAACATTATGCATACACTCACATGGATCGATACACTAGGATTGATACAACTTTAAAATCGTTTTATGTTTTCATTATGTATCAATCCTCTCCTGTCTGTTTTAATCCATCTGTTACTTTGCATACATTCGCAGAGTTTGATATACAGGGATTGATACACACTTTAAAAAAACGTTTTCTGTTTCATTCTGTATCAATCCATCCTATATTTGTTTTAATCCATCCATTGCAGAAATCAACTAATAGTTTATTAGAAACATCTTCTCTGCACTTGATTTCTGAAAATGATTAAAAAAGGATTATCCTCTGCATCTTCATTCTCTTATCAGTCAAACTTTCTTGAAACTATCGTTCTTCATGGAATTAATAGTTTTATAATAGTTCCACTTGGTTGAAACTATTATGTTTCTTAAAAGTTTATATTCTTCTTTAAACCAAGTTCCTAACTGAATCTGTTTTTGATATTGAAATCTTTATTGAAACTTGCTATTCAGTTCTCTATAAATACTGAACTTAGTTTTGATAAAGAAGGAAGCATGTTAAGCATTTGACATCACGTTTTAAAATCAGTCTTTAATATGCTTCCAAGTTCTTGTTTTTGAAAGATCATCATATCAGTTTTTACAACATTCAAAAACTTACTTCAGTCATCTTGAATTCTTGAGAGTTATGAGTATGATTGCATACACATAAAACTTACTCCAAGTTTATTCTCACTTTGATTAAATGACTGCTTTAGTTTCATTATTGTATTTATGATTAAAACCTTGTTTCAAAGTTCAAACATATTTTGGTTTTAATTCATAATTGTATATGGTTTCTTTTATCTGGTTCAATCATTTGTATGATTGAGATAGATGAATCTTATGAAACCACAACTCACTTCATAACATCATATCGAGAGCAACTTATGCTTGGTGGTGTTGCAAGGTCGAGAAAAGAATCCGTTGCTGTGAAGTAAAGAAATGGTGCTTTGCTAGAAGGTTAGATAGTTAGCTGCCTATTGTGTGTAGTTGAGCTAATATCCCTATATTTCTTGTACTTTACAATTGAGTGGATTGAATCTTTTCCTGGCTTGGTCCCCCAGTTTTTCCCTTATGGGTTTCTGGGTTAACAAATACTGTGTCATTTACATTATTGCATTTACATTGGTTACTTAATCACCACAAATAGTATTTGTGTTTAATGTCATTTGTCACTAAGTAATAATTTTAAATTGGTGAGTTTTTATCCTAAAGCCTACTTCACCCCCCTTGTTTTACAGTATTTGTAAAATAATTAATGATATTAAGTTTGATATTGTTTTTAATTTCGCTATATTCTTATCCTTGGTTTTGGCTTTGTATAATTCCTTATAATAATTTTGTTTATTCTCTACATCTCCACACTACCTTCCGCACGTAAGCTTAAAATTTATTGAAAAATTTTGCTTTTGGGTTCTTTTTTATTATTTGTTTTCTTGTAGATACTTCCCAATTCTATGATGAGATTTGGTCTTTATTTTCAATTAACTTTCAAGACAATATAAGCGTGACAATAATTACATGATCTTTGTGTTAGACATCTTTTTATGATCTTGGTAAAACTATATGCACATAGCCATGTAATATGATTTTCAATTGTGTTAGACATCTTTTTATGATCTTGGTAAAACTATATGCACATAGCCATGTAATATGATTTTCAATTGCATATTTCACATGATTTAAATTGCTAAATAAGAGCTAGTGTAAACTTATATAACTCTCATTATGTGAACTTTTGAGCCTATGCCTTCCTTTCTTGAGTGTTTTATTATTCTTTAATTTTCTTGTCTACAAGTCGTTGTGATCTCATTATTCCTTCTTTTGGTCAAGTACTTGAGGATATTTAAATTGTTTGCTAGAACTACTTTCATTATCTATTTGAGGCATATTTCAAGAATCACATGGGTCCAAGGAAATGATATAGGCTTTGTTTGTTTCGTTTGACCTTTCTAGCCAACCTGTTCATTGATGATCCCTAGTTAAACCTTTTGAGCCTTTTAAATTGAGCCTATTTCTTTATTTAAACCACATCACCTATACCCTAATAACCCTTCAATATATACATCCTTACCCTTTCTAGAGAACTAGTAAAGCATTATATTTTAAAGAGATTCTCAAGAATGCAAGGACTTCAAAGAGCTTACAAAAGAAAAGAAGAAAACGTGAAAAAAAAAAGTCAAAGGAAAAAGAAAGAAAGTGCCATATCCTAAGTGTTTCAAAAGCATAAGTTTAGGGGTATGGTAACTCATCAAAAGAATTGGCCAATTCAAGAAAAGTAAACAAGAAAAAGAAAAGCTCAAAATTTTAAGTCTACTCTTGCATGATACAAAGTTCAACAATCTCTCAATATCAAGGGACGCTTTATTATTGGTTCTCTAGACCTTGTTGTTTTCTATACCTTTTTCTTGTTTCACCCATCACCCTAAGCCCCATTACAACGTTAGTGAAAGTCCTATTTGATCCAAGGAGAAGTGTGGTTCCTCATGTGGAGAATAGGTGTGGAAGGACTGTGGTTGGATGGTTTAAATGTTTTCAAGTATGCGATTTCTTTCCATGAGATCTTTTATTCAGGTTTTGTGCCTTCATTTTGATTATGTGAGTACATCCTACTATTTTAAATCCTCTCACATATATATGAGTGACAATAACTAGTCAAATTTCAAGTGCTTTCATTGGAGTGAACATCCTTGGTGAGATTTGAAGCCAAACCTTGTTCTTATTTGGTTATTTAACTTGTGTGAAGCTTAAGTCGTGAGTTGTATTAATGTTGGCTATTTCACACACTACACTCCAGGTTGTTCAATTAAAGTTTGGTTTACCCTTTGATAATATCTTGAGTTATTGTTGCTTATTTCTTAGAAGTTAGATAACGATTGGTAATTATCTCTGAGATCAATATTGGGAAGTTAGTTGCTTGTTTGTTTGTGTTGAGTCTTTGTTCTTAAGTTTTATTTTATTCTTTTGTTTTGTTTTACTCGAGAACCAGCAAAATCTAAATTGTGGGTGTTTGATAAGTGCCTTATTTATCATATTTTTAGACCCTTTATATTTGGTTTTTATAGGGAAATTAAAGTTGATTAAAAAGAGCCTTATTACTTTACTTTCCTTATTTTCAGCTTTTCTGTGCTCTTAGCAGGTTTTTGATGGAAAATTGAAATTCCGAAGAAGTTTTGGTACAAGGCCAATTGGAGAAGAAAGCTAAGACATTGAAGATCATTGTGTCAAATTTTCATAATTTTCTATGGAGCCAATTGTTCCATAATTGCAAGTCAAGACAGCCTAAGATGCAATCCCATCAAAACTGTGCTGCTATGGGAGATTGAACATTTGAAGACTTTCCCAATTTTTCTAAGTGATTTTTAATATATCCCTGTAAAGCTTAGAGATAAAGCTATGTTTCTCATATTTTTCCAGATTTTTCTAGGAAGTGGAACGATCCCAAAGATTTCGTGCAAGTCAGCTGACGCGTCTCCCAGTCAAAGAAGGATTCTTTCCTAGTTTATTTCCTTAATTGTTTAGGGTTTTGTTTTGTTTTTAGAGAGTTTTTCTAGACCTTTTGAGATTAGGTTTTAGTTATTTTTGCACTATATAAGGTCAACTTAAGCTTTCTCTAACCACCTTTTACACAATTTCCATTCAAGAGACAACTGAGAGCTTAAGCGTGTGCAACACTATTATTTTTCAGGTTTTATTTCTTCATGACTTTTCTTATGATTTTTATTATGACTACGTGTAACTAAATTTCTTTCTAAGGTTTATGATGAAGCCATGACATGATTATTTGTGAAGTACTTTGTTGATTTCTATTCAATTATATGCCATGTTAAATTCTTAATTTTTGTGTGAATTTTATTCTATGTTTAAAATCCTATTGCTTGATCACCACTAGGAACTTTGCATCTAGATAATTGGATAAATCTAGGAGAGAAATGCCATCCATTAGGTTTATTGGAACTAAGATTAAGAAAAGTAGATAGCTAGGAGAGAAACAGCTAGGAGAAGAACGCCATCCACTAGTCCTACTTGGTTGATTGAATTCTTCTAATCTTAAAGGGTTCTTATTTAACACCTTGACAGGGTAGAATTGCATATAGGGACACACGATTTATGACCTTGATAGGCTTACTTCATACTTTAGAAAGAACAACCTTTAACATTGGCATCATAATTGGATAGTAATTGGCTCTAAGAAAAGGAAATAGGATTGTCATTGGTGGATTCAAAAGCTTAGATCTTCATAACCTGATTTCTTTTAAATTCTATCTTTGTTGAGTGTTTTATTTTTCTTTCTTTTAATTCTTGCGATTTAAGTTTTCTTTAACTCAAATTAATCAATCATTCGTTTAATTGGGTTTAGTGCAATTTAATTAATTAAGTTATTTTTATCAGTCCTTGTGGGTTTGACCTCATACTTACATATCTCTATACTATTGTTGATTCGTGCGCTTGCGAGTAATTTAATTTGTGATTTTTGGATACTCTTTTTCAGATGTTCGAAAATCTACATCACATAGGACGCGATTTGGTCATCGCACCCTACAATGTTCGCCTTTTTCTGCTTTGAATATCTTGATGTAATCTTGGAGAGATTCATTAGACTTCTTGCACAGGTTGAACAGGTGGCTAGGATTCTTCTTAATCGTCTAGTAAGAAGTGTATTCCTTGGTGAAGACATAAGCTAGCTCATTGAAGCTACTGATAAACCCGGATGGCAGGTTTGGAACCAGTCTTGGGCTACTCCTCGCAAGGTCATTGCAAACACCTTGCCTAGTTGTCTGTCTTCGGCCTTATAGAGAATTATAACACCCTTAAAGTGCTTCAGATGGCTCTTGGGATCGGAATCCCTTTTGAAGTGTGTGAAAGAGGGCATCGAGAATCGCTTTGGGGGAGCAGCCTGCTCTATTTCGACGGTGAATGGTGAGGAGTTTGCTTGGTCCAATTCCCTGAGTAAGGCATCTTCGAACCTTCTCTGATCTTCAAATCTTGAAGTTGGTTGTTCACAAGCTTCTCGACATCCTTTGCGTGCATGGCCTACTGATCTCGTTGGTGACCTTCACTATTTGGGCGAGGCTGGTTGACTTCCTCATTGGCTTGCAAGGGTCGACTTCCTTGGTTGTTTTGCCCGTGAGGTGGATTAGTAGATTGAGCTTGCGAGGATTCCTCGAGTAGGTTGGTAAGCGTAGGTTGTTGCATTAGTCACGTAATTGTTCACGAACTCGCGCTCCTTGTGGACCCAACCTAGAATGGGTACTTCTTTGTGGGCCCAAGCGAGTGTGGATATTGGACTGTGGATCCAACCTCTTGTGCACATTGGTCCTTGGACCTAACCTCGAATGGATTGTCGACCGGCTCAGAGTGTGGCTTGTAGATGTCTGCGTTTCTTCAACATGATCTCATTCTCTCCCCTGCCCATTTGTCTCTATCTGACCAATCTGAGATATCTAGAAATGCTTGCCGGTGTGCTCGTGGGTCCCTCTCTCCTCATCACATGATCCAAGGTCAGGCCCTTATTCAAGTTGATGTGCTTGAGTAGTTGGCCAATTAGATTGTTTTGGTCGTCGACCCTCTATGTGAGTTGATCAACCCGTGAATTAAGGCCCACTTGATTGTGTACGTTGGGAAGAGAGGTGTGGATTGAGCCTAACAGCACATGGGCTATGTGTTCACCCGTTTTGATTTGTTTCCTGTGATGGTAGGGTAAAGTTCCCCATTAATCCAAAGACCAAGGTTGGTCAATAAATTAACTTTCTTTGTGTGTCGAGCGTGCCACCATTAGCAATTTTTCACTTCTAACAGACTTGAGAGTAAAAATAACTTGCGCCCCAAGCTATTGACTTTGAACAAACGATTGTGAATTTGGGTGAGGAATATCTCCCAAGTAAGTTCTTTTCTATGCCTTAGACTGGTAAGGACTTCATAATTTATCTAAATAAAACTGGGAAGTAAAGCAAAAATACAAGTGTTTGAAAATAAAAAAAACAAGTTCAAGGAGAACTGTTTGAAATACAGTAAATGAAAGGAACTGCTAAGTCCGGAAATACATCAAAATATTGGACTTCGAATTCTGCCTGAAATGCCATTTCTGAGACTATTTTAGTCAAACTGGACTGCACTGGATTGTGTGGCTGGACTGGACTGGACTGGACTGTCAGGCTGGACTGAATTGGCTGCACCTTCAACTAATAAATATTAGCTGGAAATCGATACCAATGTTGAAATTGGCAGAGCTATAATCAAGTTGAGTTGTGAGTGGCAGGGAATTCTGAGCAGAATCTCAAGGATAGCTTTGAAGGTCCTTGGTACCTTTGTTGGCTTTGCTTCTATTGAAGGCTAGAATGATCAATGAACTGATTGTTTCTTTTGTATTTGTTTTGTTGATTGTTGGTCGTCATTTTTCAGTTCTCATCCCTTGTATTTATAGGAATTTTGGTTCCTAAAAATATCTGGAAAATATCTCCTGGAAAATATCAGTTGTGATGAATATCTTTTCCTTGTAACTTGTGAAGAAAATATCCCTCTTTTGGAGGCACATGGATGTTTTGCAGAGATACTCAGCATGCTTTCTCTAAGAATTCCTTTTGAATACCTTCTAGCCATTTTTGTAACTTGTGCTTCAAAATATCTTAACTGATGAGACGGGTCTGTAGTTCCTGAGACTTAAATGGCTATAGGAGATAACTTTTGCTTTTACCTTTCTGTTGATATGGTCTTGAGTTAATGAAGGTCAGACCTCAAGTTTCAAAATATGTAATCTGGAAACTTGGGAAAGCTATTTTGGCTTATTTTATCTCTTGGAATGATATGGGCTTCTTTTCCAATTTTTGGCAAGTGGAGCCCGAATAGCCAGTTGGGCTGATGAGTAAAAAATAAGTCCAAATGTATTTTGGCTAGAATGGAGAGTTTGGCCAAAAAGTGAAAATTTTGGTACAAACACTATGGCTCCATTAGACGCGTACACGGGTGCATATGTTAAGTGTGGTTGCAAAGGAGAGAGCGAATAGATTTTCTCAAAGACCGGGAAATGGCCCGAGAAGATATTGAGGTAGCTGCGAATGGCGGTACCATCATGGATGGAGGTGCCAGAGCCTAGGCCTTGCGGTTGCACGACGGAGAAGCCCACGGGGCAATGGCCTGGTGCGGCCCCGAGTGGTGCGGCAATTCCAGCCGCTATTTGGTGGTTCACGGAGGTGATTCACGGCTGCGAGGAGCTGTCCTCACAGTTTGGTGGCTACCTAGGTACTACAGCAACTGTTTGGAGAGGTTGTGAGGCTTCCATAGGTGGTTGGATGGCACAAGCAACCACGGGGGCCTGCTGCAACTCGTTAGGGGGCTGCTAGAACATGCTAGCAGCCATGGGAAGCTGCTGTAAAATGTTTCAGCCGTTCCGGAGTGTGTCGTCGCGGTGGTTTTTCTCCTAGGGCATTTCCTTATAACCATGGTTGTTTGGAAGGCTTCGATAGATTGGAAAATAGGAGGAACGGATTTCTTGAGCACGCGTTGAGTATAACTCGTGCTCTCAATGAAAGCACCAATTTGTTGGAGCGATTTTCGTCCCACGAGAATATTCGTCTCAGATTTCGTCTTCCTCTTCGCTTCTCTTTCTCATGTCGGATAGATTTTACTCTATCTATTTCTCACAAGTGCACGAACCAATTATAGTATAGGAATGCAAGAACGAGGTCGTTCCACAGAGACTTGGATGAAGACAATTATTACTACTACTGAGACTCAAGTAGCCCTAAGACTAAACATAATTTAAATGAGGTTGAGTTTAGTTTGTTTTGAGTGGAAACTACTAAAAAGGAATGCAAAATAGCAAGTGACCAGCAAGTAGATTTTTTTAGAAAAATTAGAGATAATGAAACAAGCACTATGGGTTCAACTTCAACATGACAATCCAATTTCAAGCTATAAGTTAACAATCATCCAAGTTGGTTAATTCAATTTCTAGAGTTCGTTCTTTCTTATATATGATTATCCATATGGTGTTTGGTTTTGTTGAGGTCTAAAAAATCCAGGGTTGGGCTCAAATAAATTCCCGGCCCAAGACAATATATTATTAGGGAAAAGACTCTATTTGAAAAATATAGAAGTCTGCCATGCACGAGCCATATCCCACATGCCGCACCAAAAAGAAACCTGTCATGATGGGAGCCGAGATTAAAATTGTAAGCTTGCGTTTAGCATTGCAAATTCGTACCAATTATCCTATCAAAGCGTTGTACTTAAAAAGCACGCCAAGCGACATGCCATGCCAAGCGGGAAATTATTATCCCACAACAAGCTTAAGTGGGCCCAAGCCACTCGAATGCCCGGGGCTTGCTTGAGTGGGTTGTGGTATGGATGGTAACAAATCGTCATGGGACCCATTGATGAGTCAAGAAATGGAAGTCTCGGGTTGCTTGGGGACCTCGGGACTCAGGCCCATTTCTTAGGCCCAAATGTGGGTAAGCACAAGAGGAGAGATAGCCCATTACCTCAACTAGGGTAGCCCAACCAAAATGACCCATTATTTTAGGTATCCCATAAAAGCCCAAATACTTGGTAAATTCAGCCCACTCATTAAATAGCTTGGTTTGCTATGTTAAAAGGCCCAACTATTTGAATAAAGGGAAGTCAAAGCCTCCAGCACTTGGCTGAAACAAAGGATCACGAGCAGAACGAAGGCTCACATGTGAGGGGCTGCTGGGAGAACGAGTCTCAAGTGCAAGCATTCAAGAAACCGATGGGTATTGGCACGCAAGGGAGGGCGCTACTTCTTAAACCAGCGGGCGCACCCATTTTCCTTTCCCTCGTCAGATTTATCTATGAAAAAAAGGAGGAAAGAAGAGGAAGAAGATGAGTAAAAATAGAAGCCCCCCCTCTGAGGCAGCCGCCGGAAGAAGTCTGGAGCTCCCAAAAATCTCTGATTTTGGAGGATTGGGCAGAACTGATCTTGCCACCATGAAGTAAGTCAAGAAAGAGGAGAAGAAAGAAAGAGGAAAGCTTAGCTAGATGGGGAAGAGACCATTAGGGTTTCTTGGAGAAGAACAAACCTCAGCAACTATAAATAGGGCATTTTCTACCCAACACAACACCACACACAACCTTCAGAGAGCAAGCTTCCTCTCTCACTCAGCAATTTTCGTGCAATTCTTGCCAACTCTCCTCTATCTCCCTAATCTTGGCTTCCAACAAAAACTCTGTCAGAGTCTCCGCCAAGCTACCGGAAGCTACGAAAATCACCCAAAACTCTTCACTAAGCCTCCTTAGAACCCCTCTTCCCTTCCGTTAGAGCCTCTGCCCCTTATAGGAACCCATTACTCTTTCTCCCATGAAGTGCTAAACCCATGATAATTTTGCTCCCATGCCACACGCCTCTCATGCCAAGCCCAAAAAATTTTGTCTACAAGCATGAAGAAGTTATTCGTAAGCTGCTGCTGTTCTGATTGGTGAAGGTAACCAAAATACTTTCTAAGGTCTCGCTGCCCTTTCGAAGCATTTTGGGGCTTAATCTTTGGACTCAGACCAAGGGGACAATTTCAGAAGCCCACTTGCTGCCAGGAAGAAAAAGACCCCTACAGGTTTTAATCAAGTACTTAGAATACACAACTTAGTTATGGTGTTTAGTCTAAACTATGAATCTGAATCCATTAAGCTTAAGAAGAACACTAAGGGACTAAGTAAATATTTAAACATGGTGTTTATCCTAAATGCTTACCCACTCATTCACTAATCAGTTCAAAAGTCATATGATGTTTATGCAAATTTCAACTAGATAACCAACATGCATGTGTTAATAGTGGCTAGCTATTTAAACATGCATAAAGATTCAACTAAGAACAAGTGAATGAGACCAGACAATTAGAAGTAATTAACAAAGAATAACATTAACATGCTACATTGAAACCCTAGCTTTGGAAATTAGTTACACCCCATTAATGTAAAATACATTTGAATCATAATAAACATGGAGAAGGTAAGAAAAACCTGTGTAAAACGAATTATGTTGTTGAAGAGCTCCTCAATGCTTCCACAATGTATGCTTGCAGCCATAGATGAAGAGTGGTGTGAATGGTGTGATTGTGTTTGGGAAATGATGGAATGTGAAGGATGGATGGTTTATGAGAGAGGTGTATGAGGTTGTGGTTGATGAATGTTTGAGTGAGAATAATGCTGGGATGAGTGATTTGGTAGGAATTGGAAGAGAGGGATTGTGAATCCCAGGATGTGATTGATGAAAGTGATTGGAATGGAAGTGGTATTTATAGGGACAACGAAAGGGGACATCTGATTTGAATATGACTTCTTCCTACATCACTTGCAATTGAAAATCAGTTTCTTGGTTGCTGCACTTCACCAACAAATCCTACCTGAAACAATAGCTCATGCATAGCTCATCATGACCAAGCATCAATTAGGTCATGCTTAGGTCAGAATGATGAACAACTTCTTGGGCTCACGAATTGGATTTCTTTCACTCAAATGACGACTTTGAGCCCACCATCTTCAAGTTCAGAATGTCTTCTTTCCCACCACATGTAATTTGGCCCAATCCAAGCTCCGATGAAGAAGTTAAGTCCGAAACAAATTTCTAGCTCAGTCTCCACGTTTTTGCACCATTTTGCTTCAAATGCCTCAAGTGATACCTAGAACTCAATGAACTAAATAACAAACACAAAATTAGATTAAAAACACAAGTTTTACTTTACAACATAACCAAACAATAGGGTAGAGTGCTACAAAATAATACTGAATTATGCATTGATCATCTCCTTGCAAAATAACGGAGTAAAGGACCACACTTGTGAGGTGTTGGCCAAAGGCCCTCCGATGCCTAAGTTAGTTTGAGTGTTTGTAGGAAAACAATAGCTAATAAAAAGCGTACGGAGATGTATGTATGGTGTGAACTTGGTGGCCGGAGCTTTGTTTGAGAGAGAGAAAGAGTTATGGCAGCTAGGGTTTGCGAGATAGAATTTTTGCAGTATTTTCAGACAGAAGTTTAGACATACCTCAACCCTTGGTGTAGCCATGTATTTATAGGAGCCTCGGAGGGTTTCAGAAGAATAATTCAACATATGAAAAGGAATTATTCTTCCCCAATTTGGAGAGATTGACATAATTATGGATTTGATTTAAATCAAATCTCTAATTAGGGTAAGAATCGAATAATTGCCAATTAAATAAAATAACTCCCAATTAGGCCAAATAATTTCCAAATTGATTGACTTAATTATTTGATCTAGGATCCATATATGTTTTGTTTCCACAAACGCCCAATTGATACTACTATGACCAGGAACATATTTAGGATTAAGGATCATAATAAGTCTCGATGTATGCAATCTCATTACATAGTTCTCATGTCCACTTATATATTCCTAGAACTATAGTTGTTTTACAGTTATGATAATATATTAAATATCATGGTTGGAAACATCTGGTCTTACCCATGAATAACTTAATTAGTTACTATATAAGATGTCCTTCACATTAATTATCGTATAATAATTAGTTGGCTTTGAGGGCATACTATTAACATAACTTCGACTAACAAATTTTTTAATTAAATGATCACCAGGGGAGCAGTTTTTTGGATGACATTTATTGCTTTTAGCAACACTGATCTCTATCCTCCAATTTAAGAAATCCAATAGCACCTTTGTCATGGTTGAGACATATACACTTGGCCGAGTAACAATCAAACTCTAAAAATCAGAACAGGAAAAAGCATGCCAAAACTCAGAGGAGCAGGAAAACACACCAGAACAATGCCATCTCTGGTAACAAGAGTGAGTGTGTCAGCACAAGATACCACTCATGGATAGACATTTTCGAGTACTTTCTTGATCTGATCAATTTTATCAAATCCCTTCAAGGTCTTGTTTGGCACATCCTACTTATTTATGGAATGGTTTTTATTCCCATTGCTTTCATCCAAGAGGACTGAAGCACACAACCCTGATTCAAAATCCCCACAACATTAAGAAAGAAAGATGGAATTAGACAGAAACCCAAGTAAGGTTAATATAGCCTAACGAAGGTTAGAGCCAAAATACTCAAAGGTATTATAGCCGAACTAAGGTTAGAGCCAAAATACTCAAAGAATGAAAACTCATAAATATTATACTGAAATCATCTTATACCTAGTAACCTACATGATTAGAATAGTAGCTTAACATTCCCACATAAGAATTTTCAAATTCTCAAGTGTTAAAAATCATAAAAGAACAATTTGAACCAGAAAACCAAAACTTTTACATTAGATTGAACAACCTAGTTTCAAGATTCATAGAAACAACTAACAATATCAAATTCTGAAATTAGATAACCCAGAGCAATAACAACATCAAATTTTGAGAGAAACCCACAAAGATGAAGAAAATGACCATCAAGACTAAAAGTAGGAAACCAAAGCGATCAAATCAAACCCATTTGATAGAAACCCGCACAGATTTTGAAAAGTACACCAAAGAATAAAAGAAGACAAACTCTTGGAGGTCAGCGATGAAGTGAGCTTCGAGGTTGAAAGCAACTGTGACCTTAGGCTATTTAGAAGAGAGAGCTATAATATGGGGTCGATGGTGAATTCCGAATAGAGAGATGAGAGGATGAGATGGGTTTTGCGAGAGAGGGCTAAGACAGAAAGTGGCGGTGGTTGCGGAGCGACGATGGAGAGAGAGAGAGAGAGAGAGAGAGCTCTGAGAGAGGAAGAAAGAACTGCGAGAGAGAAAGAGAGAGCTGAGAGAGAACGAAGAGAGAGTTGAGAGAGAAAAGAAAAAGTGAGAAAAAGTGTTAAGTGGGCAATACGTATGTATTTAGAGTAACGAAAAAAATCTAAAAAAATACTATAATTTTCATAATTTTTAAAAATAAATACTTAATCATATTCTTCACTTCTCACACCAAAATTCTATACAAATTCCTCTCCTCATATCTTATGTGAGTAGTTGTTGCCATTGGGTTGCCATGGCAATGGGTGGAAACACCACAAGTCTTTTGCAGGGCTGCCACTATTTACGTGAATAGTAATAGCTCTTGCCTTACCCTTGTCCTTTGCCATGACAAATCGGTGGAAGTGCTCTTATAGTATTTGCAAAATATCTACGAAAGTACAAAATTTTGCGCTCTTTTCCCTTCTTGCCATCTAGAAACTACAAAATTTTGGTCCCACAAGCATTTCATATCAGCCGTCCAGGCTAGAACACACCACATCACCAAATGGGGCGGAATTACTCGACGCTCTCCACCTCAAAGTCAGCATAGGGAGCTGAGCGAGTGTCGTCTGTTTCAGTCCAATGGCGTCGTTTTTGCACCTCCCTGCCATTTTCACACTTCCCTCTGCTCTGCACGGAGCTTCCTTCCCAGCTCGCTCCAGGCCCAACTCGCTTTTCCACACCCGGTTCGTTCTCTCCTCTCTCTCTCTCTCCTCCCTTCAGCTGGAACTTTGAGAGGGTTTTATTTGGTTATTGCCTTGCCTTAATTAATTGGTGTTCTTCCGCTAAGAATCTTGAAATCTGAATTTGGTTATGCAGGTTCAGCATAAAATGCAGATATGCAGAGGCAAATGTGAACAAGGACGCCTTCAATTCCGTTTCCGCCACCATAGATGTTGTGGCTGATGTTAAGCCTGAACGGGTAAGCCAAAGCCAAAGCACCACACAACTTGCAAACAATTTCACATTTATTTAGTTTATAAATCAATTTTTCGTTTTTAATTCCTCAGCTTCAGCTTCGGATATTTGTTGTGTTGGGTATTTGTTTGTGCCTATGAATGATGTCGTATGCTTCCCTTTAGTAGGTTGTCGTATTAGGAGGCAGCGGTTTTGTTGGTTCTGCTATATGCAAAGCTGCGGTGTCCAAAGGCATAGAGGTCATTGGTGTAAGCAGGTGCTGAAGACATCATTGCTTTTTTCATTTGGCCTGCACCTTTTTAATTTTGAGTTCCATTGTTTTATGTGTGAAATGTTTGCTCAATTTCACAGGTCAGGGCGTCCTACTTACTCCGGTTCATGGATAGATCAGGTTAACTGGGTGCCAGGTATGTTACATTCTTCAATCTTCGTGTTTTTCAGTACCTTGTTTCCCTTTTAATGCAATCAATCTAAGCTTTCTGTTTTCAGACTTATTGTCACTGCCGTAAAATGGAATAATTGGGTTCGTTCCCTCCCCCACAATAGTCAAGAGCATCAGCTCTAGGTTGGGATTTGCTTCTTTTATTTTATTTTAAAAAAATTTCTAATTTTAAAGTTTTTAGGGACATGAAGCTTCCTCTCATGATGCTCAAAAGGCCTGGGAGTCAAGTACATTAGATCTTTTTTTTTTTTTTTGGCCGAAATCTCATTCATTGCAAAGGAAAAACCAGACAGAGTCCAGCAAAAAGAAAGCTACAGAAAAGACAGAACAATAAAAAGGGAAAAAGCTCAAGCTATACCAAACCCAGCCAAAAAGTACTTCCCCCAACCATAAAGACCAACTACCCGGGGGGAGGGCAGTAAGTCCATCAGAAACAAGAACAGAGAAGACTTGCTTCTGATTTCATTGATAATAGGCAAAATTGTCAAAGCCCGATTTTTCACACTCCCTTTTAGACCATCAATAAGTGCCAGTGAGTCAGATTCCAAAATCCCATTTTTATACCCATGTTGAACAGCCAAATCTAAACCTCTCGCAGCTGCCACAGCTTCAGTCGCCAGCGCTGACATACAAATAACTGGAGCAGCCAAACTAGATCTTTCTACTTCATTGTAGCTTAGAAGCCATTTGAGAGAAAAGGGAGGGGATAGGGATCTGGTGTTGGGTATTTGCCCATTTTGTTGATTTTCTTCTAACTTTTAAAAATATAATTCATATTTCAAAGGGGTTTAATTTATATATATATATATATATATATATATATGTATATATATAAAATTATAAATTTGTCCTTGTTATTAACAGAAAAGTGGATGAAATTAGAAAAACTTGACGGTAAGGGTGAAATTGAATATTTATTATGAGTAGAAGGAGTAAATCGGCAGACGAAATAATTCAGGGGGGTAAGTTTGAATTGACTAATAGTTCAGGGGGCAAAACGGCTAAAAATCCTTTCTGAAATAGAACAATGATATTTGTAAAAATAAAATAAAGTGACGAGGGAAGATTGCTCTTGGTGCTTCCTGGAGAATGTAGAATATAGAAGTAAAATGAGATAAAAACTGATGCAGGTAAAACTGTTGACCTGGAAATTTATGATGTGTGATTGAAGTGAATATGATAAAACCCTAGCTTGAGCATGATGTTGCCTTATTCCTTCCGACCAAACCATTGGTTCACTTTTAGAGTTTATTGGTGTCATTGTTCTGAATATGTCATAACATGTGTTACTTCAATTTGATGACATCTTGGACTGGCTGGTTAAATGGCATGCAATTTTGAAGTAATTCGTGTGATGCAGGAGATGTTTTCTACGTAAACTGGGATGACGTACTTGTTGGGGCCACTGCTGTGGTTTCAACCATCGGTGGTTTTGGCAGTGAGGAACAGATGCAAAGGATCAATGGGGATGCAAATGTTGTTGCTGTAAATGCTGCAAAGGATTATGGTAGCGATGTCAATTATCATATTGCAGTAAATTATACTCCTTTGCTTGTTTTTTTCCTTCGTTTTTGCTATATCTATTATTTGATTCACTCTTCTTGGTACTGAAGCTTCCTCCCTCTCTCACTTTCCTCTCTTTTATTCGTTCCCTTTTATAAGTAACCTTCTCTCTAAACTCTATTCATCATGCTTGTTTTCTTTGCGACAAGAAGCTAATAACAATTGTAGAGCTACTCATGCAATTTCCCTTCAGAGTCTTCAGTTGATCTTCCTAGTTCTTTTTAGATCACTTCTCTGAGTCAAGGTACTGCCGTTGAAGGACCTATAAGCTGACAGTAGTTTTTATTTAATTTAATTTAATTTTTTTATAAGTTTAGTTACAATTGAGGACTTCTAACTTTTTGTTTGTTCACCAAAATAGAGAGGATGACATAGAACCCTCAAAACATTAAAGGCACCTTGCTGTGACCTTTGAATTCCCAAGAGAGTCAACACCCGTTAGGAACGGATAGAGGAAGCTTAAGAATTCTTCTCAGTAATGTTCTTTGAAAGAGGGAGATGGTTAAGGCTATAGGGTTTGCTCTGGTCAAGCCGGTAGTCAAAGTGTAACTGATGCGGACATCTATGACAAACCTTTTAAGGTTTACCGAAGAAGGAAGAAACGATCAGCCAATCCAACATTATCATTATGGTTGGGGTGAAATCTTAGTTTCCATATTTCAATAGGAAAGCTATTTTTTCCAGATTCCAGATTTCACTAGGATTGCTAGATTTTCCAGATTTTACTAAGTTTTAGTTTCCAGTTTTTAGTAGGATTTGATTTAAGTTTCCTAGTTTATTTGGATTGGTTCCTTTGTGGATTCGGATTTCTTTTTACTAAGGGATTTGTTTTCCTATTATCTCTAGGTTTTAGTTTGCTATAAATACCCCCCTATGTAGTTGTTTAAAATTCAGTTGTTGAGATATAAAGAAAAGCTTATTTTTCCAGAGATTGGAGACTACTTGGTGTGAAGCCAAACCCCTGGAGTGATTCCAGACCTATCCCTTTGTTCTATTTTCTGTTTTCCATTGTTTTCGCTTCCGCTAAACTACCTAAATACTCAATTCACCCATATCCTACATCAAATTTGGCATCAGAACCTGGTTTTCGTTTTCTTGGGTTCAGAATTTTCGAGTATTTCTTGTTCTTCACACTGTGTGTCAAGTGATGGCTCCGACAAAGCCTGGAAAGACAGATGAGCCAGCGACGGACTTTGAACGTCTTGTTCAGATGATGGAAAACCTATCAAAGCAAGTAGCAGATTCGGACACTAGATCTAGACTTGTGGAACGTCGCCTTGCAGACTTAGAAACAGCTAACCAACATGATGAAGCAAGTGTGAATGGAGAAGAGAGGAATCATGAGCGACAACGTCATGATAGAAGGAATGATCAAGACGCAGAGAGACACAATTTTCATCGTGGCTATGAGCAAGACCCTGATGAGAGGGTGATGAGATCAGTGAAAGTTGACGCTCCAAATTTTGATGGTGAGCTAAATCCTAAAGCACTCCTGGACTGGTTAGCCACCATGGATCGCTACTTTGAGTGGCATGACATGTCTGAAGCTCGAAGGGTGAGATTTGCTAAGATAAAATTGGTGGGTCAAGCTGGATTGTTTTGGACCAATGTTGAAACGCAGCTAGAAAGAGCTGGGGAAGAACCAATCATCCATTGGGGTGAGATGAAAGAAAGGTTGAAGCAGAAATATCTACCATTATCCTATCAACAGAGTTTGTTGGACGAATGGCAAACTCTTCGTCAAGACAACATGCCAGTTGCTGAATATATTGCAAAATTTGAGGAATTCATGTTGCGATGTGACATAAGGGAAGATCGAAGGATGACTCTTTCTCGGTTCAGATCAGGACTTCGTCCAGAACTTCAAAGGGAATTAATTCCTCATACTGTTAATACCTTAGAGAGGATTTTTCAGATAGTACAAGAATTAGAGAAGTATTTAAAATCGTCCAACGTAGTCAAGCGGATTGATCCTTATAAATCTGATTTTCGTGCTGGTACATCTGGGACAAGGCCTAATACAACGTCTAAGGGTTTTACTACAGCAAATTCAGCTAAAGTGGACAAAGGAAAAGGAGCAATAGTGGATACACGTAATGGTGGAACACAAAGATGTTATAAATGCCAAGGTTTTGGACACTTTGCTGTCCAATGCCCAACGAAGGAGACAACAAGAAGTCTGATCACAAACATTGACGAACAAACTGACGATCAAGGCGATTTTGAGGAAGATATTTATGAGCCCCAGCAACCTGTTGAAGATTGTGGCAACGACCTTGAAGTCCCTCATCCAACATTAGCAGTAGTAAGATGTACTTTGGCTCAACCTAGGAAGGACACTGAGGATTGGCGTAGGACTTCCATTTTCCACACTTACATCAAGTCCGGTGATAAAGATTGGAAAGTGATCATAGATAATGGCAGTTGTATCAATGTTGTATAAACACTAACTGTCTCTCGTCTTGGCTTATCGACCGAAAAGCATCTTGAACCATACAGAGTAGCATGGATTGACAACACTTCTTCAATCCCTGTTACCCAGCGATGTCAAGTTCCTATTCAGTTTTCATCCTACAAGGATCATATTTGGTGTGATGTGGTGCCAATGGACGTGGGTCATATTCTCTTGGGAAGGCCATGGATATACGATCACAACGTGACCATCTTAGGCCGAGAAAACATATGTTCATTCATCCATAAAGGGAAGAAAGTCACTTTGAAGCCACTTCAACCCAAGTCTACACCAAGCAAGGAGGAGAAGAGTCACGTAAGCAAATCCAAAGCTCTGCACATCATTACCTTAAAAGAATTTATTAAAGAGGTAGAAGATGCCCCCATATATGTTCTAGCCGTAAGGGAATTAGGGCGTTTCGCTAATATGGAAGTGCCTTCCGCAGTGAGACCAATTTTAGAAGAGTATCAGGACGTGTTCCCCGACGATCTCCCAAATGAACTTCCTCCTCTCCGAGACATTCAACATGCGATTGATCTTGTTCCTGGGTCAACATTGCCTAATTTACCTCACTATCGAATGAATCCCACAGAACATGCAGAGTTGAAGCGACAGATTGATGAACTTCTTGCTAAAGGATTTATTCGAGAAAGCCTTAGTCCTTGTGCTGTACCCGCCCTACTAACACCCAAGAAAGATGGCACGTGGAGAATGTGTATAGATAGCCGGGCTATAAACAAGATTACAGTCAAATATCGATTTCCCATACCAAGGCTCGATGACATGCTGGATATGATGACCGGTGCCACTATCTTTTCCAAGATAGATTTGAAAAGTGGATATCACCAGATTCGTGTTCGGCCAGGAGATGAGTGGAAGAAAGCCTTCAAAACAAAAGACGGCCTATATGAATGGTTAGTCATGCCTTTTGGACTAACCAACGCGCCGAGCACTTTCATGAGAGTTATGACACAAATTTTGAGGCCATTCATGGGTAAGTTCTTGGTTGTTTATTTTGATGATATCTTAATCTATAGCACCTCACAAGAGCAACACCTTAGCCATCTAGAGCAAGTCTGCACGGTTCTTCGAGCAGAGAAGCTGTTTGCTAACCTTAAGAAGTGCTCGTTCATGACTAGTGAAGTTATCTTCTTGGGGTTTGTTGTATCGTCGGAAGGCATGAAAGCTGATCCGGAAAAAGTAAAGGCTATTGTTAGTTGGCCTGAACCGACCAATATCCACGAAGTGCGTAGTTTTCATGGATTGGCCACATTCTATCGTCGTTTTATTCGTGGGTTTAGTTCAATCACGGCTCCTCTCACGGATTGCATGAAGAAGGGAGAATTCCACTGGTCTAATGCTGCTGCAAAAGCGTTCAAAGAGATTAAGGCTAAAATGGTTGAGGCTCCAGTAATGCGCCTTCCAGATTTCTTAAAGCCTTTTGAGGTAGCTTGTGACGCGTCAGGGGTAGGAATAGGAGGAGTATTGAATCAAGAAGGGCATCCAGTAGCTTATTTCAGCGAGAAATTGAATGAAGCCAAGCAAAAATACTCAACCTATGACAAAGAGTTTTATGCAGTTGTTCAAGCTTTGAGACATTGGAGACATTATTTGTTACCACAGGAATTTGTTTTATTTTCAGATCATGAGGCTCTTCGATATTTGGGTTCACAAAAGAAATTGAATTCCCGCCATGCAAAGTGGGTTGAGTTCATTCAAGAGTACACATTTGTGTTGAAACATAAAGCTGGTGTGGAGAATAAACCAGCAGATGCTCTTAGTCGTAAAGTTTCTCTTATAAGTACTATGAGTGTGGAAGTTACCGGATTTGAAAGATTGAAAGAAGACTATTCGATATGTCCAGATTTTGGGAAAATGTATGCTGCACTTTCGGAAGACAAATCCAGAAGTAGTGAATTTGTTTTACAAGATGGTTTTCTCTTCAAAGGTAATAAACTTTGCGTTCCCCGCACATCAATACGAGACTTTCTTGTTTTGGAATTGCATGCTGGTGGCGTAGCTGGTCATTTTGGGAGAGACAAAACCATTGCTCTTGTGGAAGACAGATTTTATTGGCCAAGTCTCAAACGTGATGTTGCTAAGATTGTGGAACGGTGTCGTACTTGTCAACTTGCGAAACATAAGAAGCAAAATACAGGGTTGTACACTCCATTACCAGTACCCCATGTCCCATGGCAAGATATCAGTATGGATTTTGTACTTGGACTACTTACGACACTGAGGAAGCATGATTCTATCTTTGTGGTTGTGGACCGTTTCTCCAAAATGGCCCATTTCATCCCTTGCTCCAAGACATTCGATGCTTCTAAAGTGGCTAAACTTTTCATGGATGACGTGGTTCGTTTGCATGGTGTGCCTAAGACTATAGTGTCGGATCGTGATGTTCGATTCATGAGTTATTTTTGGAAGACTTTATGGCGCATGATGAGTACTAAACTCCAGTTTTCTTCCGCTTATCATCCACAGACAGATGGTCAAACCGAAGTGGTTAACCGAAGTTTGGGCAATTTGTTGCGATGTTTGGTTGGTGAGCACATTAAGTCATGGGATTCCGTGTTGCCTATTGCGGAGTTTGCTTATAATAATTCAGTCAACAGAACAATTGGGATGAGCCCATTTGAGGTTGTGTATGGTCATAAACTTAGGGCTCCTATAGACCTCATGCCCATGTCAGCTTCGCATAGATCATCTGCATCTGCCAATGAATTTGCACGCCATATTCATGACTTACATGCTGAGATTATTCAAAGGATTAACAATAGCAATGCCACATATAAAAGGGCTGCTGATGTTCATCGCAGATTGAAGGAATTTTCAGTCAGCGATTTTGTTATGGTTCGAATCAAGCCAGAACGATTTCCTCAAGGAATTGCAAAGAAGCTGCAAGCTCGTAGCATGGGGCCTTTTCAAGTTTTGAAGCGATTAGGCTCAAATGCCTATATGTTGGAACTTCCTCCTGAAATGGGGATCAGCCCAATTTTTAATATTGAAGATTTGGCGCCATATAAGGAACCTGCCGCTTCTGAAAATACTCTTTCTGACGAGAATTCAGATCCATTTCCTATATCTGATTTTTCTTCTCTAACCCCACTCTTACCGCGCCCTAGGCCTAAAGAAAAGGACATTGTTGAAGATATTTTGGACGATCAGATTGTTTCTACAAGACAAGGTGGATATCATAAGTTCCTAGTCAAGTGGAAGAATAGACCAAATTCAGATAGTACTTGGATTACACAGGAGGAACTACAACGCATTGATCCCGACATTCTTGAGCGTTACTACAGTTTTATCTCGCCGGAGTCGAGCTCTTTTCAGCCCGAGGGAATTGATGCGGACATCTATGACAAACCTTTTAAGGTTTACCGAAGAAGGAAGAAACGATCAGCCAATCCAACATTATCATTATGGTTGGGGTGAAATCTTAGTTTCCATATTTCAATAGGAAAGCTATTTTTTCCAGATTCCAGATTTCACTAGGATTGCTAGATTTTCCAGATTTTACTAAGTTTTAGTTTCCAGTTTTTAGTAGGATTTGATTTAAGTTTCCTAGTTTATTTGGATTGGTTCCTTTGTGGATTCGGATTTCTTTTTACTAAGGGATTTGTTTTCCTATTATCTCTAGGTTTTAGTTTGCTATAAATACCCCCCTATGTAGTTGTTTAAAATTCAGTTGTTGAGATATAAAGAAAAGCTTATTTTTCCAGAGATTGGAGACTACTTGGTGTGAAGCCAAACCCCTGGAGTGATTCCAGACCTATCCCTTTGTTCTATTTTCTGTTTTCCATTGTTTTCGCTTCCGCTAAACTACCTAAATACTCAATTCACCCATATCCTACATCAGTAACTATATATATATATATATATGAAGGGGACTGATTTTCCCACTCCCTTTTTATCCACTTACACTCCATTTTTCTAAACAAAAAGGAGTGTAGGTGGATAAAAGGGGAGTGGGAAAATCATTTACCATATATAAATAGGAGTTCTCTAATGCGGACATCTGTATTTTGGTTAATGTCCGAATGTGTGTTTTCTTTCACTTGTTGTGTTACTACGTCAACTCAAAAACTTTCATATCATTGTATATTAATGCATAGGAAGTAAAAACATATATTCCACCACTTTCCCACAGCTTTTGTTTTGATGTTCCATTATAGGCTGCCTCTGTTTTGGTATGCAATACAGCTGCTTTTTTTTGGTCTCTCATTATTTTGTTTTATAAAAATGTAAGCTGTGAGTTATCTAGAAAAAACTAATTGGAAAACAACTAATTGGATGCAAGGTAAATGGCTAAACCAGCACATCTGTATATTAAAAAATATACGGACGTCTGGACTAGAGCTTACCTGTATATATATACATGCTGAATTTTTTTTGAAATGCATACAACAAAACACTCATTTAGGGTACTCAACAGTGTGGCTCTGTGATCTGAACTATTCCTTTTTAATGTTCCACTTCAAAGATTGTCCATCCAAATGATCACCCAAATTCGGAAGTCATTTAGTCATCTCACATTAATCAATTTAACAAACGAATACATTCAAATGACTAGTTGATTTCTGATTTTTGATTTCTTGTGTGGATTGTCTTTGAAGGAATACTTAAAACATGAAAGGTTCAGATCATAAAACCATTTCTTGAGTGGACCCATAAGATTAGTTTGTTCCATATTAAGTTACATACTGGTATGCATTTTGAAAATTTCTCACCATATATTCATAAATGGAACAATGATGGTCTCATTATGTATATCCTAGATGTTGCTTAATTAAAGCTACTCTTATGTCTCACAATTGCACGCAAAAGACGCTAGATATGTAACTTTTATGTTCCTCTTTTTTTTCCTTGGCAGGAGTTCCCAAGTTTATCTTGATCTCAGTGCATGATTACAATCTGCCTCCATTTTTACTTTCATCTGGATACTTCACAGGAAAGAGAAAAGCTGAATCAGAGGTTCTCTCCAAATATCCCAACTCTGGTAATAACTAAGTTTTTTCTCTGTTTTTGGAAATTTTAGAAGAGTAAATGTGGAACTGTAAAATTAGTTATCAAGTATTTTGCTAAAGAAGCAATGATGATGAATGAAATAATAGTCTTTGTTAGAAAAATGTTTTTAATTGATTGGAAAACATCATTATTTAAAGCCCTTTGGCTCATTTGTTTAAGTTGATGAAGAGTTCTCAACTAAATTGGAGCAACTGGTAACTTTGTTAATTTAGCACTCATTTATATACCTACATAAATCATACCAACGTTGTTTTCTAGCTTTACTGATTAACTAATTAAATCTACCTTCCCTCCTTATATTTTGTCGTTTCCTTTCTTTCTCTCCTAACATTTCTTTTCAATTTGAACGTCCTCAGGTGTTGTGCTAAGACCTGGTTTCATATATGGGAAAAGGAGGGTGGATGGATTTGAGCTTCCGTTGGATCTGATAGGAGAACCAGTGGAAAGAATTATGAGTGCTACAGAGAACTTTACCAAACCATTGAGTTCTCTTCCGGCATCCGATCTGCTCTTGGCTCCACCTGTCAGTGTTGATGATGTTGCACTAGCTGTAATCAATGGAATCAGAGATGATGACTTCTTCGGCATTTTTACTATTGCGCAAATTAAGGAGGCCGCAGATAAGGTGAGGGTGTGAATATCTTTTGGCATGTAAAATTAGCAGGTAAGTAATGCAAACAGGTCTGAGTGTCACAGAACACCTGGTTCTGCAACCCCTTGTTGGAAAGATGAGGATAAGTTAGGTTCTGCTGTTGTAAAGACGTGCAAATTGTTTCTTAATTGAATAAAAAATGTTAGCAACAAGAATTCCTGGAACTTGCCATTAGATTTTGTTCTGGTATTTTGAAAATGACTTGCATCGGAAAGAGAGGCCAGACAAGACCATCAATCCACTAGCAGGCCAAGAGAGCCACAAAAGTAAGGGGGTTTTGAAGGATATTTTTCCAAGACTGTTCACGCTGTCTACGAAGCACTTCTTATGCATTTCTCGTTTCGTGGACATTCAGGTGTTCCCATAGAACTGGGATTTTGGATTTAGGAGGAATCTAAATGAGAGGGAGTTAGCTGAGGTGATCAAGATGCTGGACGTTCTTGACGGAATTAGATTGTCAACTTCCAGATTGGACAGGAGATGGTGGGAGCAAGAGGGATCAGGGTCTTTCTCGTGCAAATTTTTTCGTTCTTTTCTTCTCAACAAGGGGATGGAAGAGGCCTTTTCCCCTTATTCTCTAATACGGAAGGCCAAATCTCATCCTGAGGTTAAAGTTCTTGTTTGGTTGGTGGCCCATGGGAAAGTAAACACATTTGATTGTGTCCAAAGATGAAGATCGTACATGTATTTGTCTCCACATTGGTGTGTTCTATGCAAAATGAGTGAGGAAAGCGTGGATCATCTTTTGTTACAATGCCCCTTTTCATTAAGTCTTTGGTGGACCTTGTTGAGGGAGGTTAAGACTATGTCATTTGGGGCAGGGGTAAGCGTGCTTCAACCATATGGGGTTGCTAGGTGCGGTCTGTAATTTGGAACATTTTGTTGAAGCGTAACAGGAAGATTTTTGATGAGTATGAGGGAGTGGGTGTTGGCGAATTATGGGATAGAGTTAAATTCTGGACAGCACCATGGGCTTATGTCACTTCAGACTCCAAAGATTATTCGTATTCCACTCTATTGAGGGATATGGCTGTTGTTGTGATGTGAAGTGTTTGTTTTGTGACTTGGTTTCTTTGGGTCTTTCTGGTGTAGCAGTCTCTGTATAGTTTGGCTGGTGTCCTTGTTTGTTTAGTCTTTTTTGTTTTTTTTTTTTTCTTGTTGTTGCTCGTTTGGCTTGTGGATGTCTTATCCACTTGTGTGTTCCTCTTCTTTATCTTTCGATAAATTTTGTTTCTATTGAAAAAAACAAAACAAAAACACCAAAACCAGGCACTTTAAAAAGGAACACAACTACAGCAGCACGTCAAGCCTCCTAAAATGCATTCTTAGCAACTGCCAAGACCGGAGAAAGATACTAGGATTTTGAATATCAATAGTGATATTCCCAAGAAGAATAAAGTGAGAAACCATAACTCGTTGGATAGGATAGCTAGAAAAGGTATCCCACTCCCTCGAGTCTTGATTCTATTCGCAATTCTCTCTAGTAGCAGAACATATATTAATGGGAAATTCAAATCATTATAAATTACCAATAGTTGAAGAAACTTGGGAAATGGCGGTATATACCCCCAATTTTATAATCTTAACTAAAAATACCACCCCCCAAATTTTTTTACAACTAACACCTATAAATATAAAATTATTGTACACTTATTGCTCACCTAACACTGTTTCTGAAAATCACCTCTCGCGAATCAGCTCTCTCTTTGGCTCCGTCTGTCACAGTCTCCACTCTCTAGTCACTCAGCTCTCACTCTGTCGTTGCTCGTGGTTGAGCTCTCACGCTCTCAGTCTCTGGTCGCTCAAGTCTCACTCTCTCTTCTCTCTTCCTCTCCCAGCGGAAAGTTTCTTACAGCTTAGGGTTTATGGGTTTGTATGAAAATCGTTTATGGGTTTGTTTGAAATTGGTTTAGGGTTTAGGTTTAGGGCTTTCTCTGAAATTGGTTTAGTGAGTTCTCTGAAATGGGTATAGGGTTTAGAGGTTTTTCAGAAATTGGTTTAGGGGTTTCACTGAAATTGGGTTAGGTCTGAAATGTTGTGATTCCGATGATTCATTGTTTGAAACAGTGAATGGGTTTGTTGTTTGTGGAATGATGCTTGCACTGGTGTTGTTTTGCTGTTGGCATTGATGTTGTATTGCTCTTTTGTTGCCGGGTTATTGCTGATGTAGTGACGTTGTATATTCATTTTAGTGCTGTTGTATTGCTAGTTTGTTATGGTTGTAATGGTTTATTATGGTTTTATTCATGTTCCACAACAACAAATGTAGTTCAATGACACACTTTTATGACTTGTTTTAAATGTACGTCATTGAAAGTAATTTGGGCTATACATTGTACGGCAGTGAAACAAACACGTCATTGATAAGTTTAGGGCTTGCATATTGGATATGGATAAGTTATCTTTGTTTTTCATATTCTGTTGTGATTATTTGGAATTTCAGTTTGGGGATGAATATTGAATGTGTAAACAAAGGGCAAAGAACCATATGCGGGGATGTATATTAGTTTTGGGTGCACAATGGGCTAGTTTAGAAGTTACAGTTCCTGCAGATGTGTTGCTTGTGCTATCTTTGAAATTGATTTGAAGAACCTATACTGAAATAGCTTCTCCTTCCCATTTCCCTTCTCATTCGGGAAGCATTTTCGTGTTAGGCCTTTGGTTTATCAGTCACTTATTTGTTCAAACAATATTGGATGTAAGTAGTGTTTAGTATCTAATTGTAGAAACTAATTTGCAGGTTTCTAGTGAGCAGAAGTCACCATAACTTTATCTTTTGGAGAATATTGTAAAGAATAGCGGACGGGACTACATAAAATATTTTGTTGTCAGACTCCCTGAGGTTAGATTTCTGTTTTTTGTGATGCCTCTCATTTCTCAGCATGCTTTTTGTGGTTACGTAACGCAGCTTCTTGATTTATTGACATGTAACAATGTCTGAATCAACCTGGAATACACAACATATTTAGTTTGAGGTTTAAATAATGGCAATTGGGATTAAATTATCTTTGATATCCACACTGTTCACTGCTTACGAATTACATTGTTTCTTTCAAATAAAATGATGTTTTTTCTGCACAATGTGTCATTATTACCCCCTTGTGTCAAATCCGACGATAGGCTTCACTTCACTTCACTCCGTAGTTACTTTGTAGTCAAAAGTTTTTCCCATTTTTTGCACTTGTAGGTGTATGAAATGGGAAAAACTTTTGTAGGAAGCCTTTTGAAGATAAAATATAAGAGAAGAACGTGGGAAAATATAAGAGCACGGCTTGTGGACAGAAAATATAACATAAGGAAATTGGAAAATATAAGAGAAGGAAATGGGAAAATATAAGAGCAAGATTTGTGGAGAGAAAAGATAAGGGTTGAAGGTACAATGAATTTGTATTTTTTCTGTCATGGGCCATTGGTGAACAAACATGAAATGCATATAAAGTTCTATTGGGGCTATATTGTAGGTTTATCACTGATATATCTTGTGCATATTGCCATGACATGCATCTGTATTGTGTGTTTATTGCTTGTAATTGTGTATATTTAAAAGGCTTGAAATTATTTGTATAATGGTGGTGTGTAGGGAAATATGGTCTCGAAAGCAAAGTTGATGATTGCTGCGGATGAAAAAATCCAGGGAAAGGCGTTGACCCTTTCCCATACAAAAACAGCAATCTGTATAATTAAGGACAAATTTAGTGGGCAACAGCTACAAAGGTTCAAGGATGGTTGTTTTGGCCATTTGTTAGTAATTGAGGACCTGAAGTGGACAACACAAATTATCCATGGCTTGTTGTTGAGAAAGGCAGACCCGAGGACAGTTTCTCAAGTCAATGGGATCAAATTCATCGTTGGCAACAAGGTCATACAGTTCACAGCGCAGCAGTTTTGTGTCATCACAGGGCTGCAGTTTGGAAACCTTCCCTTCATTCCGACTGCAACTAATGACAACTGCTCATTGAAGAAGAAGTATTTCTGCAACAATAAAACGGTCAGCCTTTCCGAACTCGAACAAGCCTTCATCTACTGCAGTGATGAGGAGGACGTCTTCAAGTTGGGGCTTTTATATTTCGCTGTGTTTGTGCTGTTGGGCAGTGAAAAGCATGTCAACATTGACATGCGCTACTTGAAATTGGCCGAAGATGTTGAAGACTTCCAGAAGTATCCGTGGGGTGCAGTGTCATATGCCAAGACAAATTCGTCATTGTTGAGGGCACTGTGCGCAGAGTACCAGTGAGTCAAAGTGCCCCAGAAAGCCTTAAAAACCAAAAAAACAGCAAAGCAATCCAAGACAATGGCAAGTGGTAGACCAAGGGAGTACCACATAAAAGGATTTGGCTTTGCACTTCAGGTGAGGAAATATCCGTTTATGTATAAGTTCCATAAAAAATTGTTGACAGTGATTGATATATTTTTCTTGAAAACAGATATGGGCTTTTGAGGTGTTTCCAGCATTCGCTGCATTGCATATCGTTGTGCGCAAACAGAATGCCCAAGTCCCTCGTACACTACAATGGAGAATCAATAGTTTGCCTCGTTTTCACGAAGTAATGAGCCTAGTCTTTGAAAATGCAGAGGTTTGTTCTGTTAATAATACTAATGTTATGCTTCTGATTCAAATTATAGGTTTAATAATATGTTTTTTGTCTCACATCGCAGGTTGATGTGCAACCTCTCCGCCCATCTGTAATTGAGAAGCAGCAGCCGTATTGGAGTTGGGGTGACGATGTTGATGACACTGAAGAAGTTGTTGAGTTGTTTGGCAATGACGAAGAACCAAAAACCAGCACTTCTGCCTCTGTGCAAGAAAAAGATGAGGACATTGCTGAAATTGCTAGCCTTCCATCGTCTTCTAAGGCAAGCATTACTCTTTTTTTTTCAATATATACGTCATAATACCATAGGAAAAAAACTGCTGTTGATGGGAAATATTTTCGAAATATTGTAACATTTGCATTATAACTTAATGCAGGGTAAAGTCGCGTCCACTCATTTACGCACTTTGAAGCGTGACTTTGAAAGGACAAAGGATGAATTGGCCAAAGTAGCCGCTTCGAATCGAGGACTTCGCAAGAGAGTGCATAAGTTGGAAGAAATTGTACGGACGGAGTCCTTGAAACGTGAAATAGAGTCTGCAAAATATAAAAAGTCTGTGGAGGATTTTGCCAAGACCCTAGCTTCCATGGAACATTATTTCAAGGGGGAGATAGAGCAGCTGAAAAAAATAAATAGTGGGTTGAATGAGGGTGGGGAAGGACATGAGGACCTCCGTAGTCCTCATATGAATGAAGGACCATTACATGACTATGGTAGTCCGCATATAGAACCGGCAGCAATGGAAACAAAAAGCCCCGGTGATGGAGCCGAACCATCCGCAGCCTTGGTAGTTGAAGAGGCAGAAATTGTCACTTCCGTTCCTCACTTAGAAGTGCATGAAGCAGCTGAGCATGCACAAGTCGAGAAGCTGCCTACCCCGGAAGATGTGGCCGGGTGTGACGAAATCTGCAAAAGACTAATGTTTTTGTTAGAAGATTGAAAAATAAGTGATAGTATGGCATCGGGAGGTCCGATCAATCCTCCAAGTATACCGAAACTGAGTATGGCTGGTGATGCAGAAGGGTCTAAAAGTGTTGAAACAAAAGAAGAGAAAGGTAAAGGCTATAGACAGAAGCATCCGTCCCACACTTTGTGTAGTCCATTTACTGATCCGTTGAGGAAGAAGAGGACGATGAGTGTGTCGGATGCAACTGAAACCCCGCCATTTTTTGATCCATCAAAACCCCTTCCCATTGAAGATGTGAAGGCAGTCATGGAGTTTTGCATTGGCTGGAAAAACGAGATCAGGTTAGGATTCTTTACCTTCAAAATCCAATCTTCATGTTATGCTAGTATGTGCTGATATAGAAATGAGAGAATTACCAAGTTTGCTTTAATATACATGTGTATATTTGTGATGAACAAAATTCAGACTTTGTTAAAGCAAAAAAATATTGACTGCTGCTGTTAAATGTATTTTGTTAAATATAGGTAGTAAGAAATTTTGAATTGTAGTTTATTATTATAACATTTAGACTCAAAAGAAGACAATAACAGAGATTTAGAAGGGGTTGTAATAGCGGCTCCTTCCGCCCATGGCATCTGGTCTTCTCCTCCATGTTTTGTACCCAAATAACCATCGGATAGGGCACAATTTTGGCCATACTAAATCATTTGGCTCCAGGATTAATACAAATGATCAGCCAAGTGTAAATTCTCACTCTGATGATCCATTGTTAGATTCTTCAAGTGAACCCGAAAGCAACACAAGCTGCAGTGCTTTGCCTGACCTCAATCTTGATCTCACAATAGGCCTTCCAATTTCATTGGGATATTGATATTAGTACTAGTCCTTCAAACATTTTGTACAAGCCTTGGTTATGATTTTATTATTTCCTGCCACGTACGTATTGCTGGGAAAGAATACTGTCATAGCTGAGAGCTAGAGACGAATAGATAGCTTCGTTATGCTAGTATGAACCCTAAACTTGAATTTTGGGTTTGAATTAGTTAGTTTATGTAAATGGAGACTCGAGAAAAAGAATGTGATAATTAGTTGGGTGCGTTTATGCTAATGTTTTTCTTCTTAATTTTTCACTAATTATTTGCAGTAAAAGTTTTGAATTTTAATCTTCTAATCGTAGAAAATTAATGTGCATTTTGATTAAAGGGATTTTATATAATTTATTCATGAGAGAAAAACCAAGTCTTTCTCTTGTTATACACTTCAGGTAGCAAGTAGATAGGAAGAAACTGCAATATATGGACCAGAATGTTCCTCCTTTTTATGATGCGAAACTGTTAAGGAGGGAGAGAGAGAGAGAGAGAGAGAGAGAGATAGAGAGAGAGAGAGAGAGAGAGAGAGAGTGAGTGATGGAAATCTAAGTTAAGATTCTAATTCTATATCCAAAAATTCTTACTCTCCCAGTAATCGTATGTAGCCATATATATATATATATAGTAAGAAAAATACAAAATGTAGATAAGAAGCCATTGAGGTTTTCTGGACTGATGGTTAAAGTACAAAATATGTATGGATAAGGTGGATATGTTGAATGGATGCTTAGCGAACCCAAGCATATGCATCATGTATCATGCATCATGCATCATGCATGAGCAACGAACTAAATTCATATATCTTACACATATTGGGTATTTTTATCGGATGACTCAGAATTTAATTGAGCCTGTGCGAACTAGTCTTGTTTTTAAAGTGTATATGGCAGTTACCTCTTGGATTATGGTTATGTGTTGAAAGAGTTTCTTAATCTAAAACAAATTATTACTCGAACAAAGAATTGAACTTATGGTCACATTTGAAGTGAAGAAAAACAGAGTTGAAATAGAAGACAAATACAATTGCTTGGTTGTTGTTACAATTTCAAGTGGAGAAACAAATAGAGATAAGTAGTTTACCTAAGAATTCTCAATTGGTGCTCAAGGGGACAAAAATGGAGACAAATAAAGTCAAGATGATTGGCCACTACAACATGGAGATAAAATCTAACAAGTTTTTTGTTTCCTGTTTTATCATGTTTCTTCATATTTATATATAGAATTTGAAAGTTTTGTTACAATTGAGGCTAAATTATTCCACTCCCCAGTGAAGTAGCTTCCTACTTAGCAAGAATTCTATATTTGTCTCACCTAATTGCTATATCTGAAAACTGTTATTTTAAATGGGACAATATTATTTTATATATGTTGTGAAAACTGTTACCACCTAAGTTCTGATCGGCAATTTACGTTTTTGCCTCTTGTAGTGCGGAGGTGCAGTTGGGTGGGCGCTGATTTTTTCTACAAACTGATCGATGATACGGAATGGATTAGCTCAAGGGTAAGAATACACAATTCTCTACTTTATTACGATACTTCAATTGTTTTGTTTGCTTTATTAAGTGTACAGTTGTATGAAATTGTGCTGATATTATATACGTGAACTTTCAGCACTTGGACATGGCAACCTTTCTCATCCGGAAAAGGCAACACGCGCATCCGTTGGTATTTGGAACTCAGTGGACAACGACAGATTGTTGCTTACAGGTAAAGATGTTACCATTTAACATTCACTGCTTCATTTGCTTTTGGTTGTCATTATGTAATATGGCTTCATTTCAATGTGTGCAGCAATTTATAGAGCCGGTCAAAGCGACTGGCAAGACACGTGGAGCGAAGAAGGCAGCTGCTTCAAACATCAGTGACCTTACACCCAGCAAGCTGAACAATATACATCACTATGTGCGGGGTACGTGGCAACACGGGTATGGCCAAGCTTGGACAAAAGTTAGGAAGGTCTATTTTCCATATAATCTGAAAGGGTCCCACTGGGTTGCAATCGAACTTGATTTTGTCAATCATACCGCCACAAAGAAGCTGGTTGGACTGCTTCGCCCTATATCCGAGACTCTGGCACAAGTGCTGTACAATATGCACCTTTATGAAGCTTCTGAGCTTGAAGAGGTGAAGCAAAGGGGGCTGCAGATGTCAACCTTTACGGCATTCTCAGTTTGCACCATTGGAGATGTGCCACAACAATGAGATGGGTAAGGTTTGTGAATTTAGTGGAGTTTAGAAACTATTTTACATAAATGCAGTTCTAATTTCCCAACTTATTGGCTTGACAGTGCGTCTTGCGGAATCATGACCGTCAAATTCTTGGAGCATCTCAGTGCTGGGATTTCGTTGCATACAATTGACCCTTTGAAGAGCAAAGATTACAGACTGAAGCTTGCAATAGAGGGTTTAAGGGGGGAGGCATATGTATGAGGTATATGTCTTCATGTCTGTGAATTTAGTTGAGTGTGGACTTAGGACTTGGGTATTCACTGTGCTCATTAATTATGTCAGGAACTCGTTTATATGAAGATGCAGATGTGGATGCTTTGCTGGAAATTCCTGCCTTTTTGCTAGAGCTACTAGGTTTAGTTATTATGTGTAGCAACCTGGGTCTTTGGCCCTACTGTATATTGTGAGGTGTAATATTGTACAGTTTAGAAGTAGTGGCTAATTGCCTTACATGGCACACACACTGTTTCGATTTTGAAGGTTACCTATTTTGTACACCTCCATGTATACATATTGTTGCTCTTTATGGATGCTTTTGTAGCCATTGTTCACATTTTCTGTCTGTGGTTTTGTTTGCAATTTATGTGATATAGGTAAATTTCATTTCCTGCACTGGGAATCTATTAGTGGACTTACTGAAGCATACAGCTTTCTTAAGATTTCTCAATTTCGTTTTGACTTAATTCGTTTTAAATAATGTCGGCCGCAATTCTACTGTTCTGCGTAGCATTATGTTGTTATTGGAATTTGGAACCGAGTACTGTGTTTGCTGATGTTAGCTGGAGTAGGATGAATGTCACAGGTGGTTTGGTATATTTGGGAATTGCTACAGTTTTACATTACATGCGCTCTCTCAGCTTTTTACTTTCCCCTTATGTACTAATTTTCCTTTACATCACTCTCTGTGACACAAATTTTGCTTTCAATTTGTAGAAACTTATGTTACTTTTCCCTTTGGCACGATTACAAGCTAGGTTCCATTTCAGAAAAGCAGGTAAAACAGCTTTATTTTTAGACTCGTTTAGACTCTCGCGTGTATCCAAAAATTCAATTTCAGTCATGCCACTTTCTTGCAGGGTCTAAAAGAAATTGCGGAGTGTTTGTCTGGAACTTTGACGAAGTGAACTGATGCTATTGTGCAAGACGATATTGAAGGTCCAGCAATGGACCCGAGAAACCTGCTGAGGTTTGAATAAGAACTCTTTTATCTAGTATTTACATCAATCTTGAACATTGTAATGGAGCCAATCTGCTTCTATGCTTATGTGATGCTTTCTGCTGAGGTTCCCATTTATGCCATGCCTCTTTTTTCTTGTTTACTTTGCTTTTTTTCTTGGGATCTTTTGGCTTGGCACTATGAACTGACTCGGTGGTAGTTACAAATTAACATAGGTCTTAATTCTGGAACTGCCATTCATAAACTCTATCTCTGTACTTAACCCAGTTGTTTTTGCAGGTCGGTCTCACCCAAGTGTTGATTGCAATACACTGTTATTTTTTGTAGGCATACGTATGAGATGCCTTAGCTTTAATTGGTTAGGTTGTTCCAAGTTTTATGTACACAATGTCACAGTCACGGCCGAGTTGTTTTTCATTTCAAGTATTCGTCCGTGCTTTTTTTCCCCCATGATTCTGATTAGGGAGATGAAGTAAATACTACTGTGGAGCTTATAGCATGTTTACTTTATTTTGTGGGCTTAATTGTGTGACAGATGCCCTTATAATGTCAAACAAACAGTATTGACATCAATCTTTTGAAATAATTGAAATCACACCGTTTATTATTATGATTTTTTTTGTTTCTTCCTCTGAGAACAAGCAAAGTGGTTACAAATATGAAAGATTATGAATAAGTTTTCTTCTATCAAATTCCGCATGGGCCTAGAGTTCTACGGTACCATCCTAGGATACTTCACACTGGTCATGGAAGGACATGTAAAACTGTTATTGTGCATTCCATTGTACAAGGTTGAATGGATTTTCCTTTATGTTGTATTTGGCCCAAGCATGCCAAAAATCATCCTCGTTTTCAACCAAGTGGACACTTATTACACCAAATGCCATTGACATACGATATAATAGCAATATCAGACCAATATACATACACTATAGAGGCAATATTAGGACAATAGAAGGATAATACGATAGCAATAGTATGACAATATACATTCAATAGGGTGGCAATATGCATACACTATCTATACAATAAAAAGGCAATATTAAGCAATATACATGCAATCTAACAGCAATATTAAGTGAATCTACATACGATACACACATCCATTACAGACTACATTTTACACATGCAAAACAAATCGCCACCGAACCTTAACAATACTATCCCGCGAAGGGAAAATGAAGAAGCAGTAGAGCATTACATTAACAACAATAAAGTTGGCTTACAAACGAAAAAAGCAAACCTTAATGGGAAATTGGAAATTGTGGATTTCAACCCAAAATAGGACTATGTAACTAAGCATTTATTGCGAATTTCAGACAAGAAAATTGGGAATTAGGAAAATAGCAAAATAGCAAAACTGCAAACTTGGAAAATTCAAAAATTGGAAATATAGAAGAAAAGGAAAATTGGAAAATCGGAAATACGGAAAAATGGAAACTTGGAAAATTGGAAATAGGAAAAAAGGAAAATTGGAAAGAGGAAAGTAGGAAATAGGATAAAAGGACACTTGAAAAATTGGAAAATAGGAAATTGGACAATTGGAAAATAAAGCAACTTCGAAAATTGGAAATTGAACAAAATGAAACTTGGAAAATAGGAAACAGGAAAAAAAAAGAAACTCAGAAAACATGAAAATTGGAAATTGGAAAATTGGAAATAGGAAATAGGAAGAAAGGACAGTTGGAAAATAGGCAAATTCGCAAATTGGAAAATTGAAAATTGGATAATTGGATAATTGGACTATTGGACTATTGGACTATTGGACGATTGGATACCTGGATAATTGAAAAATAGCAAATAAGGCAACTTGGAAAATAGCAAACTTGGAAATAGAACAAAAGGAAAGTTAGCAAATTGGAAAAAGGAAAAAAAGGAAACTTAGAAAATAGGGCAATTGGAAAAAAGAAAATTGGTTAATAGAACAATTGGATAATTGGACAAAAACTGAAAATTGGATAAATGGAAATAGGAAACAGGGACACATGGAAAATAGGAAAATTGGAAACGAATTGAAATTGTGGAAATGGGAAATAAGACAATTACCATATTGGACAATATTAGTTACTTTCTCAATTAGCCAAAGCAGGCAACTTTTTATAATTACATAATGGGAAAACAGGAACATTGAAAAATTGGAAAACTGGAAATAGAACAAAAGGAAACTTGGGAAATATAAGGATGGATAACAATTGTCGTGTCCGTGATATTTGAAATCAGGATTACTTTTAACGAAGTGGACTGTTATTAGACCAAATGCCATTGACATACGATATAATAGCAATATCAGACCAATATACATGCACTATAGAGCCAATACTGGTACAATATATGGATGATACGATAGCAATAGTTTTACAATATACATCCAATAGGCTGGCAATATTCATGAACTATATATACAATACAGAGGCAATGTTAAGCAATATACATACAATAAAAGAGCAATAGTAAGTTTATCTACATACAATACACACATCCATTACAGAATACATTTGACAGATGCAAAACAAATCGCCCCCGAACCTTAACAATAGTATACCGCGAAGGGAAAACCAAGGCAACAAAAGATCCATGTACTCGGGTCAGATGAACTCAAGCAGCACTCACCCTTACTACAGGTCCATCAAAAGATCCATGTCTTTGTCCTTTGTCCTCGCTGCATGCACGAGACTATGATGAGCCATTCCCTCATCACCCATATTCAGCACCTCCCACACACCAGCTACATCAATTTCAGTCCAATTGTAGTTTGGTGAGATCACCGAAGCATAATCTCGGAACATTTCGAAGCCGTTGTTGAAACATTCAACCATTTCATGGTTATATTCTTCAGATTTTGAGAAATTTTCGACGGCATCTTTCTTTCGCTCTTCCAATTTCAACTTCAACGACTCTAACTTTTTGCTCCGACTTTTTTCTTTTAGAGTTTGCTTAACTTCTCCAGCAAATGCTTTGTTCAACTTGTTGGCCAAGTTTCCCATAACTTGGCCATGAATATCACATTTGCTCTCCCACCAATCTGTTGCCTTAGACAAATATTGGAGGTCGTGCTTGACGGCAGAGATTTTGTCAAGCGGATCAGTGCTCTCGGCCTCACTTCCAGATGAAGTGGGATCGTGATTGGGAGTCAGTGGTGGAGATGGGAATGGCACATGCCACAGCAGGTCCCCCGGGTAACTGACTTGGTCGTTTGGAGGCCGTACATCCGACATGTTGAAGTATTGAAGTATTGAAGTATTGAAGTACTAGAATTCACAGCTGCCGACTACAACAAAACAAATAAA
The DNA here is from genome assembly GCA_020521455.1 of Prunus kanzakura. Lineage (NCBI taxonomy): Eukaryota > Viridiplantae > Streptophyta > Magnoliopsida > Rosales > Rosaceae > Prunus > Prunus kanzakura. The sequence goes on along the minus strand of BPUM01000007.1, from coordinate 4,079,468 downwards.
CGTAGATTCTGTGTCAAGTTGTAAACGACAATATGGTTAGCTTTAGTGGACAATGTTTGTCTTTGAGTAAGACAGATATGAAGTACTGATATGAATGTGGACAATGTTTGCCTTTGAGTAAGACTGATATGAAGTACTGATATGAATGTTTGCCTTTGCCTTTGAGTCAGACTGATATGAATGTTTACCTTTCCCGTTAATTAAGCTGCCTATGTTGCAGTTATATATAGGAAGGTTCATATATTGGGTCTTTAGTTGGTGCATTAAATTGATGGGATTGCAAACTACACCATTAACTCCTTGGCTGTAATTTACAGCAGTAGAGCATTACATTAACAACAATAAAATTGGCTTACAAACGATAAAAAGCAAACCTTAATGGGAAATAGGAAAATAGCAAAATAGCAAAATAGCAAAATAGCAAAAGTGCAAACTTGGAAATTGGGAAATAAGGAAACTTGGAAAATTGGAAATAGAACAAAAGGAAAATTGGAAAATCGGAAATACGAAAAAATGGAAACTTGGAAAATTAGAAAATTGGAAATAGAACAAAAGGAAAATTGGAAAATTGGAAAATCGGAAATACGAAAAAATGGAAACTTGGAAAATTGGAAAATTGGAAATAGGAAAAAACGAAAATTGGAAAGAGGAAAGTAAGAAAGTAGGAAATAGGAGAAAAGGACACTTGGAAAATTGCAAAAAGGAAAAAAGGACACTTGGAAAATAGGAAAATTGGAAAATAAAGCAACTTCGAAAATTGGAAATTGAACAAAAGGAAACTTGGAAAATAGGAAACAGGAAAAAAAAGATACTTTGAAAACATGAAAATTGGAAATAGGAAATAGGAAGAAAGGACAGTTGGAAAATAGGCAAATTCGCAAATTGGAAAATTGATAATTGGATAATTGGAGAATTGGAGAATTGGAAAATTGGACTATTGGACGATTGGATACCTGGATAATTGAAAAATAGCAAATAAGGCAACTTGGAAAATAGCAAACTTGGAAATAGAATAAAAGGAAAGTTAGCAAATTGGAAAAAGGAAAAAAAGGAAACTTAGAAAATAGGGCAATTGGAAAAAAGAAAATTGGTTAATAGAACAATTGGATAATTGGACAAAAACTGAAAATTGGATAAATGGAAATAGGAAACAGGGACACATGCAAAATAGGAAAATTGGAAACGAATTGAAATTGTGGAAATGGGAAATAAGACAATTACCATATTGGACCATTTCAATTACTTTCTCAATTACGCAAAGTAGGCTACTTTTTATAATTACATAATGGGAAAATAGGAACATTGAAAAACTGGAAAACTGGAAATAGAACAAAAGGAAACTTGGGAAATTGCAAAATAGGATAAAATAGGCACAAAAAATGAAAAATTGGATAATTGGATAATTGCATAATTGCATCATTGCATCATTGCATAATTGCATAATTGGATGACAGATGGAAAATAGGAAAATATGAAAAATGGAAAAATGGAAACGAATTGAGATTGCTGAAATGAGAAATAAGACAATAACCATATTGGTCAATTTGAATGAGTTGATCAATTAGGCAAATAGGCAAATCCCTTTTTTGAATTACATAATGGGAAAATGACCAAGTTCGGAACATCCAAAATAGAAATATATGACAAAAAGGCATACAGTCAACTGGGTAATAAATCCCGCCTAACAGTCCCGCCAAGCCCTCCCGCCAATGACTCCCCCTAATCCCTCCCACCACTAACTCTCTCTGTTACTCCGGGTCATTAAAACCTGCCTATATTAATCAACCCAGCTGTTTGAAATGAAAGCTTCCATCACATTAACTCCTACTTGCAGCCATTACCTTCCCCACTAATTTCACTCACATCGCATTTAGTCCCCCTTTTTTCCAATGAACTCATACACCAGCCTACATTAAATATTAAAGACCATGGACCATAACCTCACACCAAACCCAACGCTTTCAATTACTGAAGGACGGGAGACTGAAACAGAAGCCAAGTCACCCAATTCACTCACTGCAGACTTGGTCCATGGCATGCAGCAATGTCGAGGCAATACCATGTTTTGGAAAAATCTCCATGCAGACATAGTATCAAAAATTGTGGAGGGCCAAGCTAGATGGGATGTCATAAGAAAGCGCACAATTCGCTCTCGTTATCATGCCCGCATGCATCTCGTACATATAAAGGCAATCAAACGAAAAATTGAAATTGCCCATACCACTGCAATTATGGTATTCAAGGAATCAGAAGAAATGGCCAAGTTGAAGCAACAACAAGTGGAAAGGGGATTTGAACTATTTCGTAAGTTTGCAAAAATAGTGGATCCGGCAGGAAACTGGGCCAACATCACTGTGGCCGGGGTCATGAATTTCATGGGTCGTGGTCGCCGCACTTGAACAATATGCAAACTTCGAATTTGTCAACAGCACGGAAATGGAACTATGAGGTGGGCTCTTTTTGTATTATGTAACCATGGGGTGGCCTGTTGTTGTATTATGTAAGTTTGGAAATAGGATTTTATGCTATGAGGTGGGCTCTTTTTGTATTATGTAACCATGGGGTGGCCTGTTGTTGTATTATGTAAGTTTGGAAATAGGATTTTATGGAATGATCATGCCTCTTTTTGTATTTGTGCGTATACAGTTTATCAGTGTCCAGTTCAGTGGCGATATAGCAGCAATAACTATACAATAAACATGCGTATAATGGAAATATTATGTCAATAAGAGTACAATACAGAGGTGATAGAGTTACAATATGATCGTATTATAGTACGTACTGCATCAGAATGTTTTTCAAATTATTTGGTCCTCAAAAAGTAAAGAAAAAAATTATTCAGTAATTACAACCTGGAAAAAGGATGAAGTGTACATCCCTTAAAAGACATATGGCCTACATTACAGACCTTCAAAATGAACTCTATATATATAATGCATGCCTTGTAGCACCATCACATCCCCCCCTAAATTACAGAAACATGACACCCCAAAACCTCATGCTCCTTCCTCTTTCAACCCCTAAATTATCCATTGGATGCCCAATACTAGATCACTGCTTGGGGGGTGGGATACCCTGCAACTCCATAACAGAATTGGGAGGGGAGAGTGGTTCCGGGAAGACGCAGCTTTGTCTCCAACTTACGGTAGGAGCTCAGCTCCCACCCTCACATGGCGGACTAGGGGGCTCCTTCGTCTACATATTCACAGAATTTAGCTTCTCATTTCGTCGATTGCAACAACTAGGCAACCTTTATCATGCATCATACCCCAACTTAATAAGGTTGGAGCCATTGGAAGACATATACGTTCGTGGTGTTCATGATGCTCAAGAACTCATCCATGTCCTTGGAGACATAGAAGCATTTATTGCCATTGATCACACCCGCCTACCTGTCAAACTCATTGTCATTGATTCCATTGCTGCATTGTTCCGATCACAGTATCAGACAACACCAACAGATTTGAAACGGCGGTCTGAAATGTTCTTCAACATATCTGGGACATTGAAGGGTTTAGCAAATAAGTTTGGGTTGGCGGTGGTTGTCACCAACCAAGTGGTGGATTTTATTGGGCCACATGATGGAGTGAATGGGGTGAGGTTAGGAAACTTGGAGTCCCTGGACACATCAGGCAGACGGGTGAGTCCAGCTTTGGGACTGGCTTGGGCACATTGCATAAATTCAAGAGTGTTCTTGGCAAGACATGAGCAATCTATTGGGGTTAACATTCGTAATGCTCCTTCAACAACTATATGTAGTCAAACACATAGGACATTTCACCTTGTATTTGCCCCACATCTGGCCTATGCATCCGCCGAATTTGTAATCAGAAAAAGAAGGTTTAGTCAGAGTATCAGGGTAACTGTGTAATAAAGGAATTCTAAGAACTTTAATGTTTTGGATCCTTTTGGAATTACATTCCAGGCCCTTTAATTTCGCACTCAAATTATAATAGCAATCTGGAAGCAATACCAGTACAATAAAAGTACAATAAAATAACAATCTGGAAGCAATACAGCATGATGTAGCAATGCAACCCAAATTATGCAAATTTAAAATAATTCCCATTCAACATAACACGAAACCCACCACAAATAAAAGTAAAGTTTACATGACCTACCAAAGCAACACAAATCATATTGTCTAAGATACATTGCGCAATGGAATATTGTTTTTACAGGTGCTTTTATTGTGGCCTCCGGAACCACACCTTGAGCACTTTCTTGTAATGGTGCCCTCTCCGTCCGAGGGAATTCTTAACTTCTTTCGTCTGCCTGGCATGACCCTTGCCATGGGAGGCAGCACCACTTGACTTCGAACATCTTCAGGAATATCCCACCTTCCGTGAGGCTGTACCGGGTAGATGCTATCCGAATAAGCATCCATCCAAGTTTTCCGAGTGTAATACCAAGAAGCCTTTGAGTATACATTTACTTTCAAGAAGCGGCAAACTGCAACTACATGCTTGCAAGGTAGCTGCTCAAGCTGAAACTTTCTACAACTACAACTGTTGTTCGTCAAATCTACGAGGTCGTCCATATAACCGTCCAAAACATTATACTGTGCATTATTTACTTTAACCACATTCATCCTTGCGGCATCCTCCAACCTGTTCCTCAACTTCTTCTCTCCAAAATTGGGGCACAATGTTGTTGTGCAATTCAAAGCCAAGTCACGACGTTCGGTGAACCATTTCACAAGGAGATTCATAATTTCCCTTATCAAATGAACCACTGGCATCACCCTTGCAAACCTAAGGACTGAGTTGATTGACTCCGCAATATTTGTTGTCATTACATTGTAGCGGCGTCCATCCATGTGAGCTCTAGACCACTTATGTAACCCTGCCTCTTCAAGATATTGAGCAACATGTTCCTTTCGCTTGATCTTGCGAAAATGACAATCAAATTCAGCAATGGAATAAGATTTCGCAGCCTTCTCAAAGTGCATAAGTATGTGATCATGCTTTTTCAACTTGCAAGTGCGTTTCATGTTCCCCTTCATATGATAAAAGCATATGCCATGTTGCGCCGTTGGAAAAACTTTGTTCCACACATTCTCTATGCTAACATTGTGATCAGAAATAATAACAAGATTGGGACACTCACCAATGGCTTCATGAAGTTTAGTGAAAAACCAATGCCATGATGCATCCGTCTCCAAATCCCCGATCCCAAAAGCAAGAGGATATATATTTCGATTACCATCAAATGCATTTGCTACAAACATAACACCCTTGTACTTGGATTTTAAATGAGTGGCATCCACGGCTATCACTGGCCGCATGGAAGAACGAAACCCTCTAATACATGCGCCAACCGCCATAAATAAATACACAAAGTGATTGTTCTCATCAGTTTGGATGTGTGTTTTTGTGCCGGGATTCATACGCTCCAATTCATAGCAATAAGCTGGAAGGATATAATATGCCTCCTCCGCTGATCCTCTAATGGACAATAGAGCTAACTCCCTTGCTTTCCAAGCTTTCGAATAATGGATGCTGAAACCAAAGTTGTGTTTCACATCTCTCATAATGTCACTTGGTGTGTATATTGTCTGAGAATCCTTAAACTTCCTTTTAAATGAAGTGGCTACAAGTGCTGCAGTTGCTTGACGATGGTTGTCACTTACAACCCTCAAATCACATTCATGGACAGTTGTACACCTCACAATCATGAAGCTGTTATCTCCAAATCTCAATGCTCGGACTCGCCATGGGCATAGACGTTGACAACAAACCACAACCAACCTCTTAGTGCAAGACGATTGCACCTTAAATTCAAAGTGGCCTCTTAATGCCATCAACTGTAACTCCGTCAACAATGCTTTCTTAGTAGAGAAAATTTGCCCAACTGTAATTTTCGGATTCCAATGACTTCGCGAAAACCCCCCATCCAAATATGCTCCATCATTTACACCGGCTTCATTGTACCGGTTCTGTTCACCTATTTCATTCGAATAATGTTCACAAATGGGTTCAGATTCTCCTCCTAAACGCATTATTGGCAGTTGGGCAGATGTGTTCAAACATCCCAAAATAGGAGGGGCAGAGTACACTGACACTTCATTTCTTTCAGTACCATTATCACCACCGTGCATCTGATCCACCTCGCTAAAATCAATCATATCCATAAAATCTGTCCCTACTTCACCTCCCACATCAATGCCATTTGTATTATTCCAACTTACTTGATTGCTTTCAACAATGCCAACTGAAGAACGACCCATCCGACTACTATCTGTCGTCATATGCATACTATCCACTACATCATTTCTCAGTCCTTTATCTTCTATACTCACGAGTAAGGGAGCTAGTTTTGAAGGTGTTACCTCACAATTGTACTTCATAAGAAATTTGACATCATCATCGTCCTCAATCTTTATGTGCTTCCACTCATTCGAGGCCACCAAAACTGAGAATTTTAAGCTAACCTTGTCTTCCCTGCCGTTTGTATTACGAATCTGATGCACACGGTCCAACAGTTCAGCAAATTTGATGGTCCGTGGAACTATTAAGCCTTTTGACTCACCCCCTTCGCATTTGCACATCTTCTTCGAGGTGACCCATTTTCCATTGTAGCACACGAGAATAACAATTGTCTCCATTTCTGACCATGAAAAAACAACATTTCATTAACACAATATAACCACAATAACCATACAATACAATAGCAATATAACAACAATATAAAAGCAATATAATAGCAATATAACATCAACATAACAGCAATACGACAGTGAAATAAGAGGAACGCAACAGCAGTACACCAGTAACACATCAGCAATCACACTATACAGATATACTACATCAAATGGAAAATCCCAAGTTTCAAGATTCACATATCCAGACCAATCTAAGTGCAATTGGTACAAACCCAGATGACTGAGCATGAATATTCAACAAAACCTAACCCAAAGCAATTAAAGCCAAAACGAATTTATCACAAACCCAAACAATCAAAATATAACCCATTTCACATAATCCCACTAATTTTAAGAAAATAACCATCAACACTACCTTTTCGAGGTCGGCAATCCACTAAAGCTTCAAGGTTGCAAGCAGCTATTTAGAAGACATACCTAAAGGGAGGGGTTCGCGATTCCAAACAGAGAGCAAGAGATCAAATAGAGGGAGAAAGATACATAACGAAGCTAGAGAGAGAAAGAGCTGCGCTATGAGAAAGAGAGCAAAGAGAGAGACACAGAGTTGCGCTAGACACAGAGAGAGCCAAGAGAGACACAGAGAGCTGCGTTAGACAGAAACCAAACAGAAAGAGAGCTGTGCCAGAGAGAGAGAGAGAGAGCTGAGTGACCTAAGAGAGAACAAAATTTCTGAAGTTGTGAAAATTCAGCAATAAGTGGACAATAATTTTATATTTATAGGTGATAGTTGTACAAATATTTGGGGGGGGGGGGGGGGGGGGGAGGGGGGTGGTATTTTTAGTTAAGATTATAAAATTGGGGGTATATACCGCTATTTCCCAAGAAACTTTAGTACCTTTTGGGGGGGGGGGAGGGGGGTGGTATTTTTAGTTAAGATTATAAAATTGGGGGTATATACCGCTATTTCCCAAGAAACTTTAGTACCTTTGAAGATTGAGAAATTTGAGAGAGATGATGCCAAATTCAAATGGTATTGGGGATTTTAGTTTTGGAACTAAATGGTTGATATCAAACATGCGACATAAACATATTACTAAGTGGGGAAATTTTCACAAACAATGTGTCAAATCAGGGATGCATAATGCCTGTCCCATCTCCATTTCTGCCTTCGTTGGGGAATGGATTTCCTTACCTGCCCCATTATGAAAAAAAAGTTAAAAACTACTTTGTTGAATGAGAAAAAATCACTATGATCACAACATAGGTATCATTTCAATTTTTATTAACTAAAAATCTAGACTATTTAAAAAAATTAATACATGTCAAAACTACATATCCAAGACATGATCATCATTATAGAGGTAGCACTACCATCACACATCTTAATAATATATTTATATGGAAAATAAGTTTTGTGTATATATATATATATATATACAGTTCCTTTCTATTGAGGGATCCCTCAAATAACACCATTTAGGGTACCCTATAATTTTTTTTTTTCCAACGATCCAAACCATCTATTTTTTAAGTCTACATTTATAGATCATCTTTGCTAAAAATTAAACAAACTAGAAACCGTTTCGACATCCAATTGTATCCTACAAAATCAATGAAAGCAACACTTCAAGAAAGTACTATTTCTATAACACAATTGAGTGATCAAACGATATTAGATTCAAGTGATTTTTTTTGTAGAGATGATCTTTGAATGATTATCTAAAATCGACGGGTTGAATTAGTGAAATACAATGCGGAGTGTGTGTGTGTGTGTGTATATATATACATACATACATATATTCTAAATGAGGCGGGTTCATATTAGAGATTAGAATACCATCGATGCCCCTTCCCGAACACTATGGTTGTCACCGAAAAAGGTGTTGCTTTAAATTTATAAAAACTAGCAAGCGTTTGGATCGACTGAAGCATAAGCGTGTAAGAGCGAGGTCGCACCCACAGAGATTGTGTGAAACGATAGAAAACTAACCCAACTTGAATTAATCCAATTACTAAACTAGTTCCATCAAAGATTGATTGTTTGGTTGAAAGATAAAATTAACTTCAACATAAAAATGTGAAAATGACAATGAACTAAAATAGAGATTTGATTTATGAGAAAAATAAATAAGGTATTAGAATCCACACTATTATTCCATAAATCCTAATTATTTATCTTTCAATTCCCATGAGTAGCACTTTTAAAGGGGTTTCAATATCTTCATCTTAAAGACATAATCCACACTTCAGAATATCCAACCTGAATATGGCAAGCCTTCCAAGCCATTAACCGGAGAAGAAGTGCTGCAGTTGGTTGGAGGTATTAATTACAAATGTGGCTCTTAAAATGGGGGAAGTGTTGGTGAGAATGATGGTGACAGAGTTTGTTGGAAGAAGAAATCAAAATTCTTTGATCTCGAGTATTGGAAATACCTTCCTGTGAGGCATGTCTTAGATGTTATGCTTATTGAGAAGAATTTTTGCGATAGTATCATTGGTACATTGTTGGAGATCCCTGGAAAAAATAAAGATTGGATTGCTACTCGATTAGATTTATTGAACATGGGGGTCAAAACAGATTTGCAACCTGAGTGTGGAGAAAAACGTACTCACTTGCCTCCAAGGCCTTGGAATTTTTCAAGAGCAGAGAAGAGAGCGGTTTGCAATTCTTTCTATGGCATGAAGGTCCCTGAAGGTTATTCTTCAAATATAAAAAATCTTGTATCTTTAAAAGATTCAAGACTTCTTGGCCTTAAATCTCATGATTGTCATGCATTGATGCAACAATTGCTCCATGTGGCAATTTGTTCTGTTTTGGAGAAGCCTACCAGGTTTGCAATAACTTGATTGTGCTTCTTCTCAAATGCTATATGTGCAAAGACGGTAGATGTTTCCAAGCTAGATAAGTTGAAAGAAGATGTAGTAGTTACTTTGTATTTTCTTGAGAAATACTTTTCCCCTTCATTCTTTGAAATCATGGTTCATCTAGTAGCTCATCTTGTCAGAGAAGTTTGCCCATATGGGCTAGTTTATTTTAGATGGATGTATCCGTTTGAAATATATATGAAAATTCTAAATGGATATGTTTAGAACCATACTCGTCTCCAAAGGTTGCATTGCTAAGCGGTATATAGTTGAAGAAGTTGTAAAGTTTTGCACCGAGCATTTATCTACTGTTTGTATAGTTGGAGTGCCATCAAGCCAGAAGATGGGAGTTTCAAAGCCATTATCAGGTTGCACAATGAGCTTAGTTAATCGGGACCTGTTGAACCAAGCACATCTATATGTCTTGGAGGATACGGAGGAAGTCCTACCTTACATCGAGTATGAGTTTTATTCTTTAAGTAGCCATTTTAAATATCATTATTCCTTATGTTTATCTTATATACAAGGGACTGTAATGCTTGATTTTTTTCGTGTCAATGTAGGGAACATATGATCAACATACACCACTTATCCAAAATTTAGAAAGAGAACAAAGTGGCTGCAAGATAAGCACAATAGCACTTTCATTCAATGGCTACACTTTAAGGTATATGTTATTGAATAACATATTGATCTTTTAATTTTCTTTTTTCTATGTTAAATTGAATTAAGATATATGATTAATTTGCAGGTTCAAAGTGAACTTAATGGGGAAGAGTATAATGACATATCAGAAAATTTGAGGTGGCTAGTAGCTGGTCCAAGCATGGCAGTGCCATCATATAGGAGCTATCTTATTAATGGTGTTAAATTTAACACCAAGGCACAAGATGATGTGCGAACTATCCAAAATAGTGGAGTTTATTTACTTGTGACAGGACCCAACCCAAATTCCATTTTGGAATCTACGCCGAACCCTGTTCGTGTCCAACACTTATCGAGTGCCAAGCACACTTGACCAAATTGCCCTTCTAATGAAAACCAAAGTTTCTTTAGGGTTTGACTTCTGCCGAATGTCTCCCCTATAAATTGGACTTTTTCCAAAAAATTTCAACCTGCTAAAAACACAGTTAATATCGACAACTGGCAGCATGCATAGGTTAACCTTCAAGCAGTTTACAAACTAGGCCTATGGCCTTCAATAATTCAAAACAGAACCACCAACGAAGCTCTTAAGTCAAAAATGAGATTTAGCGAAGCAATTAATGAACTCAAATTAAATTACGCCTGCTCACCATAATTAACATAAGATAACTTCTCGATTTCCATCAAGCAATGTTTACCCAACACAATCATAAGCAGTTTAAGCACTCGGCCCAATTTGTACAACAATCCAAAATGGTTTCAAACCTGTCTTGGCCACAACCACAATTTAACAACACTCACTTAGTCCAACGGAAAGATAAATATTCATTTAATCAAGCTTCGTTTTCAATCGAGCTTTAAAACCACTGACAAGGTCGACCCCAAACTCATTCAAAACCAAAGAAGTGAAACTAGATCCAAACCCGGGTGGGACCCCAGGCTACCTGCGTACCTTTACTGAGGGATCAAGCCACACGTAGTTCTTCCACTGTATATATATATATACACACACACATGTATAATTAAGTTGTTACAAATAAGTAAGAAAACAAGACACTATTAAAATAGCCTTAGCCACGAGAACCTTACCAACGATTTAAATAAAATATACTCCCCTCTTTCACATGTAAAACAAATTCATTCCTTAAGAGAATAGATATGATTTGTAGAAATCCTTATAACTTGGAAACCTTAAATTCTTGTCTCATATAATCAGAAAATAGATATTAAAATTTCTACTAAAAAATACCAAGATGAAATCATCAGTTTAGTTTAAACCTCTTAAAACCAAAATGCACTCTACCTAGGCGTACCCTCATTCAAATTCCATCAATACCTTTAATATTCCGTCAATTCCAATAATATTTTGTCAATTCCAAGTATCTTGTCTGTTACATCCTCGTAGGCCTCGGGAACACAAAGTCACCCGAGCCGAATTCCTCGCAGGCCTCAACAGACCTTTAGTCATCTTGAGCCGCATTCCTCGCAGAACTAGGGGGACATGTAGTCAGCCCGAGAACACACATCCTCGCACCACACAGTTCAAATGTCCCCGAAACTCGTGGGGCAATGTCATAAATGACAATTCTGTTTCAAAGGCAACAGAGGGGTACTCCTGAGGTGGGTTTGAAAACCATATTGTGAAACTTATATTGAAATTCCTCTTATTTCACAAACCATACTTAAATTCTTTTCTCAACTTTCCAAAAATCAGTTATCAACTACCTTGAAATTTACACTACATATTGTTGAGAACTAGTGTCCATAATTCCGCATTTTCCCCTACTGAGTATATATATATTACGGGAATAATGGAGACTTTTACTAAAGCGTTTATCATGGCTTCTTTTGACTTGTCTAGATGGCGGGACCGGTGCTAGACCATACTGTTCGCAGAAATTACCTAACTCATACTTGGCATTTTTACTATCGGCCTGAATTGATTTACCTATTTTTAAATCTACACACATTTTCATATCGACCTGGTTAATTGTACTAATTATATTACCGTAAGTTAACTCATCGTAATTAATTGTACACTCAATTTGGAGGAAGAAGAAGGCTTTGAAGAATCGGAGCAAATGATAATAAAAACTTAGAATGGAGTAAATGCACACTGTTAAAATATAAAGATATAAACCAATATAATCGTAATTTAAATAACCTGAAAACATATGCTTATGAAATTAGAATTTGAAGGACTATGGAAAAATAACTCAGAAAATAATATTAATTGAAAATATTATTGACTGAGGAAGCTTTGACAAACAAAGTAAAACTTACAGCAATCTTAGTTCAGTGAAAGCAAGCAATGCCATGCAGGACACTCACACTCCACTAGAAGGGGACTAGGACCTATAATCTAGAAGAACTAGATTAAAAAGGATTTTTAACTAGTTAGGCGGAAGACTTGACTTTTATTTGGCTTGAAGACTTTATCTAATGGAGGTGATGACTTAGATACTCAATTTGGAAGAAGAAGAAGGCTTTGAAGAATCAGAGCAAATGATAATAAAAACTTAGAATGGAGTAAATGCACACTATTAAAATATAAAGATATAAACTAATATAATCGTAATTTAAATAACCTGAAAACATATGCTTATGAAATTAGAATTTGAAGGACTATGGAAAAATAACTCAGAAAATAATATTAATTGAAAATATTATTGACTGAGGAAGCTTGGACAAACAAAGTAAAACTTACAGAAATCTTAGTTCAGTGAAAGCAAGCAATACCATGCAGGACACTCACACTCCACTCTCACTCACAACTATTGTAGTTGCCTCAGGTCTATAACACTGAGAGAACTTTGATAACTGAAAGAAAATACAATGTTCTTTACTCAAAGCTTGAACCTTACAAATGAAAAACTTCTAACTTATAGACTTAGCTTACAAGAGAAGACAAAATAACTTTTGAATTAACTTCTACTTTAACTTGGGTGAAAAACATTTAACTTTGACTTTGTCGGGGCATCTTTGCTTTAACTCTGAAAAGAAATTTTTAACTCTGCTTTCGGCTACTTTAGCTTTGACAGAGGCATCTTTGACTGAGAGGCTTAATCTTCGTTCAAATCGTAAGGGTCTTGACTGTCGCGGGCATAGTCTGACCATCTGGGCTTAGGCTTCTGGCTGAAAGGCTGACTAGGCACTTGACTGGAGGAAGATTCCGACTTTGGACTGACATCGTCATCATCTTCATCATTCATTTGAGAAACTTGGGCAAGGAGCTGCTGTGCTAATTATGTTAACTCTTTTTTAGATTTCCCTTTGAGGGAGGCATTGGAGCTGCTTGGGGAGGCTTCTTTAATTGGATTAATTAGCATCTGAAGAGGTGGAAACTCTGTATTGACTTGAAGAATAATTTTTTCTGGGATAACTTTGTCCCACCATTTAACTGCAAAATGACGGCTTAGAATTCTGGTGTCCCAATTAATTTGATAATTCCATTTTAGTATCCAGGGCACTTTGTACTTTGCGACGAAACGAAGGAGATTAGGAAAGAACTTTTCTGACTTAGTTAACTGATACTTCTGGCTAAATTATTGAATTGTGGGCTGGAGATCATTAGGAATGATTTCCCAAACGGCGCATGGATATTCCACCATTGGAGAAACCAGCATGGGAATTGGGCTTTGAATTTGGCATCAAAATTAAGGAACCATGAATGACTAAAATCTGGGTGCTGATGATAAAAAATTGTGTAGCAGGCATCAATGTAATCACCATAATTATAGGTAAGGCCTGATTGAAGAGGTAACTGGTCATAGGCATTTTTGCTTCACATTTCTAACTTAATGATTTGACGAATATAAAGAGAATGGAAAATTGTGGCATCTGTTTGTTTATCTTTAATTGGCCTAATTTCTACTGACTGGGTTTCATAAAGGATATCTCTGTAAAACCTAATTGACTTTGAAGGATGACTTGGGAAATAATGAAGATTAGGAGGAAAGAACTTTTTAGCTATTTTTTATGGCTCAGATAAATCTTCAAGGTAAGTTTCAACAACAAAAAGATGACTATGGCTTCGGGGAAAATATTTGGATCTTCTAATTGGGCTTTGACTCTGAGAAGGCATAGGAGAATGAACTATGAAAGGATCATACTGGGAAGTTAAAACTGACTGATAATTGGGGCGTAAGGAAGGTTGACTTAAAGGATTAAACCTATTATTGACTAGAATTGAAGCATAACCTGGGAAAGGCACAAGTTGTGAAGGAGATTCTTGCTTGATTGGCATAGGCATAGGCATCAAGGTAGCTGGGAGGATTCTGGGTTGACTAGGGCCTGGGCTTGGTTGACTGTGTTGATTGTACTGCATTTTTTGTTTATCTTTTTCTTTGCTGGACAGGCTGTTTGTGCCTAATAAATCACGGCCATAAACTGGCCGAAAGGACCTCCCTCGGCCTTAGCACCTATTCATGAACCAAAACGTGGCGTTTCATCAGACGTTCTGTCTTCCAAAAGATAAGGGGAAAGCTGCGAAGGCATAATCATCTCGGTCTCAATCGCGGCAACGTTGGCCGAGGCCGAAGGACGAAAGAGACACGGCCGAAGATATTAGAGTCAAATCGCCACGTGGCAGCAGGGTCCCATGCTTCATTTAATGAAGTAACGCCTCTGACTAGCAAACCCACTAGCTGCAAAAAAGGCATTTAATGCACGAGGGAAGAAGGGAAGTGACTAAAGTCAGGATTTGGTGATAGAAATCAGAGTGGTTAGGCGCAAACATACTTACAAATATTCTTACAACTTGGGGTCAAATCACCAACCACCAAACCAGGGCATTAAATGCGTCCCCACGGCCAGAGGCGCAGAACCCACGATCAGGGGCGGCGGCCGAGATTTACCAGGATTTATGGGGTCACACCACCATGCTTCACGATCCCAAATGTCGATTGGACTACCCACTTGCTCTGATCAGGCTCCACCATACAGATTTTCAGCATCGATTACTCATCCAAGAGCTCTCCCTATAAATACCAAGTTCACAACTACATTCACAGGGTTCAAACACCAAACCAAAAGCCTTCCACGGAGCAAATTATATTTTCCTGTAATGCACTTTCAATACCTTTACTTGCTTTCCTAGGAGTGACGATAGATTGTAAGGAAAATCCATTCATCAATATATCATATGACCCTTGATTTTCAAGGAGCCTGAGCACCATCTCTATTATCATCTCATTCACCCCATATATCATACGACCGTCGCTCCCCGAGCAACGCGCCGGAGCACCGCCTAAGGCCACAGAACGATGCACAGCAGATCTAGCGGCCGTTTGCGGCCCAACAAGCAACGCCCCCCTCAAGGGCTTCAGTTCGAAGACGTTCGGCAAATGATCGAGGACGGCCTGGCTCAGAGGCGCCCGGAAGCTCCAAGGTATACCAAACCGTACCCACCATAAATTGACCGAACCCCTCTTCCCCGGAACTTTCGGTTGCCAGAATTCATTCTATTCTCCGGGGATGGGCAGACCTCCTCCATTGAACACATAGGCCGCTTCACGGCCCAGTGCGGAGAGGCCGATTTGGACGCCCAGAAGCTCCGTTTATTCGTTCACTCTCTGACCGGCACGGCGTTCTCATGGTTCATAAACCTTCCACCGAATTCGGTGAGGGATTGGTCTGATATGGAAAGGATATTCCACGAACATTTCTATCAGACTAACCGAGAAATAACGGTCACCGAGCTAGCAAGGATGAGCCAGGCATTAGAAGAATCACCTCGCGACTACCTGCAGCGATTCAAAACATGCAGGAACTGGTGCCGCACAAACCTACCAGAGAGGGAATTTGTCAAAATGGCCAAAGAGGGGTTGGAATTCGAATACCGGAAAAAATTCCAGGGAATCGAATTCCAGGACATGCATGACTTAATGAACAGGGTGGACAGATACACATCCTTGTTGAAGGAAGAGATGCAGAAGAAGACGGCCTCAAAAGGGACTTACTATAGGAATCCCGTTGTCAGCTACGCCGAAGCAGACGGCTCTGCGGAGGCCGAGAGCGATGAAGTAGAGATGAGCTCAGCTGAAGTCAGCATAGACAAACCATTCGTCTGCAAAGGACTTGTCAAGGCCGACAATAGTCGGACGAAAATTCCCAATGCCAAGTTTGCGGCTCAGGAAACGAAGGCCTACACTTTTGATTTGACAAGGGCCGAGGCTATCTTTGACCTGCTATTGGCCTAGAAAAAAGGTCAAATTGTCTTTCGGCCATAAAATTCCGAAACCCGACGAGCTCAAAGGAAAGACGTTCTACAGATACCACAGTTCTTGGTCTCACAACACCAACAACTACATTGTTCTACGAGACGTCATCCAGAAGTTGATAGACGAAAAGAAGCTCCAATTCCCGGAAAAGGCGGCCATGCAGGTCGACTCCAAGCCATTCCCTCCACCTGTCATCAACATGGTCAACGCCCAGCTCCGGGCCGAATATAGGGAAGTTCGTCGGCCGGCAAAAGGAAAGGAGCCGTTGGCCGAACTAGTGCCGGTACTTTGCAGTCGGTGCAAGTATGAGATCGGTCAGCCCAGATTGCCAGAGAACAAAAGGAAGGCCGCCGAGCCATCTCAACCGACTATGAAGAAATTCGGCGGCCAGTACGACTGTCGGCCAGCAAGCAGAGTTGTTTTCGACCGACTAGGGGCACAAAGCCCCAGTACATCGGTGGGCCACAAAGACGAAGCAGCTCCTAGGCCGGTGAAGACTTTCAAACCACCTATCATACGGGATGACCGTTGGTATCATGCACGACCTGGGGGCAGGGCCGAACCGCTGACAAAAACCCAACTGAGAAGGATGCAGAGACAAGTTCAGCAGGCCAGGATACAAACGGCCCAGGTCGAGGGATCCAAACGCCAAAAGAAGATAGCGACCGCAGACGGGCCACCATTCGTACCAATCGTCCCCTCTACAGCGAAGACTGCCAGCATCAAGCCTCCGAGGACGTGGTGCCCTAGGTAGGACGAGGATCCTTGCGGAACGGCGGCCGTTTCGGTCGAGCCAAAGGCCGCGGCCCTGGAGAAAACAGATGAGGGTATCATCGACGTCCACCACGGAAGGGACCCCCCTTTTTCGGCCAATGATTTGTCCTTTCTCATGGAATTTCATAAGGACCACTCGGCCACCGACCTATACGGCATGACCCCTGAGAACCGTGAAATCGTGGAGTTGGCTCTCAAAAATGCTAAGGCGGAGGGGCTCCTCATTACCAGCGGATCTGACTCGGCCATTAAGGCCGTATACCAGGCAGACAGGGAATCCAGAGCGAGAGGGATGCCAGGTGACCAGCCTGACCTAGGAAGATTGGAGACTAAGGCTCCTTTCAGCAAGGACGACTTAGAGTACCTCCGCCAATATTTTACTGTGACTCCGGCTGACACTATATTTGGTCTGACGACCGAGGAAAGGGCCCGGGTAAGCCGTTTGGACGACTACTTAACAGCCAGGGAGGCCTCAGACCCCCCTGAGATCAAAGTGTCCATAGACGATATCCCTAGGACTGCAAGGCCTATGATCGAGGGCCCCGGTGATCCGTTCTTTGGGCATGAGGCCGAAGACGACCCCACGTTGGGAATCTCCGATGAAGAATACGAGGGGATCCTCGGGATGGATGAGGAAAAAGTCCTCACTAGGGACGACTATGAGGCCGAAGAGGAAGTTGGTAGGAGAGACCAGAAGGAGCCAAAGGAGGTCAGCATGAACATGGTCTTGGTGCTACCGTCTGAGTTTTCAGCCCCAAGAGGGCAGACTAACGACTTGGATAATGATGTGGCAGAGGAGCAACTTGATCAGAGGCCAAAGACGAAGGAAGAGTTGTTGGCCATGGCTTTTAACGAGGTAATACCCAGAGACGAGCTGAACAAATACCTACATCTCAAGCCGTTGTACATTTTGGCTCAGGTAGAGGGTGTGCCCGTGTCCAAGGTCTTCGTTGATTGTGGGGCGACGATTAACATCCTTCCCTATTCCCTGATGAGGAAGCTGGATAAATCAAAAGAGGACCTCATCCCCAGCGACGTGGTCATGAGCAGCTTTGTCGGCGATAAATCTAAGACCATCAGGGTATTGCCGTTAAAAATCACCGTGGCCGACCAGACAAGAGTCGCGGCCTTTTACGTAGTTGTATCCAGTGTGGACTACAATATATTGCTCGGTCGTGACTGGATCCATCAATCCGGATGCATACCGTCCTCCCTCTTCCAACTGTTGTTCTTTTGGGACGGCCAGAGGGTATCCATACACCCGGCCGACAAAAAACCCTTCAAAACCAACGTCGTGCAAGCACGGATTTATGACGACGACGTTGGATGGGTTGTCCTCACCGGCCACGATGCAAGCGGTCGACCAACTAGGACAACGGCCCAGAAAGTGCTGGAGTTAGGTGCCGAGAATGCTCGACAGGATTCGGCGCACGAAGTGTTGATCGACCTCACTAGCCTCTAAATGACGGACAAAGCCACTAAAGAAGAGGGAGCAGCGGCCGTGACCGACCTGCTGGAAAGACTGCTGGAACATTGGGCGGAGGAATCCTTACGGCCAAACTCACCGATCAATCTAATCGAATTCCTCCACAAATCAGAGGAGGCGAATGCTTTGACCCTTGACGATTTGGACACGGCGCCCGCCGAAATGGAGGACGACTACCCTGAGGTCCAAGACCCTTTATTAGAAATAAATGTAGGGACCGAGGCCGAACTTCAGCCTCTTTTTGTAAGCCAACTTTTGAACCCTGAGTTGGCGGCCGAGATTATCGGCCTGCTCTATGAATATAAGGATTGTTTTACTTGGGATTACCATGAGATGCCTGGATTGCCAAGAAGTTTGGTTGAGCACGAATTAAAAATAAAGGAGGGATTTAGGCCTTTCCAACAGTCGCTAAGGCGGTTCTCGACCGAAGTACAACTCAAGTTCAAGGAGGAGATTGAACGGCTCCTTAAAGCTGGCTTCATTCCAACAGCCCGGTACGTTGAGTGGTTGGCTAACATCGTGCCAGTTTTGAAGAGGACTGGGGCTCTGAGGGTTTGCACCGATTATAGAAACCTAAATCTCGCGACCCCCAAAGACGAGTACCCCATGCCAATGTCAGACCTCCAAGTGGACGGAGCTGCGAAGCACGAGCTCCTGTCTTTCATGGACGGCCATTTGGTTACAATCAAATTTTCATAGCTGAGGAAGATGTCCACAAGACGGCGTTCAGATGTCTAGGCGCGACATACCAGCGAGCTATGAACCTTATCTTCCACGACCTTATTGGTCGGACCATTGAAGTTTATATCGACGACGTGGTTGTAAAGTCCCCATCCAGAGCTGACCACGTAGGACACCTCCGGCAAGCTTTCAACCGAATGCGGGCGTACGGCCTAAAGATGAACCCCAAGAAATGTGCTTTCGGCGTCATTGCCGGGAATTTTCTCGGTTTCTTGGTTCACCAACGAGGAATCGAGGTTGATAAAAATAAAGCTACAGCCATCATGGCGGCACCCCCGCCAAGGACCAAGAAGGAGCTCCAGTCCTTCCTCGGAAAGGTCAACTTTTTAAGGCGATTCATATCCAATTTGGCAGGAAAAATTCGGCCATTGACTCCCCTGCTCAAGCTGAAGGACACGGAACGGTTCGTATGGGGGGGCAGAACATCAAGCGGCCCTCGACGACATCAAGAGATATTTATCTCAACCGCCGGTCCTTATGCCACCGAAAACGGGGAAACCCTTAAGGCTTTACCTTTCGGCTTCGGAGGGCTCTATCGGTTGTTTGCTGGCTCAGAACAATGAGTCTGAACGAGAACAAGCAGTGCACTATCTAAGCCGCACCCTTAATGTGGCCGAGTTAAACTATTCGCCGATCGAGAAATTGTGCTTAGCACTTTATTTCGCGGCTACCAAGTTGCACTTTATTTCGGTGGTACAGATCATCTCCAAGACCGACCTCATCAAATATATGCTCACTCGGCCGATCATTCGCGGCCGAATTTGGAAGTGGACAATGGCATTATCCGAATTCACCTTCTAATATGTGGCTCAGAAGTCGGTCAAGGGTCAGGCATTGGCCAATTTCCTGGCTCACCACCCGGCTCAGGGGCAGGAAGAAGAGTTAGAGGTCGAGATCGGCATGGCCCATATGGAGAAGAACTACTGGACCATGTATTTCGATGGATCCAGTACTGAGGCCAGGTCTGGGGCCGGAGTCGTGATTGAGTCCCCTCAAGGACAAAGGTGGAAATTTGCGTTCCAGCTTGATTTCAAATGCACCAATAATCAGGCTAAATATGAGGCGCTCATCATCGGTCTCGAAATTCTGAAAGAGATGAAGGCAACCCATGTCTTGGTCTACGGCGATTCTCAGCTGGTGATTAACCAACTAACTGGGGAATATATGCATGAGCGAGAATTTAACTATGTATTATGTAACGGCCCTCAATACGGCCGATGAATTTTCTAGGGTCTCCTTTGTTCACGTACCGCGCGCCGAAAACCATGAGGCTAATGAGATGGCCTAGGTAGCGTCAGGCGTGAATATTCCGGACAGTAACCACGATCGCGTGATAAGAATCGAGAGGCGTACTTTGCCGGCTTTGGCCAAACGGGGGATGATAACGCAAGTATCGTCGGTCGAGATCACCGACGAAGTCAACACGGTCGAAGCCGACTGGCGCTATCCAATAGTGAAGTATCTGCGCGACCCCTCCGGCAACCATGAAAGAACTACGCGTTTCCGAGCTCGGTGTTATTTGATTTATTAGAACGAGCTGTACTGAAAGGGATCGGATGGCCGGTTGCTCCTGTGCCCCAACGCCGAAGCTATTAAGGTTATTATGACCAAATCCCACGAGGGGATCTGCAGCGCTCACCAGTCTAGCATCAAGATGAGGTGGTTGGTTCGAAGGCACGGCTATTATTGGCCGACCATTCTAAAAGACTGCATAGAATATGCGAAAGGGTGTATCAAGTGTCAAATCTACGGCCCCATACAGAGGGTACCTGCCAAAGCCCTCCATCCAGTTACTAAGCCATGGCCGTTCAGCAGGTGGGCCGTGGATATCATCGGCAAAATCTACCCGGCCGCGTCCAATCAACACGCATGGATTTTGGTGGCAACTGACTATTTTACTAAATGGGTTGAGGCAGAGTCCTATCGGTCAATTTCTAGCGCATAGGTGGTCAAATTCTTCGAAAATCACATCGTCCACAGATTCGGTATACCCGAAACTATCACGGCCGATAATGGCCCAGTTTTCGCATCAACCGAGACCCGGGAGTACGCCGAGAGAATGGGGATCAAATTGGTTCACTCAACGCCTTACTATCCCCAGTCTAATGGGCGGGCCGAGGCAAGTAATAAGGTAATCAAGGGCATCCTTGAGAAAATGATTGAGGAAAAGCCTAGGGCATGGCACGATTTACTCCCTGAAGCCCTCTGGGCTTACCGAGTCTCGACCTTATGTCTTAACCTACGGTCACGACGCCATCATTCCAATGGAGTTGAAAGTTCGGTCTCTCCGTGTGACCGAACGGCCTGGGCAGGAAAGGGAGAACTATGGCCAAGCCATGGCTCAGGAGTTAGAAGATTTGGAGCAGTCCAGAATCGATGCTTGTAACCTAATGCAGGCACAAAAGCAGATTGCGGCGAGGGCCTACAATAGAAAAGTCAAGCAGAAGACTTTCGCCGAGGGCGACTTGGTATGGCAAGCCGTGCTTCCTATCGGGACTAAGGACCCTCGCTTCGGCAAATTCTCACCCAATTGGGAAGGGCCGTTTATTATCGAACGAATTCTTGGGCGAGGTGCTTTTCAGTTGAGAGATAGGGATGGAGAATAGCACAACTTGCCAATAAACGGCCAGTATTTAAAGAAATATACCCCGTCATTATGGGAGACGGCCGAGAAAGAGTTATGAGGTTTACAATAATCAACAAATAAATAAAGTAAACAACACGACGAAGATGAAAGGAAGAGCATGCATTCAGACAGAAAGGAGAAGAAGTTATACTTCGTTTAGATTAAAAGAAATGGGTTGTGATTACAAAGGAACGGCCGGTCATGGCCGATCAAACAAAAAATATATGCATATATTTGTATGTGTTTATGTACAAAAAGAAGAAAATATTTAATTATTACATCCCAAAGTCTGTAAACGGCCGCCCACCTAGACCTCTTCGCTGAACATTCCCCAGATCAGGCAAGTGATCCTTCTCCAAGCGATGTCCCCACCGTCTATATCCGCCTGCCACCTCACCCGGATCAGCATCCTCTCGGCCAATGCCTTCTTCTTCTCGGTCATACGCAGACTTCAGCTCAGCTTCGACCGCAACCGCACCATCTCGGCGCTGAAGGATGAGATCTCGACGGGCCTATAGCTCGGCAATCTGAGCCTTAACCTGCGCAAGTTCCTCGTTCTCCCTTTGGACAACAAGGTCATTTTCCTTTAATCACACCATCGCGGGTTGGACTTGCTCTTTTGTCACCACCAGCTCTTGCTCGAGCGAGCATCCCTCGGTCATTCTCATAGTGGCTTCAGCGTACCGGCCGATCATTTCCTCGCCTTTGGCCAGACGGGCCTGCAACTCATCCAGCTGAACCGAGTTTAGCAGACCGAGCGCCATAGCCGTATCCAGGCAGGACCTGAACTCCATGAACGCCTCGGCGGTGGTCATTTGATGAACCCCAGAGAAAAGGAACTCTCGGAGCCATTCAACGACGGCCCTGGAATCCTCGTCCAGGGGAGCCGAGGTCAAGCTACCTCCTCCCTCATGGAGGCTGGCGTATAACTCCTTGAGATCATTGGAGGAAATGGTCTCCTGAAAATAGAAAAAGAGATTTAAATGAGAAACAACCAGATGCGACATGAGGAATGACAAGGTGAAAATCTAAATACTCACTTCAGCGGCCGACGGCGCGGAGAGAACTTCTGCAACCACGAGCTCGGTCAGGACCGTCGAAGAGATAGGTGGCGGGCTCGGCGCGTCAGTAGCTATAGCCTCAACCACTGCAAGCTCAATAATGACCGTCGATTCTTGGGACAAAGGCGCCAAAGGCATAGACATGACGGCCGAGACAACCGGCGGGCTCGGTATAATGAGGGCCGTGGATAAAGGCAATGACGACATGGGGGCCTGAGGGCAAAAAGGAAGAATGTTAGTTCAGAGATCTAAAATAATTAGACTGGGTATGGCGAACGACGAAACATTTACCGAGCGGATCACAATGCTGCTTGGACGACGAGGAATGGCCGGCGGTATCTCTGCAGAGGCCGTATTGGCTAATGCAAGCACGGCAGAGACGACGAGAGGAGGTCCTACCAAGGCGGCGTGTGCTGTCTCCACGGCGATCGCCTCGCCGTCTGTTATGTCTGCGGCAACGGCCTCAGCAGCTGGCACCTCCGCAGCTGTTGTTTCGGCATCCAGCATTTCCGCCACCCCAGCAGTGGCCGCCTCCTCAACTACCACTTCGGCAGTGGCTGCCTCCTCAGCCTCCTCGGTCGTGGGTGCTCCTTCGACCACCACCTCGCCCTAAGGAAATGGCCGGACTATCAAAATATATATAAAAAGGGGGGGGGGCCGTGGCCTAGGAAATAAAGAAGAGAAAAGAAATCAAGGAGAAGTACTTACATTCTTAGGGGGAGCTTCGCTCACAATCACAGGAGGGACTTCCTCCTCGTCCTTGCCCTCCGAGAGAACAAGGAGGACCCTTTTTCTCGGCCGCTCTAACGCCGCCGTCTCAACCACAACACCCTCGACCGCTGCGGCCTCGATACTTGAAGCCTCTCGACCCCTCTTACGACCTGGGGTTACGTAGACAAAGAAAAAAAAAAGAGCAAAAGAAGTGAGAGGTAAATGAACGAAGTCAAAAGTGGCTCGGAGAGGTCGAAGGAAGAACATAAAGGGACCAATACTTACCAACGATAGTGCTCGGTCGAACCGATGGAGAAGATGGCACAGTCCTGTACACTAAAGTTTTTCGCACCCCCACCACGGCCGATGGAGGAGCCGTCGCTCTGGACACGGTCGCAACCGGGGCGCACGGCCGCAGTGAAGGTCGCGCGTAACTAGGAAGGAGCCCCAGATCTCCCTCAGGTCGTTCTCCGTCTCACCATCGGGAATGATGGAGAGGTCGTGTGCCAGGAACAGAGGGAATGGTCGAGTAAGGCAGACGCGGAACTGCATGCCAGTTCTCTCGACCGAGCCGTAGAAAAATTTGTAGCAGAAAGCCAAGGTGTTATGCTTCCTGGGGACCCGGGCGAATGCGTTGGCCAGCGGCTCGGTGTCGGCAATATTGATCACTCCCCTCAGCTCTGGGAAGTAAGCTTGCAGCCAGAACTGGAAGGCCCATAGTGGACCACCGTGCTTCGACTTCATCCCATCGGTGACAACGTAGTGAAGCGTACGGTAGATATGACCGAGGAGGAAGGGATCGAGTGCTAGCCTTCCACCCTACGCGAGGTAATCAGCCAGATGGGCGAACTCCAGGGTGAGCTTGTTCGCCTAGGTGCAGAATACAAACTTGCATAGCCAATATAGCAGGAATGCGGCGTGCTCGACTTCGCCGAGGGGGGCGATGGCGTCATCTTCAGCGCTTTCTTCTACGCCAAAGTTATTGTAGAAACTGGAGTAGTTGAGCATGTTTTTCGCCCTGCTCCCAGCTATCTTGGTGACCGCGGGCCAGGCGGCCTTGAACTCCCTTCTGCCTCAGGAGAAACAAGTGCGGCGTTCACTTTCACGCCAAGAGGAGAGAGGCCGAACAGGGCAGCCATGTCTAGAACAATCGGCGTCATCATGCCAAACCGAAAGTTCATGGTATTTGTGGCCGACGAACAGAAGCATAGGGTCATGGCCAAGAGCGACCGGTCCATGACGAGCAGCCGATCGAACAGCTTGATCAAGTGGTAGATACCTTGATCCTTCCATTGCTGGCCGAAGAAGTGCTCCATCCTCGGCAGCCATTTTTCCCAGTCCGGGGTCGAGGTTGGCCATTGGGGCTGCGGCTTGGCGACATTCCAATCTTGGAAGTCCCCCCGTCAAAGGCCGAGAGGGTCCACCAGATTGTTCTTCAAATTAGCCACCAGCCTCTCTGGCATTCCGCCATCTACATAGGGGCCGAGGACGCAGGAATCGGTGGCAATGCCGTCATCATCAGTCTAAGGCATGACGATGTTGGGTAGGACCGAGCCTTGGATTTCTCGACATATGTCTTCAAACTCAGTCTGGAAGACTTGGGACCGAGTTTCAACAAATGTGGAGGTGCTGGAGGCCATTGAAACAGATCAAGGTTGGGTGTCTTGGAGAAAAGTGTAGAGAAAAAATAATGAACACGAAGAACACCGAAGGAAAACCCAGAAAAGGCTGAGGACTTATGGGTTCTTGGAAAGTCAAAATTCAAGAGTGAAAGAGAGTCGTGGTTACAAACAAGATTCACTGGTAAACTTGGAGACTCGAGAGCTTGGTGGGATTGAAGGACTGAGAAAGAAATTTTGGCAAAGCTTGGGCGTCTAAGAATTCTGAAAGCGTAAAGAAGAAACGTAGAAGTTTGGGTTTTTATATTGGCGCTAGAATTCGAAACGAAAGGGCATTGCTCTCTCGAGAGACATAACGGTCTGACAGCGTGCTCAAAAGCGCGATGACGTGTCGGAATCCCAGAGGCCGTCGTTTCATTTGACGAGACGAAGCGACGCCTCGCGTAAGTCTGGGCAATGATGGCCTGCACGACGTGCTTGTGCATTAAATGCGTCGACTGGCCTGCGCATTTAAGGCACCAGCTGTCAATCACTTCAGAAGGAATGCAAAAGGTCCATCCCCTAGAATCCATTCGGCCCCTCCTCATGCCGAGACTGAAGGATCCGGGGATGGGGGGGCATTGTTTATGTCTAATAAATCACGGCCATAAACTGGCCGAAAGGACCTCCCTCGGCCTTAGCACCTATTCATGAACCAAAACGTGGGGTTTCATCAGACGTTCTGTCTTCCTAAAGATAAGGGGAAAGCTACAAAGGCATAATCATCTCGGTCTCAATCGCGGCAACGTTGGCCGAGGCCGAAGGACGAAAGAGACACGGCCGAAGATATTAGAGTCAAATCGCCACGTGGTAGCAGGGTCCCATTCTTCATTTAATGAAGTAACGCCTCTGACTAGCAAACCCACTAGCCGCAAAAAAGGCATTTAATGCACGAGGGAAGAATGGAAGTGACTAAAGTCAGGATTTGGTGACAGAAATCAGAGTGGTTAGGCGCAAACATACTTACAAATATTCTTACAACTTGGGGTCAGATCACCAACCACCAAACCAGGGCATTAAATGCGTCCCCACGGCCAGAGGCGCAAAACCCACGATCAGGGCGGCGGCCGAGATTTACCACAATTTATGGGGTCACACCACCATGCTTCACGATCCCAAATGTTGATTGGACTACCCACTTGCTCTGATCAGGCTCCACCATACAGATTTTCAGCCTCAATTACTCATCCAAGAGCTCTCCCTATGAATACCAAGTTCACAACTACATTCACAGGGTTCAAACACCAAACCAAAAGCCTCCCACGGAGCAAATTATATTTTCCTGTAATGCACTTTCAATACCTTTACTTGCTTTCCTAGGAGTAGCGATAGAATATAAGGAAAATCCATTCATCAATATATCATACGACCCTTGATTTTCAAGGCGTCGGAGCACCATCTCTGTTATCATCTCATTCACCCCATATATCATACGACCGTCGCTCCCCGAGCAACGCGCCGGTGCACCCCTAAAACCCACCACCAACGCCACCACTAAACGGCCTTGTAGCTCAGGCCGTGAACCTGACGGCCGAGATCAGTTCTCTCTCGGCCACAATCGTTTGATTAGGAGTCGAACCCAAACAGGCGCACCACTTAACCATTTCATCCAAACCGCATCACATCTCAACGCACGATAGACCGTGCTGGCACGCCCGCGCACAACCGCACCGCATCCAAAAGAAGGACGCCATGTGTTAACGCATATCCCCTCGGCCCGGAGCATCAGGCCGTGAGATTTGCTAGGTGAGGGGCTCCTTTTTCTAACTAGGTCTCTTTTATTAGGAATTGGGTATCTAATCCATTCTAAAACTGAATTATGGGGCTTATAATTGATAACTAGGCGAGGGGCTCCTCTTTCTAACTCGGCATTTTTCTAAACATAAAAGGCTAGACAAGACCAGGGTGATTTACTCTTTCTAACTATTCCTTTGTTGACTAGATCTGTGACTTCGGCTTTGCATAATTCCATTAATTCTTGGCTCATTTGAATTGGACGGGCTTTGGTTGGAATATTCTTTTCACTAAATGACCTGACATAAGGTAAGGAAACGACATGCTACTTTCGGTGCCAAAAAGCATTGGGCATATCAGAACAGACTTCATTTTTTAACTTTCCCTCAAATTTACTAATTTGTGACTGTAGTGACTTATCAGCTAACTGTTGTTCTACTCGTTTAAACTTGATTTCTTCTTTAAGGAAATTAACTTGCTTTGTTTTATTCTGAATTAATTTAACTGACTTAGACACTGCTGACTTTTGGAGTAACTTAAGACTCTGTAATTCTGGTTTAGTTAAAAACTCAAATTTGACCTTTTCTCCTAATTGACTTGAAGTGACTCCATCATATTCTACCTGGAAAGGATAAAGTAGTGAAATAAAAGGTAATCCTAAAATTACTTCATCCGTGATATTCTGGATCAGGACAAAGGACGTCTTAAAGCATATTTTATTCTGGCAAACATGGGCTTTGGGTAATTCATATTTTAACTTCAAGGCTTTGCCGGACGCTGTTCCTAGAACTTCTTTTGACTTCTTGTAATACTGGGTTGGAGCTAAACCTTCCTGTATACAATTTAAATTGGCTCCTGAATCAAATAAGGCAACTGTATTTAACTCAAATTCGTTAATAAAAATACTAACTCTGGAATACCATTTCCTAAAATTAATTTGTTTAATTAAGTTAATTACTTTATCTTCTTTATCGGACGACTCAGGTTCTGACCCAGAACTAGACTTTCCAAAGGGATTACTAGACTCTGCTCTAGATTCCATTAACTTAACTAGATCCTGTTTAATTTCATAATTCTCAGTTTGTAACTTTTGACTTATTTGTTTTAACTCTAAAATTTCTTTCTTATTTGTTTTGGTTTCTAACTGGAGATCCTGAAAGGTAACTTCTTTCTTTTTACTAAACCTTTCTAAGGTGGTGTTTCCCTCTTTTCGGCCGGGTAGGCCGATTGAAGGAGTTTTTGGTCCTTCTTCTTTTGGATGCGGGGCGTGCCACCACCAAGCCCCGAATTTGGGCTTGAATGGAATGTGAGTAGATGGATGTGTTGCGCTTCTAACTTCTGATCAAACGATTGATCGGCCAAGCAAGGAACCTCCTCTTGGCCTAGGTTCTTTCACTTCCTCGGGCTCGAGGATGGTTAGGTTTCGTACAGATATTTTTATGATTTTTAGGATTTTAAGTAAAAATAATGCAATTAAACTAAATGTGCGTATAAACGTAAAGGCAAGAATTGAAATGCAATAAAATAAATCAAAGCGATAAATAAAGCGAGAATGAAAATAAAAGCGATAAGAACAATAAGAACGATAAAATAAAATAGACTTGAAATTGAACTTAATTGAAGTGCGATAACAATGAAAAGCAAAGCAACGTAAATAAACTTGAATCTAAATGACACGAAAATATAAATTGAACAAGAATTGAAACTTACACTAGGGAAAGGAAGAACTTGCTACACTAGGTGCTTGAAAATAAAATCCTAAGTCTAGGAAAAGAAAAGTGCGAGACGAAAGATAGGTTTGTTTGTCTGATGTTGTGTCTTTTGTCTTCGTTTGGTGAGGTTTATATAGGGCATTCGTCAGCCCATGGGCTGGCCATTGAATGGCCAAAGGTCAACTCTTTATGAAAATCTTTCCTTTCGAAGCTCTCCTAAATTCATGGGATTGCACTTAATTGAAATATTCTGACATGCTTGATTCTTCCTTGTTTTGGAACATTCGGAGTTATTATCAAACTCTTTGATTTCTTTCCTTGTGAGGCCTCCGTCATGTGCATATAATCCTCCGAGAATCTTGGGCTTGAAATTGGTGGCTTAGAACTTGGGCATCCAATTTCTCCTATATTGCCATCCATATACATATATATATTATACATATTATATAATAGGACTAGGAAAGCTCAGGGCCGACATGCAAGTTTCAAAACAATTGCATTTATACATATATATATATATATAATACTATAATATTATAAAATAAATGCAATATGAGATAATGCAAATTAAATTCCGGCCGCAGGCATTCCAAACAGTTTGCCCATTTCGAAAAAGTTCCTAGAGCACCAACCAATTGCATTCATATATATAAACATAATTATATATATCAGCTTGTTTCTATCCTACAGCCCTAGTTTGCAAATTTCTTAAAGCACCAGCTTTATTCGGCCGCCATTCAACTCCATATGCCCATATATGCATATATATAAAATAGGGCAATGACAGCCCAGCCATCAGCCGCACTCTTTTGCCCATATACATTTATATTAACATAATATAATATGTATGTATATATAATAGGTCAATCAAGCCTCCAACTTAAAAAAAACCCTTTTGGCCCAATCTTTGGAGATCAAACAAGAAGCTCCAGCCGCATCCATTCGATAAAAGCTGGGCGCATTTCCTTGGGCAACAAAAGTCCGGCCGCATAAATCTATTTCGAGCCCGGCCGCATTTTTCCAAACCTGCCCCGGTGGCATTCCAACAAAACCTGGCCGCTCAAGCTCTTCAAATCTCGGCGGCCTTTCTGCAAGACTCCAGCCCGGCCAAAATTCCATTCTCAAAGCTCGGCCGAAATTCCATTCTCAAAGCCCGGCCGACATCCCAAGAGTCTAGCTGCCCGGGTCAATTTTCAACGGCCCCAAACAGGTGGTATTAAGACTTATCTTAGGAGGCGTAGGAGAATTAGACCCTTCTTGACTTATGACTTTTCTAAGTTTTCTAAGGTATTCGGATTTTAACTCGGGATCCTGGATTTTACTAATTAACTCTATTAGTAATTCTTCTTGTTCTTCTTGCTTAGTGAGAACACAGATTGATTTACTTAAGATTCTACAGCATTTATCTTTACAACCTAATTGGACTTTTGGTTCACTAGACTGGGAACTGTCTGAACTGTAACCATGTGAACTGGCTGAGGACATAGGGTCTGACTTAGTATTGGCTAACTCAAGGACTTTAATTAACTTGGCTTCATCTTCAGAGGCTAATTTTAATTGCTTAACTGTGTCTTTAACTTTACACTCATTAGCATAATGACCTTGCTTTTTGCATTTGTAACATCTAACTTTGCTTTTATCTGTCTTTTTCTGACCCTGTTTACTCTGTCGGTAACCTTTTGAATAGCCTTTTGACCATTTACTTTTCCTAGGGGTAAACTTTCTTTTACTATAAAACTCATCATTATTTCTGAAAGAATTTCTTTTACGGGAATAATGGCGACTTTTACTAAAGCGTTTATCATTGCTTCTTTTGACTTGTCTAGATGGCGAGACCGGTGCTAGACCATACTGTTCGCAGAAATTTCCTAACTCATACTTGGCATTTTTACTATCGGCTTGAATTGATTTACCTATTTTTAAATCTACACACATTTTCATACCGACCTGGTTTATTGTACTAATTATATTACCGTAAGTTAACTCATCATAATTAATTGTACCTGACTCATTGCTTAAGACTGTTCTAATTTTATGTGCAAATAAATTAGGAAGACCATTTATGATTTTTTCTTTCCAAAAAGCTTGATTACTGTCATCTCTTAGCATGACTCTGGAAATAAAAACATCTTTATACCATCTAAAATCGCTTAGCTTAGGGCATCTTAAATTACTTAACTGATCATGAATTCTAGCTGTTGTACTACTAGGCGTACCTATGAAATGCTCAATTATGGTATATAAAAGGACATTGACTCCGTCTTCTATTCCTGCTCCTAGGCGTTCGTCTAAAATACGTAGACCATCTTCATTTGTTTTATAGGCATGAATTATACTTAGTTTAGCTTCGTCTGTGAGATGTTTATCCCACCAGAAACGAAGTGTTCCTGTGAATCCTGTTTCTAAAAGGGAAACTATTTCTGACTATCTTAACTGGTGATTAGTGGCATAACTATTGGCTACCATGGACATATGCTGTAATTTATTGAGTATCTCCTGTTCGGACAAGCCATTGATATTCCACTCGTATAGCTTATCAGAAGACACTGAGAACTGACTCTGGGTTCTTTCTTCGAACTGGACATCTAGGGGCGTAGGCTTAGGATACCAATTTTTGGTAAGGCTTGTGGGGTTGACCTTTCCTGTTAACCTGCTAACTTTAAGACTTTGAGAATCCTGGTTAACTTGGAGATTACTAAAGGCTTGTTCAATTTTAGAGATATTACTAGTTTCTGACTCTTAACTAGAAACTGACTCTGAAGACATAGTTGACTCACTATCAGAATTAACTTCAAATTGTAAAACTCTAATTGAGGTTTCTTCTTCTTTTCCTTTATCTTTATCTTTATTTGGCTTTGGCTTAACCGGGGTTAACTCTTTGAACATTTCTTCAATCTTTCTTATTGTTGGGTTAACTTTAAGGGAAGACTCCGGTTTTAACTCTTGGAATTTAACTAAAGGTTTTTCTTTCTTAGGTTTTAGAGTAATTTCCTGGGGAATTAACTTATCGACTTTGGTTTCTATTTTATCTAATTGCTTTCCTATGACTATTAGCCTTGTGTTGGTGTAATTATTTTGTTCTATTACCATTTTATTGGCATCTTTTGATTCTGGGATTTTGTAAGGACTAGCAATGACTTTAGCATTCTTGTGATTAATGCCTAAGTCTTGTGATTAGAAAAGCTAATTTCCTAGTTATCTTTAGTAAATTACGATTATTATCAGAAGGGGACTGATTAGAACAAGTTTATGCCTTAATATATATATATATATATATTAAATATAAATATGCATTTATATATTTAATTTATTTATTATTCACGTCAAAATCTGATTAACAAACCATCCCAATATTATACTAATTATTTTAAGAGATATTTAGTCAAATACCCAATCTTAGCACTAAAACTATAAATAAACCCTACACCATTTAATTTCTATGAACAAACCCAAAAAATGACAATTGGTCATATTGAATTTAATTTTGATTATTAAATTACTTTGATGCCCTATTGAGTTTTTTGGGCCTTTTTATATGTTTTGAGGTTGGGTTTGTTTTAAGAAATCAATGGTAGTTTTGTAATTTAAAAGAAGTTAAAAACCTTTTTGTTATGTTGTAAATGGACTTTGGGTGTGTTTATAAAGTCCATTTCATATAGGGTATTTTTATAATTTGGGCTTCTATATTGGGTATAATAGTGAATCTCCCTTATTTTAATAGTAATAGATAACTAAATAAATAAATCAATCAATCAATAACCACAATCCCAAGAGATTTCACCATTTCCTATACTGCATAATCTTCAAATATCGGAAATAATATTTAGGAATACTATAAAGTACTATATATAATCTCAAATATCAAAGTAATAGAAATATCCATAATTAACAATCTATATATATAAATATATACATATATATATTTTCATTCCATAATCATATAAACCCATAATGGGTTTCATGGTAATTTAATCAAGGAAAAGTAATAACCTTTAAAGGAAATCTCATATCGAATCAATTTCCACTCTAAACCCATTATACAAGTGTTGAGGCCCAAAAAAGTCACGAGAAGCCCAAAGACATTTAAAGCCCAATATAACATATAATGTTGGTCATACGTTAATCCAAGCTGTATTTTGGGAATTAATTCAGTAAATAAATATAGAAATAGTGTGCATGCCATGCCAAGCCAATAATACATTTTTCATATGTCAATCACCTACCAAGCTCACATGAACCCAAATCATGTGGTTTACGGGGCTTGCACGAGGGATTGTGGTGTGGAAGGTTACGGAGGTCCACAAGGCCCACGGAAGCTCTTGGATAATGGAGACTTTGGACTAGTTAATTGGGAGCACCAAAGTCCAAGCCCATTACTTAGAGTTCTCCAATGTGGGTAAGCAAATGAGATATTTTCCAAGCATTTCCTTTTATCCATAGGAAATAGTCATTTTCCAAATGCCTAGCTTTACCCATTGGAAATAAGCCTTTTCTAGCACTCCCTATTACCTATTGGAAACAAGCCAATTCCGACATTCCTTTTACCTATTGGAAATAGTCATTTTCCAATGCTTAGCTTTACTCATTGGAAATAAGAATGTCCCAATGAGCATTGGAAATAGTCATTTTCCAATGCTTAGCTTTTACCCATAGGAAATAGACTAGCTCCAACACTTCTTTTTCCCCTTCATTATCTTTTGGTTGCTGCAAGCCTCCCAACAACCATGAGAACTCACCTTTCTTTGGTTGCTGCAAGCATCCCAGCAGCCATCAATCCCCTTCTTCAACCATCAGCCCTTCCTTTAGATGCTGGAGTAGCACAACAACTTCTTGCTTTGGCTGCTGCAAGCATCCCAGCAGCCATCAACCCCCTTCTTCAATCATCACACCTACTTCTTAGTTGTTGCAAGCACCCCAGCCATAACCTTCTCTCCTTGAAATCCATCACCTTCTCTATAAAGCCTCACCAAGCATAACTCCAAGCTTTTCCTTCCTTCCAAGCTATAAACACCATAGCCTTTAAATCTCAAGCTTTTCCTCCGATCCTCCTCTTGAAACTCTTAAATCCCTATAGCCATAGCCACAAACAACAAACAGCTTGGTTTCATCTTCTATCTAGCCTTAACCTGACCTATAGGAACCAGCAATACAAAATTTCTTCTGCTGTTCTATCTACCTAGGACAATATATTTGCTGAAATGATTTTCTATTGTATCTTGTCCTTTGGAAACTGCAACTTATTCTTGTTGAGCCTTTGTTTAGATTTACGCTTCCAAGCTTACTATTTTAGAAGGTGAGTAGTTGTTGTTTAGTTGGTTATTTTTCATGTTTTAGCTAGAAGAATCATGATGAGAATGTTGTGTTTATGTCATGAGTTTTGTTGGAATGTTTTCTGGTGGTCTCCTATGAGTTTACCTCTCCTTTTGTCAATAGGGTGGCATAGTTATACCTATTCCTCACTATCACTAAAGTTGATTTAAGTTTCACCACTTGTTCTCCAGGTTGCATTCAACATTTAGTGGTTATGTTGTGGGACTTAATGTTAGATATATGCCCTAGAAGCCAATATAAATGATAGGACTCGACCCAAATTCCATTTTGGAATATGCGTCGAGCCCTGTGCGTGTCCAACACCTGGCAAGTGTCGGGCACACTTGACCAAATTGCCCTTCTAACTAAAAATTAATTTTTAGGTTTGACTTATGCCGAAAATTCGGTAGAGTCTCCCCTGTAAATCGCTCGTTTCCCAAAAATTTTCACATGCACAACAAACAACTCATATCCACAATCATTTAGCATTCAACAAACAATAAACTTTGAATGGCCTCAAGCCTCTTTATACCAAATAAATCATTTTGTCATCAGATTCGGGTCTCAACTCTTTGAACAACATGAAAATGTTTTCAACACTTGATCTTGTGGCTGCACCTAGTAACTCTAAGTTACCTTTGTCTACTTACAATTTATGTTGAAAGAACTACATATGGCTTCATCCAAATTTTCGACAAAAGTCAAACCTAAAAATATATTTTTTTGTTAGAAGGGCAATTTGGTCAAATGTGCCTGGCACCTGCCAGGTGTTGGACATGCACAAGGCTCGGCGCAGATTCCAAAATGGAATTTGGGTCAGGTCCTGTTAATAAAAATTGAATATTCTAAGGATATAATATAATCAAAGGGGCGTGAATGTTACTCTAAGATACATAATGTACACAAAGTAACAAGTCCATGGATAAAGATATGAATGGAAAACAATCTAAAGAAGTTAGATTCATGAGACCTTTCTATCATAATAATATCGAATCATAAACTATTCCTGGTCATAGGATCACTCATTGGACATCCGCAAAGACTAGTACACATTATGTCTGCTCAATTGGGAGGATGACTAGTCTCGAGTCATTCATGTAGAGACACTAAGACATGTGTATAGGTGCTCTATAGAGATGGAGTTCATTGAATGCGATCAACTTAAGAATTTTTGTATGGAAGTCTTACTCACAAGTGTCAAACAAATAATTCTAAAGCTATGATAATGCAAATTAGTCCTTAGACTTGAGACATCACGGTTGTCTTGTGTATGGGTTATTTGTCTCTTAGAGCACCATACAGTTGTATCAAAAGGATGTGACTTGAAGGTGTTCCTCAAGATACTTAGTACATGCACAGAGGCATGTGAATGTATAACAAGGAATCTCTACTCTTAGTAAGAAGAGAGAATACTCTAAAGATATGATTCATTGAATCTTTGGCCAAAGTACATGATGAGAATTGAAACAAGAACTTTACAATTACATCCAAGAGAATCATATAACTTAAAGATGTCATCCTAGTGATTTGACACGAGTTAACCATATCCCAACAACATGACACAGAGTATTGTAATAGAGAAGAATCAAATTACATTGTAATCACAAATTGACTAGGTTTTCTAGATGAATTCTATTTAGCATGGGTAGCCATGACATACTGCTAGGTGTCACTCATAGTTTGTGGAATCACTATAAGGATTAATTACAATTAGCCTTCTCTAATAAGGAGAATTGTATAGAGGGATACAATTCACATTCGATTTAGAAGTAATCATTCTTACCCACGGCCTCGTTAATTAGAACCTATAAAATTGCATACTGAAAAGGTATGGATCAAGAATTGAAAAGAGAATAAATGAATTTGCGGTTTGGTCAAAGTCCAAGTCAAAAGTCAACATCAAAGGTCAAACTATTGACTTGAGACTTGAAACGATCAACACAAGGTTGACTAGGACCAATGCTTGTTAGACAAGATAGTGATTTAATTAGTTAAGTCATCAAATCAATTAAACTAATTAGATTAGCTTAAATGAATTAATTAAAGTATGGAACTTTAGTTTTTAGTCCTATATGACTTAAATATTTATAAGAATGGACTTTATGGACTTAGGCAAAGTGTAACACATTAAGGGGTTAATGTGGTGGACAGAAGTAGCCCAAAAAGGCCAAGAAGAGGGAGGGTGCAGCACATGGGGGTTTTTGGGGACACATGTGTGACAAAATGTCTCTATATATTCATACCCATAGCATCAAACCTCCTTAGGGTTTCAAGTTAGGCATTTGGGAAAAGAGGAAGACATCAATCCTCCTCCCTAGTCTCCCTTGTCTGGCCACCGTAGAGAAGAAAAGGCTAGCACCCATTTACTTTCTTGCTTCTGTATTGCTATGGTATTGGTGTTATATTGCGGTGTTATTGGTGTTATATTGTTGTGTCACTGTAATTTAATAGGAATATATGCTTATATAATTTTTCTTTATCTACTTGTGATTTGTGTAGGAGTTGAGATTATTCTTGGCTTTCCAAAATCTTTCTCATATTAAATATGTGTTAACTTGCATTTTCTTTTCTTGTTTATTGTGAAACAATATTCATAATTGTCACTTCTAAGAAAGTTGAGGCAATCATCATTTAGAACATAGAGCACTATTGATTCTTAAATATGACATAGGAAAACTAATAATGCCCCAAAATCAAGTCATGCAAATTCCTATTTTTGATGGGTTAGCAAATGAGTGGGTAAAGGTTATAGAACAAGTTGGCTTAAAACATGTAACATAACTATGGCAACCGTTGTGAAAAGATGGTAGCATATGTGAATGAACTGGTGCATATGTGGAGGAATGATTCTTTGTTGATGTATTTTCATCGCGTAAAATTCGTATCACTTATGGGATTGACTTTCAACAGGTATTGATGTCCATGTTACTACATTGCTTTATTGAACAACATAGATGAGTTGCATGGGTAACATCAAAAGTAACTTGTCTTCAATGAAGGTGAGGGAGGCTCGGCTGCCTGCTTGGAGCCTAGCTAGGTGAGGAGCTTCATGGATAGTACCCCCGGAGGTGATGGGCATTCCATTGTCTTGGAACTTCTTTCCTTAAAACATGATGTCAGGATCATCTTCCATGACTGGGTAGCTGGTGATGGCTTGGGAAAAGAAAGTCACTTGCTTGATCTTTCTCTTCTGCTCCCTAGTGGTCAGCCCGGGCTCTTGGAGTCAGATACGATCGTGTTGATCCGTATGAACTTTTTCGTGGAGGCTCATTGGCAGTTGCGTCACGATCTTTGATTTGCTGGATAGCCCCCATTGCGTGCAATGCCCGTCTCTGACCAGTTCTTCGAGGTGCTTTTTCCAGGAGAAGCAATCATTTGTGTAATGACCATGCCTTTCATGGAATGCGCAGTATCTACTGGTATCCTTCTTGGCTGGGTTTCCCTTCAAAGGCGATGGTTTCTTCAACCAAGGCATGTCCTTTACTTGGGCCAAGATCTAGTGTATCGGGATAGTGAACTTGGTGTAGCTCTCAGCTGTTGGAGCACCTCCCTGAGGCTGTGATCTGCACTTGCCCTCATCCTTGTTGTTGAACTTGCCATTCCTTTGGCTTGCTTGCTCAATCGGTTGATCGGCTTGCTTGGCAGCCTTTTTCACTGCGATCCGGTCATCGTCCCAAAGTGCTTAGCGCTCTGTTGTCACGAAGACTTCTACCAATGTTTGGCAGGGAGAGATGGTCAGCTTGTGATACAACTCACACTCAGTTGGCAAGCCCCTCTTGAAGGCCGACGACACGATTCGATCATCACATCCAATGATGTTTGCCCTTTCCGCTTTGAACCTCTTGATGTAATCTCGGAGGGATTCATCAGACTTCTTGTGCATGTTGAACAGGTGGTCAAGGTTCTTCTTGATCATCTCGTAAGAAGTGTATTCTTTGGTGAAGACGTAAGCTTGAAGTTGTTGATCGACCCAGATCGACCCAGAAGTTGTTGAAGGTCATTGCAAATATCTTGCACATCAGCAAGTCGTTGGCCTTGTAGAGGATCATGACACTTTTGAAGTGCTTTAGATGGCTCTCGAGATCGGAATCCCCTTTGAAATGCGTGAACGAAGGCATTGAGAATCGCTTCGAGGGAGCAGCATGCTCGATTTCGATGATGAAAGGCGTAGAGTTTACTTGGTCCACCTCCCTATGCAGAGCATCTTTGAAATTTTCGCCAACCTTTAAGTTTCAAAGTCGGTCGTTTACGAGCTGCTCGATGTCTTCTGCGCGCATGGCTTTCCAATCACGTTGGTGACCTTCGTGATTCAGGCGGGGATGGTTGACTTCCTCGTTGACTTGCAGAGATAGACTTCCTTGGTTGCCCTACCCGTGAGGCAGATTGGTGGATTAAGCTTGCGAAGATTCCTCCACGAATTGTTGTCGCAAGTTGGTTCTCTAGTGGGTTAGTGAGCGTCGGTCGTTGCGTTCGTCACGCAATTGTTCTCGGACTCGTGCCCCCTGTGAGCCCAACCTTGAATGTTCTTATCAGGCCAAAGCGAGCATGGACATTGGACTGTGGGCCCAGCCTCTCGCGTACATTGGTCCTTGGACCTAGTCTCAAATGGATTGTCGACGGCTCAAAGTACGGCTTGTAGATGTCTGCATTTCGTCAGCACGATCTCGTTTTCTCTCCTGCCCGTTTGTCTCTAACTGACTTGGCAGGACCCGACCCAAATTCCACTTTGGAATTTGAGCCGAACCCTGTGCTTGTCTGACACCTGACGGGTGCCGGCACAAATAA
Organism: Prunus kanzakura; assembly: GCA_020521455.1. Taxonomy (NCBI): domain Eukaryota; kingdom Viridiplantae; phylum Streptophyta; class Magnoliopsida; order Rosales; family Rosaceae; genus Prunus; species Prunus kanzakura. The sequence goes on along the minus strand of BPUM01000007.1, from coordinate 4,040,535 downwards.
CCACTTTGCCCTTCTAACAAAATTTAAGTTTCTTTAGGGTTTGACTTCTGCCGAAAATTCGGCAGAGTCTCCCCTGTAAATTGCTTATTCCCCAATTTTTTTTTTCACCTGTAGAAAAAGCAGTTTATAATCCCAATTGTTAGCATGCATCAAATTTACAATTAAGCAATTCAACAACAGAATTATACGGCCTCAGGCCTTACAGAATCCTAGGGCAATTTTAGAGCAATACTAATCTACTTAATTACAAAAGAAGTGCGGAAACAAAAATATAACCTACATAGAGGGAAGAGAAGGAAGAGGGATGACGAATGCCCGGTGGTGGTGCTCAGGTTTACGCCTACTGCCTGGGGACGCAAAACATTCAAAAATGTAAGTGGACCAAAAATAAAGTTTTAGAAAATAGAATATGAACATACTAACCCCACTATTAAAACCATTTAGAAAATTTGATTATCTTAGTTTTCTATATTTGTACCAAATTCAAGCACGCATATATAAATAGTCATGCATAGTCATGCATATACACAAATCATTATATTTATCTACATATATAAATAGTCATGCATATACACAAATCATTAAAATCATTCGAATAGCATAAAACATTAAAATATTTCCACCTAGGTGTACCCATTATATAATTCCCTCATTTCTGTCAATTCCTTGTGTCACATAGGGTGACACATCCTCGCAGGCCTCGGTAACACAAAGTCGACCCGAGTCGCAACCTTGGCAGGATTCAGGGGACATTTAGTCCACCTGATCTACATTCGTCACTCCGCACGGTTCGGATATCCCTAAGACTTGTGAGGCAACTGTCACACGCGTTCACATATCCGGAGGCAACATAAAAATCAAAGGCAACTTATATTCGAAGGCAACATGTATCGAATGGCAACCATTGGGTACCTAGAGTGGTTTAAGAAGAAATATATTTCTGAAAATGATTAAAGACTATAAAACTATTTCTCGATTATCATTAAATTCTGCTGCCATTCCTTAAAAACTATAGTTCTATTTCTCATCATACCATTTGATCCGATGATCATCTCAATTCCTACTTTCCAAGCCCTTTTTGCAGTTCAAACATGGTAGTATATAGATAAAATATTTAAACCCAATAAATCATGCTTGGAAAGTCATAGTCATTAATAACTTATTCAAGATCAAATAATGAAACTTAATTGTATAAAATCATTTATAAAACAAAATTCCACTCAATGGGCGTCCGCGCTAGTTTGACCCTTCGAGGGTCCCTCCTGCGGGTCAGATGGTGCCTGAGTACCTATTAAGCCATTAGAAATATTTCATTAATAAAATTGCTCAATATCATTACTTAATCCAAAACCCTGACCCCTGGCTTCTACAAGTACATGAACCTAGTTTAAGACCATTCCTATGCCCACTTAAGCGTTCCGGATGGTTAGAACGGTCTGATAAGACCCGAGACTCAATAAGCAATAAATTTCCATATTGGTCAACCCGGGACCTCGTGGGGTCTATGACCTCCAATTATCAATCCGAGAGTTCCTATAGGTTCCCTACATTTTAATATCCATGTCCCGCAAGTTTGGTCCAAATCGAACGGTCGGATCGCTCACGATCGTACGATCGGACGGTTATCATTTAATTAAACTTCGAATTATTGAATTGAAACATCCAGGGCTCCGATTCATGATTCGTGAAATCCTATACGATTCTAGAAATGCCTAGATCAACATAAACTAAACTGAAGACGATCCAACAGTTCGAACATATCAAACCCAGATAATGAACAGTAGGTGAAATCCGTTTGAGGTTCGAACGATATCTGAATTGGAATCCGAGCACACCTACACGCTCAGGACAAAATGTGGCTTCACCACCCTGCCCACACACCGCCCAAAAATTCCACACCGCCGGCCACGCTTCCTACCATAGCTGCTTCTCAAGGCAAGGATCATTTCATTCAACTACGAGGAGGTCCAATTTGGACGGCAACTGGCCAGAATTTTGTTTTGAAATCCGGCCAATACCTAGGTTTCAAAATTGGATTCCTAAACACATATATCGTTCAATTCCACCCCAACAGGTAGCTAGGGCTTGGAAAAAGAGTGAGAAACCTCACCTGATCCGCTCGAAATGGGCTGCGATCGGAGTAGTGCAACGGCGGGAATAAACCGGTTCAAACCAGTCGATACCGCCGACGAGACTCTAGGTTTTCGGCAGGGAAAACTGGTGGTTCGTGCTTGTAGCGTTGAGCTGGATCGAATGGGACCGGTGCCGACCCTTGCCGTGGCCGGAGCTGAGAGAATCGAAGAGAGAGAGGGATGGTGTCGGGGAGACACAGAGAGGAGAGAAGGGAGGGTTTTCTAATTTTTCTAAAACCAACTTCGATATATTTACAAGTTTGCCACTGGACTGTTTTTTATCACCATTTCTTCGTTACAACTCCGATTCGAGCCCACAATGTGTCTACGGACTCGTCTCGACATGCTCTATGCTATGGTCCAATTGAAATTTCCAAATTCCTTTCCGATCAAAAAGTCAACTTTTAAACCTATTAAAATATTCCAAGGGCAAAATGGTCTTTTCTCAGAATAAATTAATAATTAATAATTAATTTAGGTTCGGGTTATTACATAACCAGTCTCACTAGTATGCTCGTGGATCCTTCTCTCCTCGTCACGGGCTTCAAGGTCAGGGCCTTGATCCAAGTTGATTTGCCTGAGTAGCTGGCCAATTAGATTGTTTTGGTTGTCGACCCTCTGTGTGAGTTGATCGACTTGTGAATTAAGGCCCACTTGATTGCGTAGGTTGGAAAGAGAGGTGTGGATCGAGCCCAATGGCATATGGGCTAGGGCTCCATTAGACTCGTACGCAGGTGCATACATCAAGTGGGGTTGCAAAGGAGGGAGAGAACAGATTTGCTCCAAGACTGAGACGGTGTCGAAGTATCCATGGGGCTGCGCAGCAAATCCGGCAACTGAGTGGTGCGCTTGCAGCTGCCAGGCTGTGGAGGTCATGGGACCATGCATCGATTGTTCTGCAATTCCAGCAGTTGTTTGCAATGGCTATTCTACAATTCCAGCATATGGAGGTGGCTGCAAAGCGCAAGTAGGCTGCTGAAAGGTGTTGGCAGCCACGATTCTGTGGGGTTGCAGCGAGGTTTCCACCAGGAAACAATGAGACGGGCCTGCCGTGGTGGTGTTACTCTTCATATGTCTTGTATCAACCGTGGTTGGTTGGAAAAAAAGTGTGGAAATGGTTTTGGAGCACGCTTTGAGTATTATTTCGCGCTCTTAATGAAAGCACCAATTTGTGGGAGCGATTTTTCGTCCCACGGGAATATTCGTCTAAGATTCCTCATTCCACTTCGTCATCTCTTTCTCCCTGCAAAAAAAATCGAAATAAGAGGATCACACCCAGGGGGTGTTGGCCAAATGCCCTTCGATGCCTAAGTTAGTTTGAGTGTTTGTAAGAAAACAATAGCTAACTAGAGGGTAGGGAGATGTATGTATGGTGTGAACCGGGTGGTCAGAGCGCTGTGTGATGGCCGGAGCCTTGTGAGAGAGGGAGAGAGAGTATGATGGCTAGGGTTTGTGAGAGGGAATTTCTGTAGAGTTTCAGAGAGAAATTTAAACGTACCTCAACCCTTGTGCGTAGCCATCTATTTGTAGGGCCTCGAAGGCTAGGGTTTCAGAAGAATAATTCCACATATGTAAATGAATTATTCTCCCCTGATTTGGAGAGATTGGTGTAATTAGGGATTTGATTTAAATCAAATTCCTAATTAAGGCAAGAATCAAATAAATCCCAATTAAATCAAGTAACTCTCAATTAAATTGAGTAACTCCCAATTAGGTCAAGTAATTCCCGAATTGATTGACTTTATTATTTGACCTAGGATCTAAGATATTTTGCTTTCACAGTGCACGATACAACTTGGAATAAGACTAAGGTGTTGCTTGGTCAGTGCACTAAAGATTAAAAGTCCCCAACCAAGAAGTACCTATTTACTTGAGAATTTTGGGGACTCCTGTTTTACCATGATTATCCAAGCAACTAGAGGCAATGTCAAGAGTCCCACATTGGAATATTACAAGAAGTAAAGACTCCCCCTCACCTATAAAAGGAGACCATTATCCACTTCGAAGGGGTTCTTGCTCCCTCATCTTTAGGTCTTACTTTTTGTACAATGTAAACAACTATATTATAATGAGAATATCCTTCTTGGAACGTAGCCCATCATTCGGGTGAACCATGTATATCATTCTTGTTTACTTTCCTTATTTTAGTACCTATCTAAGGCAATCACATACCTCCCGAAGGCATGCACCTGCTGAAAACCCTCGCCTTCACACATCACATTTTACATTTCTAAGTTGGGCCAAATAGTGGTCATTCATTTTTGCCATCAACAACAATGATTAGAATTAGATGGATAAAACACCTGCCGAGGCTCTCAATTACAGAACCTAGAGCTATGACACATGTCACCTCCACAACAGTTTGCACGAAGTCCCACATCAAAACTTTGTGCAAAACTTCCGTTTTCATTTCCCTACAAATAGGGAATAGTGCCCAAGTAAAAAGGGTAACTATTTTCTCACCTTTACTATTACTCTGTCAAAATTACCACATATAGCTGACTTAAGCATCAGAGAGTCTTCGGTAGGCACCACACCGGTGTCCGAAGCTTGATGACTGCTTCCTCGTCCTTGCCTTCTGCAGGTTCCCCAAATACCGAAGGTCCTCACCTTCTCCCTTGTTGAAGATCCAATACTCCCTACCTAAGTTGACCCTCCGAAAAAGAGCATCAATAGTTTGGCGCCGTCTGTGGGAAACGACCTCGTCGTCTCTTCAGCCCCTCACACTCCGTTATGCCGAGTGAAGCCAGCCATGATACCCAGCACCATACCCCTCGTGGGGGGGTCGTCCCGAAAGAAGCCCTCGGCTAATGCGCACATTCAGGCTGAGGTGGAGCGCCTCCGTGACAGAGTCGCAAAGATGACAGAGAACTATAAACACCTTCGTACCAAAAATGTCGAATTGGAGCACGACTGCCAAGCCTTGAAGCGTAACTGGGAGAACACTCGCAACTAGCTCGTTCAATAGGATCTCACCCAAGGTGTTGAACACACCCAACCAAACCAACCAGTCGTCTCCCGTCACAGCGCCCCCATTTAGTCTAGGCCTGACAAAGGCATAGGCCACCTTCATCCAGAGATGACCAAGTCGAGGCTTCTCCATATCTCTCCATCGAAAGATCGACCCCACGCCCCAACTAAAGTCTACAAAGACTGCAGGGATCGTATATTCAAGATTCGGCCAAAGCCAATCCAAATCCCTATAGACCTCTATAACCCAAGGGCAACTCAACTTGGGCCCCTACCGAAGCCCACCTGACAAGACCCGACCCAAATTCCACTTTGAAATTCGAGCCGGACCCTGTGTGTGTCCGACACCTGGCAGGTTCCAGACACAATTGACCTTATTGCCCTTCTAGTCAAAATTTCAATTACAAATTAGGGTTTGACTTTTGCCGAAAATTCAGCAGAGTCTCCCCTGTAATTAGACCAATCCCAAAGTTACACCTGTCAAACAAGCAAACAGATATACACACCAACTGCCAGCATGCAAATATTTACATTCTAACAGTTAAACATACGTTATAGGGCAATATTAGAGCTCTACACAGAAGATTACAAGTATAAAATAAATATACAAGACCCTACGTTGTCAAGGGATGTGGCGGAAGATGGACTCGGCCCGGTGGTGGCTCACTATGCACGCTTACTACCTAGGGGCGCAAAACATTAAAAGGGTGAGTGGACCAAGAACATACTAACCCCACTGTAAAAATAATTATAAAAACTAAATCATTTCTTGTTTATACTCGTACTGAAATCAATGCATTCATATTTATATCTATAGAGCCAAACACACACTTGCTCAAACATTAATATCTTAAAAGCATTGAAATCACTTTAATCTACCACCTAAGTGTACCCATTTATTATTCCGTCAATTCCTTTAGTTTTCGTCAATTCCTTTAATTTCCGTCAATTGCATCCTCGTGCCACTGGAGTGTCACGTCCTAGTAGACCTCAGGAAACAAAAAGTAACCCAAGCCGCAATCCTCGTGGGATCCAGGGGACATTTAGTCAACTTGACCCGCGTACCTCACTCCCACAGTCCGGGTACCCATAGGACTCACTGAGCGTAAGTCAAGCATGCTGACAACAATCGAAGGCAACAAATAGAATCCGAAGGCAACCTTTACTATGCTTGGGTACCTATGGTGATTTCTAGAAATATAATTTCAGCAAAAGTTAATGAGAAGTAAAATAATGGGTACCTCTGCTGCCATTTTATCCTTTAATTATCTAAAATTCCGGTATGCCATAATCTCTAGGCACTCTCAACTCGGAATCATATAAAATACAACATTTAAAAGCGATAAATCAATCTATTAAAACTCTGATAAATGAATAAACTCATCCAAGATCAAATAATGAGATTAAATTGCATAAATCATTCATAAAACAAAAAGGTCCACTCACTGGTGATCTGAGTTAGCTGGACTCTTTGAAGGTCCCTCCTGCGGGTCAACTGGTGCCCGGGTGCTTGAATAACCATCATAGTAATTTATTAATAAATCAGCTCAATAAAATAATATTAAATTAAAAACCTTGATCCCCGACTCCAAAAAGTGCGTGCATCCTAATAAAGGTCGTTCCTATGTCCACACTAACTTTCCTCTCAGTGGACATGATTTAGAAGTAACTCGGGACTCAAAAACGATAAAGTCCCCAAAAGTCAACTTCGGACCCCGTGGGGTCCACGACCTCAAAAACCCAATCTGAAAGTCCCTAGAGGTTCCCACATACCTAGGACACATGTCCTGATCTGTTCAGGGTTCAAACGTTATCCGAATTGAGATTCGCGAATTCCGACGCGCTCGTGAGGACACGAGGATCATTTTAGGACAAAGAGTGGTCCCCGACAGGCTCACACGCTGCCCACGCGCCGGCAACGCGTGGGTGTGTATAACAATTTCCGACGGCCGGAAAATCTTCAAACCGCTAGCCCAAACCCCTATCCTAGGTAAAACACCTAATTTTGAACCACTTTTGTTCTTGGACTATAGCCAAAAAGTAGCCGGAAGTGGCTGAAACTGAGCTCTCAAAGCCGGCAGAATTTCAATTCGAAATTTAATCTATCAAACCTCAAAATCTCTCAAATCCTACCCAACCATTAGCTAGATCGTGAACAATATCTAGAAATCCATACCTTACTCGCTTGATTTGGTGGTCGGAGGAGGGAGAACGAGAGGTTTGAAAATCTATCAAAACTGACGCAATTTTCTGGTTTTTCTAGCGGGATCGTGGCGGCTAGACGACGGGGAAGGATGGGCTAGGTTGCGAAGGTGGCAGCGCGTCTTTTGCGAAGTGGTCCGGTGCCGACTAGGTGGGTGGCGGTGGTCTGTGTTGGGGATTTGAAAGGAGGAGGGTTGGCTGGTAGAAGAAAAAAATGAAGGGGGTGAGGTTTGCGCGAGGGAGAAGAGAGTGAGGAGAGAGAGAGAAGCAGATTTTCAAAAAAAATCTGACTTGTTAAATTACCAACTTGCCCCTCAACTTATTTTGCACGTAATTTCTTCGTTAAGATTCTGATTCGAGTCCACTACGTGTCTTCGGACTCCTTTTTCCCTCCACCCCTAGTGGTGCTGCTCTGAATTGGTTCTATCGGTTGAACCCCCGGACCATCAACTCATTCGATAGCTTGAAGTAGACCTTCCTAGACCATTTCATGATCCAAATCGATCGTTTGTATTCTGCGAACAACTTGTACATGCTTCGGTAGGGTGAGGACAAACTCCGAGGTCTTCGCTTAGTCCTACAACGACATGCCAGGCATATCACCCGATCTCATCACCCATCGGCTCAGCATTGACCCTACCTTCCGACCCGTTAGGCAGAAGCGTCGCGTATACGACTCGGAGAGCTATGAGGCCATGAAGACGGAGGTGGAGAAACTCTAAAGCATCGATTTCATCAAGGAGGTGGACTACCCAACGTGGCTGGCCAACGTGGTGATGGTGCGCAAACTAAAGAAGGGCTGGCGAATGTGCGTCGACTACACCAACCTTAACCGAGCCTGTCTAAAGGACAACTTCCCCTACCTCAAATTGACCAACTTGTGGATGCTACAGCAGGCCACGCCCTTCTTAGCTTCATGGATGCCTACTATAGGTACAACCAGATCTTCATACACCCTGAGGACCAGGCCCACACATCCTTCATTACTGATCAGGGGCTCTACTGCTACAAGGTGATGCTTTTCGGCCTCAAGAATGCTAGAGCTACCTACCAATGCCTCGTGAACCACCTCTTCGCTCCATTGATTGGCCACAATATAGAGGTCTATGTCGATGACATGCTAGTCAAAAGCCGCATTATTGACCAGCACATCTTAAACCTATCTACTATGTTTGAGGTGCTGAAGCAACACAACATGCAACTCAACCCTACGAAGTGTGCCTTCGGCGTTGCTTCAGGCAAATTCCTCGACTTCAAGTCCCAGAAAGAATCCAAGCCATCTTGGACATGTAGGTGCCCAGAACGGTCAAGGACATCCAAAGCCTTACAGGACGTGTGATAAGGCCACTGATCGCTGCACCCCTTTCTTCAAGGCCCTGAAAGGCAATAAACGCGCAACATCACTTAGACCCCAGAATGTGATAAGGCTTTCACTGACCTCAAGGCGTACATGAGCAAGGCACCCCTCATATCCACATATGAGCCTGGCGAAACCTTAATGATCTACCTCTAAGTTTCCAACACGGCAGTTAGCTCCTTGCTAATCTGACCACTTGATAATGCTGAGCATCCCATACATTACATCAATAAGGCATTGCAGGATGTCGAAGTTAGATATCCGGACATGGAGAAACTGGCCTTTGCCCTGGTCACTTCGGCCATACGCCTCCGACCTTACTTTCGGGCCCATATGATTCATGTTCTAACCAACCAGCCGTTACGGCAGGTATTACAAAAGCCGGAGACATTTGGAAGACTGGTTAAGTGGGCTATCGAGCTCGAGGAGTTTGATATCCACTTTAAGCCACGATTGGCCACCAAGGGGTAGGCTGTCGCTGATTTCCTGTCTGAATTTATAGCACCCCAGGATCAGTCCACCCCCGCCGTCACTCCAAAAGCCAATACCAGCCCCACCCTCGTCCACATAGCTGGTGAAGGCAATTTCGACCCCAACTAGCCCTTCTGGACACTCCACGTTGATGGCTCTGCAAATGCTCAAGGGTGTGGGGGAGGCCTCGTCCTTTTCTCTCCAGACCATGTTACCCTAGAGTACGCTCTTCGCTCTCGCTCTGCTAGGTACCTCATTATCAACGGGGCCTTATACAAGCGAGGCTTCAGCCTCCCTTACCTTCGGTGCTTGACCCCAGAAGAGGGCAACTACGTCCTTTGAGAAATTCACGAAGGCATCTATGGCAAACATTCTGGAGCCGGATCTTTGGCCCACAAGGCCATTCGGCAGGGATACTTTTGGCCATCACTCCGTACTGACGCTCAAACCTTCACACAAAAGTGCGACAAATGCCAAAGGTTTGCCAACATCCCACAGCTTCCTGTCGAACCACTAACTCCAATGGTCAGCCCCTGGCCATTCGCCGAATGGGAACTTGACCTCATCGAACCCATGCCAGAGGGAAAGGGCCAAGTCAAATACGCGGTGGTTGCCATCGACTATTTCACGAAGTGGGCAGAAGCAGAACCCCTTGCTACCATCACGGCTGCTCGAATCGAGACCTTCGTCTTGCAGAGTAATCATGTGTCGCTTCGGCATACCCTAAGCAATTGTCATAGACAACAGAAGGCAATTCAACAATGCCAAATTCAAGCAATTCTGCTCCAACCTCAAGATCCATCTCTATTTCCCATCCCCAGCCCACCCCCAATCCAACGGCCAAGTCGAGGCTGTGAACAAAATAATCAAGAAGACGCTCAAGACCAAACTTAACGAAGCTAAAGGATGCTAGCCCGAACTGCTACCAGAGGTCCTCTGGTCATATCGCACTACTTTTCGTACCTTTACAGGAGAGACACCTTTTTCCTTTTCCTTCGGCACTAAGGCGTTGTTCCTGTAGAAATTGGCTAGGCCTCTTACCGAACTTCAACGTATGACGCTAAAACCAATGACGAACAATTAGCCCTGAACCTGGACCTCATCGAACAACTCCATGACCAGGCCAACATGCGTAATTTCTCATACAAGCAACATGTCGCCAGGTACTATTACTCCCGCGTCAAACCACGCACCTTCAGGGCAGCAGACTAGGTCATGCGGAAGGTCTCCTTGGCCACCAAAAACCCTACTGAATGTGCCTTAGGCCCAACATGAGAGGGTCCTCATGAGGTTATCAAAGTCTACCGCCCATGCACGTATCAGCTCTGCGATCACAATGGCAAACCTTTGCCTCATCGAATGCTGATCAACTCAAATACTACCATAAGTAAACATACCTAGACCCTAGGACATTATGTCTTCTTAGACCTTGGTCTCGAGCATTGACTTGACCATCTTTTGTACTTATCACCTTTCGGCACCCACTAAATGAAAACGCTTGACTTGGGCTTATTTCTACTCATTCTTACAACTTCAATTCGCAACAGGCATAATTGAAAGAGGAAAAGCATGATATTATAAAATGACCAAAGTTACCCTTCCTTGTGATAGGGAAATATCCACACAAAATGCAACCAAGTCTGAAACAAATACTAAAGTTACATCAGACAAACAAGCAAAAGTCTGATGTCCTTCTGCCTCCAGCCGCCGAGCTGTCTCCTTCAGCTCCCGCTCGAGTCTCCCCACCTTCAGCTGAAGAGCATTTCTCTCTTGGAGGGTAGCTTGAGCTTCGAAAGTAGTGGCTTTCGTGGCCTCAGTCCTTGCCAGGGTGAGGTACATATCTCCAAAGGCCTGCAAAAACACATAATCAAACTTAGCTTCAAACAAAACTCAAAGTATAAAAAGTTTCACCACAGTACTAGGATACTCACATTGGCAGTAGAGAAAATTGACTTCTAGACACAACCTGAGAAGTCCATGGCCTTTGTCCAAGCGAGCTCCCCCGCATCCATCTTCACCCCTGTCAAGAAGGGTTCACGAGGGGCACTTCCTGCTGATGCATCACCAAGGTTACCTCCTTCTTCTGCTGATGAACCGCAACAAAGTCTGTGTCCTCGATGCCATCTGGGAAGAGCTCCTCCATCCCTAGGGGTAGCTTCGGTGGGGGGTTTAGGTCAAACGGCGGTAGCACCGTCCCACCCATGACATCATGGATCGATTCCTCCAACCAAGGATTGAAATATCGGCCGATACACCGATATATCGATATTTTCAATTGTCGACATCAATATTGGGGGGTAAGGCCATATCTTCCCTTGTATCGACGATATATCCCCGATAAGTGCGATATCCTCGATATTTTGCTGATATCCCCGATATTTCCCGATACCCTTAACATAACCCAAAACAAATTCAGAATTTTTGAAGGCAATTGAAGCAAATTAGAACCCAAAAATAGCTAATCCTTGCCCAGAACCCTATAATTTATTAATATGAAGAATTTATGCACAGTCCACTGCCCACATACCTCCAATCCATCTGAAGAGGACATGGCGATCAGTTTTGTATCTATGAGCATAGGAACTAGACCTAGTACTAACTTAAATGAATCTTATGATGGCTATGGTTATGTCATGTCTGATTATAGTAGAACTAGTTATGGAGCTCAAGATGATGAAACAGATTATGGACCTACTAGTTTGGTTAATCCTAACTATCCCATATATAGGAGGACATTAGGAAGCTCAAGAGAGACGTATGTGCACCATGTTCAACAGATGGCTTACAAAGTTGTTCCTCATTGTTTCAACCTCATAGGAGCTCTTCATTTATGTAGATGGACACTTATCTAAATTGTAATTCAATGTTTAAACAAACTAAGGATTTATGTATGGTTTATTCATTCTAATCAACATTTTATTTTCAAACTTCTAACGCGCATTACATACCACTTATATTTCATCATATGTATATCTTATTATTAGTAAATTTTGAGTTTTATTTGTTCAATACATTCATTGATAATGTAAATAACATCTATGAAAGTTTTACACCAAAATTATGTGTTTCAATGCCTATATCTATCATTTTTGTTGATTTTTTCCCGATACCTAAAACGATAACGATATATCCCCTGAAATATCCGTAAATTGGAGGCTCGATATTATCTACACGGCCGATATTTTAATCCTTGCCTCCAACACCCTTCGCATTTTGTCCAGCTCCACCAACCCATCATATTCATCCTCCCAAGGACGCTTCTCAACAGCTACCCCCTCTGTCCCCCCCCCCCCCCCCCCCCACACACACACACAGCGCTGGCGGCACCCTTCAACTTCTCGCTTGCTTGGCCTTGTCTCTCCTCTCCTTCAACTTTTGCTGCTTCTTCTTAAGATCCAAGGCCACCTTCGGTGAGCCCCCCACCGTGGCCACAGCTCTCGGCACCTCAGCCACTGCAACCACCACAACAACGTGGTTGTTAGATTGTACACAAAGGAAAACGTATGAAGGCATAAGAGGAGGACAAACACTTATTGCCTTGAAGCAGCCTTGACTCTAGCAGAAGCACTAGCGTCACAATCTTCCTCGCAGCCCGCCTCTCCTCAGAGATCACACTCCTAACAAACTCTATCTCCTCTTCTTCCTCCTTTGACACATGATTGCACTTCACTGAGCCTGCAAAGAAACAAAGATATTAGTCTTCAAACATTTGACATACATACAAATTCCGAAGGACACAACCAAAAAACAACACCAAACACCTATAGACTGAAAGTGAGCAGGCACGTGTCTGTTGACCGCTCTCTCTGGCCAACACTCCCAATCTTCAAAGGGAAAGAACCACTGGTTCCTTCATGTCTTTTGAGACATTGGTGGCTGCCTAATGAAGTACCCTCTCTCCTTCGCCTTTTGACAGTTCACCTGCACCCAGCCAAAGTTACCTTACTGCCTGGAGACAGAGTAGAGGTGCATGAACTGCTCAAAGGACAGCTCCTCTCACTTGGCCAACCTCCAGGCTATGTACACCCCATGCAAGATAATCCAAAAATTGGGGTTGTATTGCCACGGTGCATAGCCCAACCTCACCAGCATCATCTGCACCCAAGGGTGCAATGGCAGCCTCAAACCATTTTTGTAGATGGCTGAGAACACCATCACACATCCCTCGGGTGGGTACCTCACCGCTTCTGTGGGCGTTGGCAGCCTCAACTCCACACAATCTGGAATCTGGTCAACTTGTTCCTCTTCAGCAAAGGAACCCCCACTAGCACACTCACACCAGCAGAGGCCACCACTAATGTCCTAGACCCTGAAGCTTCCCCCCGCCCACTTGAACTAGTCTCTGATGCCTAAGTTATACCCAGGACCAGGTTGGCTACAACCTCTAGGGCGGCATAGTTCCTCTGCATCTCTCAATAAGCCTCTCCCCCAGAGCTAACAGATTGCTCCTCTTCCCCTGCCCTACCCTTCTCCATTATCACCCCTTCTACTCAGCCTTCTGACTCAGTACTTTCCTCACCACTCTCCACGTCTTCCCCCATTGAAGGCATGGTGACTTGGAGGACTTTGGCTCTCTCTCTCAGAGTTATCAGACATCTATAAACACAAAAATACAGAAACTAAGGCGTATGCGAAGAAACAAGGCCCTAAGCATGTTCTACGATGTTCATGCAAAGTTCATCTAAGTTCATATATGTTCTTCAAATATTCATACAAAACTCAACATAAACATGCACTTCGATCCAAAAATAGAAGAAAAAAGAGGCGGTACCTTGTTATCATCGCTGTGCATGACTGCTGGAAATTGCTTCACCGCAGAGACTCTCGCCGGAAATCGCTTAGCTCCTCCTCCCAAAATTTCGAAATTTTGCTAGTGTTCTCCCTTCTTCACCACCTCCTCCTTTTATACCTCGCAAAAATGCATTGGAATACGAACCATCCCAAGCGACGCCTCGATCCCTACAAAACCCTTTCAACTTCTGGACACGTGGCATTGCACAGTGGCATCACCCCTACTGTTCGGCACCCTTTGTGCCGAACGTGCAATGGGTTTCGCGAGCGACACGCCCGCTAACGTCACCCCTACCGTTCGGCACCCACCGTGCCGAACGTGTAGGTGTGGCGAGCGACATGTTTGCTGACATCACCCATTTCATTCGGTACCCCCCGTGCTGAATGTGCAGGTGTCTCACGAGCGAAACCCTCGCTGACGTCACCCCTACCGTTCGGCACTCCCTTGCCGAACGTACAAGCAGACTCGCGACAGCTCGCTGATGTCACGCATGCTGTTCGGCACCCCCCTTTACTGAACGCACCAGGGCCTCACACGACTCTCTTGCTGACGTCACACATGCCGTTCGACATCCTCTGTGCCGAATGTGCAAGGTGACTCGCTGACCCATTCGTGCCCAACGTTCGGCACCCCCTGTGCTGAACGTGCAAGGAGAATCGCTAACGTTATGCATGTCGTTCAACATCCTCCGTGCCGAACGTGCAAGGAGACTGGCTGAACCATTCGTGCCCAATGTTCAGCACCCCCCGTGCCGAACGTGCATGGAGAATCGTTGACGTCATGCATGCCGTTCAACATCCTCCGTGCCGAAAGTGCAAGGAGACTCGCTGACTCATTCGTGCCCAACCTTCAGCACCCCCCGTGCTGAACGTGTAAGGAGAATCGCTGACGTCACGCATGCCGTTCAACATCCTTCGTGCCGAACGTGCAAGGAGACTCGTTGACCCATTCATGCCCAATGTTCGGCACCCCCTTACCGTTCGACACCTTTCGTGTCGAACTTGCAAACCAGAATCTAGCGAGCGATTTCCTTCGGCATATAGTGCCCATCTTCGGCACCCTCTGTACCGAACCTACTTATGGTTCTCAAAAAAAAAAAGAAAAAAAAAAAGGAACCTCGCGAGGAAAACCATTGCAACCTGAGTGCCTTCTCGCTTCCGAACTTGGGGGACTCGGGGACTGTCCATGGCACCCGCCATGCTAATACGTTCGGTATGATCATGGGACATTTTTACTAGTTCCCAACCCAAAAGCCACTCCTAGATTGGTAACTTGGGGGACTCTACTTATACCATAATCAACCAAGTGTATTAAGCATCAAGCACACAGGCAAGCCCTTAGAAGACGAATGATATCATCTCCTTCTTAGCCTACTGTAGGAAGGCCCCCCCTTCTGAAGCGGTAAAACACCTGCCGAGGCTATCAATTACAGAACCTAGAGCTATGATACGTGTCACCTCCACAACAGTTTGCACAAAGTCCCACATCAAAACTTTGTGCAAAACTTCCGTTTTCACTTCCCTATAAATAGGGAATAGTGCCCAAGTAAAAAGGGTAACTATTTTCTCACCTTTACTATTACTCTGCCAAAGTTACCACATATAACTGACTTAAGCATCGGAGAGCCTTCAGCGGACACCACATCAGTGTCCGAAGCTTGATGATTGCTTCTTTGTCTTGTCTTCTGCAGGTTCCCCAAATACCGAAGGTCCTCACCTTCTCCCCTACTGAAGATCCAATACTCCCTACCTAAGTTGACCCTCTGAAAAAGAGCATTAACAGTATCCAACATCTTTTTTTTTTCTCTTTTTTTTGTTGTCAAGTACTATCCAACATCTCATTTATCCAATTCGAGTTTCCAATCCAAAGCAAACGACAAGATACGAAGTGTCGGTTTCTCAGACCACCCTCTAAGTTGGCCACGTGTCCGCACGCTTGCCGCTGGTGTCACTCTCTCCCCCACATCTAAAACCACCGTCACCATTCTTCACTATTGGCCTTGGAAATAGCACGTGACCCAAAACCACACCCCCTCCCCGCCTCTCTCTCTCTCTCTCTCTCTCTCTCTCTCTCTCTGTGTAACTTCAGATCATCGCTAGCCTACCACTCTCTCTCTCTCTCTCTCTCTCTCACACACACTATGTTTATCCTCTCTGGTTCGCCATCCACCACATTCTTCAGGCCTAGGGTTTCGTCTTCGTCTCTCTCCTCCTCCTCCTCCTCCACTTCTTCTTCTTCTTCTTCATTATCATCCTCTTCTAGGCTGTGTTTGGTCTCTCTGAGATCGAGTGCGCGAAAGAGCTCTGCTTGTCCTTGCCTGTTTTACTCCTTGAAGGTGAGTGCTATGGCGGAGCTGGTGAAGGACACGGAATCGTCTTTATCGCCCAGTCAGAATGCGCAGGGGAGGGAGACTAACCATTCTCGTACGTTTCTCAATACCACCACTGAAGAAGGTGAGATTCTTTGTCATTTCCGCTGTTTGGCTCCTGAGAAAATGCAAGAATGTTAGACTCATATTTTTGAATTGAAATGTTCCCCTTCTTGATAATTGAAATTGGTTGTCAAATTTATTTTTACGACCGACTTAAATTTCTGTATAAGACTTGAGTGGTGGTTGTCTATCCTTCCATTTCTTTTTGTTCAAAGCTTAATATTCATGAGCCTTTGTTGCATGATTCTTTTTGCATAGTAGATTCTTTCCTTCTTTGAGAGCCAAACTGTACTCTACTTCTGTGAAGTGCTAAAAAAGCAAATGAAGGTTAGTTTATTTCTTGATCACGTAGCATTTCTTTCTGTTTCCCAGGAGAAGAGCATGAACTTTTTGATATGTATGTTCTTTCCACTACTTTCGTTTTTGCTGCGTAGGAGAATATAGAAGTGTTTGCAATGTTACTTTTTCTTTTATTTTTAAACTTTCCTGAATGAGCTGAGTATTTCACTCGGAAAGAATTTTGTTCCCCCAACTTGGAAGTGATGAAAATTTCTTTCAATTTCCTTTAACTTTAATTGGATGACCAAGTGCAGTGGTTGGAGTTCTGTAAATGTGGAGTAATATGTATTTATTATACCACTTTACAAATCATAAAAAGATGGGGCTCCTTTATTTTTCCAACATTGGTAGTCTTCCATAGCAACTTTATTTAGTTCTTGAAGTTCCAATTAAGTGCTTTATGTACTCATTGTTCTGTTGGTGCTTTGGTAATAGCTGACCATATATGTGTTTGGTGCCTGATTTCTGCATGAATTAAATCTACGTAGGGGAGCGAGAGAGTTTTCTCAAGTAGGTTTTGGGAGAGGATGCATGTCTAATGTTTGTTATAAATTTGGAAATGTTGACAAAAAAGTTCGGGTTGCAGTAGCCATATTTATGTTGAGTGATACATGCATGAGGACCCAATGTTTCTTGTTGGGCATGTATATTTGCCAAGTGATGTACATTGTTTGATTGTCAATCCCTAGTACATATATTTCACTTTTTAAAACCTAGTATAGAATATGATATAAAAAGGCTTAGATACGCTATTTGTGTTTATGATGTCTTCAAATTGGATACCCATCTTATGTAACACTATTTTGCCTAGGTCTGTTATTGTTGCATTATGCACTAGGGCATGAAACTGTAGACTGGTTTATGTATATATCTGTGGATGTAGATGTAGATGAAGATGTAGACTAAGTTTGAGAAAAGGACAATAAGGAGAATGATAGTGTCCTATAGAAGGTATTTTATGGGATCTAGTTGTTACTTTAGGGTTGTAAACGCTTTGTGCAAATATGTATATATAGAATCTTTTGATATTCTGTTTTTAGGAAAAATGATTTATTTACAGAGGAGTTATAAAAGTTATGACAAATTTCTGGAATCTAATTAAAAACCCAAAAGTCTTAAATTACTCTGAATACTTTATTTCCTTATACACAGTTATTAGAAAATATTGGTTTTTCACTAGACATGAGTTGTCACCTTCACATCCAAAATCTTAAAAATTCCTTATTCAATGGTTGTTGCCTATTTTTGTGTGTTAAGCACCTTCCTTGTGTTTGTTTTCATATAGATTGTACATCTCATACCCATAGTTTGAATTGTTTGCATGTGCAACCCAGATTTTTTTCTTTGGATGAGTTATATTGGTAAGATATACTTACTCAATGGTTTCGCCGTTCCAAGTCCATGCTAATTAGATACCCATCAATGCGTGATATATGGACTCACCAATCTTGCATGATAAATGAAATGGGTTCACTAACCATATAAAATTTCCAATAATTCAAAGTGGTGCAAAAAAGACGTAAAAACTGAATGTGTGCGTTAAATGGTTAACCTTTCATCACGGGCTTGTGTTTCATGTAGGTAGAATTTTTGGCAGTACATATTATTAACTATTGTAAAGCCATATCAAGTGAACTTTCTGGCTGTTCTGAGACTGAAGATGTCCTGTGTAGTGATACTACCTATAGCGCATTGGTTCTGTATTATGCTTACCCACGATAAAATTCCTATGTTATATCCCCACCGTGGACCCAAAAAAGAGAGAAAAAAAAAAGAAAAAGAAAAGATAGATTACATATAACATAGATTAAAAGGAAAAGCTATTTGTGTGTTGTGTACGCATGTTTTATGCTTTATAAGCTATAAACTTATCCAAAGAAAAGGATGGTGCAAGTCCGTTGGAAGTCTACAGGGGATATTTGTTTATTCAAGTCCATAGATTCCGAATTTCTAAAATTGAAATGGCATACTTCATAGCCCTATGCGTTTATATATTAGGTAACTTATTTACACGTCTACATGCCTACATATACATATGCATAAGTACCTACATTTATACAGATACGTCATACTTTTTCTTTGGAGGGGCCAAAATTTACAAAATCATGTCTAATGTTCTATGAAATTACAAATTATTTGACCTATGATAATCAAACTTTCTACTAAAATGAAAGCCAATAACATCAACATTATGTTTTTTAGGAATGCGTTTGCGGTTTGATTGAGCTTGTTATCTGGAAAGAACAAAAGGAATACCCGAAGAACTCATTTCACGTATAGCCATTTACTTTAATTTAAAGTTTGATGTTTAACTGCTACCCTATCTAAGCAGTGTTCTTGAGCTGTGGAAGGGAATAGAAGAATATTTGAGGATAGGAAAGAAGGGTTGTTTTCAGTGTGGGACAAAGTAAGATTCCTTGTGTCCCTGTGGGCTTCATTATGGATGTCCCTTCTGGTTTAATTTACCAGGATTGGTCATCCATGCTGACTTAAGTAGTTTGGTTTATTTGGTTTCGGGTTTTGCTGTATTCCTGTTGGATTTCTTGTTCAGCCTGTTTTGTAACTTCTTTATTTAATAAATTGGTCATTTCCTATAAAAAAAAAAATGTACACACTACACACACACACATATGTACATAGATATAAATGCACACTGCTTTCATCTTTGGAGTGCTCTTGATTGTAAGGTGAAACAATTATTAGAAGTCCCTAGAAGAGTTATTTGCTTTCCTATTCTTTCATTTATATACTTTCATATTTTCCAATTGCAGTCTATAATTTTTTTACTAAGAAATTAACATTAATATACTAATAATGATGTTATATATATTTTGGCTGACCTGACTTCCACCAGGATGCTTGTAGTTCAACAAAAGGTCCAGCTTTAAATATTCTACATATTTTATCTTTGAGTAATGGGAGAGGGGACCAAGAGCTAGGCGGTCATTAGAATGCAGAAAATCTCCTTCATGAAGCTCTTGACTAATTTGAAATGTTCATTTGTAGAGCTGCTGTCTGCAATAAGGAAGGAAACAGAAGCTGGAAGGCTTCCCTCAAACGTTGCTTCGGGAATGGAAGAATTATATCAGAATTATAAAAATGCTGTAAACTTTTATTCTTAAGCTCATGCTTTACTATACATATTAGATTTGCTTCAGAAACTTTCAATTTTGAATTTATTTGACATGCATAAACATTTTGGCTCAGTTTCTTCTGAATGAAATTTGTGTAAAAGATACGGGCATGTGTAAATTTATTTATTTTTAATGATTTTAACATTTAAAATTGCCAAAATAAGAAGATTTAGTATTTTCTTCTCAGCAAAAGAAAACATTTTAGTGTAACCATATTATTTAGAGATGACAAAATAAGAATGACATATCATATAACCCACACAATTTAGAACTTGCTTGTGAAAAAGAGAGTATCATCCAACTTACTTGCTCAACTTACTTGCTAAAATATTTCTACTTAGAGATATTATATGTTTGCTGGTGAGTAGGATTTTTAATACTAAATTGAAGCAATGGGGACCCAATCTCGACTTACTACTACTTAAAGTGACCATGGGACTTACAATTGAATGAGAAGATAACATAGATTCAAATCACAAGCTAACATGCCATTTGTGTCTTAGTTATTTAGGGCCAAAAAAAGAATGTGATGTATTTTCTATCGGAAATCTAAACTGTTCAGTCGAAGCATCATGCTTACATGATCAAATAAGCTACTATATGACCACTGTGCCACTGACCAACATTTTACTCGTGGTTATTTGATTTCAAGCTTGTATATGAACCCTTGTAAACTTTCTAAACTATGAAAAGTAATCTTTCCTATGCTTCACTGGTTAACTCATCCTAGGGTATCTATATCACCTTCTTGAATGAAATGAACTTCATATATAATTTTTATGTACAAATATATAATCTCTATGTGCAGGGCACTTCTAGAGAGGATGCCCTTTTTTCCTTAGCAGACATGGAATACTGTGTTCAATAACGTGTTGTGTAGTGTTACTCTTGAATAATTGTCATTACGTATTATTGATTAGTCATTGACAGAGTATTGACATGTTATCAAATGTATTATTGTATGATATATTTTGAGGGATCCCTCAAATAACCTCAGATGCGTTAGATGCCCAGAGGTCATTTAATCTAACAGCTAAGAAACTCATTTTCTGTTTTGTAATTCTACGGTATCATGATTCAGATTCTCCAAAGTGGAAATCCCAAGGCAGATGAGATTGTGTTGTCCAATATGACTGCTGTATTAGATCGTGTATTCTTGGATATAGAGGTAATATTTGGTTTTTTATGCGTTATCGCACAGCTGCCATAGTTTCTGGTGTATCTATGGGTTATATCAGAAACCGCATTATCATTTTGTTTTCTTGTGTATGATATACAGTAATTTTTCAGGACCCATTTGTCTTCTCCCCATATCACAAAGCAATGCGAGAGCCTTTTGACTACTACACGTTTGGTCAAAACTATATTCGTCCTTTAGTTGATTTCAGGTGACTTGACAAGTTCCATTCTTTTACCATCTTCATCAGTTACTTTTGGTACATTGTAAGTGAGAATTAATGGATTTATCCATGTAGTCTGCTTTTTCTGAAAGTGAATGTACTGCTTATGCATTGGTTCATGAAGTCCATGGAGCCTTAAAATTGACAGGGTGATGGGTGATTTTTTATCCAACATGCTTCAGATCAATCAATCATGACACTGAAATTAATTAATTTAATTTGTGTGGGAATTTCTTTTATATACTAATTATATTGAAAATTGTAAATATTATTTATATCGTTTTCTATGATTCTTTAATTGCTCTTATACAACAAGTTAAAGACTAATGTGACTGATGTCTCTTTAAAAAAATTTGTTGTATTGAAGTGGCTGGAATTGTGAATGGTTCATCATTCCTCCACTCCAACTTGCAGTTGGATGGTTCAAACATAACTCTGAATTAGGGATGCAGGAGCGAAGTTCAAAGTCTTGTAAATGATAATTTTTCTAGTTTCCTATGCTTATTATGCAATTTTCTGAATGTTACTGTCTTTGACTCTCTGTGTCGCATGATTAATATATTAGGTGTCATAATTATGTCTCTAGAATTCCTAAGTGTATTAATGTGGATCTTTCCAGATTCATGTGCCAGTTACCCTATAAAAGGGGCTACTCTGTAAGCTTTTAAAATCAGTTAGTGAAAAAAGGAAGTTCTTGTGAATTCCTGCTTGTGTGTAAGGCATAGGTTGGCTTGGAGTGATTCCAAGGCACCTTCTGTGTGATGCCGGAATTTTCTAATTTGTTTACTGGACACCTTTTGTGCGATGCTAAAGGCCTGAGTGAGTCTGGATCTCTTTATTTTGCCTATCTCTTTTTGCTATCCTACATCAATTGGTTTGAACTTTGAAGGGTTATTCGGATCTGATGTAAGACTTTTAATTGGTTTCTGGGTTACAAAACATTGTGGTAGCTAATTGGTTAAGGTTTGACAAATTTGAAATAATGTGATGAAGTAAAATACTGTTGTGTTTGGAATAATATAAATTCTATATTGTAAGCAGGACTTGTGGTAGAATAACTTGTCCAAAGAGATAGGAGTTGTAGTATGCTAAGGTGTACAATTAGAGCATTGAATCAACTGATTGCTCACAATCCCATCAGAGGAATAAGAACCTGTAAATCATTTGTATGGACTGAGGATTAATACTTTTACCATCTTCATCAGTCATTTGTATGGTCTGAGCGTTAATACTTGTCATAATGTTCAGTGGAGAAGGCTTAGTGTATGTCTTTTGCCTCCTTAGCGTACCATTTGTAGAAGTGGAGTAGAGGATATTGATTTTTTTTTGGTCTGAGTAGAGGATATTGATTAGTTATTCCTAGATTGGACCATTGCACAAAGATTGTGGTATACGCTCTTCGAAGAGGTGAGACTGAGCTGAGTTGTACTGGCTTCTTCTGTACTTGTTGAGAAGCAAGGAAAATTTTTGTGGAGAGGTTGTGCAGTGACTGTCTTTTGGGTTTTTTTTCTCAAAACTAGCCCTTATAGAGCCTATTTGGAGTGAAAAACCCAAAACTAGCCACTTGTTATTTTCTAATTGGTTCATATAAAATTTTGACACACTAGGAACCAATTAGAAAGTGACAAGTGGCTAGTTTTGGGTTTTTCTCTCCAAATAGGCTCCGTATGAGTTTTTGTATAATATGTCATGCTAAAATGGGTTTTTGAATAAATATCTCATTTTATAAACCTTCCATCGTGTAATTTTTGGCTAAATCTGAAATCTACACTACGTCTTTTTACTGTTCCACATATTCTTGTGGAATAGAAAAATTCAATAATAAGGGTGTTCAATTACCAGGAAGAGTTTTTGCAAAAACTGGTTAACAGAGAATACTCAGATGAGAAAACAGAAATATAGATCACCACTCACATTTTCTATCTTCTTTGCTGTTTCTTGCTTTCATACAAGTTAGTTAATCTGAGTTATTTATCAGTTGAAACTATATTCATCATCTAACAATTCTATTCATATGGAGGTAATTTCGTCTTTTTTATGTCAATATAATATTATTTCCCTTGTGTGTTTTATCGTGTTGATGTCCTCAGCTCTGATGATTATACGTGCAGAAACTCATATGTTGGCAATATTTCTGTTTTCAAAGATATTGAAGAGAAGCTTCAACAGGTACGTTATCTGAGTATTGAGCTTTATTTCTTTTTTGGGTTGTGCGGTAACTACTAAATATTGTTGAATTGTGAAACGCTGTTACTTTCTAGCACCAAAATTACACTGAACTTTGTTCTTGTTTTGTTGTTTAAAAGTTATGTAGTGGCCTTACATATGCATGAGATGTAAATGCAAGTTTGGCAGTTCAAGTTTTGTACATATTTATGTTGAAGTCTTTTGGAACAGTGTAAAAACAATTGTTTTGAAAACAAAGTCATAGAGAGGGCATGCCAAGTGTAGAGTCAGTCAGTTCCTTTCTTGGGCTATGAAAATAATAACTATTCTTGGTGATTTTGGCACTAGATTAAGGCAATAGCACAGAAGAAAACTGATCTTTGTAGAATGGGATACAAGATTTGGGCTATAACTTCGTTTGGGTGCTAATATCTTAATTATGGTTGACCAGTAGTTGTCTTGTGCTTTTTGGTGGTGGTGTGATCCTGATGGTACTGTGGTATGCAGTATGCAGATGCCCTATTATCTTCATTAGTTTTGTTGTTGTGTCACTGATGATCAACGCCTGGTCATTTGGTCAGTAAGGGGATAAAATTTGAAAAATATTAATTAGTGTTTCATGAAGACACTCAGAGGTGACTCATGTGATGTAAGGCTTTTGGATTATGCATGCAGGGTCACAACATTTTTTTGATATCAAACCACCAAACTGAAGCAGATCCAGCTGTCATTGCCTTATTGCTTGAAACAACCAACTCATATCTTTCTGAGAACATGGTGAATCGCTATATCTTCATTCTAAGCATACAATGGAGACATGCTATTTTGTGCATTTTTAACTGTTTGCATAACCAAATTTTAGACTTTGTACTGCAGACCTACATAGCAGGAGATAGAGTTGTGACAGATCCTCTTTGTAAGCCCTTTAGCATGGGAAGGTAAAGTTCTTAGATAATGTTATGCAATTAATATGCAATGTTTTTGTTAGTTAAGTGATGAAATTCTCATTTTTCTCTTTCTTGCAGGAATCTGATATGTGTGTACTCGAAGAAGCACATGAATGATGTTCCTGAGCTTACTGAAATGAAAAGAAAAGCAAATACGCGGAGTTTGAAGGAAATGGCTTTGCTGTTGAGGTACCTCAGTTGTTTTGTTTGCCTATGCATGTTCAAAGTTGGCTTGATTATTATTAGTTGCTCTTCTTATTTTTGCTCATCATGGTCCATGGTGCTCCTACAATGTCAAGTTCTTTGTAGAAAGTGTTTTCCTTATTTGTTGTTGTTTCTTTCTTTTGTTTCCCCGGACAATGAACCCTGATCTCTTATTCCTTAATATCTTTGTTTCCTTTGCTCTTACATTGTTCTTTTCTTGTCTCTGTGAACCTTAGAGGGCATTATACTGTCCAGAACAAACTGAATTTTTTAAAGTACATCTCGTTGTTGTGAAAAGTAGCTAGTAACAAACTGGTGAGGAGCTATGCTGATTTTACTTGTTAGCATGCTACAATGCATAGCAACTCAAAGTGGTGCTGCCCTCGTTTCTCCATGCATCCTTCTGGTGCTTAATGGACACGTAACTCTGATTTTCTATGTTAGCATGTCAAAATAGAGGAATTGTATCAGCAGTGAGAATGAAGATACTTTTCGTTCTTGGGGCAAGATGCAGAGAGTGAAGGTTCATCAATGTGACTAATGCTGAATGGTATTGACACCTTTAGGTGGATCTGGTGGTAGGTTTGTCAAATAGGGTGAGGGGGCGTTGGGATGATTGTTTTAATTTAAATCACTACAGGAGGTGATTGCTAAGTTCAATGACTGATAAGGGAATAATTTACACTAAATCACAGTATTTAGTGGCCAGTGCCAGTGTTGGTAAGGCTTTGGAAGTATGGTACAACTGCTGTGCAACTGAGACAAAATACCAGTCTGGATTGGCAGCTTTAAAGTTGTCAGTGATAAATATGTAGAATACAAGGTAATATGTTAAAATGCAGATAAATTTCCCTGATATCTGAAGGTGTGGGTTAAGAGATTGTTCAGCTGTTTGCTCTTATTTGCATATTTGTGGCAGTGAAAGAAAATGGCCAGAAACAGAAAGAGTTGGGTTGTAAAAGTTTTCATTGTTAATGGCATAATGTACTTTACACTGGAATTTGTTCTTTTTGTTTTCTATCAGAAAACTTACAACTCTTTGAAGTAATCAAATCTATATGTGTTTTCATATGTTTTCTATTGCAGACTTGTAATCGAACATGTTTAAGTGCAGGGGTGGGTCGCAAATTGTATGGATTGCACCTAGTGGTGGAAGGGACCGGCCAGATCCTGTAACAGGAGAATGGTACCCAGTAAGCTCTTTCAACTTTATCATGCATGAGAAGTTGGATAATAAATATTTATGGATTTCTATTATTGATATATGTTATTTTTTATTTTCTCTAGTAATCTTTTTGTTAAAAGTTTTTATCTCGATAAGAGATTCATTGTTCCTGTGATGATTTTTATCATGCAATTGTCTCTATAGTGTTGCTACATAAGGTCGTAAATTTGCATCCATGTGTTGTAATTGTAAATTATGGATTCAGCTCAAGCAAACCATGTACTGAGCATGGATAGAACAGGGAGTCAACATCTCCAAAGGAAAGCATAAATAGATTGTGGATTATTTTGAACTACACTCCAGCATTTAAAATAATAATAATAATAATAATAATAATAATAATAATAATAATTTACTTAAGAAAATATTTACTAAATTTGGCATCAACTTAGTTGTGGAAGATGGGCAAGATAGGCTACAGTTGGTTAATGTTGGCATATGCTAAGAATTTACCAATATAGAGAAGCTTCCACTTATATTGCCAAGGATATGGAGTTGGTGCTGGTGCTTTATTAAGTTTTCTGCTTAGCTGCAATCATTTTTTATTATTATGGTTTCTCAATGTGGATATCAAGAAATCTTGTTAGAACCATATTTGAGAAAACCAATGACTCTATGTGATGTAGGATATGGGTGAATTGAGAATTTAGGTAGTTTAGCGGAAGTGAAAACAATGGAAAACAGAAAATAGAACGAACAAGGATAGGTTTGGAATCACTCCAGGGGTTTGGCTTCACACTAAGTGTTAAATAACCCGCTGCTAGATCTTGTTCTTTAATTGGCAATAGACTAAACTAGCAAATATTAGAAAACTTAGACACACACAAGAATTATACTGGTTCGGCAGAACTTTTGCCTACGTCTAGTTGTGAATTCCGATTAGAAAACTTAGTCTCTGGCTGTTTTTCCCTCCTCCTAAAATAAGCCTTGCCGCACCCTATTTATAGATATAGAGTTGGCTTATTGATGCAGGACGCATAGGACCTAAATTTATTAGTTTCCTAATGTATTTGTTAGTTTCCTAGATTCTCTAGTTTTCCCAATTCTAGTAGGATTTCTACTTTTCCAGATTTCCAGATGTCTACTTTTCCCAATTCTAGTAGGATTTCTACTTTTCCAGATTTCCAGATGTCTAGTTTTAAGTTTCCTATTTTATTTGGGTTAGGATTTCTGTTTCAGCAAGGGATTTTTATCCTATTATGTCTAGGTTTTAGTTTTCTATAAATAACCCCATGTAGTTCTTTAAAATTCAGATTTGAATGTTGAGTAAACCTTTTCCTAGAACTCTCTGATTTCGTCCCTTCGATCTATATTTCTTCTCCTCGATCTCCGATATTCTTCTTTGTTATACTGTTTCTGCCGTTTATCTCGTCTTTTCGATCTATATTTCTTCTCCTCGGTCTCTTATATTCTTCTATGTTCTATTGTTTAAGTGCTTAATCTAATACCTACGGGCTGTACTACATCAATTGGTATTCAGAGCCTCTTGCTCCGCCGCTATTACTCTGCTTTGTTGCCTCTCCTGGTCATCATGGCTCCCAACATCACCGTTGCCCATTTGGCTGACCAATTTCAGGAATTCAAGGCGAAAATTTCTACTGATGTCACCAATTTGGACAATCAGTTCGCCAAATTGATGGCTGATCAAAAGATTGAATTTTCGTCCATGTCCACAGATATTGCTAAGTTACAAGCTTCCGTGACGCTGCTTGTCAACCACATCTCAACCACGACTCCTGAACCATCCTCCACATCCGCTATTCTCTCAAGTTCGTCTACACCGTCTCTCCAGGCTGGTCTCCTTCCCAATCCGTCTAGGGATTCCAAGTTCCAAGGCCACCTAGGCCTTCCATCCTCTTTTGGGGGGACATCTCTGGTTCGGTCTAAACCAATTTTTTCCGCAGGATCTGCGTCTAAACCACATTATACCCAACATACAATGGGTACTCTGGTGGACGCCACTATCCCTCCCCCGCCACCCCGACCCAAAGAACAGAACGTCGTCCACAGAAACTTGGGTTTTGAGATTGCCCGTCATGCTAAGCCTACTGCTCCCGACTTTGATGGTCGCGGGGATCCTACTCTCTTTGTTGATTGGATATCGGCTATGGAAGATTATTTTGAATGGTATGATATGTCCGATGCACAACGGATTCGGTTCGCCAAACTCAAACTGGTAGGTGCCGCAAAGCAATACTGGAAGGCTACTGAGCACCATCTCCAACAACTCGGACAAATCCCTGTGATTTTATGGGATGAGATGAAATTGAAACTCCCGAGAACAATACCTTCCATCTTTTTATCGTCACCAATTGTTAGATCAATTATGGACTCTTTCCTAGGTACTTCAACAGTCCAAGACTATTATTCCCGCTTTGTGGAGCACAAATTGCGTTCTGCGTTGCAGGAAGAGCTTGCAGTTACAGTTTCTCGTTTTATTCATGGCCTCAGGAATGATCTCAAACACGAGGTAAGTAGGTCACGTCCGGATGTGTTGGAGGACGCCTATTGCCAAGCCTTGGGAGCTGAGACATATTTGTCGCCACAACATTCAGGATATTCTAGTCACCTTGCAACCGCCAACCAAACTCTTCCCACTACGGATATGCAGACGGGGTTTTCAGGACCATCTAACCCACCTGCACCACCACCTCACAAAGGACCGGCTGTTTCTACTAATGCTCGCATTGAATGTTTCCATTGCCATGCCAAAGGACATATTGCCTCTCGTTGTCCGCAGCGAACTTTAACTATCAACACTTCCCCTAGTGAGCTTTGTGAGATTGTGGAGCCTCTAGAAGCTGTCTATGATCCGGACATCGATGATTGCTGACCCTCGTCCCCTATTATTCATACATGTAGTCGGCATTGTCGTCATTAATTTACCTTTTGTGGTTGTTTACTCGTCGGAGTCGAGTTCTTTTCGCCGGGAGAGAATGATGCAGGACGCATAGGACCTAAATTTATTAGTTTCCTAATGTATTTGTTAATTTCCTAGATTCTCTAGTTTTCCCAATTCTAGTAGGATTTCTACTTTTCCAGATTTCCAGATGTCTAGTTTTAAGTTTCCTATTTTATTTGGGTTAGGATTTCTGTTTCAGCAAGGGATTTTTATCCTATCATGTCTAGGTTTTAGTTTTCTATAAATAACCCCATGTAGTTCTTTAAAATTCAGATTTGAATGTTGAGTAAACCTTTTCCTAGAACTCTCTGATTTCGTCCCTTCGATCTATATTTCCTCTCCTCGATCTCCGATATTCTTCTTTGTTCTACTGTTTCTGCCGTTTATCTCGTCTTTTGGATCTATATTTCTTCTCCTCGGTCTCTTATATTCTTCGATGTTCTATTGTTTAAGTGCTTAATCTAATACCTACGGGCTGTACTACATCACTTACATGTCCCAAGGCTGATTGAATTCCTATTCCTATTCCTAAGTGGATTAGGAAATTACAGTTATCCAAAACCAATAGACTTCTAGAAATCCAAACCTGAATTGAATAAGGAAAACTGAATTCTTTCCTAATCCCTCTAGGACAAGAATTGGTATACCTCTAATTTTCCTAAAACAATCCTAAACCAACTAGGACATATTTGACGAGCCAAAATCCTAACACTAAGTAGTCTACAATCTCTGGAAAATGAACTTTTCTTTATATCTCAACAACTCAACTCCATAATGAATTACATGAGAGGGGTATTTATAGCAAACTAAAACCTAGAGACAATGGGAGAAAAAATCCCTTGCTAAAACAGAAATTCTAACCTAAATAAAATAGGGAACTTAGAAATCCTACTAAAATCTGGAAAACTTAGAGAACAAGTTAGAAACTAAGCGGAGGAATCAAAAATTGCCAGATATAAAGACCAAATTAAATGACTTCCTCTTCCATCTCTTTCTTTTGTAAACCCTAATGGGTGTGACAAAGATGTCACTATGTATGAATTTCTTCATAATTGTTGGAACTTATGACGAGATAATTAAAATTACCAATGGCCTTTTAGTGTAATCTGTACCCAGCAAAATAGTTAGCCATGGAAGCCTTACAAATATAATTTTTTCATACATATTTTTCTTTAGAACACATTTTTAC
The DNA here is from genome assembly GCA_020521455.1 of Prunus kanzakura. NCBI lineage: Eukaryota > Viridiplantae > Streptophyta > Magnoliopsida > Rosales > Rosaceae > Prunus > Prunus kanzakura. The sequence continues at coordinate 4,010,674 of BPUM01000007.1, read as the reverse complement.
ATACTAAAGAAACTTATTGACTGGTCAGGCACCTTTTGATGCTTCCTCACTGGACAATCTAAGAAGGCTTGCTGAACATTCTGCTGCTCCAGGGCATATATATCCCTTAGCATTGTTGTGCCACAACATCATGCCTCCACCGATCCAGGTTTGTCGTCTCTGTTTTGGTCTTTCCTGTGCTACTTTTCCTGTTTTGTGATACAATTCTTTTCCAGGTGGAAAAAGAAATTGGAGAGAAGAGAATGATCTCCTTCCATGGTACTGGATTGTCGGTTGCCCCAGAAATCACCTTTTCTGATATTTCTGCTTCCTGTCAAAATCCTGAAGAGGTGTGTGCTGCATACACGTCTTCCACTTGCCTGGTTGATGTGGATGGTTCCTGTCATATGCATCTTGATCTTTACATTATTTTGCAACGAAAGATCTTATGTAATTTTGCCTTTGTCATATGCATATAAATAATGTCATCATACCATTTTACAGAACCGCCGAACAGTGTGGAAAACTTTTCTCCGCCTGTTTATTGGTGATGAACATTAGCAGTTAAGTAATAGTCATTTCCTTAGCAAGTCAACAATTATGTAATGACTGGTGCACAACCGGAATAGATCGGTCAACAATTTGTAATTGTTAAATCTCACCTTTATCCCTCGACTTTTGACCATTCTTACTCTGGTTCCTGAACTTCAAAACGTCCCAATTTTAGTCATCAAGCTATATTTATGCTACTAAAGGAAAAAAGCTGCATGCGGTTGAAAACATAACAGAAAAAGGTCGTGTTGATCACTAAAGCCCTAAAGCCTGAGAAATCCTGAGAATTTCGGCCTAGGTTTTAATTTTCAGATTTACAGGTCTTTTCAGTTTTAACTTCTGTTCGTTCCTTTTTTTCAGCTTGAGTGATCAAAATTACCTTGAATTAGTGGGGTCGTGTGTGACATATTAACTTTTTGAAGGGGATTAACTGACACTTTCTGTGATGGCCAAACTGGGACTTTGTAGAAGTTCAGGGACCAAAGTGCCACCAGTGTCAAAGTTCACGGCGCAAAATTGAAATTAGCTCTAATTGTTGTATAAACTTCTCTATTGTTTCTAAGTTTTCTGGCTGTTCTCTCTTGCAGGCTAAGGAGACATACACACAGGCTCTGTATAAAATTGTTACTGAACAGTACAATGTGCTCAAATCTGCTATACATTGCAAACAAGGGCTAAAGGCGTCTACGGCAAATGTTTCTTTGTCACAACCATGGAATTAGTCTATCTTTAAACATATTTGCCTTCTTACTTAGCTTTAATAATCAGGTACTTTCGCAGATCCTAAATTTTACATTTAAAATAGGACAATGATCCATTGCCTTCGTTTTCTTACATTAGTGAAACATATTTTTAACTCCGAAGAAATATACAAATCTTGGATAAGGAATCCATTCATGTATATTAATTAGAGCATATAAAACCTGTCATGAACTGGCTAAACAAATAAGTGTGCACTTGACTGCAGTGAAATGCATCTAGTTTTTAACTTTTCTATAAACGGGAAAAAGTTGGCTGGCAGCATGTTTTACAGCCTTCAAGAGTATCATGTTCATGAAATCCCTAAAACAGAATCTGGAAAATCAATGAAATGTAGAAACAAAGATTTTCTTAGCTGATTTTTGCTCATTATTCGTTAATACTTGTGCTCATTAGGGGGCAATTGAATTTATTCCAATCCACATTGGTGATTATCTTGTTCTTTTATTAACTAGATTTGTTTGAATCTTGCAGATTAGGACTTTACCTTAATTTTGCAAGTCCTGACCACAAAAGGCCACTGGTCCTTCCAACACAAGTATGCACTATGCCAAGAAGATTTAATTGAAGCTGATGACAAACATAAGTTCAACGTCGATTAGATGGAGATTCTTTTTGTTCATATGGTTTAGGCAAGAGCTGGATTCTTTGAAAATTTAAGCTGTCTCGCAAGGGTTCGGGTTTTAGGTGTATACTGTAGATATGGGGCCAGTTGTTGATGAGCAATGTAAATTGAACTTTAGATCTTATTTTTAAATCAATAGCTCGTTCTCTAGCACCTGAGAAGTCTTAAAAAGTTCAAGATATACAGCTGAGAGAATATTGGTGACTGCCTGCCAGAGGCAATTGCTGTCTCATGTTCAAATTTATGCTGTTTGTACTTGTTTCATCAAATATTCAAGGTTTTTTTTTTTCTTTATTCAACTTTTTATAAGACGTTATCAGCACAATATTTCTTTTCTTTTCAATTCTTTTATTAAGAGTTAAATGCTGCAATGATAATGCACAACTCGAATGGTATAATATTACGTGAATCGTTGCTCTTTATTATCCTTTTATTGGAAGTTATGATTCACTTACGCTGGCTTTAATTTCAAATTTCCTTTTTTTGAAACTCCTTATGTTTTTTAAGTTTTCACTATTTATTAGAAAATTACTGTGAAACTCCTTAGATAACCATTTTAATTTTAGTATTTAGTTTTCATTTTTTATTTTGTGTGCTAGAATATATAGGAAAAAGAGGGAGAATGGAAGTAAGATTGAGTGAAGATGGGATTGAGAGGGAAGATGAGAGGGGAGGATGGGAGGGAGGAATAACAAAAGTGAACAAAAACTGAAAATTGAAATCTATTTGAAACTGTTTTCATTTTTGTTACTCCTCTCTCTTATCCTCCCTTCTCATCCTCTCTCAATCTCATCTTTACTCTCACTCCCTATAAATACTCAGCCACAAAAAAAAAATAGCCCCGATCGAGCCACGGCAGTCGGCGACGACCACGCGTTAGTAGAAGATGTTACGGAAGTCGCTGAAGGACCAGCTTTAAGGCCGAATATGGCCACTTCATTAGAGGTCCAACAACTCATTTGTGCCATGCAGACTTCGAACAACCTCCACCTTCAGCGAATGCAAGAGATGGCCCAAACCATTGCCCAGATAATGGCACAAACGATGGCCACTTAAAATGCTCAAATCAATGAGAGGTTTCATTGATTGCTAGGCCAACAAAATGGCCAACCCCAACCTAATCCACTAGCTAGGGGCAACCCAGCCCCAGCGGTTAGTTCCGCTGATGGTTAACAATCTATACGCGGAGGCCAACCAATTCTAAGTGTTCCTGCCATATAATCAATTACGCCCACAAGCTCACCAAGGGGCCAGAGCCAATTTTGCTAGGCCTCATATCAACCATTTCATCGGAGTTGGTGGTTGGAAAAATCTCGGCGGAAATGCGAACAACCCGTTGCTAAGAAACCAAGCAATCGACCGAGGTGTGGTCGAACAAATGATTCATGATATGGTGCCCTATTCTAGGAGGATTGGTAGGCCAGTCTACCCGCGGCCATATCCGAAGCACTTTGATCAAAAGGAATTTCCAAGGGGTTTCAAGGTTCTAGATTTTGCACTATTTTCGGGAGATGGGCTTCAGTCGACCGTTGAACATATTGGCCAATTCACGGCTCAATGTGTAGAGATTGGGCATCCCAAGGCCTTGAAACTAAGGCTATTTCCGAGTAACCTCACGGGGCCAACTTCTCATGGCATGTCAAACTTCCACTAAACTCTGTCCCAAATTGTCAAGTCATGGAGCAAATCTTCCATGAGCAATTCTATCAGCCAGAGCCAGAAGTCTCGATGGCCAACTTGGTGAAGATAAGCTAGAAGCCAAATGAGTTGGTCCAAGAATACTTGGGGTGATTTAGAGAAGCAAGGGCTAGGTGCATGGTCAATATGCCGGAGCACGAGTTTGCAAAATTGGCCTAAGGAGGATTGTTGCTTGATCTCTGAAAGAAATTCAAAGGAATTGAGTTCTGCGACATTTATAATCTCCTACTTCGGGTGGACCAATATGAAGCCCTTTTAAAAGAGAAGCAATAAAAGGGGCGGCCCGCACCTTGGCTAACCTTTTATTGGGATTCAACCAAACCTTCCGGGCCTAAAACTATGGCGGTCCATGCGGTGGACATCGAGGATATAGACTCGGAAGAAAGGGATGATAAAGTTTTCTTAGAGGAAGAAGAGGAGTCGATCGAGGTAAACATGGCTGAGACTGTGGCCAAAGGGTCATATGTGTGCGAAGCTTTGTCTAAATCCTTCAAGGATCAAAGGTCGACAACGGCCCAAGTTTCCAAGTTTAGTGGAATCCTCCAAAAGGCGGTCGTAACAAAGTCCTACACGTTTGATATTTCTAAAGCCGAACAAATCTTCGACCAACTTTTGAAAGAAAATATCATAAAATTGTCTAATGATCATGATATTCCGCTTGTTAATGAACTTAGAAATAAAAATTATTGCAAGTTTCACAATGTGTGGTCTCATATGACTAACAATTATCTTGTTTTTCGGAATGCCGTGTAGGATCTCATTGATTGGAAGATCTTAAAATTTTTGGAGAAAGCTACAATGGGCGTCAACTAGAATCCTTCCCCAAATGCTCAAGCCAACATGGTGAATGCCAACTTCCCAAGGCCAAACCAACCTAAGCCAATGTTGGACTTGAGCGGCTAAGCGAAGGTTGCGGCGGAAAGAAAGGCAAGGGAGATTCCGGTGGACCCTAAGGTAAAAGGCAAGGCCAAAATGTACCTAGAGGTGGCCAAGGTTTCCGAGACAAAAGTTCCGACCAAGGAAGAACCTACAAAGGCGATTGTGCTATGGAGTTGATGCCAATGCAAGGCAACTCGAGGTGGTTCTGCCAAAAGAACCGACCAAGGGGTTGGTTAAGGAGCAAGTCAAAGATCAAGTCTAAGTGGGTAGACCTAGGAGTTTCAAAAGGAGTATGATCACAAGTCCGTAGAGAATTACGGCCCACAAAGCCCAAGGGGCGGGATGGAAGCAAGGCTGAACAAACGGCCATTACATGAATACCAAGATAGGTATGAGAGGCCGCGATATCAGCCTAAGAGGAGAAATCAACATGCCCTTCTAAGGTATGAAGACATTGATTCGCCAAACTCAAGCCAAAATACAAGCATGTGGATCTCAGTGGGTGAGGGCAAAAGCTGAGATGTGGCCGATGTATCAAGACCACGCCTAGCGAACGGTAGTAGTGTCCTAACTTTCAAGCAGGGATCCAAAACTTCCCCTAGTACCTTTGAGAAAGACTCAAACAAGAAGGGCTTAAAGGTAATATGCCACCACTTGCAAGGCAGAGTTGGAATGGGCGGACAAGAGGCAAACTTAACTTGACCGATTGGTCGAGCTCTGAGAGAAGCTTCAGTTGGAGGAAGTAAAAATACGTCGAGAATGGTTGAATGGCTTAGTCGTGGTAACGGCCTCGAAAGAGCCACTTTTGGAGTTGGAGGCACATTTGACAAGGGCTTTTGAGGCAAATAACTCCAAGGTTGAAGTTAGTGAGCCAACTAAGACGAGGGGTGATAAAACATCGAAGGTTGAGAAGACAAGGGTGGCTCAAACAAAAGTCAAGACTCCAATCACCAAGACCCCTGCCATGACTAAAGTGAGTCAGCCCACCAAGGTTGAGAAGAAAGAAGAGAATGACCAAAACATGGTCTAAGAAGCTAGGGGTGAGCTCCATATGATATTAAGTGAACCAAGGGCGGAAGAAGACCAAATTATGGTCGACGCTGAAACCAACAAAATAGAAAGAGAGGCCTAGCACATGGCCAAGGAAGAAGGTAAAAAGCCATTAGAAAACCCTGAAGGTTCGATGGCTGAAGACGAAGAGCTCTATGGAGATGATGAGGAATATGTTGATGATGAGTACCTAGTGGAACTTCCGGAGGAGAGTATGGAATACCTTGAGAGGGAACGCAAAGAAGAGATGGGCAAATTTGAGAACGAGTTGAAGGTGGGCAAGGTGAAAGTGAAGTTTGGAGACTTTGACGAGGTGAATGCCATGGTTGTCACACTCCCACTATTTTTCGAAGCTCAGTTGGGCCAACCCAATTATATGGACGGAGATGTCTTCGATGAGGTTGAGTCCATGGTCCAAATGAATGAGGCCAAAGAAATTGAGGTGGCCCAAGAAATTTCAAAGGAAGAGAATGGCCAGCCTCGCACCGTGGTGCCCAAAAGCGGAGGAGAAATTGCCAAAGAATGTGTGCTGTGAAATGCCCACCACGAAAATGTCCTCCCACCTTAAGCCCTTATATGTGGGCGCATATTTTGATGGAGTTTCGGTGAGCAAGGTCCTTGTAGATACGGGAGCAACGGTCAACGTCCTCTCGGCCTCAATCATGAGGAAGTTGAAGAAGGGTTCGAAAGGACTGATTCTTACTGTGATAACGATCAGCGGGTTCGTGGGAGACACCACGACTTCAAAAAGAATTATCTCACTTCAAGTTAGAGTGGGGCAAAAGGTTAGGATGCCGGCTTTCTTCGTGGTGGAGACAACGGCCCATTTCAATGCTCTATTGGGCAGGGATTGGATCCATGGAAGTATGTGTGTGCCCTCTACTTCATCAATTTTTGCAATTTTGGCATGAGGATGGAAGTGTAGAGACTGTCCAGACAAATGCACGACCCTTCATGGCTTCCACCAATTCTATAGAGGTAAAGGTTTATGAGGATGACAGCGGGCCTCTTTATTTTACAGGTTTAGATAGGAACGGGCGACCTGCGAGAGTCTCTGCCCAATAGTTGATAGACTTGGGGGCACATGATGCCCAAGCAGATAGGGAACGCCCCACGATGGCTGATTTTTTCTCTCTCAATGAGTGATACAACCATAGAGGAGAAGAAGAAGGCCGCAATGGAAGACACTTTGAGACGGCAATACTGTTTTTTATTCGAAAGAGCTGCTAAGCATGGGTCTACCGTTAACTTGGTGGAATTTCTTCATGAAGGTCCAGAAGATGATGCACTCGAAATCGAGGAAGTAGAGTTGGCACTAAGAGAGCTGGATGATTCGAATGCGGAATTCCAAGACCTTTTGTTGGAGATCAACTTGGCGACGGAAGACGACCATCGACTGATCTACATTAGTGGTCTAATGGAGCCAGAACTTCGAGCCAAGATGGAGGAACTTTTATGAGAGTTCAAGGTTGCTTTGCTTGGAATTACACCGAGATGCCCGGATTGAGTCGTGACCTGGTCGAGCATCGGTTACCAAAGGTGGAAGATTTTAAGCCCTTCCAGCAACCACCGTGCCAAATGTCGACGGAAGTAGAGTTACAAGTTAAGGAAGAAATTGTGAGGTTTATGAAATCCAAATTTATTAGGCCAGCTAGGTATGTAGAATGACTTTCAAATATTGTACCTGTAAATAAAAAAAGGGAGCAGTAAGAATGTGTGTTGATTTTTGCAATCTTAATCTTGCAACCCCTAAAGATGAATATCCCATGCCCATGGTTGACCTCTTAGTTGATGGGGCGGCCAAGCATGAAATTTTGTCCTTCATGGACGGGGCACTCTGGCTAGAACCACATTTTCATAGCTGAGGTGGATGTCAACAAGATAACCTTTAGATGCCCCGGCTCCATTGGAACCTTTGAATATGTGGTGATGCCCTTCGGCCTAAAGAACACCGCGGCCACATATCAACGGGCAATGAATGCCATTTTCCATGACACGATCGGTCGAAACTTAGAAGTTTACATCAACGATGTGCTTATAAAGTCGGAGTCCAGATTAGGTCATTTGGATGACATTCGATCGGACTTCGAGAGAATGTGGCGGCATCAATTGAAGATGAACCCAAAAAAGTATGCTTTCAGGGTGTCTACGAGAAATTTCTTAGGATTCTTGGTGCACCAAAGGGGAATTGAAATTGATAAAAATAAGGCTAATACTATCATTGACGAGCCCCCTCCAACTAATAAGAAATGTGTGCAAAGTTTATTGGGCCAAATTAACTTTCTCCGAAGGTTCATAGCCAATTCCGCGGGAAAAGTTGAGCCCTTCTCATCTTTGCTAAAACTCAAGGATGATAAGGAATTTCGATGAGAGGAGACTCACCAAAGGGTATTCGACGCCATTAAAGAGTATTTGGCCAAGCCTCTAGTGCTCATTCAACCAAGGTGGGGCTGACCCTTGAAATTGTATATTTCAGCCGCAAAGAACTCTATCAGAAGTCTGTTAGCCCAAGACAACAATGAGGAGAAAGAGCAAGCGGTATATAACCTTAGCCAAATTCTAACGGCCACCGAGAGAAAATAATCGCCAGTATAGAAACTTTGCTCAGCCTTATACTTCACCGCAACCAAGTTAAGGTATTACATGTTGCCCTCCGTGGTGCATGTAATCGCCAAGATAGATTTAATAAAACATATGCTCACTCGGCTGATCATTAGAGGGCGGATAGGAAAATGGATGATGGCATTGGCGGAGTTCACTTTCCGATACATGCCCCAACAACCCGTCAAGGGTCAAGCTTTGGCTGATTTCTTGGCGGCCCAACCTTGTGTTGAAATATAAGAGATGGATTTCCTCAAGGTCGGCACATTGAGGTGGTGCTCTATTTTGACGAGTCTTGAACATCAAACATGAGCAGGGCAGGTATTATCATTGAATCACCCCAATGATTCCGAACTCGTTATTCGCTTCAATTAGACTTTGACAATCAGGCTGAATATGAGGCCCTGATCATCGACTTGGAAATTGTGAAAGAGCTTGGGGTAAATAGTGTCGGTTATGGGAGATTCAATGTTGGTCCTAAAACAATTGTTTGATCGACTACAAGGTGACTAGCCAAGCTTTGCTTGGGTATCATGCCTCGCCAGCCGGTTGATGGAGGATTTTGATGAGGTGAGACTCACCCACCTACCAAGAGAGCATAACTCTCAGGTAAACACTATGGCCCAATTAGCATCAGGAGTGCAAATCTATGAGGGGCTCTCGGAGGAGCTTTTGAAAGTAGAGAAATGATCTCTCTCCTCCATCTTTGAAAGTGGGACTCCGGCGGAAGTTATTGTGTTAACCATAGCACCAGAGAATTGGAGGCACAACATTGTGCAATATTTGAAAACTTCAAATGGGTCACATAGCCAAAAAGTTTGGCGGATGGCACAATATTATGTGATAAGGGATAAGGTATTGTTCCGCATAGGTTCCGACGATTTGCTCATGAAATGTTTGGGCAAAAAGGAATAACTCGTAGCAATGACCGAGGTCCACAAAGGAATATGCGGTCCTCATCAAGCTGGCATCAAGATGAGGTGGCTTTTAAGGAGGCACAGTTATTATTATTGGCTGACCGTCCTTAAAGATTGCATTGACTACGCTAAAGGTTGCAAAGATTGTCAAAAGCACGGGCCAATCCAACATGTTCCAACTGGACTAATGAACCCCATTATCAAGGGTTGGGCAATGGATGTAATTGGCTAAATCCACCCAAAGTCATCCAAGGGCCATAAGTACATCTTAGTGGCCACCGATTTTTTCACAAAGTGGGTGGAGGAAGACCCACTCAATAAGGTTACCCAGGTCGAGGTTATAGAATTCATTAAGAAGAATATCATCAACTGATTCGGTCTACCCGAGTCCCTCATGACCGACCGAGAAATGGCTTTTATGGGTGAGGCCGTCCAGGCCGCCTCAAGGAATTAGGGATTTAGGATGGTTCAATCCACCTCATACAATCCCCAATCAAACGATCAAGTGGAGGCTAGTAATAAGGTGATAAAAGGGATTTTGGAGAAAATGATCGACAATAATCCCAAAGAATGACACTTTCTCCTCTTTAACGCTTTATGGGCGTACAGAACTTCGAAGAGGTACGCCACGTGAGCGACACCATTCACCCTCACCTACGGCCACGATGCAGTCCTACCATTTGAGATTTCAGCCAAATCTCTAAGGGTGGTCTGCCATGCCGAATGGAGTAAGGACGAATATGATCAATCCATGGCACAAGAGTTAGACGACCTCAACGAGGTTAGGTTAGGCGCTTTAGATGAATTGAAGGCCCAAAAAGAGGCGGTGACTCGAGCATATGAGAAGAGGACCAAGACCAAGAGTTTTGGGGTCAAAGATTTGGTATGGAAGACCATTCTTCCGATGGGATCAAAGGATCCAAAATTCAGCAAGTGGTCTCCAACTTGGGAAGGCCCATTTCTCGTCCACCAAGTCTTGGGGAAGGGGGCTTACAAGCTAAGTGACCAAAATGGTCGGCTCCATGACTCTCCCATCAATTGTCGAATTTTGAAAAAATATTACCCAATGGTTTGGGAAATGACAGGCATCATAGTGAATAATGATTTTTATTGGAAGAATGGGCATCATAAAAGGATCTCTTCCAAAAGATATCATATATATAGGTGGGCAAAAGTTTACTACAAAATAGGGTCAAGCAATGGCCTAAGTATCTACCAAAGGTTCAAGAAATAATAACTAAGCTAGTTCTACCACATTTGGTGACCAAATAAAAAGAAACTAGCTAAGTACAAAATGGGCCAACCAATGGCCATGTATGAACCTAAGCATCGGGGAACAGGGTGCAGAGGGCAGTCCTAAAGCTCTCCATCGCGCTATCTTTGATGGACAAGGTAGACTAAAATGTTAACTTCCTCGCCTGGTACGCTCCCACCACTGCAGCATCTGGTCGAAGTTGAGCCTTGAGAGACCTATTGCTCCAAACAATCTCGAAGACTTTGGCAACGAGGAGACCTTCCTCTCTTGAAGTTGCCTCACCTGTTCATCAATATCCGCGGCCTCATGTTGCATCTAGCGGGCAATCTCGATCTCCTTCCTCATGGTTGCACTACATGAGGTAATCCGCTGCTTCATGTCGTGGCATATCCTTTGCTCCTCCTAAAGAGAATGGTGGCGATGGGGAAACTTCTTCACTTGAACAAATAAAGAGGTGATCATAGCTACAGAGCGTGGATCTGGGAAAAAACTAGAGCTCACCAAAGTCTTAATGGCGGCTTTGAGCTTGTCTCTCTCATCCTCGTCCTCCAAGGACATGAGGTCTCCATCTCTGTATGACCGAAGTAGGGCCTCAACCCCAAAATTTCGTAGGGCCTAGCTGTGGTGGAGGAAGTAGCAAGGCGAGTGGAAGCCTCCGCCGAAGATATAGATGCATCCCATTGATCGAGGAAGTCAAAAATGTCACCAAAGGGCTGCAAGAAAAATAGGCATTATATTTTTTTTTCCTTTCAAGTAGGGAAAGTAAATTGCATATATATATATATATTTCCTTTTTCATACATGATCAGGGAATGGTAGAGGGGCTTCTTCATGAAGGACCATGGCTAAGCTTCTTCCATCCTCCGCCTATGGATGCATGATGATTTCGGTTGCATAAGAGTTATAATAATGGCCCATACATTTGAAATAAGTATAAAAGCGTTGGGACTTACCTCAAATTGGTGTTCAGGCAGAATAGTATCGACTACCAAGGCGGGAGCTCTCGAGGTCAAGATAAGGATGGGCTCAAGTGTTGCACTTCCGTCGGTGGGAATAGTGGAACGCGCATTGCTGTGACAATCGTATGGTAGACAGTGATGGCGGTAGACTCCACCATATCTGCCTAAAAAAGGACGATATAAGTTTTCTAACAAACAAAAAGCTTCGAAAAACATTAAGGGCAAGTAAGATCACTTGAAAGGTCGGGCCACTTCGGTGAGCCTTGAGAGGGCGAGTCGAGGGAGGGTCCGAACTTATGGCAAAGAGGCTGAAATTCAGCCTCAATGGCCGTCGTGTTGGCTGAAGAAAGTTCAGGACCAAAGATGGCCCACTGACATGTTCAAGCATTGAAAATAAGGAATTAGGGACAAGAGTAAAAGAAATTTTGAAAATACGAAATTTCAGTTAACCTAGGAATTCAGAATGTGAGGGAAGTCTTCCTCGGTCAGCACGGCCACAGGTTCCAGGACGTGATCCTCGGGCATGGGAATCATCTCAAGTAACTCCATGGAAACCACCTCCTGGTGCCCTGTGTTGTTGGCCTCAGCCAACTAAGTTTGAAAATTCCATAAGCATAAAAGAAGTAAAGGAAAATTCAAGTGACTAAGAAGATGAGGTTACCTCATCCTTGACCACCGGAGTCATGACTTGCGCCCCAATTCCTGTCTCAGGTGTGGAATGCTGAGTTTCCTATATTTTTGGGCTTAACGGTGAGTTTGGGCCCTTCAAAATTAATAAGTGAAAGTATGTAGAGATATAAGCTTACTGGAGCGGCAGACGAAGTAGTGGCCAATTGCTTGGCCCCGATCGAATGGGAAGAAGAAGGATGCTCAGCCGGCCTTGGGGAATCTGCAACAAGTTTAGTTTGGTTATAAATAAATAAGTAAATAAATAAGGGGGTGCAAGGCCAAACCTTGAGGTGAGAGGTTCCGCATAATTTTTCTGGGCCGAAGGAATGGTTGTGAGGGCAAAATATTTTCGACGGGGGTTTCTCTAAAAAGTTGGGGGGTTAAACTCTCAGAGGTGCCCATCAAAAAATTTAGAAAACTAGAATTAGCATCAGCGGGATTGGTGGAGCCTTCTCTTTCAATAATGTCGGCAGGAGGATTTTCTTTCTCGGCGGTGTCGGCTATGAGATTTCAGGGGTTAGGAAAAAAATGAAGATAGTCAAAATTAAGGAAAAAAAAAAACATCTTACCTTTTTCTTGGACTTTCTTCTTCTCTTTTTCTTGTTGATAGATCAATGAGCATGTGCAATGCCTTAAGATCCTATCTTCAATCTCCGAGCATGGTTGAAAAAACCAATTTGCCGAAATCTCTTTCCTCCAACTGATGAAAATATTAGAGTCACCGAACCGGGAATCTCTAATTGGAATACTGAAGGACTAAACCAAGTCTTGGTTGAAATCCATCAAGGTGGTGACTTCTTTTACCTCTTTAAATTCCACCCGCCAAGAGGAAAGTAGGTTGACAGAATCCATGGGTGGTATCGGGATGCTTTGTATAAAACCAAGTTGGTAGCCACCGGCGGTGGGATAATAGAGCTCACCACCACAATGATAGTTGTTACCTTTGTTCACCATTAGGCCGGATGGAAGATCTCGGCTGATGAGGATGGTCGCCCACATATTTTGCCTTTCCTCTTTTGTCTCTACCATAAGAAATGAGGAAAGATCCAAGGCTAGATAGTCTAGGAAATGGTGATCTAGGCAAATGCAAAGATGCTCCTTAGTCCTTTCCTGCCACTCATAAAAGAATCATAAGCAATCCTCAACATAATGCTTCCGACATGGGGCGTTGAGCAATGGCAGGCCCAAGAGCGTTTTATCGTTAGGGCAAACGTTGGTGGGACTCAGTTCCAGAAAATAGAGCTGGAGCCACAACTGAAAAATCCATATATGGCCAGAAGCATAATAATCCATGGGTTTAGCAATTACCTTGCGGAGCCCTCTATAAAGATAGGCAAGAAAGATAGGGCCCATGGCCACTTGATGGCCATCCACAAGTACTTCCGCCAGGGCTTGGAATTCCTTAGTAATCCTACCGGATCTTGGGCACGCCAAGAACTTGCACAACCACATTACAAGAAAATCCACATGCTCAGTGTAGGATACGCCATTAATGGAAAGGAGTTGGTGGGCTCTCCGCTATGGCCAAGATAAGCCTTCACCCAACTCCCGGAAGTCTTCTTCGACTTGTGGAAATTTAAGCCCACCTTGGCATCTGGAAGGTTGGTAGCTGAAAAATCATCTCCATGAGGACAAAGGCCTGCGATAGCGGCCAAGTCTAGCAAGTTGGGTGTCATCATCCTGAAGCGGAGCCACATGCAATTGGTGGATGAAGACCAAAAGCATAGCGCCATGAGGACTAGAGATCGGTCGCAAGGAAAGGGGCTTCCTGCACATAGGAGCAACATATCATATATTCTGATCTTCTTTCAATGATCCTTCAATTTTGGTTCTAAAATATGGAACCAATGATACCAATCAAATTTGCCTTTCACCGAACTTGAGTGGTCGGATTTCCCAGTGGTGGATGATGCTTTCTTTGATGGGGCTTCTTTAGTTGCGGCTGGATCCATTTTGAGGGGGGTTCCCATTGGCCAACCTATGAATGGCTTGTAGCTCTCCCAAACGGTTGCCCATGTAAAGTTTGAGAAGTAAGTTGGGTCGTTTCTCGGCTGCGTCACCCACACTTTTGCCACCTCCTCCGAATAGGCGGAGAAAAATGGGCCAAGGATATATTGGGCGGAGTTAGGGAAGGCATTGAGGAAGTAGGCAAATACTTGCTTACCCAAATCCTTGTCCATTGCCACTTTCATATCTTCAAAAAATTGGGTACTATCACTTGGAATGGATTCCATCCTACAAACATGAAGTAAGATTGAATCTAAGAAAAATATAGTGAAGAAAGTAAGATTCGAATCAAGAACGCAAAGAACATCATGGCACTATTCACACATTCAAGGTTTCAAGTCTAAACTTTTGAAGGCTGCAAATGCATCAAAATCATGCCAAAATCAACCAAGAATTAGTGCAACGTACCTAGAAATTTACAAATCTCAAACTTTGACGTCGATTCGGATGAATGCGGTGTGCGAAATGATGAATTTGAAGGAAAAGAGGATATGGGTTTTGATAGAAAACCTTCTAAAAACCTATGGCTATGGTGGAAGTGTTTTATGTGGAAACGAAAGAGAGCACTTAACCAATGAAGGTTGGTCAGAGTGGAAGGGGCTCTGGTTGCTTAAGCAAGTGGTCTCGGGTTCGAGCCCTTGTGGATGCAGAAAACTTTCTTGGGAGAGGTCCCCGCATATGCGCCTGACAGTACCTCGAAGGATTAGGCATGAGCCATGCCTTGGTTTACCTAGGGAAACCAAAAAAAAAAAAAAAAAAAAGAGCACTTAGGTATTTGTAATCCTAGGGTTTCTAACGGATAGGAAGTTCAAAAGTCCCTCCAATTTAATTAGTGTCTTCCTAAATTCCAACCCGATTCAAAATTTAATAACGTGCAAGGCAAGCAAAAAGTCCCAAACTTCCAAAATTGAAAAGTCCCGAGTTTCGATTTGCAAACCTCTACATCAATTCTGAGCTAAACAAGTCGAGGGGGCAATGTCTGGGGGTGGTGAAATTCCACTCAATCTGGGCACTTTTTGAAGACGCAAATGGCCGGGATGAAGACGAATGTCCCAGGGTGTGGAAATTTGGCTGCCCGGGGGTTAAAGCTTGGTAGTTGGATTTTTGGACCTAATCCGGCCAGAATCCAGGACAAAATACGGCCGGGTTTGGAGTTGGAGGCTTGAGTTGCAGTAGGGACAATGAGGCGTGACAGCTAGGCTGCACTCGAAGGCAACCGGGTTGATGGAGCTATGCGGTAGGATTTGGAGTTCTAGGGTTTCACAAGGAGGCGATCGAGGCATAGAAGCTTTCTGGCTGAGTGGAGATAGGCCTTGCGAGACGTGGCCGGGAGCTAGAGTGTTGCGGTCGGGCCTTGTTTGAATACGACTGGGCTTTATTCGAGATGGGGTTGGAGATTAGGATCGGGCTATGATTTGAGCGTGGCTGGAGATTTGAAGGAGGCCAGAAGTGCCCAAATGGTGTGCGGCCAGGTTTTTGAATGGAGGAGAGAGAGAGAGAGAGAGAGAGAGAGAGAGAGAGAGAGAGAGAGAGGTAAATAAATGCCAACATGCGGGTAAAGCTTTGAGGTCTTGTGAATATGCGGCTGGGTCCTATTTTATGTGAATGAATATGAATTTTATTATATATTATATGTAGCAAAAATGGGTGGCAATTTAAGAGAAAGGTCCAAGCCCAAGCCATGGATTCGAGCCCAGGATTTCTAGAGGATTATGTGCACATGACGGAGGCCTCATAAGAAAAGAAATCAAGGAGGTTGATAATAATTTAGAATGTTCCAAAGCAAGAAACAACCAAGTATGTCAGAATATCTTCATCAATGCAATCCCATGGATTTAGGGGGGCCTCAAAAGGAAAGAAATTTTAGAAGAGTTGACATTTGGCCATTCAATGGCTAGCCCATGGGCCAACGTACGCCCTATATAAACTTCACCAAATGAAGGTGGAACACACAACATCAGACAGACAAACCTATTTTTTGTCTCGCAATTTTCTTTTCCTAGACTTAGGATTTTACTTTTCAAGCATCTAGTGTAGCGAGTTCTTCCTTTTCCTAGTGTAAGTTTAAATTCGTGTTCAATTTATATTTTCTTGTCATTTAAATTCAAGTTTATTTCAATTGCTTTACTTTTTATTATTATCACATTTTAATTAAGTTTAATTTAGTTTATCATTCTTATCATTCTTATCGCTTTTAGTTTGTTCTTGCTTTATTTAAACGTACATTTAATTTAATCGCATGTTTTTCACTTAAAACCCTAAAAATCACAAAAAACATCCGTACGAAGCCTAACCATCATTGAGCCCGAGAAAGTGAAAGATCCTAGGCCAAGAGGAGGTTCTTTACTTGGTCGATCAATCGTTTGATTAGGAGTTAGAAGTGCGACATATCCATCTACTTACATTTCATTCAAGCCCAAATTCGTGACTTTGTGGTGGCACGCCCCGCACTCAAAAGAAGAAGGACCAAAAGTTTCGGGAAATAGGAAATAATTGAAATATTTCTTTGATTGAAAGAGTATTCTTCATATTTATTTATTATTCATAGAATACATTACACCACTAAAATCCAAGATAATTTCTAAATGAATATATTTTCTATTTCAATTTAAAAATTAAATTTTAAATTGAAATAGTGAAATTTAAAATAAAAAAGCTTTGACGAATGATCTATAATATAAAAAATTGTTTGTATTGTACTGTATTGTATAGGGTAGATAATAAATTAATTGGTGTGCATCTAATCCTGACATGCTCACACTTGAAGTACACCGTGGAGGTTACTTTGTTGATGGTTTATATATAGGAGGTATTGTACAATGGGTTGATTCGCAAGATGCAAATGAGGTGTCAATGCTTGAGTTATTTCAAGGGGATAAACACCTTGGTTATTACGAACAGAGCATTCAATACTATTACAAGCATAAGACAATTGAGTGGGTTGAAATTAAGGCAGTTAAGGATTATTTTGAATTTGGTGAAGTTGTTAAGGGAGGCAATTGTTTGTGTTCTACATAACTAAATTCCATCACATGGTCCTATTCCTACTTGTGAGGTTCAGTCCCCACTATGCTCTGTAAATGTTCAAAATGCTGAAGATTATGAAGATACTGCTCATGGATATGATGGTAATGAACAAACTACTCATGTTGACTTCATGGATGTTGAGATAGAGGAAGAATTTGGTGAGGTATAGGAAGAATATGGTGAAGTTGAGGGAAGCTTCTGTAGCAGAGCAAGATGGAGAGGATGAGCAAGACGGGGAGGATGAGGAAGAAGATGGTGATTTTATAGATAGTTAGTTTGAGCAAACTGATGAAGAGGACAACATGAATTTTCATAGGTATGTTGTAACTGAAGAGCAAGATGATAAGTATAAAGAACTAGGTGAGGTTGAGACTAATGATTATAATACATCAAACTGAGATACTTTGCATAGAGATAATGAAGATGAAGATGGCAAGAAGAGAGGTCATAGGCAACCAAAATTCAAGAAGTACAATAAACAACATGACTTGTTAGATCCAAAATTCCACTTGGGGATGGAGTTTCCTAATATACAGGAATGTATAAGGGTCATTAAGTACTATGTATACAGTCTTCTTCTCTCTAGCTCTTTTTGTTCCAATGAGTTGATTCACCTCTTCAACCGACAGATGACATGTATAGCACGATCAGATATTTTGGGGTCCTTCTAATCCTTCCAACCATAACCACTGCCATACTTCTCTTTACAACACACATATAACCTTCTCCCTGGACTATCAAACTAGCAAACAATTGTTTCAACCTCAATTCCACATTGACAGATACGCACCATATCATCCTCATTTAATAAAAGTGCTCGAACTCGATTTGGTTGAAGTTGCAAGTATGTTCCTATTTATCCTCTCTTCAAGTGCAGTTTCTTGTCTTGTTCATGAAATTGATGAACATAAGCAGAATGAAAAGGTTAGAATGCCTACAAATGAGGTTGGGTTCTATCATAAAGAGGTGGATTTTGGCGCGAACTAAAAGAGGAAAATTAGGAAACATAAGGGAAAGGGGTTTGAGGATTAAAAGGACGAGATTACCCTCAAAGTGGACGCACATGCCATTCACGGACACTTGGATGGAATTGTGTAAAAGCTAACAGCAAGGGCAAAAGCAGTGAAAAAACTTAATATGAGGGCTAAATTGGCTGAAAAAATAATTCATTCAATAGTCGAAATAGCTCAAGGGGCATTCAGTAGTTTACCCTATTATGCCTTGATTTGCTAGTTTAGTCCTTCCTATCAAACAAGCCCCTAGGCTAGTCCAGTTTAAGTCAAAATGAATGTTTTCCTACTCTAACTAGGCGTTTGTCACATGCAAGAAAGGTTAACATATCAAATTTTGGAAAAATCTTAGGTGGAAAAGTCAAAGTCATCTCAAAAAAGTCAAAGCAACACATCATCATATGATGACATCATCTGTCATTTAACCATGCGAAGTCATCAAGCAAGTCCATGTAAGTTTCCTAAGAATCCCTGAAAAGTCAAAACCTAATCATAGAAGGATAAGGGAAAGAAAAGAAAAATAGTCGTCCTTGAGGAAAAGGACTATGTCTAGGTAAACTTTTTAGTTCTTATGTTTTAAGTTTAATTGTGTCGTTTTCTTTTACTATGTCTAGCTAAACTTCTTAGTTAAAGGCTAGGAGCATGCACAAATTGTATTATTTGTGGGTTTTAGATACTAAGTTATTAAATCCCAAGTTTGATTGATGAATTCTTAATTTTTGCTTTAGTTAGTACTAGTTGTTGAATTCTTTTGATTGGCCACCATTAGAGTTTTGCATCTAGTGTATTCAATGTGTTGTGTGCAATGGTACCAATAAGTTGCATGTTTCAATTAGCTTTTTGAGATTGAGGATTGTAAATGTATACAAGTCTAAATCGAGACATTGACGTTTGTATGAATTCTTCATTTTTATTGATTTTACTGAGTTTCTAGTGTTTAATTTATGCTTCACCATAAGTAAATTGCTTCTATAAATATTTGATTTTATGCTAGTCCAAGGATAGAAATCATACTCTAGGAAACCTTGGCATAAGTGTTGGACCAAAGGGTTAAGGAATCTTCATCAATTAACTTGTGAATTTGTTAGCTTGCATCTAAGAACTTGGATAAGAGAATTAGTGGTTGATTATGATGCCTTCATAATCAATTTAAAATCCTACCTTGTTTGATGGTTTGTTTTGTTTCAATCACGTCTTAATTTAATTGTTAGGTTAGATTTAAATTAGGTTGCACCCTCCATATTTACTTGCTTAATTGTGAAATGTTTGGTTTCTTGTTTGTTAATTTAGTTGAGTCTTCAATTGAAAATCCATAAAAGAATCTTAAGTTGAACCAGGTTAAAGAAACTAAAATCAATAACTAATTTTCGCAAGAACAATACTCGTATTTGCATGACATTATACTATAAACGGATTCATGCACTTTTGAGTTTGAATTCGAATTAAATTAATCTATTATCACGAGTAGTTTAAACACATATGAGTAGTTATTGTAATAAGTTGTATAACGTTTGCTACCTCACTATTTTAACGTCTACAGAAATACTTCCATATCCGGAGTGTTTAGCCCCTTATTCCTATAGCACACATCACACTGCACAAATACATGTCCATCTCCATTTTCTGACATTGGTTATAGCTTTGCCTATTTTTTCAATTTTTTATATAAAAATTATGATGTGTTTTGTTCTTTGCAAGAAGTTTCCAATAAGAGTGTTGCTAAACGAACCCTAAAATTAACTGAGTACACCCTACTATCAAACTATTTTTTGAATTACTAATTTACCCTAATATAAAATGACCAAAAAGGATATATTGAATTGTGTACCCCAATATGTACATCATCCTTAAGACTTGACGCATGTCCATTGTTATAACTATGGTGAACTCTTTAATTTTAATCTTTTAAAGTATTTAAAACCAAAAATAAAATAAAATTTTAAAAAGAGAAAAAAAGCTCTCTCTCCTTCCCGACCCACCCCACTCTGAGACGAGTTGAGATATGCTGTCCCCAAATTCCCAAACTACCAAATCTCCCTAAATTAGATTGAAAAACCCACACCTCTCTCGAAAGATTGAAGACAATATATTTAATTAAGAATTAAAATCTTTGTTTTACTGCTTGAGCTTTTGAACCCATGCCTTCAAACAAATTGACCTAATTTTTAACATACAACTCGGAATCCAGGAGAAGTGTATTAATCCCAGTTGATTTTTGTATGCATAAAACTTAAACAATCAATAACACAAACCAGGTGGTGGTGGTCGCACATGAGAGAGATAAAAGAAGAAGAAGAAGAAGAAGAAGCAGGAGAGAGAGAGAGAGAGAGAGAGAGAGAGAGAGAGAGAGAGAGAGTTTTGTTAAAATATTATTTTATTATTATTTTACTTTATTTGTTTATTTTAAATACTTTAAAAGATTAAAAATTAAAGAGTGTACCATGGGTATTTTTGGTAGTTAAATAGAGTGTACTTAATTAATTCTACATTTTAATTTAAAAATTAGGGTGTACTTAGATCGTAGGGTGTACTCAGTTAATTTTAGGGTTCGTTACTCTTCCAATAAAGGTGTCTTAATTTTCTTTATTGTCTTAATTTTCTTTCCGGGATTTTATCACGAATAGTCCTAACTTTCAAACTTTCAAATTATTCAATGTAATCCTTAATCTATGGCACAAGCACCAGATCAAAGCACCAATACTTAAACTTCTTCAAATTATACCGATTCTCCCGAGCAAAAAATAAAATTAAAAATTATACCGATTCTCGGTTTTTCTTTCTTTACAAGACAAGAAAAATTCAACACAAACGAAAAAATGACCAAACTGAGCAATGAACAAGTCAAAGTTGAGGAGGCAAATCCTAGCACTTGTAATTAGAAGCTAAGCCAACTCGACTGATTAAGGATTCAAATATAATCAATGAATGAAATTTATCCAGTAAACTATGATCCAACATTAAATAGTGCACATAAAAAGTGAACGCAACATGTGGGAGCCAGAAAAAAAAAATACGCAAAACTTTCTCAACTGTAGTAATATATTAATTTGACAAGCCAATGAGTGCAGAGCAAGCATCCGTGACTAACAAAATTGACCATCAAATAAGAAAAGGCAATCTGTCACTCTTATTCGATCAAAATACATAACACTCATATCAATCAATCTCCTCCGAGGGGGCGCCGGATGAATCTTACTCACTACTTCAATGTTGAAAATACAGGTTCCTGTACTGCCTTTTTGATAAAACTTGCTACATTTTACTCACATAAAATCATAGTCATCGAGCGGATCATAGCCATCAACAGCTATATCATCATCCGGCTTATCAACATGTAGCTGCTTTTTCTTGGCACCTGCAAACAAGAAAATCAAGTAACAAACACCAGTGAGAAGTTATATAAATCTGTAGTCTTGCAGTCTCATAATAGGTAGATCTACTTAACTATAGAAAATAACACTTGAAATCAGACGCATTCAACTCTCTGATTACACAAATCTTTAGCTGTTTTCATTCTTTGGTGACACCTACACCCAAAAGCCAAAATTCAACATGCAAAGCCTGACAGCTGCTTTGACCAATACCCTTCACACAAGTTTATGCACTCTACACGAGTTAGGCATTTTCCAACTCGTTACTTTCTGAGTTCCACAATACTAAGAGGCTCTGGCTGATGCTTCTCAAAACAAAACCCAATAGTGCATTTCAGTTTCCTTCTTTTTTCTTTTCTCAACATGCAGGACATTCTTCAAAATTATTTTAAAACATTCAAACATCAACACTTGATTTTCCTTTAAGTTCCAATATACTTGCATTCTTTTTCCTTTATAGAATCAAATATCATAACTATAACTGAAATGAAGCATGACAAATTCTGTTCTTAAAAAAGAACGAAGTAGGCTAAAGATGTGCACCTGTCTTCTTTTTACCAGCATTTGCTTCCTTTTCTGCTTTTATCTTCTCATTTGCAATTGCCGTAATAGAAGATGCAACATCTTTTGCATCTGCTCCTTTTAAAGAAGTCATTGACAGTCTCATTACTGCCTTCAGAAGACCAATATAATGGAAACTTTTCTGTAATGAAATTAAAAAGGAAAAAGCATAAAATCTCCATAAACAAGTTTGAGAATTATTCAACCTTTATTCAAAAGGGAAGTACAAATAACACACCTCAAATGGACGAAGTTTATGCGAAATAAGTTCTGCATATTCCAGGAAGTCACTTTCAGATTTGGGAATGAAATTATCAATGGTTTTGTCATCACCTCTACTAGAAAACAGTTCCTTGGTGGACTTGTAGTCTGCTTCTTCCACCAGCCTGTGACAGAGGAAAGCTTCAGTCAGAACCGACAGAGACCTCCAGCCTTGGTGGACTTTCGTGTACTAGGTTTAGGCTTTTGGTGTATTCAACATGTAATTGTTCGATCACTTGTAACAAATAATGTTTTCACTGATAAATTATTGACAAATTTTGAACCACCTGGTTCCACATCCAACGCATACAGTACAAATGAAAATTCAGGAAAAAGAAAATCCAATAGAGGCCAGATCACAGAACACAGCCTAAGGTGGACAGATGAATGAACCTTTTAAAGACAACATAAGACACCATACAGAAAGGGTGCCCAAACTAATGATTCTATCACATAGGCACTATTACTATCAACATATCAAAACAATGAATTAGAAAAACAGAAGAAACAAATTTGCATAACTTTTTAAACAAAATTTGACCTAGGCAATAAATGGGCATCACCATCATTTAGTAAGGCTTAATGACTAGTCCAGATCCTCTGTTCCTAAAATCTCTGTACCTCTCTCTGTCCCTTGCCTAATATTTCGATGCCTGTCCACTAACTTAGCTGCCCTCTAACTCTCTGTCATTGGACTTCTTAATAACATACTTCATGTTGACTGGGCTACCAAGCATCCTTCTGGATATGGTTACAGAAGAACACTTTCTTACCATTATAAGCCAATAGTTGAACCAAGTATCTATTTAAATTAAGTTCCGACATTCAGTATGAACAAATCAAAGTTCTGAAGTGATTACATAACATAGCCTGTACTTCCACTCGAGATTCATAATAAGTACCAATCTGGGAATAATAGTACCAAACACAAGTGCTTCAGACGTGCAGGCATTCCTCTAAAAGGCAAAACCTCCCAAAAAGCATAAGCCTTTTTCATGAAGCGATTACATTGTCCCTTCAAGGCATTGAATTTTGAGCTAATTCCTCAGAGATCTACGGCTTTTAGGAGTTTATTTTATTTTATTTTTAAATTTCAACATAACAAACAATGTGGTTTGCGTGGGACTTTAAACAGACTAAAAAATAAAAGTTAAAAGAACCAGTATATCCCTTTCTTCCTCCTAAGCGTAGCTACAGACTGGGCTAGCCACACCTCAGAGGATTGCTGGTCTTAAAGCAAGCATTTCCCAGTTCCATAGAGCATCAACCTAAATTACAGGTCAGCTCAAATGAACTGAACTTAACCATGAGCTGGGGGAGATATGAATATGACTTGTCAGTTTATATGACCAGCAATACTCTGAGATGATTTAGGTATGCACTGCATGCTACTGTGTGTAAAACAGCAACTTCCATTTCTAGAACACATATTACCTCAATATTTAAAAATATGTAATAACAGAGAGAATAATAGAGGTTAACTGTTCACTCTCACCTTTGTTGGCGAAGTTTCTCAGCAACGGGATCTAGTGGCTCTTCTTGTTCTACTTCAACAGTTTTTCCTTTCTTTTCAGTAGCTTTTGTTGCAGGTTTCTTGGGAGTCTTTTCAGCAGGTGGCTTTGTTGCAGGTTCCTGGCCACCATCAAAATAACAAATTATCAAGGATAATCATTATTATAAAGGACAAACAGATTTTCCATTAACCTAAAAGATCAAAAACAAAATACAATCAATATGATGATGCATGCTGAGCATTACTCCAACCTGATTGGTCAAATCCTTCCAACTTAATGACAGCACATCAGCCTGCTCGCTATAGTTTGTGGACAGATTCAAAATATGCTCACAACAATGTGCATACCAAGTAAGTATTTCAAAATTTGTTTTATAAAGACAAATATTGGAAAACAATTCTTTAATATCATTTTAATTTTGTTGCCAACTAAAAAAAGGTTAACGAATAATTCCAATTCTTCTGTGATGGGAGATACAATGCGATACACTTCCACAAGTGATTTCTAGCTTTGTTTGCATCCATGGTATTTGCACCTATTACTTTGTTCAATAGAAACTCTATTTAAATCAGAAAAACAACAGATACACTTGGCATTACCAATTTGCGAAATGGAATCACTGATCAGTGCTCAGTGCTCAAAGTGTTCCATTCCAGTCAACACACGGAAAACAAAAACGCTTTGTATCATCTTGACCAGTTACAAATTTTATTTACCCTGCTAGTATTGCTGCCCCTTCTCTAAGTAAAGCTAAAGTCTCTCCTTCAGCTAGAATGTACATTTAATTAACTGGAGTACCAAGCACAGCTTTTCTCCTGACCATATAACATTATGATCCAAATCTTATTCATCTAATAGACTAGCACCTGCATTATTTAAATCGTGAAATCTTGTCATACCAAACCACTAGATATGACCTAAATTAGTCAATCTCACTTTCATTAGTAAAGGGGAAATAAATCCAAATGTTGAAATGTATGAAATCATTGCATAAAGGAGGTCGACCTCTTTCTGTAGGACAATAGCGTTAAACCCTTTGCTTAAAACTAGTTATCTCTATTTTCAATTGAGGGCAAGAAAGAGAAATAACGAGCAATGACTAGACAATATAGGCAAACACAATACAAAGTGAAATTATATGGTTTGCGACCAGTCAAGGGCATCCAGCAGAAATCACGTTCCTGATATTGTTCTTTTTCTTTGTTAATTATTTCTTAAACAACACTCTTAAATATTCAAAAATATGGGACCCATATAATCTCAAATTTCAATTCTGATGTCTTTCATCACCACTTATATACGCAAATCCATATTGAAGGTCTCACATCAAAAAACAAACAATCAAGCTGCCTATTTTCCCCAGCAGATTAGCTAGTTTCCTCAACCAAGAAATATTAACCATCAGTCAATGATTGTGATAAACAGGAAAAATAAAACCCTTTCAGAAACTAAACAAAATAATAAGATCTTAACGATGCTATCAATTATACCAGAGGAGCAGGTTCATCAAAATCCTCCCATGAGTCCTTAATATCATTTTCATCCACATCTTCGTCGTCCCAATTACGTATCGGTTGGTCCTTAGAAAGAAGAGCCGGAATTTTCTCATCCTCTGAAGCAGGAAAAAAAGAAAGCCAGCTTTATAAACAAAATAACACGCCAGTTGAATAAATAGTAAATGGAATTTTGCTTCAAAGTTTAAGAAAAAGAACAACTCTGGACAAATATTCATTAGGAAAACTTACGGTAAATACCAAACTTAATAATTAAATAACAAAAAACCTTACCACAATTATAATATTAAAAAATAAAAACAAAAAAAAATATATAGAAAAATTAAAGGAAGAAAAAAACCCACATGCGCATGGTAAATCTTAAACAGAGCAAGCAGTATTACATAGAATTTGACACACATGAATAAGATAGATATAGAGCAAGCAGTATTACCCCAGTCCTCCATCTAATTTTGCAATTCTTAAATCAATTTACGGATTTTCTGACGAACCAAAGAATTATCCTGCACATCAAGACATGTCAACATCCATCATCAGACATCAGAAACAATTGATAAATTAAAAACAATTGAATAAAAACCCCAAACGAACTTTAGGGGTTTTGCTGAAACCGTCAATGATTTTAGGGTTTAGCAGGGCAAATCCAGAAACAAAATTGAAAATTTCTGAGCAAAATTTAATTATAAGGAACAAACTATGAGCAAAGCCAGAGGGAATTGATTAAGCTTACAGAGTGAAGATCATAACTACTCAAAACAGATTAGAAAGGCGAAGTAAAAGTAGGAGAATACTCGATCTAGATGAAAGGGAATTTTACCTAAAATACGCAGTTGATCGGAGCTGAAGAAACCCCTCTACGGCTCTATCTCTGAAACCCTAACTTTCTCTCTCTCTCTCTGTCTCTCTCTCCAGTATTCTTCTTCTGCGGACAGTGTGCCCGAATCACTCAACGACAACTAAAAAAGGCCCAGGAGCGTTTTCCTTATACCCTTATCTTTAATCGTGTCGATGGGTCGTTTCGTTTGGGTTTTTGGTCAAAATTGGCTCTTTTCGGTTCGGGTTGAGAGATTGGGCTCTAAATGGACGAGCAATCTAGAATTTCGTAGGTTGAGTTACTTAGGGAGTGTATTTAATTGAGATTTTAATAGATTATTTTGAAGTTTAAAAGTCCAATAGTGTTCAATTAGGATTTTTAAGGCATCAATAATAGTACGTATTCAATTAGAATTTTTAAGTAGTTGTTGAGGCCCGAAAAATCTATAGTTGGGCCTGAATAAATTCTCAGCCCAATGCATCGCCTTATTAGGAAAAGGCACGGGTTGGAACACACGAGAGCCCTTCACACGCAAGCCACAATCTACGTGTCATGCCAAATAAATAATTTTTCATGCTAAGATAAGGTAATAAAATACACCTGCTTTACAAGCCCACACTAAATAAGTATTGTGTTCCTCTTCAAGGACAATAAAATTAAAGCATGCCAAGCGACATGCCATGCCAAGTGGGAAATTATTACTTCACGCCCAACCACACTACAAACCCAAGTGGGCCCAAGCTACTCAAATGCACGGGGCTTGCTTGAGTAGGTTGTGGTATGGATGGTGATAAGTTGTCATGAGGCCCATTGGTGGGCCAAGAAATGGAAGTCCTGGGTTGCTTGGGAGCCTCGTAACTCAAGTCCATTTCTTAGGCCCAAACGTGGGTAAGCACAAGGGAGAAAATAGCTCATTACTTCAACCACAATAGCCCAACCAAGATGGCCCAACACTTGATAAGGATAGCCCATTTATTTAATAAATCATATTGTTGTTTTGAGAGGCCCATACAATTAGGATAAGAAGCAAAAAGTGCTGCTATTTCCACCCACCTGTCCTATTTTCACACCCACCTTATTTTCAAAATTTCAAAATAAATTTATCCCTTTGTAAAATGACTTTTAAAGACCCAAGGAAAAAACTATTTTAAATCATTTCAAATAAAACAATAAACTAAAATAAAAATAAAACAACATTTTTTCATTATGTTAGATTTGGTGGCAACGGTGAAATGAATATGTGTTCCTCGTTTCCTTTTATTTTTCGATTCTTTTCTGTGGTCTCATTTTTTGTTGGTTTTGGTTGCTTTTAAAAAAATAATAATAATAAATCAAGTGTTGTGGATGCTTTATCCACCCTTTTAGTACAATCATTTCTCTTTTGAAAAAACTCACTTGGTGTATGAGATTAAAGCCTCTTCCTCTTCTTCTTTACAATTTTTTTCTTTCTAGATTTTTGTTTCTGTTTTTTTTTTATCTTTTGAATTCATGGTGAATTAGTGTCTTCTTATTTGGGTTATTTGTCTATGACAAATTGATATAAGACTATAGGTGAATTCGCTTTTTTTTTTTGGGTATTAATTGTGGCTTCGTCTTGCAACTCCGACCCTCATCCCCAATTTTGCGCAAAGGTTGAAGAAGCTCTGCACAAATAACAAAGTATTTTTGAGAATTTTGCTCAAGCCATGGTGGAGGAGTGTGAAGAGGAGGGGGAGGGGAGGGGTTGGTGGCTAGTGTAGTGTTGCTGAGGGGGTGGGGTTGCGTCGGGAAGGGGGGAGAGAGGTTTTTTATTTTTTTAAATGTTATTTTATTATTAGTTTATTTTAATAATTTAAGGGTGTTTTAGGAATAATGGTGGGTGGAAAGATAAGATTTTATTTTTTTCAAATTTACTTGGTGGGTGGGAAGATAAGGTGGGTGGAAAAATAAGACAGGGGTTGGAAATAGCAGCACTCGTGGCAAAAGCCCCAGGACTTGGCTGGAGGACAAAGCTACGAAGGGAGTTTGGAGGACCATGTGCACAGAGCGGCTGGGAGGCTCCAGCCCATAGGAAGAAACAAGTTTCAAGCAAAAACATCCAAATGACCAAGGGATGTTGGCGCGCAGACTACTAGGAGAGGAATCACCCTTTGAACCAGCATGCATACCCATTTTCTTCCCCTTATCAGATCTAGCCATGGAAGAAGGAAGAAAAGGAGGAAAGGAAATGGCTGGAAATAAGAAGTTCTCCACTGTGGCAGCCGCGGGAAGAGCATTGAGCTCCCAAAAATCCCTGATTTTGTGGGATTGGGCAGAGAAGATTTTGCTAGAATTAGATAGGAGGAGAAAGGAAGGAAAAAGCTTGGCCAAAATTGGATAGAAACCATTAGGGTTTCTTAGGAAAAGACAGCTTCCAGTGGCTATAAAATGAGACCTCTTTAACCTAACAAGCATCATCCACATCTGGAGAGCAAGCTTCCTCTCTCTCACCTGCAAAACCAAGCAAAATTCGTGCTCTATTCACCCTTTTCCCTTATTTTCCCTCTTATGGTAGACTATTATAGCATTTGACAAAGACTCTGCTAAGCTGCAGGAAAAACACTTAAGCCACCCATTCCTATCTCTCTCCCTCATTCTCTGCCAAACCTCCCTACGAACCCCCCTCCTATCCTACCTTAATACCTCCTTTTTTCCCAAAAACGCATCTCTTTTTCTTCAGTGCTAAACTCATGCCAATTTTGCTTTCATGCCAAGCCAGAAAATCTATTTGTAAGTTGTTGTTATTTTCGTTGGTGAGGGTAACTAAGGTGTTTCCTAAGGCTTCATTACCCTTTTGAAACATTCTTGGGGCTTAATCTTCGAACTCAGACACAGGGGGGATAATTGCACAAGTTTACTCCTTATGGCAGCCCAGCCCATATGTAACTGCCAGAGGAGAAGTCCCCTACATAAATTGGTCACTCTACTGGAGATTAGGCCACTATATGCACCAATGCCTCCAAAGAAGAAGACCAAAAGCAATAACATGACTTCCTAAGATGGGCCAGACCATGGTGATTCGAAATCAAGGCAAAATGCCTCTTCTAAGGAGGAAGAACGTGCAAGTGAGGGAGCTTTTCACCTTCTCAGACCTCATTGTTGCCATCCATGCCATGGGAGAAACTCAAAAGGAGATGGCAGACACAATCAACGAGTTGAAAAGCTCTGTCTCCAAGCCAAGCGAAGAAAACGAGAGACACCCGCAAGAGGAGTCTGCTGCTGCTGGAAAAGGGTCTGAATAAAAGGGACCATCTTTTGTCACCCAAGAGGATGTCATCGCTATGCTGGAAAAAGAACTAAGCCGAAGCCAGGAGGATTGGAAGTATATTCATCAACCACCGTATCCATCAAGCTTGCTCCAGCAGCCATATCTTAAGGGCTATGAGACGCCAAGCTTTGTCCTCTTTGATGGGAGGAAAGGGAGCCCGAAGGAGCACGTCAACCGTTTCCTTGATGCCTTGGGACGACATGCTGGCAACCATAATCTCCGGCTCCGTGAGTTCTCAAAGAGCCTTACCAATCGTGCTTATACATGGTACATGACACTAGCACCAGGCTTTGTTCGTTCGTGGGAAGATTTGGCAAGCAGGTTCTGCAAGAAGTATTTCCAGCATGAGGAGAGAGTTACAACCACTCAACTTAACAACACTCGCCAAAAACATTGGGAGGATCTTGTGGACTTTGTACGCAGGTTCCGGGACCTAGACTTGGATTGCTATGACGAGAAGGATGAGGGGACACTAGTCGAGATTTATAGAGTTTACTTAGAGAATATTGGCATTAGCCAATTTTCTCAACTACTAGGAGCAGTAAGAAAGACAAACATGTCTGCCAAGCCAACCGGACAAAGGAGTTGGAGGAGTGAAAAGAATGAGGTGCATCAAACATTGGCTGCAGATGATAAGTCATCCAGTAACTACAACTCATGCAAGCGAAAAGATAAGGGGACATATCCGCCGTTACCTTGCAAAGACGAAGAATTCCATGCCATCCTCGACACAATGATTGCTGACGGCGCAATCAAGCCTCTTAGACCCTACAAAGTCCCTACTAGATAAGAGAAGAATGATCCCAGGTATTGCCGTTATCACCAGTTCGTAGGGCATCCAACCACTGCCTGCGAAGGCTATTTGGGAGCCCTGTGGAAATATGGAGGAGGCTTACTGGCGCAAATATTCGAAACCTTCAAGCTATAATACCCCATGGCCACCTGTTGATGGATGGGATAATAGTGCAGGCAGTGAGGTATTCTCAATGGACATGCCGAAAGAATGTTACTTGGGGGCTTCGTCCGCGTAGCAGGAAACAGCTGCTGTAATGTTTCACAACCTTATGGAGGCCGAAACAAGTGTGATGGAGTGTTACCTAGGTCTGAAGCAGGGACCCATAGCCTCGCAAGTCCTCCAAAGGAGCCCAAAGTTCAAATCACTCTTTGACCAACTTGGCTTTGGACCACAAGCAAGGGAAGCAGCTGTTGTAGCTCTCATGAACATCTCTATAGATTCTAATCCTCATTGCTTCATTGCCCAACCACATAGATCGTTCTTGGAAAATGACAATGTTATTGTCTTCATGGATGAAGACATGGAGGTCCCATATCCAGATCATAGGAGGCCACTTTACTTGGAGGGACAAATCAAGGATGTGTTTATAAGGAGAGCTTTGGTGGACACAGGCTCTTCTGTCAACATATTGCCTCTATTGATGCTTATAGCAGCTAGCATCCCACTATCCAAGGTTGTACAGTCCCAAACAAGCATCAGTGGATTTGAGAATAAAAGCGAAGTTACCATGGGCTATATACAAATAAATATAAAGGTGGGGCCAATCCGGTTGCTTACTAAGTTCTACGTGGTAGATGTGGATGTAGCCTATCATGCTTTACTTGGAAGGTCATGGCTCAATAAGCACAAGCTTATGGTTTCTACTCACCACCAATGCGTGAAGGGGAGGATTGGGCTGAGACCTCTTCGCATACCTGGGAATCAAGCACCATTCAACCAAAACGAAGCCCATTATTCCGAGGTGGAGTTCTACACCGAATGCACAAGTGTTGGAAGCAACCCATCTAAGGCTTTTGGAGCTCACCTACCCTCTTGGACTGAAGTTCATGATCTTAGCAACGAGGAACTCATAACAATTGTTGATCGAGAGAGGAAGAGATACTCGGAGGTCAACAACCATGCTTACGATCCACCACAATGCTCAAAAGTGACGTTGCCCGATGGACGCACAGTATATCGTTTATGACGGGTTCGGGGGCTCGACTATATTCTATGGGAAAGCCCCGAGTATGGAGGAGAAGTGATGCAGACGGACAGCCACAAAGGTCCAGATGACAAAGCACCTATGCCTTGCGCTTTCTAGGAGCCTATAACAGCACCAAGGCACATGCAAGATGGTTCAATGGCAGTTGCTAAGCAACTGGAAATGATCAATTTGAGTGATGATCCATCTGCCCAAAAGCCCATCTCCATAAGCGCGCACCTAGCAAGTCAAGAGAAGGAAGCCCTGACTTCTCTGTTAAAAGAATTCTAAGATGTGTTCGCTTGGAGCTACGAGGAAATGCCCGGTTTGGATCCAAACTTAGTAAGTCATACTTTGAATATTGAGTTTCGTACAAAACCTATTGTGCAGGCAAGAAGGAATTTCCATCCGGAAATCGAAAAACGATTCAAAGTGGAAGTTGAAAAGCTACTAGCTGCTGGGTTCATCAAACCAATCAAGCATCCAACGTGGCTAGCAAATATTGTCCCTGTAAAAAAGAAGACCGGTGTAATCAGAGTGTTTACAGACTATCGGGACCTCAATCGAGCTTGCCCAAAAGATGAGTTCCCGTTGCCCAACATGGATATTTTGATTGACTCAACCTAGAGGCAAGGTTTGTTGTCATTCATGGATGGTCTTAGTTGCTACAATTAGATAAAGATGTTACCCAAAGATGCTGAGAAGACAGCCTTCGAACGCCATAAGGGAATTTCTACTACACGGTCATGCCGTTTGGCCTTAAAAATGCCGAAGCCACTTACCAAAGGGCTATGACAACTGTGTTCCATGACATGATGGCGAAGGAAGTCGAAGACTATGTGGATGATCTTGTGGCGAAGTCAGAAACTAGAGAAGGCCATCAAGAGGTGCTAAGGAAGGTGCTGGAAAGGTGCCGGCTGTACAGATTGAAGATGAACACAAAGAAATACGCGTTCAAGGTTTCATCCGGTAAATTTTTGGGATTCCAAGTACACCAACGTGGCATAGATGTGGATCCTGAAAAAAACCAGAGCCATAAACTCTCTTGCACCACCTAGAAATCCAAAGGAATTGAAAAACTTCATGGGAAGGTTATCCTACATTCGACGCTTCATCCCAGGCTTTGCTGCCACAATAAGTGTTTTTACTCCCTTACTCAAGAAGGGCAAGCCGTATGAATGCAGCAAGGAGTGTCAAGAGGCTTATCTGCAAGTGCAACAAATAATCACCAAGCTGCCCACCATGAGAGTGCCCATTCCAGGACTTCCACTCAAACTTTATTTGGCTGCAACAAACGCATCGGTTGGGGCCTTGCTTGCCCAAGACGACCATGGTGGGGAGGAAAGCCCTATTTACTATGTGAGTAGGCAATTAAGGGGAGCTGAAACAAGATATCCAAAGATCGAGCTCTTGTGCCTTGCCCTTGTCTATGTTGCGCAGCACTTGCGTCATTACTTTCTCGCTCATAAACTACAACTCATAGTGAAGTCTGACCCCGTAAGGTACTTGCTCACAAGACCAGTGCTATCTGGATGTCTTGCACGTTGGCTATTGCAGCTGTCTAAATTTGATATCACATGCACAACTCATAGGGCCATCAAAGGACAAGCCGTGATTGACATGTTGGCTCTATTTTGCCGAGGTAGAAGAATCAATCATTTCCAAAGATGTTCTAGGAGAACTGCTGGAAATGGTGACTGTCGTTACAGAGGAAGAACCATGGACTCTCTACTTTGATGGTTCTTCTACATCAAATGGTGGAGGAGCAGATGTGGTACTCATCAGCCCCGAAGGGGCCCTCTCATTCAAGCTAAATTTCCCATGCACGAATAATGTGGCGTAGTATGAAGCATTCATTACGGGGTTGTCAACAACAAAGGAAATGAGCATAGAAAGGATTAAAATCATTGGTGATTCAAATTTGGTGCTAAGTCAATTACAAGGAAGCTTTGCTGTGAAGAAATCAACGTTAGCGCCATATCGCACAGCTGGTGGAAAGCTTGTCAGTGTTTTCAAGCAAGTGGTATTGGAACATATCTCGAGAGTCACTAATAGATATGTTGATGCTTTTGCTACATTAGGGTCAAAACTCTCATTCATCCAAGAGCAACAGAACATTGCCGTGATAAAAAAGGGATGTTCCAGCAGTTGAAGCAATGGCTCAAAAGGAGCCGCTGGAAGAAAAAGATTGGAGAAAATCCATGAAAGAGAAGTTGAGCAAGGGAAGTGACATCAAAGACTTGAAGGACTATGCAGTTATCTTCAGGGAGCTTTACAGACACCTGCCAGGAGGTATTTTGACCTGCTGCATAGGAATGACGGAAGCACGGAGAAGGCTCCAAGAGGTACATGAAGCCACTTGCAATTTGGAGCCGATAATCAGCTTATATCGACGCCTACAATGCAAGGGTTATTATTGGCCAGAAATGAAGAAACAAGCAGCTAAAATTCAAGCCAATTGTCTCAAGTGTTCAACAATACCCTCCACTCAAGAATCCTTCACCGTTTCATTCGCGGGAGATTGGAGGGTGGCGTACTTAGCATCTTTCATTGAGGGAATTCTACCAAGCAGCAACAAGCATGCTTACAAACTCAAAAAGACACTAAAGAGATACTTCATAGACGGTTCCACTCTCTATCGCAAAAGGTTTAATGGTGAACCATTAAAATGCTTAGAAGAATCGGAAGCTCAGCAAGTGATGCAGGAAATTCATGCTGGAGAATGTGGTGAACACCAAGGGATGAAAAGGCTCCATCGGCAGCTGTTGAATGTTGGGTATTACTGGCCAACCATGAAGAATGATGCATACAATTTTATGAAGAAGTGCCATACATGCCAAGTCCATGCCAATTTAAGTCACAAGCCTCCCATGTTATTACAGGACATGCGCACTCCTTGGCCTTTTCATACTTGGGGGCTTGATTTGATTAGGACTATCTATCCACCATCAGACGGTTACATATGGCTCCTCACAGCCACTGAGTATTTCACAAAGTGGGTTGAAGTGATTCCTCTTCGGAAGGCCACGGAGGTTGCCATTTCAAATTTCATTCGTGAATACATCGTGCGCAGGTGTAGGGGCCTTTTCCTTCCGGCAGCAAGTGGGCTGGGCTGATGAAATTGTCCCTTTTGTCTAAGTTCAAAAATTAAGCCCCAAAATGCTTCGAAAGGGCAGCAGGGCCTTAGGAAGTATTTTGGTTACCTTCACCAACCAAAACAACAGCAACTTACAAATAATTTCTCCATGCTTACAGATAAACTTTTGGGCTTGGCATGGAAGCAAAATCAGCATGAGTTTAGCATTGAGGGGAAATTTAGGCTTTCTTAGGGTGAATAGGAAAGTGTTAAGGTGAGTAAGGGGAGGTTTGTAGGAGATTTGGCTACGGTGAGAGAAATAAAGAACAATGCTCTTCCGGCAGCTTGACAGATACTCTGTCTGCCAAAAAAGGAAGATGGAAAAGAAGGGTGAATAGTGCACGTGATTGCTAGTTTTTTGCAGGTAAGAGAGAAAGCTTGCTCTCAGAGTGTGGGTTGTTTTTTTTGTTGGGTAGAAGAGGCCCTATTTATAGCTGCTGGGATTTGTTCTTCTCCAAGAAACCCTAATGGTTTCTTCCCCATCTAGCTAAGCTTTCCTCTCCCTTTCTTCTCTCCTCCCTTGACTTTCCTATCCTAGTGAAATTGCTTCTATCTATCTGCTCGAAATTAGGAATTTTGGGAGCTCAAGGCCCCCCTTTCCCGCAGCAGCTTCAGTGGGAGACTCCCACTTTCAGCTATTTTTCTTCTTCTTTCATCCATCCTTCCATGGCTAGATCTGATGAGGGAAAGAAAGTGGATATACATGCTGGTTCAAAGGGTGCTTCTGGGGGCTCGCAGGCTAGTACCCCTTGGTTCCTTGAATGTTCCCTGCTTGGAACTTGCTCCCCCATGTGCTGGAACCTCCAGCAGCTTTGTTCAATAAGTCTTCAGACCTCCCTCTTCGTGGCTTTTGTTCTCCTAGCCAGCTGGGGTAATTGTATGGGCCAAGATGGTTTATTAAGTAAGTGGGCTTTTTGGTTGAGTCAATAGGCTATTTTTTGATTGGGCTATTTTCATTAAACGTTTGGGCTTTTGGTAAGGTCCATAGGCTATTTTGACTAGGCTATTTCTTCCTCTTGTGCTCACCCACATGTTTGGGCTTAAGAAATGGGCTTGAATCCCGAGGCTCCCAAGTGACTCGGGGCTTCCATTTCTCAACTCATCAATGGGCCTCATGTTGATTTATTACCATCCATACTGCAACCCACTCAAGTAAGCCCCGGGCATTTGAGTGGTTTGGGCCCACTTAAGCTTGTAGCGCAATTGGGTGTGAAATAATAATTTCCCGCTTGGCATGGCACGTTGCTTGGCACGCTTTTAATTATGGTGCTCAATAGAATAATTGGCATGGATTTGCAAAGCTAAATGCGTCCTTATAATATGAATCTCAGTTTCTAGCATGACAGATTTTTATTCGGCATGGCATGTAGGATATGGCCTGTGCATGGCAGACTTGTGTGCCTCAAATCGGGTCTTTTTCCAATAATATATCGTCTTGGGCTAGAAATTTATTCGGGCCCAACCATGGATTTTTTGGGCCTCAACATTAGCCCCCTTGATTATTGGGTCCATAAGCAAAATATTGAGATTGGTCAAATAATCAAACCCGGCCCAAGAGAAAAATCAAATCCATGCTGTTGACGTGACCTACTCGTTTCCCGCATGTGTGTTGTCATGATTATCTTCCAGCAGCTTTGCATATTCCCTAGGTATGCTTCCATCAATTCTGTTTTATTTAAATTTTTTTTTATTTCGCTTTCTCTCTTTTTTTTTCTCTTTCTGTTTCTGATCTCTCTTCTTCGTGTGCGCCAGACCAGAACCCCTCGCTTTCTTTCCTTCAATCCTGCATCACGCCCAGACCTAGGGGACTCTTGGCACCAGAAATCACTGGGAGGTACCATCCATAACTACCAGTCAGTTAAGCATAGGAAAACCGCTAGCAACAACTGAGAGGAGCCACCGTTTTCCCTTAAAAAATCCCCAAATCCCTTGGGTCTCTCCCTTAATTCGTCAGAGACCAAACTTGGCAAACTCACGAAGCAATTTCGGGGGAAGAAATCGCAAGGCAGTTCCTTCTTCTTTTGATTTCGTCAAGCTGCTGGAAAATCGCCATCGAGAGCAGTGGTAAGCCTTATTCCTCCCTTCCTTCTCCTGTCTCTTCATCTTGTCACCACACACATCTATACACGTATACGTGCACACAGGGGCGCGTATACATCTTTCTTCTGGGAATTCCTCACGAGCAGAGTGCTTTTCTTCAGTCCCCTTTTGCCGCATATTCTTTTCCTTTATTTCTCGTGCCCTAAACTTTGAATTTTGAGTATGAACCACTGATTAGGGATTTCAAGCATTCTTAAGGTAGTGATTTGTCTTCGTTCGAACACAAAGCCTTTAGACAATGTCAAACCAAGATGCAAGAAGCGTAGACATGCACCATGTCGAATAATCAGCCCGTGGCCCCCCCCTTTCAAACAATTTACTTCTGTAGTTTGGTTCCCTCTTTCGTACTTGCACCAAACGACCTTTTCTTCTTATAAGACGGAATTACATGATTGTATTAATTCAATCCTTTTGTCAGTATGGTCTTGGCATGAAGTTGATGCGCGTATGCTCAGCCATCGTAAAGGTGCCGGAACTTACATACCTTGCTCTTTCTTCCTTTTGCAGGTACCTGTGACTTAGTGGGTCTACCATGGCATCCACCAATCTTCCGTCGATCATGCTAGACCACCTCTACTCCGTGGATGACAACCTTAAAGTAGGAGGGCCGCTCTTGTCGCTTGAAGATGCTTGTGAGAATCCTATTGTTGGTGACGAGCCATCGCCCGAAACTGCTCCTGTAATTGATCCCGCCTCCATATCCAGGTGCTGCATTGAGAAGGGCATGTTTCCCGCCGTTCCCTTGTTTTTCCAATACCTTTGCGGCATCAGCAAGGGTTGGTTGGAGTGGGTTGAGCACGAGCTACTGGATCCGGCCACTTGCAACATTTTGCGCAGGGCACAGGTTCTTGATGCCATCTTCCTCTCTAAATTGTGGGATATCCATATTGAAGTGAAGATGCTTCGTCATGTGGTCCGGAGGTGGAGTACCGCTACCCATACCTTTATATGTTCATGGGGAGAATTTACCCCCACCCTTGAGGACGTAGCAAATATCTCTCGCCTTCCAATTTGTGGCAACCGGAGTCCCTTTGACATTGCGCTCACCCCAGAAGAGATAGACAAGCTTGCAGTTTTGCGGAGAGGTGCTCCTACTTCTCCCAGCACCTCGCTTCGGTTTAGTAACTGGATTCAATACTTTGGTGATGCAAATAGACAAGGACCTTGCCAGTTGGCTGCGTTTATAGCACTGTGGCTTGGGAGGTTCGTGCTTTGCGACTTTTCTCAGGACTGTTTGCATGAGTGTGTGTTTCCCTTAGCCTTGGCCATAGCTCGAGGCGACACTATCCCCTTAGCCCCCATGTTCTTGGGACATCTATATCGGCTGCTCGATCGGACCCAGCTTTTGGAGAAAAACGCATCCGGAACCATGGGTGTGGAGACTTTCTAGAATTCTGGTTTCCTGCAGGTGTTTTTATGGGAGCGTTTCAAAGGGCTGGATGTACATTCACTCCCTCATTCGCATGCCATGAAGCTGGCTGATTGGGGCAAGGGTTCTTACATGCCGGATAATCTTCCCCTAGTTTGCAGATGGTTCAAGCGGATGCAGTGAAAAGGCCATAACTTCTTAAAATTATTGGATAGCATTGAGAACTTTGTCTTTCGTCCTTACGGCACCTCAGCGGAGACCTTCACCTTCTTGTCCTTTTATGCTGATGTTGGTGATACTGTAGAGGTTCCAGCAGCCGTATCACAAGGCGACCAGTTCAAAAAGTATGCACTGTTGAATGTTGCTCCTATCCCATTGCCTACTCTTGGAGACAGCCGTTCAGAGATTTCTGTGACTTACTCACCACACCGAGTTAGGCGACAGTTTGGGCTCGATCAAGGGGTATCAAGCATTCCTAATCATGATGACCCCTTCATGCTACATAAGATCTTCTGGAGCAATGACCATATACCGAACAGCTGCAGGCTCCTTGTTTTGGCTAGTAAAAGGAGGATTGGTGGCTTCTCACAAAGGTACCAAGCCTACTGGAACCGCTGCTTCGACTCTCTCCGTGAATTCCAATCTCTTCCTGGAGACAGACTGCCTCCTACAACAGCCCGCCTTGCAGGTTTGGTGTCGGAAGAGAAAGCCATCCCTCTCAGCCAAAAGCGCAATCTGCCCTTTGTTTCCAAGTCTGGTGACATTGTTGGAGAATTTTCCAAAACGAGACCAAAGCCAGGAGCACAAAAGCCTTGCAGTTCCGAAAAAGATACAACACCGGTGTCGAGCAAACGGGGATGAGAGGAGAAACCAAGTGTAAAGAAGGAGCAGACTGCGGGTAAGTCTAGAAGGTACATCCCAAAGGTGGCACCAAGTGGTCCTCCTCGGACTAAAGGAGCAGCTCCCCCGGAACGTCCGCGACCTTCGAAGCCTGCTGCATCCGAGAGCTAGAGTCGTGCTGGCGAGGTGCCGGAAACTACCCCTTTTCGCAGTAAGTGTCCTTCTATCTCAAATGTCTTTTCATGCCCCCTCCCCCTCTTTTGTTTTGCTTTCTATGCGTGTATCATATATATATATATATATATTATCATTATTATTATTATTATTTTAGGGAAGATGGGTACAACCCCGAAGAGAAAGAGGGGCGACACACCTCCGGTATCTCCTCAGGTGACTCCAAAACATCGTAGCATGCGCATCCTGCATGCAAGATTCACCGGAACTCACATAAGTGATGGCGGGGCTTCCGAGGCTAGAACTGTGGTGACAATTGATGATGACAGCGACGATGGTGACACCACTGAAACCGAGGCTAGCATCCTGGGGCAAGAGGACATTGGCAACATGCATGAGGATTTTAATGAGAACGACACCTATGATTGTGATGAGGATGCATTTGCCTATTCTGGTGATTTTCCAGAAGGGCAAGGTGGCTCATATACTTTCTATGAGTCTGCTGGTAGCAGTATGCATCGTGTCAGTGTTGAGCCGGTACCTGGCATATCCCACATTCTACTTTGCTTCCATTCTTTTGCACTGCAACCTCTTATTCACCCTCCATCCTTGCCTCGCAAGTCAGCAACATTGCTGAAGGCTCGCACCTTGCTGCAGCCATTGTTGACCCTATGCAAAGTACCCCTAAGGTACCTGTTCCACTATTTTTTTTT
Organism: Prunus kanzakura; assembly: GCA_020521455.1. NCBI lineage: Eukaryota > Viridiplantae > Streptophyta > Magnoliopsida > Rosales > Rosaceae > Prunus > Prunus kanzakura. Next base: position 3,971,055 of record BPUM01000007.1, on the reverse strand, counting down.
TTGCTTTTGCCTAGTTGGATGTTCTCTCTTGCCCATTTGCTAACACACGCAACCTGCTCATTATCTTGTATTGATCCTCGCATACGTATATTCCCTTTTCTTTTCTTTTTTTGTAGATTGGGCATGTTGCTCAGAGCATGGAAATTGTGCCTATGGTGCCTTCTCCCTCCGACCCATTTGTCGCATTGGCTAAGGCAGCTCTTGCCTAGTCACCCCCGACCATGATATCCGCGAAATCTCTGGATAAGACGGTGCGTTTCAAATTGCAAGTCCCTTATAGCCTGCCGTTCAACATTTCCTTCGAAGGGGCCTTGAGCCTGTCATCCCTCTGGCCTTCCCGGCAGCTCTCTGAAGTGGAACTTTTGCCTTCTATGGGGCACTGCCCACTCCATCCCATATCCAACCACTTCTCCGGACACCAAAGTCCATCCCCCCAGCATCTATTCCAGTGGTTCCATCTGGTGATATAGCTGTCAGAGAGAACACCCAAATTGATGGCACTGCTACCCGAGATGTTTCTGGAAGACACCCATCTAGCATGTCTTGGGTAGAATGGGATAGTTCCTTTACTGCATTTATGTCCTTTTTTGATAGCGGTGTTCAGGTCCTTCGGTCTGCAGATGAGCTCCTGCCAATTTATCATCGGTTCAATGGCTATGCAATGTTCCGGGGAACTCCCGTTTATCCTGAGACTGTTGCAGCTTTGGAGAAGTTTTTGGATAAATATGGAGATCTTATGGATATGACTGGCATCACGTCTTCCTTCTCACGGTGCGCCGCCTTCTGGACCCTTGGTCTGGTGCTCCATGGGATGAGTACTATGCGATTGCTAGATATCACAGACCATCGACTTCTTTGCTGGCGGGACGCGATCTGTGAAGCCATGACCTTAGGTTTCTGGGTATAGTTTCTTTTGAACTTAGTGAAAAATCTAGCGCGTATTGTATTCGGGGAGTGAGCTACTCGTAGCATGGAGTCGTTCTCTGGTTCTGAAGACATAAGGGCAGCGGCAGAGGCCCTGAATCTTAAGCAACACGAGTTAGAAGAACAGCATAGGGAATTGCGTGCCCTCCTTCTCGCCCAAGTTGTTTCTCCTGATGGTGCTGGCTGCGTGGTGGAAGCAGTGACAAGATCTTCCCACAAGACTTCCATCATTCCTTTCTAACCATCCTTAATGCTCCTGAGGTTCGTGACTTCCCGTCTTCCCCTTTTGTTTCATTCTTGTCCAATACCAACCTGTTATCTTCTGACATTTTTTTTTTAATTCAGCAGGTCACCTCTTGCTTGGTGTAGGACTGACTGGCTTGGCATATTTCGGGACTTCTTTCAAGATTGAAGAACACATTCCTTCCTAGCTTGTATAACTTAGTCTGACTTAGGTTGTATTTCTTTTTGGGGCACCTCAAAACTTGTATTGCGGTAGCTTTGCGCTGTAGTGTTGCTGTGTCCTAGCTGCCGAAACCTACGTCCCCGCCCCCTTTCTTTTTTGCCAAAGACACATTGTAACTTTTGCTTAGTATATATATATGCTGCTTGGTTGGTGGAACTGTTTTGCTTGAGATCTTCTTACAGCTTGAGTATCATTTTAAAACAAGGTGGATGTTGCCAAAATTTTGATAGGACCTCCATTCAATTTTTTTTTTCGATACCTACTTCTTCTCTTTTTTATTTATTTATTAGACTACGCCTTCCAGCATCACCTAACCTTGACATATGCCTTCTTTCCTTTTGCAGGTTGTCCTTCCTTGGCTTGGTGACCGTTCATCTTGGCACATGATTATGCTCTTTCGAGACTATAGGATGCTTGGGTCTTTAGCATGTGCAGCTTTATCTCATCTTGACTGTAGCTTTCTTTTTTTTTTTTTCTTTTTTTTTTTAACATTCTAACGACTATGTCGTTATGACTTTGTAATGTAACATCGAATCATTGGAGCTTGTATTAATTTCTGAATGCTTGAGGGATACCGTAATCAGTGCATCTCACATATATACATTTGGAAAATTTGTTCTTGTGAATTTCTGGAGATCTTCTAACAGGTTGGATATTTAAACAAAACAAGGCATATACTGCCAAAACTTTTGTGGGAGTAGAATCTCTAAATTTTCTTTGCATGGCTTGTCTAACTATTAAGCTTGAAAAGACACCTTCTTGTCATGCCTTGAAGGGACCAGACTAGTGTACACGATTTTCACCATGATTTTGTAAAATTCACAGATATCTCGCATATTCTGACTGTTTACCAAAAGAGAATAATGATTTTGTTGTTCCAGCATCTCAAGAATGCATGTCTTTTGGTAATGGTTTGGCTTCGCATAACCCATGTCATTTTGCTTAAGCACGTTGCTTGCTGACAGTTTGAGACCCCATCTGAGTGGCTTTGCTTGGTATGTTTTACTACTAAGTAGCGTGTGTTTTTAATTTTTTTAATTTTTTTTTATTTTTTACATATACGTATATATATATATATATTGTGTTTGGTGCAAAGTAAATTTGGGATATATAAAGGAAAAGTAACATTTCAGAGACAGATTTCCTTTTTCAAAATACTCCTTCATTTTCATTGCAAAGCTCATGCTACCATAGTGGTGCATCATACAAGAGTTTTCCAAAATACCAAGTAAGAACATAGAAGGAGTTCATATTTAAAACAAAAGGAAATACAATAATAAAAAGTGCTGGCCATGAAATGAACTTAGCAGTAGTAGGGCTTGAGCCACTTCCCGTTGATGGGATCCGTTAGCATGCCTTCCTTGACAGAGACCAAGCGATAATAGCCGCTGCTGTAAACTTCTTTGACTGCAAATGGTCCTTCCCATTGCGGGGCAAACTTGGAAGGTTCCGAGACTTGTCTTCTCACATGCTCGACAACTTTTAGCACGAGGTCTCCTTCCTTGAAGGCTTGTGGCTTGACTGTCTTGTTGTAAGCTTGGGCAGCGGTTTTGTGGTAGAGTGCTGTTCTTCTTTCGACTTCCATTCTTTTCTCATCCAAAGCCTCGATGTCTAACAAGCGCCACTCCGAGCATGTCTTTGCATCCCATTCAAGGTCATTGACAGCCGATACTCTAGCAGTGGGGATAGTGATTTCAACGGGCGATATGGCATCAGAACCGTACACAAGCGAATAGGGTGAGAAACCCGTGGCGCTCCTTGGAGAGGTGCGGTAAGCCCATAAAGCATCTGGCAGGTGGACACTCCAGCCTCCTTCATACTCATACACCATTTCGCTTAGGATTCTCAACAAAGTTTTATTTGTAGCCTCTGCTTGACCATTTCCTTGCGGATAATATGGAGTGGAGCGACGATGCTTGATACCATAGCCATTAAGTGTCGAGCTTACTTGCTTGTTAACAAATGGGGTACCGTTGTCGGTGACGATCTTATATGGGATTCCGAATCTGCAGACGATGTATTCACGGATGAAATTTGCAATGGCAGCCCCCATGGCCTTTCGTAGAGGAATGGCTTCAACCTACTTTGTAAAATACTCAGTGGCTGTGAGGATCCATATGTAACCATCAGACGGTGGGTGGATAGTTCCGATCAAGTCAAGCCCCCAAGTGTGAAAAGGCCAAGGAGTACGCATGTCTTGCAATAATGTGGGAGGCTTGTGACTTAAATTGGCGTGAACTTGGCACGTTTGGCACTTCTTCACAAAATTGTATGCATCATTCTTCATAGTGGGCCAATAGTACCCAACATTCAGCAGCTGCCGATGGAGTCTCTTCATCCCTTGGTGTTCACCGCATTCTCCAGCATGAATTTACTACATTACTTGCTGCGCTTCTGATTCTCCTAAGCATTTCAAGGGTTCGCCATTAAACCCTTTGCGATAGAGAGTGGAACCATCTATGAAGTATCTCTTCAGCGTCTTTTTGAGCTTGTGGGCATGCTTGGTGTTGCTTGGTAGAATCCCTTCAATAAAAAATGCTAAGTATGGCGCCCTCCAATCTTCCGCAAATGAAATGGTGAATGATTCTTCGGTGGAGGGCATTGTTGCACACTTAGGACAATTGGTTTGAACTTCAGCTGCTTGTCTCTTCATTTCTGGCCAATAATAACCCTTGCGTTGCATACGTCGATATAGGCTGATTATTGGCTCCAAATTGCAAATGGCTTCATGTACCTCTTGGAGTCTTCTTCGTGCTTCCGTCAGTCCTATGTAGCGGATCAGAATACCTCCCGGCAGGCGTCTGTAGAGTTCGCTGAAGATGACCACATAGTCCTTCAAGTCCTTGATGTTGCTTCCTTCGCTCATCTTTTCTTTCACGAATTTTCTCCAATCTTTTTCATCCAGCAGCTCCTCTTGAGCCATTGCTTCAACTGCTGGAACGTCCCTCCTTACTACGGTGATGTTGGGTTGCTCTTAGATGAATGAGAGTTTTGACCCCAACATAGCCAAGGCATCAGCATATCTATTAGTGACTCCTGAGATATGTTCCAGCAGCACCTGTTTGAAAGAACTAACAAGCTTTTCAGTAGCTGTGCGATATGGTGCTAATGTTGACTCTTTCATAGCAAAGCTTCCTCGTAACTGACTTAGCACCAGATTTGAATCGCCAATGATTTTGATCTTCTTTATGCCCATTTCCTTTGCTGTAGATAACCCCATAATGAATGCCTCATATTCTGCCACATTATTCGTACATGGGAAATTTAGTTTGAATGAGAGAGCCGTGGCTTGTCCATCGGGGTTGATGAGTACCACACCTGCTCCTCCACCATTTGACGTAGAAGAACCATCAAAGTAGAGGATCCATAGTTCTTCCTCTGTAACAATAGCCACTATTTCCGGCAGCTCTCCCAGAACCTCCTCCGAAAGGATTGATCCTTCTTCTTCAGGAAATAGAGCCAACATGTCAATCACGGCTTGTCCTTTGATGGCCCTAGGAGTTGTGCTTGTGATATCAAATTCGAACAGCTGCAATAGCCACCGTGCAAGATGTCCGGATAGCATCGGTCTTGTGAGCAAGTACCTTACGGGATCAGACTTCACAATGAGCTGTAGCTTATGAGTGAGGAAGTAGTGACGCAAGCGCTGCGCAGCATAGACAAGGGCAAGGCATAAGAGCTCGGTCTTTGGATATCTTGTTTCAGCTCCCCTCAATTGCCTACTCACGTAGTAAATAGGGCTTTCTTCTCCACCATGGTCTTCTTGAGCGAGTAAGACCCCAACCGCTGCATTTGTTGCAGCTAGATAAAGCTTGAGAGGAAGTCCCGGAATGGGTGCTCTCATGGTGGGCAGCTTGGTAATTATTTATTGCACTTGCTGATAGGCCTCTTGGCATTTCTTGCTTCATTCGTATGGCCTGCCCTTCTTGAGTAAGGGAGCAAAAACACTCATAGTGGCAGCAAGACCTTGGATGAAGCGCCGAATATAGGATAATCTTCCCATGAAACTTTTTAGCTCCTTTGGGTTTCTTGGAGGCGCGAGGGAATTTATAGCTCTGGTCTTTTCAGGGTCTACATCTATGCCACGCTGATGCACTTGGAACCCCAAGAATTTTCCGGATGACACCCCGAATTTTTGGGGTTCATCTTCAATCCATACAACCGACACCTTTCCAGCACCTTCCTTAGCACATCGGTCTTGTGAGCAAGTACCTTACAGGATCAGACTTCACATAGTCTTCCACCTCTTTTCCCATCATATCGTGAAAACACCGCTGTCATAGCTCTTTGATAGGTGGCACCAGCTTTTTTAAGACCGAATGGCATAACCGTGTAATAAAAATTCCCATATGGCGTTTGGAAGGCCGTCTTCTCAGCATCTTTGGGTGACATTTTAATCTGATTGTAGCCGCTAAACTCGTCCATGAATGACAACAAGCCTTGACCCGAAGTTGAGTCAATTAGGATATCCATGTTGGGCAGCGGGAATTCATCCTTCGGGCAAGCTCGGTTGAGGTCTCGATAGTCCGTGCATATTCTAATCACTGCAGTCTTCTTTTTTACAGGAACGATATTGGCTAGCCATGTTGGGTGCTTGATTGGCTTGATGAATCCAGCAGCCAACAGTTTTTGAATTTCCACCTTTATTTGCTTTTCAATTTCATGATGAAAATTCCTCCTCAGCTGCACAACAGGTTTCGTACCAAGCTCAATATTCAACATATGACTTGAAAGCACAAGACATGGATGTAAACCGGGCATTTCTTCGTAGCTCCAAGCGAATACATCTCTAAATTCTCTTAACAGAGACACCAAGGCCTCCTTCTCTTCATTTGTTAAATGAATGCTGATGGAGATGGGCTTTGGGGCAGAGGGGTCGTCACTCAAATTGATTGCTTCCAGCTGCTCAGCTACCGCTATCGATCCATCTTGCATATGTCTAGGCACTATCATTGGCTCCTGGAAAGCACAAGACATGGATGTCTTGTCATCTGGATCCTTATGGCTATTTGTTTGCATCGCTTCTCCTCCATACTCAGGGCTTTCCCGTAGGACACGGTCGAGCCCCCAATCCCGTCATAAGCGGTACACTATGCGTCCATCTGGTAGCGTCACTTTCGAGCATTGGGGATGATCGTAACCATGGTTGTTGGCTTCTGAGTGTCTCTTTCTTTCTCGCTCAACGATGGTGATGAGTTCTTCGTTGCCTAAATCACGAATTTCAATCCATAAGGGTAGGTAGATTCCAAAATCCTTAGATGGGTGCTTCTAGCGCATGTGCATTCAGTGCAAAATTTTTCCTTGGAGTAGTGAGCTTCGTCTTTGTTGAACGGTGCTTGATTCCCAGGTATGCGAAGTGGCCTTAGCCCAATCCTTCCCTTCACGCACTGATGGTAAGTAGAGACCACAAGTTTATGCTTGTTGAGCCATGGCCTTCCAAGTAAAGCATGATAAGCCACATCTACATCTACTACATAAAACTTGGTAAGCGACCTGATTGGCCCCACCTTCAAGTTTACCTGCACGTGCCCAACCGTGACCTCACTTTTATTCCCGAAACCGCTGATGCTTGTTTGAGATTGCACTATTTTGGACAATGGAATACTAGCTGCCGTAAACACAGTTAGAGGCAATATGTTGACAGAGGAACCTGTGTCCACCAAAGCCCTTCTTATAAACACATCGTTGATTTGTCCCTCCAAGTAAAGTGGTCTTCTATGATCCGGATATGGAACTTCCATGTCTTCATTCGTGAAAACGATAGCATTGTCATTTCCCAATAATGACCTTTGTGGTTGAGCAACGAAGCAATGAAGATTCGACTCTGCAGAGATGTTCATGAGAGCTACAGCAGCTGCTTTTCTTGCTTGAGGCCCAAAGCCAAGTAGGTCAAAGAGTGACTTGAATTTTGGATTCCTTTGGAGGACTTGTGAGGCCGTGGGTCCCTGTTTCAGACTAAGATAGCTTTCCATCACACTTGTTTCGGCCTCCGTAAGATTGTGAAACGTTACAGCAGCTGTTTCCTGCGACACAGACGAAGCCCCCAAGTAGCATTCTTCCGGCACGTCCATCGGGAATACTTCATTAGCTGTGCTATCATCCCATCCATCAGCAAGGGGCCATGGGGTATTATAACTGGAAGGTTTCGAATATTTGCACCAGTAGGCTTTCTCCATGTTTCCACAAGGTTCCCAAATAGCCTCGGGTGGCTTTGGGTCATTCTTCAATGGGTGGCATAACTCATCGTCGTCGAGTTAGTCATCGGAGCATGTGATGATAGCGATCATTTTTTTCCTCTCGGGTGGGAATTTTGTAAGATCTGAGAGGCTTGATTGCACCATCAGCAATCATTGTGTCGAGGATGGCATGGAATTCTTCGTCTTTGCAAGGTAATGACGGGTACGTCTTCCTATCCTTTCACTTGCGTGAGTTGTAGTCACCCGATGATTTATCATCCACAGCCAATGTCTGATGCGCCTCCTTCTTCTCACTCCTCTAGCTTCTCTGTCCAGCTAGTTTGACAGACATACTTGTCTTCCTTACTGCTTCCAGTAGCCGAGAAAATTGACTGATACCAATGTTCTCCAAATAGACTCTATAATCTGCCACGATATTGTTGATGCAAATTTCGACCAGCGCCTCCTCATCATTCTCATCATAGCAGTCCAAGGCTAGGTCCCGGAACCTGCGTACAAAGTCCACGGGATCCTCCCCATGTTTTTGGCGAGTGTTGTTGAATTGAGTGGTTGTGACTCTCTCCTCATGTTGGAAATACTTTTTGCAGAACCTACTTGCCAAATCCTCCCACGAACAGAGCCTAGTGCTAGTGTCGTATACCACATATAAGCACAGTCAATAAGGCTTTTCGAGAACTCACAGAGTCGAAGATTATGGTTGCCAGCGTGTGGTCCCAAGGCATCAAGAAAACGGTTGACATGTGTGGGGGTCTTTTTGTTCCAGCAGCCTGAAGAATGGGCTTGGGCTGCTGTGAGAAGGAAGCGAACAAAAAGATCCTCCTGAAGCCTGAGTTCAAGAACCAAACTCCCAAAAGAATTTTTAAAAGACTTGCTGAAGCCTTAGAAAAAATACGTTCGGGTTCTTTTCACCAACACCCAGAAGAACGTATGAATTTCATTAATGACTCAGCGTGAGGAGCTTGTGGCATGGGAGCTGAGCTTTCATAGGTTTAGCAATTTGAGAGAGAGATAGAGAGAGACCAAAGCATGAGTCTCTTGCAGAGAAAAAGGGTTTTAGAGTGGGAGAATTAGGATGGCTTTTATCTTAGAACAGAGGAAACGTTGGGAGTAGAAGATGGGAAAATTCTAGTTCGCTTGACAAAGCTTGGTCTTGCTCTGGAATGGTGTGTGTTTCTGGGTAGAAGAAGCTCTGTTTTATAGGCGTTTGGAACCCTAATTTCGTCAATCCTCCATTCCCCCTTTTCCTCTGTTTGTCTCCAATTACTTCCTCTCTTGTGAAATCTCTTCGACCAGAGTGCCTGAGTCAATGGCCTCTTAAGGTTCCAAGGTTTTGTGCGGCTGAGCCTCTCCATGGGGGTGAGGCGCCACTTTCTTTCTCCCTTGGTTTTCAAATTAGAGCTTGCAGAGGAAAAAGGAGGACAGAGGAAGTTGTTTGTCCACTGGGTATTTCCCCTACGCACATGGGTTTCCTCTGGTTCCTTCGATGGCTTCTTGTTGACCGTTGTGGGATTTTCAAGATGACGCCAGATTTTTAACAAGGACCCGAGCTGGGCTTCGTTTATTTGTATTGGGTTATTGGTGTCCTCTCTTCCAGCGGCTCGCACGCTTTCGTCCAGCTGCTGGAAGTGGGTTATTCGTTTTGGGCTTTCTAATTGTTATGGATTTTCCTAAATTCTACAGCAGCCTATGGGATATTCTCCTAAGGTATTGGACCCTATTCTTCTCTCTCATGCTAACCCATGTACTTGGGCCCGGGGAATGGGCCTGAGTTTCAGTGCCCCCAAGTGGCGTAAAACTTCCATTCCTCGGTCCCTCAATGGGTCCTGTGAGTGCTCGTACCCATCCATACCACAACCTTCTCAGCAAGCCCCGGATAATTATGTGGCTTGGGCCCACTTGAGTTTGTAGCATGGCATGATGGCATTGCGCGTTGCTTGTGCTTGCATTTTATCGCATCCCTATAAACCAATATCGGATTAAATAGCACCGGATAGGTTTATGAGTGGGAACTTACGAAGTCATTGCATTTTTTGGCATGCTCGCTTGGCGTGATGCGTGACACATGGCTCGTGTAGGCGGGCCCTACAATTTCCGGTCTCGCCCCTAGCGGGCTTCTTTTGTGATTAATTATTTGCACCGGGCCAAGAATAAGCTTGGGCCTAACCTCTGGATTTTTGGGCCTCAACAACATGCTCCTTCAGGTTCCCTTTCCTCCCATCGAAGAGGACAAAGCTTGGTGTTTCGTAGCCCTTAGGATATGGCTAATGGAGTAAGCTTGATGGATACGGTGGTTGAGGAATATACTTCCAATCCTCTTGGCTTCTACTCAGCTCTTTTTCCAGCATAGCAATGACATCTTCTTGGGTGACAAAAGATGGTCCCTTTTGTTCAGACCCTTTTCCATCAGCAGCAGACTCCTCTTGTGGGTGTCTCTCATTTTCTTCACTTGGCTTAGAGACCGAATTTTTTAGCTCCTTGATCGTGTCTGCCATCTCCTTCTGCGTTTCTCCTATGGCATGGATGGTAGCAATGAGGTCTGAGAGGGTGAAAGCTCCCTCACTTGCACGTCCTTCTTCTCTAGAGGAGGCATTTTGCTTTGATTCCGAATCACCATGGTCTGGCCCATCTTGAGAGGTCATGTTATTGCTTCTTGTCTTCTTCTTTGGAGGCATTGGTTCAGATATTGGCTTAATCCCCAGTGAAGTAGCCAATTTATGTGGGGGCCTTTTCCTTCCGGCAGCAAGTGGGCTGGGCTGATGAAATTGTCCCTTTTTTCTGAGGTCGAAAATTAAGCCCCAAAATGCTTCGAAAGGGCAGCAGGGCCTTAGGAAGTATTTTGGTTACCTTCACCAACCAAAACAACAGCAACTTACAAATAATTTCTCCATGCTTACAGATAAACTTTTGGGCTTGGCATGAGAGGCATGTGGCATGGAAGCAAAATCAACATGAGTTTAGCATTGAGGGGAAATTTAGGCTTTCTTAGGGGGAATATAAAAGTGTTAAGGTGAGTAAGGAGAGGTTTGTAGGAAATTTGGCTAAGAAGAGAGAAATAAAGAATAATGCTCTTCCGGTAGCTTGACAGATACTCTGTCTGCCAGAAAAGGAAGATGGAGAAGAAGGGTGAATAGTGCACGTGATTGCTAGATTTTTGTAGGTAAGAGGCCCTATTTATAGCTACTGGGATTTGTTCTTCTCCAAGAAACCCTAATGGTTTCTTCCCCATCTAGCTAACTTTCCTCTCCCTTTCTTCTCTCCTGCCTTGACTTTCCTATCTTGGTGAAATTGCTTCTATCTATCTGCACGAAATTAGGAATTTTGGGAGCTCAAGGCCCCCCTTTCTCGCAGCAGCTTCAGTGGGAGACTCCCACTTTTAGCTATTTTTCTTCTTCTGTCATCCCTCCTTCCATGGCTAGATTTGATGAGGGAAAGGAAGTGGATATACATGCTGGTTCAAAGGGTGCTTCTGGCCGCTCGCAGGCTAGTACCCCTTGGTTCCTTGAATGTTCCTTGCTTGGAACTTGGTCCCCCATGTGCTGGAACCTCCATCAACTTTGTTCAATAAGTCTTCAGACCTCCCTCTTTGTGGCTTTTATTTTCCCAGCCAGTTGGGGTAATTGTATGGGCCAAGATGGTTTATTAAGTAAGTGGGCTTTTTGGTTGAGTCAATAGGCTATTTTCAATTGGGCTATTTTCATTTAACGTTTGGGCTTTTGGTAAGATCCATAGGCTATTTTGACTAGGCTATTTCTTCCTCTTGTGCTCACCCACATGTTTGGGCTTAAGAAATGGGCTTGAGTCCCGAGGCTCCCAAGCGACTCGGGGCTTCCATTTCTCGGCCCATCAATGGGCCTCATGTTGATTTATTACCATCCATACCGCAACCCACTCAAGCAAGCCCCGGACATTTGAGTGGCTTGGGCCCACTTAAGCTTGTAGCGCAATTGGGTGTGAAATAATAATTTCCCACTTGGCATGGCACGTTGCTTGACATGCTTTTAATTATGGTGCTCAATAGGATAATTGGCACGGATTTGCAAAGCTAAATGCATCCTTATAATATTAATCTCAGTTTCTAGCATGACAGATTTTTATTCGGCATGGCATGTAGGATATGGCCTGTGCGTGGCAGACTTATGTGTGCCTCAAATCGGGTCTTTTTCCAATAATATATCGTCTTGGGCTAGGAATTTATTCGGGCCCAACCATGAATTTTTTGGGCCTCAACAGTAGGTTTGGAATCCGCACAAGATTGTCACCGACAATGGCACCCCATTTGTTAACAAGTAGGTAGGCTCGACACTTAATGACTATGGTATTAAGCATCGTCGCTCCATGCCATATTACCCGCAAGGAAATGGTCAAGCAGATGCCACAAATAAAACTTTATTGAGAATCCTAAGCAAAATGGTGTATGAGTATGAAGGAGGCTGTTGTGTCCACCTACCGGATGCCTTATGGGCTTACCGCACCTTTCCAAGAAGTGCCACGGGCTTCTCGCCCTTTCGCTTGTGTACGGGTCCGATGCCATATCACCAGTCGAGATCACTATCCCCACTTACTTAATGACTAGGGTATCAGCTGTTAACGACCTTGAATGAGATGAAAAGACATGCTCGGAGTGGCGCTTGTTAGACATCGAAGCTTTGGATTAGAAAATAACGGAAGCTGAAAGGAGAACAACACTTTACCACAAAACTGTTGCCCAAGCCTACAACAGGCCAGTCAAGCCTCAAGCCTTCAAGCAAGGAGACCTCGTGCTAAAAGTTGTTGAGCATGTGAGAAGGCAAATATCGGGACCTTCCAAGTTTGCCCTGCATTGGGAAGGATCGTTTGCAGTCAAAGAAGTCCACAACAGCGGCTATTATCGCTTGGTCTCTGTCAAACAAGGCAAGCTAACAGATCCTACCAACGGAAAGTGGCTTAAACCTTACTATTGCTAAGTTAATCTTACGTTCTGCACTTTCGTTATTATGTTTCTTTTCATTTTGGATATGAGCTCCTTCTATGTTCTTACTTGGTATTTTGGAAAACTTTTGTATAATGCACCACTATGGTAGCATGGGCTTTGAAATGAAAAAGAAGGAGTATTTTGAAAAGGAAAATCTGTCCTGTTACTTCTCTCTTTCTGTATCCCAAACTTACTTTGCACTAAACAAGAGAGTATATATATATATATATATATGTAAGATAAAGAATAAATAAACAAATAAAACACACGCTACTTAGCAGTAAAACATGCCAAGCAAAGCCACTTGGATGGGGTCTCGAACTGTCAACAAGCAACGTGCCTAAGCAAAATAACATGGGGTATACAAAGCCAAGCCATTACAAAGAGACATGCATTCTTGAGATGCTGGAACAACGAAATCATTATTCTCTCTTGATAAACAATCAGAATATGTGAGATATATGGGAATTTTACAAAACCCTGGTAAAAACCATGCACACACTAGTCTTGCCCTTTCAAGGCATGACAAGAAGGTGTTTTTCAGGCCTGGTAGTTAGACAAGCCATGTGAAGAAAATTTAGGAATTCTGCTCCTACCAAAATTTTGGCAGCATATACTTTGTTTTTAAGGCTAGCCAACCTGTCGGAAATATTTCAAGAAGTTCACAAGAGCAAATTCTCCCAACCAAGCAATATATATATATGAGAAGTGTGCATTACAACATGCCTCAAGCATTCAGAAATTGATACAGGTTCCAGCGGTTTACTGTTACATTGTGAAGTCATAACGACAAGGTCGTTATATTACCCAAAATGTACACAACCATAACAAAAAATAAAGTTACATATGCTGAAGATTAGTACATCCTATGGTCTCAAGAAAGTTGGAAACTGCGCACCAAGCCAACAGAGCCTAATACAAAGAAAACAACCTGCAAAATAAAAGGACATGTGTCAAAACCAAATGGTGCTGGAACAGGCGGCTTGGCAATGAAGGAAACGGGATGGCAAAGAAAAAAAGGAGAAATGGAAAAGCAAAAAAAAAAAAATACGCACCTAGAAATTATGGAGAATGCCCAAAGAGGACAGAGGATGCCTTGTGAAATAACCTGGCTGCTGTTTATGCCACGCACTCTGCACCATGGACAGAGACACCTCTAGCAAGGAGAAGATCGTGCAATTCCTAACGTTGAGCCTCCAATTCTCACCGCTTAAGGTTTAAGGCGTCAGCTGCAGTTTTCACTTCGTCAGAACCTGGTATCAATCCCATGCCATGAAGAGCTTGCGCCCCAAATACGACACGTGCTAGATTCCTCACCAAGTTGAGGAGAAAGTCCACATGAAACCCTAGGGTCATGGCCTCGCAGATGGCGTCTCGCCAACAAAGGAGCTTGTGATATGTGATATCCATGAGCTACATGGTGTCTATTCCGTGAAGCACCAAGCCAAGGGCCCGGAGGGCAGCGCTCCTAGAAAAAGATGATGTGATGCTTGTAATGTCCATAAAGCCTCCGTATTTGTCCATGAATTTCTTCAAAACTTCAACTGTTTCTGAGAACACAAAGGCACATTGGAACGTTGCATATCCGTCAAATCTGTAGCAAAGTGGAAGAAGCTTGTCGACGGACCGGAGAATCTTAACACCACCTCAAAGAAGGTTTTGAACGTAGTGAAAGAATTCTCCCAATCCTGCCAGGATAGATTTCCCTATGATAAATGCCCCACGGGGGTACTCTCGGTGGGAACATCACCAACCTGCAGACTCTTGCTAGTAACTTCACCACGAGGCGATGCTGCTGGAAGGTCCAGAGTCGTGCCAACAGCCGTGTTAGATGCTCTAGGAAGAGGGGAAGTAGGAAGCAGCACTGTTGGAAGGCGCAAGGTAGCATCAACAATTGTATCAATTGGAGGAGTAGAGAGTATATCCTTCACACCTTGTGGAGCACTCTCAATCTAAAGAAAAGAAAGAAAAACAAGTCAAAATGATAGATAGCACGAGAGGAGACAAAATCAGAGCATAAAAGATGGAAAACAAATGATGGATACCTTGTTGGCAGCCTGTGTAGTGTCGGTGACAGCAGCAGGAAGACTAGAGCCAGCCTCTGTGGAATGGCATGTTATGTCTTTAGCTATAAGGACAACCTGCAGAGTGGAGCATGAGTCGTGAGTTAAAGCAGGCAGCGCGCGACACATATATGTAAATACAACAAACAAGAAGGGTGTCCAATACCGGTTCAAAGTTAAAACGTCGCTTGTGGCTGATAGCAAATTTGGGAGGCATATATGAGGCATCTGGCTCCTCTGATTAAGTGTCGGGATCCTGGTAGGTGCCTTCATCACGGCTGTAACATTGGTCTTCATCCAGGTCCTCATTCATGTGCTAATTCCAGTTTCTACAGTATCATCTTTGTCACTTCCATCATCATCAACTGCCACCACTACCTTAGGACTCGAGCTTTCACTCCCGCCTTTGCGGGCATCAGCAAACCTTGTTTGAAGTATGCGCTGTAAGTTTTTCCATGTTTTGTGAGTTTGCCTTTTCATTATTATGAGGTGTCATATAAATAATAAATAGAGTTATATTTAAATTAAGATATTATGAGACTTTTATTCAGATAATGATTAAATGGAATAACTGTTTCAGGAAGTGGATATCATCCATTATCTCCACGTTTTGGCTAGCAGTTGTCTCTTAATAGGAGAGTCAATTGTAAAGCAACTTGTATAAAAGGCTTGGTCTCTGCTCTCATATTTACACGTTCAGATTCTATATGCTTGTCCTATTGAAAGTGTTGACATTTTGGAATACTGAGAGGAGAAGATCATCTTGTATATTTGATTATGGCTAATTCAAGTAAGTCTTATCTCTAATCGTTCTATTGTTTAATTGTCAATTTTCTATTAAGGTGTGGTTTAAGTGCTAAATTGGTTCCAGATTATTTTGCATACAGTAAACCTTTCATGTGGTATCAGAGCAATCAATTAAGCCTTAAACTCATCTACTTTGGTTAAAGTTAATCAAAATTGTATCATTTATGATTATCCTTGTCTCTTGTTTTTTTTTCCGCTGCGTTAATGATTATCCTTTTGAATTTTATATCGTTATATTTCGATGCACTTGTGCTGCTACTACTGATTATTCAATTCGATCAGTAAACATTAGGAATCAAATTCAGTCTCATTTGATTTGTCTAATGGTTTTTTGATGAATTTTGTTGATTTAATTCAATTAACAAGATTATTATACTGGGTTGATTTTGGGATTGGATGGGTAAACTGCCAAAGTGGTTTATTTGATCCTTTACTATTTAAAATCAATTTTGGTGCTCAGTTTGTAGTTTATAAACATTAATAGGTAGATTTTCTTCCAAAGAAGTTGTCTACTGGGTTTGGATATAAACTAATGTCTAGTGAGTCATGGAAAACTTGGTTAGTCATATTTCATCTCACCCAAAGGTGTTGAATTTGTACTAATTCTTGTGCTTTATGCTTGGCTATGCAAATTTTTGTTTTGATAGTTCATTGCATTTATAGAGTGATTTCTTGCCTTAAGGTGTGATCAATTTCTATAGCTTAAGTATGACTAAAGCATTTCGATTCCGTTTTAGTCACCATTGTTGTGAACTTCAAAGCTTATGTTCTGTTACTATATTTAATGGCAGGTTTCAATATGTTAAACCTTATTAACATTGAGAAACTGAATGGGACCAACTTCAAGACATAGAAGCAACAGATTGATATGAATTTGGGATTACTTGAGTTCACCATAGCTTTTAAGGAGCCTAAGCCAGCAGCCTTGACTGATGTTAGCAGCCAAGAAGAAAAGGATGCTTTTAAGAAGTGGGAGAGAGCAAATGATATGTCTTTACTTATAATACAAAATTCAATGGAAGAGCACATTAGAGGTGGCATTCCAGGCTGTGATCTTGCCAAGGATTATATGGAAGCTGTGGTGGAGAAGTTTAAGAGGTCTGACAAGGCTGAATCTAGTTCCTATCTTACTACACTCACTTCAACCAAGTTTGATGGAACTAGGAGCACGAGAGAGCATCTCCTCAAACTTGTTAATGTGGCAAACAAGCTCAACAATCTAGACTTGCAGATTACTGATCAAATCCTTGTTCATATGGCTCTCAATTCCTTGTCTTCCGATTATGAGCAAGTGAAGATCAACTACAATACTCAAAAAGAGACTTGGACTGTCAATGAACTTATTGCTATTTGCTGTCAAGAGGAGGAGAGATTGAAAATGGGCAAAGATGAAGTTGTCAATTTAGTTCATGCTGGGAAAGG
This sequence comes from Prunus kanzakura, assembly GCA_020521455.1. NCBI lineage: Eukaryota > Viridiplantae > Streptophyta > Magnoliopsida > Rosales > Rosaceae > Prunus > Prunus kanzakura. The sequence goes on along the minus strand of BPUM01000007.1, from coordinate 3,954,225 downwards.
AAAGAAAGCAATTACAGTCAATAAATCTGGAAATCCCAATCAGAAGACTAGTGCACCTAAAACAGGTTCATATTTCAATTCAAAGAAACATGCTAATAACTCTGTTGTGCCTGCTCAAAACTCTACTGCTACCACTAGTTCTGGTCTTAAACCTAACAAAGACATTTTCAAGAAATGCTTCTTTTGCAAATCTGCTGAGCATGTGAGAAAAGATTGCCCTGGTTTTAAGGCATGGCTCATTAAGAAAGGTATTCAAATTGTTGATGTTTGTGTTACTGTTGAAACAAATTTGGTTTTTATTCCACAAAACTCATGGTGGTTTGACACTGGTTGCACTGTTCATATCACTAATTATTTGCAGGGATTCAAAAGCCAGAAGGACCAAAATAGAGAGATCTACAAAGTCTTTGTTGGAAATGGAACAAAAGTAGAAGTAGAGTCTGTTGGTAGCGTTAAGTTAGAGTTGTCATCTGGTTTTATTTTAGTCTTGAACAATGTTCTTTATGTACCTTCGATGAGAAGGAATTTACTTTCAGTTTCAAAGCTTGTTAAGGATGGTTTTTCTTATATTGGTGATGACGAAAGTATTCGTATTTTTCACAAAAATCAGTTTGATAAATTACTTGGTTATGCTTTTCTTAATGGTGACTTATGGCAGCTTCAGTGTACTTATTTTCATGAATGTTTCCATATTGTTGATTTTGTTTCTAAGAGAATGCTCAATAATGACAGATCTTCTATGCTTTGGCATAGAAGATTAGGGCATATATCAAAGGATAGAATGGAACGATTAATGAAAAGACAGATATTGCCAGATTTGGATTTCAATGATTTTGAAACTTGTATTGATTGTTTTAAAGGCAAAACCACAAGCACAAGGAAATTAAACTCAACTAGAAGCAGTAACTTGTTAGAGATAATACATACAAATGTTTGTGGTCCATTTCCAACAAGGACAATATGTGGAAATTTCTATTTTGTTCTCTTTATAGATGATTTTTCTAGATATTCATATTTGTACTTGATTTCTGAAAAATCACAAGTGTTAAACTGTTTCAAAGTTTTCAAATTAGAAGTTGAAAATCAGTTGGACCGAACCATTAAAGTTGTAAGATCAGATTGTGGTGGAGAATATTTTGGCAGGCATACAGAGGCTGGACAACAAAAGGGTCCTTTTGCAATTTTTCTTCAAGAGCAAGGTATTGTAGCACAGTATACAACACCTGGAACTCCACATCAAAATGGAGTGGCAGAGAGGAGAAATAGGACACTGAAAGATATGGTTAGAAGCATGTTATCTCATTCTCAGTTGCCAGAATTTTTGTGGGGTGAAGCCATAAAGACAGCTAATTACATATTGAATAGAGTACCAAGTAAGTCAATTCCTTCCACACCATTTGAGATTTGGACAGGTAGGAAACCAAGCTTCAATCATTTTCATACATGGGCTGCAGATCTGAAGCTAGGCTTTATCATCCAACAGAAAAGAAGCTTGATATGAGGACCACCAGTTGTTACTTTGTTGGTTATTCTGAGAAGTCTAAAGGTTTTAAGTTTTATTGTCCTACTTTGCATACAAGAATTGCAGAGACTAATAATGCTAAGTTTATTGAGGATTTCAGCACATCTTCCTCACAATCCAAAAATTCTTATATTTTTGAAGAAATTGATAAAACTTCAGTTGCATCTTCTGGAAACTCAGTGTCAATTCCAGTGCCAATTCCATGTTCAACATCTGAGATAGTCACAAATAATGTCCCACAGCCACAAGTATTTGAAGAACCAGTTGAGGGAGCAGATGTATTGCCTATTCCAGAACCAGAAGTACAAGTAGAACCAGCTAATTCTGAGCTTGCACTTCGAAGATCTCAAAGACAGAGGAGATCTGCAATTCCTAGTGATTATATGGTGTATTTACAGGAAGTTGAATTCAACATTGGAGATCATGATAATCCTGTTTCTTATAGAGAAGCCACGGATAGTTCTCAGTCAACTCTTTGGCAAGCTGCTATGGAAGAAGAATTAGCTTCTATGGACAAGAATGGTGTCTGGACTTTGATTGAGCCTACTGCTGGTGTCAAACCAATAGGTTGCAAATGGATTTACAAGACTAAAAGGGATTCTCAAGGAAGAGTTGAAAGGTTGAAGGCAAGGCTAGTTGCAAAGGGGTTTACACAAAGAGAAGTTTTAGATTACTCTGAAACTTTCTCTCCTGTGTCAACCAAAGATTCTTTTAGAATTATCATGGCTCTCACAGCACACTTCAATCTTGAATTACACCAAATGGATGTGAAGACTGCTTTCCTCAATGGTTTTCTCAAAGAAGATATTTTCATGAAGCAGCCACCAGGATTTATTGAAAGGGGGAAAGAGAACTTTGTGTGTAAGTTAAATAAATCCATTTATGGACTTAAACAAGCTTCTTGACAGTGGTATTTAAGGTTTGATCAGGTTGTGACTTCATTTGGCTTTGTTGAAAACAGATTTGATAACTGCATCTACATGAAAATGGTGAAGTCCAATTTTATTTTTCTGGTTCTTTATGTAGACGATATACTCTTGGCAAGTTCAAATGTTCAATTGCTTCAAGATACTAAGAGTATGCTCTCTAGTAGTTTTGATATGAAGGATTTAGGTGAGGCTCACTTTGTTTTGGACATTGAGATTGTTAGAGACAGGTCAAGAAGAGTTTTGGGGTTATCTCAGAAAAATTATATTGACAGAGTTCTTAAGAGGTTTAACATGGAAAGTTGTAGTGGTGGTGATGTTCCAATTGGTAAGGGTGATAAATTTTCCACTCGTCAATGTCCTGTGACAGATTTTGAAATTGAGGCTATGAAAGATAAACCTTGTTGGCACTAAAACTGAACAGATAGAGATGAGTGCAACTTACAAGTGAGATGGACGTTCGAGAGATCGATTGAGTGTTCGGATGCAGATTCTTCCTGTCCTCAGATGTTGATCCTGAATGGAAGGAAGTTGAGACTCGTAAGGTTTACGGAACCGGTGTGGAACCAGCCTAAGACCCTCCGATGCCAAAGTAAGTTTGTTTTCTAAGAGCTTTTGCTGTTGACAAGATATTAGTATAAAAAGTCAAGCTGAAAAGTCTTACCTCTGTGTTGTAGTGAAGGGGCTTATTTATAGAGGGCATTTTGTATGCTCTTAGTACTCAATTTCGATGTGGGACTCATGGGAGGGCCCTATGAGGTTGACACGAGTCTTTAGATATTTCGGGCGGGTGCTTCGAGGTTGATTCTGCAAAATCAGTAGGGCATACCGATTGTAGACTGTGCTGGGCCGGTAGCAACCTTTTGCTGCTCTAAGACAATACCATCGGTAGCCGATGCTGATTGTTCGGGGCCTTGGGCACTTGGGGAGTTGAAGTGATCCGCGTGTCAACGGATGAGTGGAGGATCAGATATGGTACAAACAGTAGTCCCCCAAGTTACCGATTGAGAAGCTTCTCGGTTGGGGACTTGAATCTGTCTTCGGCATTCTAATTCGGACTCGATGGTCTCATTGTTGCCAATGGTGGCATGTAGTCCCCCAAGTGCTCGAGTGAGTGAGCTTGGAAATGAGACGGCATGATGTACCGATTGTTCCGAGAGGTGTGGAAGTCTTGTTTTAGGAACACCTGCCGTTCGGCACGTGAGGTGAGTGAGAACTCATCAATGTGCGTCTACCGTTCGGCACGAGAGGTGAGTGAGAACTCATCCAACGTGTGCCTGCCGTTCGGCACGAGAGGTGAGTGAGAACTCGTCCAATGTGCGCCTGCCGTTCGGTACGAGAGGTGAGTGAGAACTCATCCAACGTGCGCCTGCCGTTCGGCACGAGAGGTGAGTGAGAACTCGTCCAACGTGCGCCTACTGTTCTACACGAGAGGTGAGTGAGAACTCATCCAATGTGCGCCTGCCGTTAGCCAGTGGAGTTGTGTTCGAAAGTGGCTAGCTGTGCAGGGTTTCGGAAGTTGAAGCGTCTCTGAGGATTTGGAAATGCTTCGAATGATGACGCTTGAGCTCCCCCATGCATGCGTGACACGTGTCGGCATGGTTGTGAAGAGTCGCGTCGTTTCACATCCCGATGCGTCGCTTCGCTTCCCGATGCTAGGTTCCTCTTATAAATGTAAGGAAGGGACGATTGTTTGAATACTTGAAGTTTTTTTTAGAGCAATCAGAGCTTGTGAGAGGTGATTTCCGGCAACCGTGCAAAGGCTGAGCAGGGGATTTCCGGTGAGGTTGAACAAGGCGGAGACGATTTCCGGCATTCTTGAACCACCGTGCAAACGAGGTATGTTGCCGTGTTTTTGGGTTGTTGTGAATCAAAGTGTTTGAATTTGTTGAATTTTTGTATGAACAAAGTATGAACAAGCATGAACAAGCATGAGCAAGCATGAACAAAAGTGTTTAGGAGGTGGAATAGGACTTTTGATTCTAGCATGGCCCTTAGCGTGTCTTCGTTTGTGTTTGTAGATGTCAGATACTGAATCCGAGGGTAGGCCTAGTTCGAGGGCCTATGAGGACAAATCATCCTCGGGGAGTTCGTCCGAGGGGAGTGAGAGTGCCGATTCTGGGAGCTCTTCAAGCTGTGAAATAGTGGAGGGGGCAGGGGTGCGCACCGAAGCTGGTGGCACTTCACGTGGATTGGCCCGAGGTAGTGAGCCTTCGATGTCGGGTCGTGAGGCCGATGAGAGTGGCATGTCCGTTGCCACGCCAGGGGAAGGGGTGCTGAGGGTTGTCAGTGGGAGGCAACGGATCCCAATGGCGAAGCCGAAGGAGTTGGTGTTCAGGGTAGATCACTTAGAGCCGAACACACTGATCGAATCTGAGTTGGCTAAGATTCGGGCGGAGTACAATATCCCTGATTCGGTAGGGATGCGAATTCCAGCGCCGTTGGAGTCATTGAGTGACAATGACAAGGGCGTGGTCTTCTTCACCGATGCCTTCAAGCATGGGCTTCGGTTGCCGTTGAGGCATTCGGTGCAGAAGATTTTGGCGGCGATCGGGTATGCACCAGGGCAGTATAATCCAAACTTTTGGATTACATTGCTTGGGACGATCACGGCGTTCGGCCTGGTTGGAGAGGGGGAGCCGAGCTACGAACAGTGGGCCCAATTGTACAGTGTGACGAGGGCGAAGAGTGCCGATCAAGGGGGGTGGGTTTAGTCCAACTGTCTATCGGCAGGGCAGTGTGGACACTTTGTGGTTGGGGTGCCGAGCTCCCAAAAGACCTGGCGCAAGCGTTGGGTGATTGTCTCTGGGGACTGGGAATCGGCACCAGGGGTAATCGTAGAGAGGCGGATCCCTACTACCTTCCAGACTGTCAGTAGGTTAGGGCCTGCCGTTCGGCAGTTGTGTTGTGTTTTTTTTTTTGACCGTTTACACCTTTGTTTCAGTGTCCTTGAAATGGCCTGCCGCACCGATCAGAGAAGTGGAAGCAATCGAGCGGGTGCGAGCTAAGATTGCCAAAGAAGATCGCTTTTGTAAGGAGCTGCTCTACTTTCGGAACCTTTACAAGGCAGGCTTGATCGGCAAAGCAGAACACGACCGAAGGGTAAAGGAGGAAGAGGAAGAAGAGAAAAGGTAGAGTAAGTGATGCCGTTCGGCAGTCAGTTATATTTCTTTATCTTGAGGTACCGTTTCTTTCCTAACTCGTGTTTTTCATGCAATGGCAGGTGGGAGGCCTATGAGCGAGGCGACCAGGAGGCGCTTGGAGGGCCAAGGGGCGCCGAAACAGAAGAAAGGCGAGTCCCCCAGGCCGAAAAAGAAGAAGGCGACAGGAGCTTCTGGAGGGGTTTCAGCGGATGAGATGACGGTGGCCGATCGCCGCCGGGAGAAGAGGGCGGCCGAAGCTGAGGTTGTTCGGGAGGTCCACCAACAAGTGACGGGCAAGAGGATGATCGAGGGTGCTCTCGATGCAACACCGTTGCCAAAACGGCCTAGGGGTCCGAATGAGGGGACGTCGGTGCTGATCCCTGATGATGAAGTGGAGGGGGAGGAGGGGCCGGTTAACATCGCGTGTCCTCGGAAGGCGGTGCCGTTCATCAACTCCATGATTGATGGTGCCCAAATGGAGCTGTCCAAGATAGAGCAACTGTCGATGAAGACGTGGCGTGAACAGACCGGACGAGCTTTCCGGCTTCAGGCTGCGGTAAGTGTGATAGAAATTTTGGTTTGTTTCCAAGTATTTGTGGGATCGGCAGTTACCGAACTTTTCATTTGTGCAGGCTGACATGGAGATGTGGCTCTGCGTAAAGCGAGCTATCAATGCTGCCGAACGGTACCAGAAAAAATTTGAAGAGGGCCGTTCGAAAATTGTCGATGCTGGGAAGCTCATCCAGGAAGCCGATCGGCGTGCCGAGGAGAACGCTGCTAAGATCGCAGAGCTGGCGTCCAAGCTTGCGGCGACCAAATTGGAGGTGGTGGCTGCCCAAGAGGCCAAGGCAGCTGTGAAGGTAGCCATGGATGCGGCCGAACGGTCGCATGCCAAGGAGGTGGAAGAGGCGATGGCGAAAGCCGTTGCTGACTACCGGTCCACGGAGGAGTTCACACTTCTGGTGGACAAGGAAGTCATGGAACAATGTGATGACCTTGTCTACCGATTCAAACGGTACAACGCGGATAAGAAGCTAAACTTGAACTTCCTTCGGGATCCACCTCCGTTGCCAGAGGGTGTAACCGAAGAGATGGTGGAGGCGTATAAGGGTGAGGATGCCGAACCCGAAGGGGCCGATGAGACTGACTCCAGTAGTGAGGAGGAAGAGAGCCACCCTGCGCCGAACGTGAGCAGCGCGCCTAATGCTGAAGCTTCGATCACTGCCGAGCCCGCGTCTGCCAATGATGAAGCTGCCAATCCTTCTTCCCCTTAGACTGTAGATTTTTACTTTCATATGTTGAAAATGTAATATTTTTGGAACAGGCCGAATGGCATTTTGTTGAAATAGTTTGCCCTTTTGTGGCTATTTTATCTAATGTTTATTTTGATTCGGTTTGATTCGGTTTGAAGTGCCATTTTCCGTATTCTAATATAAGTATGCATGCCATATGTAGTATATTCTGAATGTAGGACTGCCGTTAGGGCGTTACTGTATGTATAAAATAGGAATTATGTAAAACAAACCGATTACAAAGGTGATGACCGAAGGTGCAGTCACTAGTACAAAAAGTGATGACCGAAGGTGCAGTCACTTGTAGTAATATTTCAAATGTTCTACATTCCAAGGGTGGCCGAGGGTTTGGCCATCGGTATAGCGCAATCGGTAAGTTCCCGGTCGGCAAACGGTGACGACCTCATAAGGACCTTCCCATGAAGGGCCAAGGGTGCCTTCGTTGGAGTCCTTGGTGGCAAGAGAGACTTTGTGTAAAACCCAGTCCCCCACTTTGAACGATCGGTGTCTGACGCGCGAGTTGTAGTAGCAAGAGGTCCTCTATTTGTAGGCAGCGTTCCGAAGCTGAGCCTGGGAACGGTATTCGTCGACGAGGTCAGGGTTGAGTGCAAGTAGTGTCTCATTTCGCTCTGGTGTGTAAGATGCCGTTCGGCACGTGGGTGCGTTGATTTCGACTAGAACAACGGCTTCGGTACCGAAAGCAAGGGAAAATGGCGTTTCACCAGTCGACCGTCAGTAGGAGGTGTTGATGGCCCATAACGCCTCTGGGAGCAAGTCGGGCCAAGCGCCCTTAGCTGCCCCAAGCTTCTTCTTCAGTGTCTTCTTGATGATCTTGTTAATGGCCTCTACTTGGCCGTTTGATTGTGGATGCGCTGGAGATGCGAAGAACAAGTTGATGTTGAATCGGTGGCATAGGTGCCGGAACTAAGAGGAGTCGAACTGTTTACCGTTGTCGGTGATGATTACGTTCGAGAGGCCGAACCGACAAATAATGTTCTTCCATACGAAATGCTCGACTCTGGCTGCGGTGATGGTTGCCAAGGCTTCGGCTTTGGTCCACTTTGTAAAGTAGTCGACGGCAACGATGGCGAATTTAAGCTGTCCCTTTCCTTAGGTCATGGGGCCGATGAGATCTAAACCCCATTGAGCAAAGGGCCATGGGCTGACAATCAGAGTGAGCGGTTTGGCTGGCAGTTTTGGGACGGAGCCGAAACGCTGGCAATAATCACACCTTTGGACCAGTTTGGTGGCATCGGCGTGGAGTGTCGGCCAATAATATCCCTACCGAATGGTCTTGAAGGCCAGAGATCGGGCACCTGAATGGTCTCCACAAGCTCCTTCGTGAATCTCTCGTAAGACGTAGTTGCCCTGCTGCGGGGTCATGCACCGAAGCAGTGGTAGAGAATGACCACGCCGATAGAGAATTTGATTCAAAACTAAGTATCGGGCCGATCGGCGGCGGAGAGTTTTGGCCTCAGTTTTGTCATTTGGTAGCGTTCCGCTTGTGAGGTAGGCAAGGATTGGATCCATCCAGCTTGGATCCTGCCGAACGGCATGTACCTCCGTTTCAATAGTACTGCGCCGAGCGAGGATTTTGATCGGCACGTGGCGGCCTACGTTGTCGTCAATTGCTAATGCCAGGCATGACAGGGCATCCGCATGGCTGTTTTCGGACCTGGGGATCTGCTGAACTTGATACGCCGCAAAGTGGTGAAGCAATCGGCGAGCGTGTGTCAAGTAGGCAGCCATCGAGGTATCCTTTGCTTCGAATTCGGTCAGTACTTGATTAACGACAGGTTGCGAGTCGTTGCAGATCCTTAGTTGGCTGACACCCATTTCTTTAGCGAGCCGAAGGCCTGCTAAAAGAGCTTCGTATTCTGCCTCATTGTTGGAAGCCTTGAATTGGAAACGGATGGCGTATTCGATGGTCGTCTGATCAGGGGCTTTTAGCACTAAACCAGCTCTGCTGCCTTGTCGGTTGGACGAGCCGTCTACATAGAGAGTCCATATGGGAATTGATGGATTAAAGGTCCCTTCGGTGGGATGGGTGACTGGGGCTGCCGAAGCCGGTCCGGGGGCAATTCCTTCCGGATCTTCCTTTTCGGAAGTAGTCATTTAGGAGATGAAGTCTGCTACGGCTTGGCCTTTCTCGGTAGGCCGAGGGTGGTAGCTAATGTCAAATTCGCTGAGTTCGATGGCCCATTTGACCAGCCGACCGGATGTCTCGGGTCGCTGTAGGATTTGGCGCAGAGGCTGATTGGTGAGAACAGTGATACTGTGAGCCTGAAAATACGGCTGAAGCTTCCGTGCTGAGAGGACTAAAGCGTAGGCGAGCTTCTAGAGCTCAGGGTACCGAATCTCAGCATCCTGCAGGGCATGGCTAGTATAGAAAATTGGGAGTTCTACGCCGTTCGGCTTGCGAATGAGCACAGAACTAAGTGTTGTTGCCGAAACCGAGAGGTATAGGATGAGTTCTTCACCGGGAAGAGGGGTGGATAGTAGGGGCGCTTTGCTCATGTAGGCCTTGAGGTCCTGGAAGGCTCTGTCGCATTCGGCAGTCCACACAATCTGCCATTTGCTTCCTTTGAGGGCTTTAAAGAAAGGAGTACACCGATCGGTAGCCTTGGATATGAATCGGGCCAGAGCGGCGACACGCCCTGTGAGACTCTGAATATCCTTCTGTGTCTTCGATATCTGCATGTCGAGCAATGCCTTGATTTTTTCAGGGTTGGCCTCAATGCCCCGTTGGCTGATCATGAAGCCAAGAAATGTGCCCGAGGAGACGCCGAAGGCACACTTGCTTGGGTTGAGTCGCATGTTGTATTTCTTTAAAACACTGACATGAGGGAGAGGTTATGGAGATGAGAATCGGCCGTTTTGCTTATGACCAGCATGTCGTCCACATAAACCTCCATCGAGGTGCCGATGAGTTCAGAGAAGATTTTGTTGACCAAGCGCTGGTAGGTTGCCCCCGCGTTCTTTAGGCCGAACGGCATGACATTGTAACAGTAGAGTCCTTTGTCGGTGATGAATGCCGTATGTTCGCGATCGGTGGGGCTCATGAATATTTAGTTGTACCCTGAGTAAGCATCCATGAAGCTGAGAAGTTCATGGCCTGCTATGGCGTCCACCATCTGATCGATCCTTGGCAGAGGAAAACTATCTTTTGGGCAAGCCTTGTTTAAATCGTTGTAGTCCTGACACATTCTCCAGGCGCCTCTCAATTTTTTGACCAGGACCGAATTTGCCAACCAAATTGGGTAGGTGACCTCCCGGATGAAGCCGATTGTCCGTAGTTTCTCCACCTCGATCCTCATAGCTTCGTACCGTTCGACATCATAGGCCTGCCGTTTCTGTCTGATGGGTTTGAAAGTGGGACAAATGCTGAGCTTGTGACTGATGACGTTTGGGGCAATGTCAGGCATGTCATCGTATGACCAGGCGAAGACCTCTGTATTGGTGCGCAAAAAGGCAATGAAATCGGAACGCAGTGCCGAACTCAAGGTGGTGCCGATTCGGACCTGTCGGTCGGGCTGTGCCTCGGAGAGAGTGACAAATCCAAATCCTCAACAGGTTGTGCTTGTGGGGTGACGGCCTCGTCCCTGGGATCATCTGGTTTGTCCATCCCCTTGCCGTTCGGTATAGTTATCTTGGCAGAAACTGAATATGCTTCCCGAAGCGTAGCTCTTGCCGATTCCTTTGTTGCCGAAACGTAACATGTCCATGCACTCAACTGATCCCCTCATACTTGGCCGACGCCAGCGTGTATGGGGAACTTGAGGAGGAGCATGTGTGGTGACAGCATGGCCTTCATCCTTGTAAGCGTCGTCCTACCGATGATGGCGTTATATGCCGTTGGGCAATCGACGACTAGAAAATGAGTGTAGATGATGGTTCATCGGGGAATAGTGCCAACGGCAAACGGGAGTTGGACACTGCCGATCGGTTTGACCACGTCACCCGAGAAGCTGAGGAGGGGGGTGATTTCTTTGTTCAGATGCTGAGGGTCTATACCAAGGGCATTAAAAGCATCGGCAAAAAGCACATTGACTGAACTGCCGGTGTCTATGAGGACCCACATCAAAATCTGAAATATCGGCCCATATGATCATGGGATCGGAATGGGGGAAGATGATGCCTCGTTCTTCTTCTTCAGAGAAGGTAATAGGTTCCCAACCGGTCCGCCAGAACTTGTCGTTGCATCCTCCCGCTACACTGAGGATCTGGGGATGCCGAACGGCACGAACGTAGTTTTTAACGGACGGATTGCTGGTGTCAGCAATGGGTGCCCCTCCACTGATCATATTGATCTGCCGATTCGATGATTTGTCCGATGCTGGTTTAGTGCTTAAATACTGATCCAGCTTGCCCTCGTTGATGAGGCGTTCGACGATCTTGCGAAGGGCAATACAAGATTCTGTGTCGTGGCCGTTGTACTGGTGGTATCGGCAGAATACGCCAATGTTCTTCTCGTTCTGTCGAGGAAGCTTCCGGTTGTTCGGCTTCGGTATCATTTCACTCTCGGTCAGGAGGACATGCTCGTAAGTGGTGTTGAGTAAAGTGGAAATTTCCTCTGGCCGATTCCTCTTCGGATCTCCGAAGTCGTTTCGTCTGCCAGAGTCCTTGCCCTTTTTGTTGCTGTTCTGCCGATCCCGGAAGTGGTCCTTCCGTTTGTTTCATGCCTCGTAAGGGGCAGAAGCTGAGGGTGCTGTTCGGTAGGAAGCTTGACTGATGGGTCGGTTTGCTGGAAATCGATCATAGCTCTGTGTCGAAGGCCGATCGTCCGTCACCGTTTTGCTTGGTAGGGTTGAAGCCGATCCTTTGGAGTTGAAATGTTCGGCCTTGGCATGGATAGCTGCCTGTTTCATCAGCTCGGAGTAGGTGGTCCAGTTGTTGTTGTGGACCAGATAGCGAAACTGAGACGACCGAAGGCCGCTTTTGAAGGCACCGAAGGCTGCCCTATCATCAGTTTCCGGACATCGGGAATATTCATGGCTGAACCTAGCCGCGTATTCCCTCAGGGGCTCATTGTCTTGCTGCCGAACGGTATAGAGGTCATCGGCAGAATACAGGCGATCGGTCTGAATCATAAAATGGTTGAGGAAGGTTTGCTTCAACTGATCGAATGAGTCAACCGTTCCTAGCTCCATTCGGTAGAACCAATTCAGAGCAGCTCCGGTCAGAGTGGAGGGGAATAGTAAGCATTGTCCTTCGTCCGTTAGCCCTTTGCAACCCAAGGTTGATTGGAAGGTATGAATGTGAGTAACAGGGTCTTCCACCCCTGAGTAGAACGATATTCGGAGTGCCTGGACCTCTTTTTCATGTCTGAATGTTCGGATGCGATTGGTGAACGGCCTCGGCTGTACCTTTCCCCACGTCGGTTTTCGAGCCTGGTTTTGTTCTTCCTCGATGCGGTTCATCTTCTGGAGGAGGAGACGGATGGTAGGATCGGTAGAAGGAAGATCGTCACCGAAGGGCTCCCTTGCCTCTTTCTCCGTACTTCGACCAGTGCGGTGGCCCTGAGCCTCTTGACCTGCCGTTCGGCTTGGGCTCCTTTCATAGCGCCCCTCATGCCGATCGTTTTCTCTATTCGATCGATGGCTGTGGTGCTCCTTCGAGGGCCCCGGCGATCGGTAGGAGATAGTGGTTCCTGGTGAAGTTGGGACGTAATCTGATTCATCTGTTTCCTCCAGGCCAACTGCACCATACCGTTGGCGCAAGGGGGATTTTGGTCCAAGCGCCTCTAACCGCCGATCGCTGAGTTTTGCTCGGATCTGGATGGGTGAGGGATGCCTTTCCTTGCGCCGATCGTTGATCGTGTCGCGACAATCGGAGTAAACTCGATATTCTGGATGACGCTCCCTTAGGGAGGGTACGAACAGTCTTCGGGAGGCAGTTTGTTTATCTGCGGCTTATTGTTTCCCCTCATCTTGAGTGCTAGGCTTCCGTACGCTCTTGATTGACTTCTCCTGCCGAAGCTGTATGGTTCGTTCCAGACTGTTCTGCAGTTAGGTTGACTGCGTTTGCTGATCATGCAGTTGCCTCTGGGTGTCATCAAGTTTAGAAGCGAGGATATTGTTATGCTCCTGCATTCTCACAATTTCCCGTTGCAGAGTCTCCATGCGAGCCTCTAGAGTGGTCCGTCAAGCAGGCGTTTCTGTTCGTGGGATGTGAGGCAAGGGAGCAGGACTTGGCTCACCATCGATGCCGAGGATGGGACCATCGGTAGGGAGGGCCGAAGACGGATTCATTTTTTGGTCTCAGAGTGTTTGAGATATGGGTTAATCGACAAGCGATTCCCACAGACGGCGCCAATCTGTTGGCACTAAAACTGAACAGATAGAGATGACTGCAACTTACAAGTGAGATGGACGATCGAGAGATCGATTGAGTGTTCGGATGCAGATTCTTCCTGTCCTCAGATGCTGATTCTGAATGGAAGGAAGTCGAGACTCGTAAGGTCTACGGAACCGGTGTGGAACCAGCCTAAGACCCTCCGATGCCAAAGTAAGTTTGTTTTCTAAGAGCTTTTGCTGTTGACAAGATATTAGTATAAAAAGTCAAGCTGAAAAGTCTTACCTCTGTGTTGTAGTGAAGGGGCTTATTTATAGAGGGCATTTTGTATGCTCTTAGTACTCAATTTCGATGTGGGACTCGTGGGAGGGCCCTATGAGGTTGACACGAGTCTTTAGATATTTCGGGCGGGTGCTTCGAGGTTGATTCTCCAAAATCAGTAGGGCATACCAACTGTAGACTGTGCTGGGCCAGTAGCGACCTTTTGCTGCTCTGAGACAATACCATCGGTAGCCGATGCTGATTGTTCGGGGCCTTGGGCACTTGGGGAGTTGAAGTGATCCGCGTGTCAACGGATGAATGGAGGTTCAGATATGGTACAAACAAACCTTATGCTTCCTTGGTAGGTAGTGTGATGTATGCTCAAGTTTGTACTAGACCAGACTTGGCATTTACACTAAGTGTACTAGGATGGTTTCAATCAAATCCTGGTATTGCTCATTGGAATGCAAGCAAAAAGGTTCTCAGATATTTGCAAAAGACTAAATCATATGTGCTGTGTTATCATTATGTGGATTCACTTAATTTAGTTTGCTATTTAGATGCTGATTTGGGAGGCTGTGTTGATGACAGAATGTCAACAAGTGGCTATATGTTTATCTTAGCTGGTGGTGCAGTTTCATGGAGAAGTAAGAAGCAAACTACCAGATCAGTGTCTACAATGGAATCTGAATATATTGGATGCTTTGAAGCTGCAAGGCAATGTGTTTGGTTAAAGAATTTGATTCACAGTATGAAAATTGTCAAGAGTATAGAAAGGCCATTGAAGCTATATTGTGATAATAGTTCAGCTGTGTTCTTTGCCAAAAACAATAAAAGGTCTGATGCTTCAAGGCTGTTGGATATCAAGTACTTGACGCTTTAGGACAAGGTCAAAGATGGAGTCATTGATATTGAGCATCTTGGCACTTTACATATGATAGCAGATCCTTTAACAAAAGCTTTGCATGTGACTGCATTTCAAAGACTAGTGCCAAAAATGGGTATGCAAGCTTCAATTGATCTGTTTTGAACGTGGGAGTAAGGTAATTCTTCACCTTTTTAATATTCTCTGATTCTACTGTTGTGTTTATGAAGTCTTTGCAAAGTTATGTTGAATGATGTTCATGACATCTTAAGACCAACGAAATTTGGGAGTCCCATGGTACCTAGACTCATATTTCTTATTCCATGTCTACAACATTTACATTATGATATGATGAGTTTGTGATTTTAGAGTGCTGGTACAATTTAAGTGTGTCAAGTTTTCTAAAGTTCAGCTCTTTATATCAATATGGTTAGTTGTCAAAAGTCATCTATAATTTCATATAACTCAGTGATCACTGTTGATTATTCAATATGATACTTTTTGTTTGATGAATTGGCTACACTCATGTGGGAGAATGTAAGTTTTTCCATGTTTTGTGAGTTTGCCTTTTCATTATTATGAGGTGTCATATAAATAATAAATAGAGTTATATTTAAATTAAGATATTATGAGACTTTTATTCAGATAATGATTAAATGGAATAACTGTTTCAAGAAGTGGATATCATCCATTATCTCCACGTTTTGGCTAGCAATTGTCTCTTAATAGGAGAGTCAATTGTAAAGCAACTTGTATAAAAGGCTTGGTCTCTGCTCTCATATTTACACGTTCAGATTCTGTATGCTTGTCCTATTGAAAGCCTTGACATTTTGGAATACTAAGAGGAGAAGATCATCTTGTATATTTGATTATGGCTAATTCAAGTAAGTCTTATCTCTAATCGTTCTATTGTTTAATTGTCAAATTTCTATTAAGGTGTGGTTTAAGTGCTAAATTGGTTCCAGATTATTTTGCATACAGTAAACCTTTCATGCGCATGCTTCGGCGCTTTGGAATCGCGAGAGCCTCCTTGCCTTTACCTTTGATTTGGGAAGTACCTAAAAAAAGAGGGGGGGGGGAGGGGGAGAGCAAGTTCAGAACAAATAAAAAAAAACAACGCAAACATGAGTTACGAGTAAGTGGTACTTACTAGGGGTGGCATTTTAGACCGAAAAATCGCAAAAACCAACCGATAATTTACCGCAATGGAACCGCAGTCGCGGGAAACAGAACCACATTTGCGGTTGTGATTGCGGCATTTGATTTTCAAAACTTGCGGTTACCGCAAACCGCGACTATATTTAAAAGAAAAAATTTATACAAGGAAATGGAACATATGACAACTTGTAAGTAATTAGTTTATTTATGCTTCTTCTTATAATGAAATGTACTAAACTTATGTTGTTTTATTTGTAGATAGCATTGGTCCTCAAACAACACAACGGGGTCCTTCAAATCCACTCACCACCACCAACACTTGAGTTTGTAACTTTAGTTTGTAACATTGGTGCATTGCATTTTCCTTTTAGTTTGTAACTTTAATTAACTTTGAATTGGATTTTTCCTTTGGGTAGTAACTTTAATTCATTTTGCATTGCATTTTCCTTTTGGTTTGTAACTTTAAAGGATTTGGAATTGGAATGCTTGAAAAGTTGAGGTTGTGAATGCTTGAGAAGTTTAACTTTAATTGGAATGCTTGGAATTGTAACTTTAATTTTCTTTAGGTTGTGAATGCTTGAGAAGTGGAGGAGGTTGTGAATTTAAATATGCTTTAGAAGTTGAGGTTGTGAATTTATTTCTTTTGGTTGTAATTTATATTTTTAGGTTAAAGCATGCTTGAACTCAAAAGGCTTCAAAAGAAGTATCAAAATTAGGCCTAAAATGTGGAAGATTGGATTTTTATGACACAAAAAGAACTTGCGGTTTTAAACCGCTAATTCACGGTAACCGGTAAACCGCAAAAAGCGGTCGGTTTGCGGTTTCAAAAATCACCATACTACAAATAGTCGGTCGGTTTGCGGTTTGGGCAAAAATTCGCAGTTACTAAATCGCAACCACCCCTAGTACTTACTGTGAGAAGACAGAGCTTCCGGCACCTTGCCAATCTGCTTGCTGCTGCCAGAAGCCACAGGTTGCTGCTGCAATAAAGGCACTGTGGGAGCATTTCCTTTGGAGCTGGGGGGGACCACTTGCCGCTACCTTGGGAATAAACTTTTTCGGGTCCTTTACAGCTTGCTTCTTCTTCTCAACCCTGCAGCTTCCCTTTCGCTTTCACTTTCCATGCATAACACTTCTCCTGGCACTGTGAGAGCTTGGCTTCTCTAACTTCTATTTTAACTTAGAAAAATCACCAACAACATCCCCACTATTGGAAGTGAAGGGCAGGTTCCGTTTCGCACTCAAGGAGATGGCTTTTTCTTCCAACACGAGGCAAGCGTGATGAACTGTGGTGGGAAGTAATCTATCACAATGGGTAGTGTGGAATCGACTGAATGAAGCGAAACAACGGTTCCAATAATGTTGGTAAGCCTTCGAGAGGCCACCAACGTGTCCCTTGTCAGCCAAAGCAAGGGCAAAAGGGCTGCCATCTTCCGACGCATTGTCATTGGTCCAAAAAAACCCTATGCAGCATGAAGGGATCGCCTTGGCTAGGGTTGAGAGGCACGCCCTGATCAAATCCAAACTGTCGCCTAACTCTATGTGGTGAATCATGCACAGAAACTTCCAAGTGGTCGTCACCTAGTGTGGGCAAAGGAAGGCATGTGGCACTTCATAGCGCTTCTCTTCGTATTTGATGGCCTCACGCCATCGTCACCAAGGCCTCAACCAGATCATCGGAATTAGCATAGAGGGGTATATGTTTGAATCCCTCTGATAAAGCACAGTAGGGACGAAAGATGAAGCTCTTAACATCATCCAACAGCTCTAGAAAATTTTGGCCCTTTCTTTGCATTCATCATAACCATCTACATACTAAAGGGAGTCTCCCTGGTACGTAGGAACCATCATCAAAATCAACAGATTGCTCAGCCTTTGAATATGAAAGCGAAGATACCTCTATCCCCTTGAACCGTTCCCATAAGAATACTTGGAGAAAGCTGGAATTCAGTAGTCTCTACAGCCATGGTTCCCACTGCCCCTTTCTCGAGAAACTGAACCTGGTCAAGCAAGCGATATAGATGCCCTAAGAACATGGGGGCTAGAGGAATCGTATTGCCACGTGCTACTGCCAAAGCCAAGGGGAACACTCGTGCATGCAAACAATCTTGGGAAAAATCACAGAAGAGGAATTTCCCAAGCCACAATGATACAAATGCTGCAAGACGACATAGCTCATGCCTATTAACATCCCCGAAATGTTGAATCCAATTGCTGAACCGTAGGGAAGTGCTAGGAGCAGTCGGGGCACCCTTCCGTAAAACCTCAAGCTTGCTTTCGTCCTCCGGAGTTAGTATGATATGGAATGGATCTTTGGTTGCCGCCAAGTGGGAGGAGACAGATGTTGGCCACGTCTTCAAGGGTAGGAGTAAATTCTCCCCATGAACAAATAAACGTGTGAGTCTCAAAACTCCACCGCCTCACCACATGCCGAAATATTTTGGCCTCAACATGGATGTCACATGCCTTGGAAAGGAAAATAGCATCCAGCACCCCTGCCCGACTCAAGATGTCACGAGTAGATGGATCCCTCAGTTCGCGATCAACCCACTCCGACCAACCCTTGTTGGTGCCACACAGATACTAAAAAAATAGGGGGACTACCGGAAACAGACCCCTCTCTATACAACTCCTCGATATAGATGCGAGATCAATCACAGGAGCATTTTCCGAGTCTGGTTCTCCATCTATGACTGCATCTTCACTGGCACCCTTAAGTAAGGGAGGGGCCTTCCCCCTCTTTAACTTGTCTTCCATGGAAAAGAGATGGTCTCTAATAATGGATAAAGAATCAGCAAATGCCATAACAAGTCTTAGTAAAGTGATGAATCCTTGCACACGAAGAAAGGGGGAAATAAAAAGAATTATTAACATATGCGAAATATGTGTCAAGCACGGTAGGTTGGGTTTGTCCAAGCAAGCATGCAACTTAAAATTCAAGCCCATGACAAGCAAAAGTCTCAATCTGTGATCGACAAGCATGACAAGCAAGTTCTCTCTCAAATATATATATAAGGTGGTCTGATGTTGAATATATAGTTCTCTCTCAAATATATATATATATAAGGTGGTCTGATGTTGAATTATATATATGTAAGAGAAAGAAAGAATCAAGCATTACGCGACATACATCCTGTCAATCTCTTATTTTCACAACCAAGGGAAAAACCCATAATTAGTCAAGCATGCGTTCCCAAGGGGACAAACCTAAGCCAAACATTAGTCTATGCTTATTCCAACGAAGCCAAGAGGACAACGCACAATTACAGCCAATTAGCAGAAGTTACTTACCAAAGGGCCAAGGTAGAGGTCTAGATAAGGGTGGCACGCTCAGAGCTTCTAGCAGTATGCAATATAACGAAGGCTTCCAGCACCTCTCCCTTTCCTATGCCAGAGACGTACAAATCAGGAAACACGGGAGCAATGGATCATACAAGGGTCACCTTTTTGCCTAACGTAGAGAGACCCATCATGCCATAAAATAATAGAGAAAAGGAGAAAAGCGATACATACCAGCGATGCTTCCTTACGTCTTCGTCTGTACTCTTCCCACAGCCTATGCAAAAAAGAGAAAATCACGAAGAGAGAACCCCATAAAACTTATACGAGCCCTCCTTGTTGGAATTCACGCCGTGAGCACCCTTGTTGCAGCAGTAAAGAAGTGGATCAAAAGGGGTTGACGCTTGGTTGCCAAAACAAAGGCAAAACTCATGGGTAAAGTCCAACAAATCTCCCAGAAAATCCAAGAGAAAAACAAGAGAGGAGAGCGTACCTTGTTAATGCCCCAAAGGATGGCCTCGGATGCACCAAGAAAAGGAGAGAAATTGGAGATTTTGGGAAGAAAAAACCGCACAAAGGAGGCCCCTTTCTAGCAGCTGCTAATGGGTTCCTTCGAATGAAGAAGGGATGACGGGATCAAGTTCGACTTGGGCTCCTTCCCAGCGGTTGGCGGTGGATGGTCTCTGCCCGATCTCGCTTCCTCACTCAGTCTGAGTTTGATGAAGGAAAGGAAGAGAACGAAGAGAAGAGAAGTGGAAGGAAGTTGGGTATGGTGTGTGGAACGAGGAAGGAAAGGGAAAAGAAAATAAAAAATAATAATAAAAAAAAAGGAGGAAGGCGGTTGGTGTTGGGAAACCGCAAGCAACTGTTGGGTTCCATCATGGCACACCGTCATTTTGCACGCGGGAAAAGGAGAGGTGCCCTATAATTACAAATCTGATTTTTGGGTTGGATTTTACTTATTCGGCCCATTCCAGCGCTTGTTCATAGCCCTTATAATTAAGGGGGCTAATGTTGAGGCCCAAAAAATCCATAGTTGGGCCCGAATAAATTCCCAACCCAATGCTAGGAAAAGGCACAGGTTGGAACACACGAGAGCCCGTCACACGCAAGCCACAGTCCACGCGCCATCTAAGTAAATAATTTGTCATGCTAAGATAAGGTAATAAAATACACCGGCTTTACAAGCCCACGCTAAATAAGCATCGTGTCCCTCTTCAAGGACGATAAAATTAAAGCATTCCAAGCGACATGCCATGCCAAGTGGGAAATTATTACTTCACGCCCAACCACACTACAAGCCCAAGTGGGCCCAAGCCACTCAAATGCCCGGGGCTTGCTTGAGTGGGTTGTGGTATGGATGGTGATAAGTTGTCATGAGGCCCATGGGAGGCTCCAGCCCATGGGAAGAAACAAGTTTCAAGCAAAAACATCCAAAGGACCAAGAGATGTTGGCGCGCAGACTGCTAGGAGAGGAATCACCCTTTGAACCAGTATGCATACCCATTTTCTTCCCCTTATTGACCTTAAAATCCTACAGCAACAGGCTGAAGAGGATAAATTGTTTGAATTACTTGCTAACTTGAAACCTGAATATGAGCAACTAAGGAGTCAGATCTTGATGTGTCCTACTATACCTTCTTTAAACAGTGTTTGCATTACAATCCAACGAGAAGAGACTCGAAAAAAAAAGTTATGAATTCAGAAGTTGTTCCCTAGGAATCAAGTGCCTTTGCTGATAAAAAAATATATAATAGTCGACCATCTAACCACAACAAAGAGCCTATGTATGAAAGAAAAGGTAAGGGCCGAAAGTGTGACCATTGTGGTGACAAAGGTCATACGATAGACTTTTGTTGGATTCTACATCCACATTTGAAACCCAAGAGTGATCGAAGAGCACTTGCTATGAATTCCAACAATGAACCTTCCGAATTGGTTGGGGTGTTAACACAGATCCTTAAAAAATATACTAAGGTAGCTTCCACCTCATATGATCCCTCCATGTCTTCAACTCATCATACCACTGGTAACCTTACTACTCTTCAATCTTCTATGTCTAATGATTGCACTTGGATTATGGACTCTGGAGCAACTGACAACATGAGCAATAATCCAAATTGTTTGATAAATCTCAATTCCAATGACAAAAAATAGTTTGTGTCAATGGCTAATGGAGCATCAATCCCTATTCGAGGCTATGGAAAAATAGAATTTATGCTTGATAGACAAGAATCCAAAGCCCTTTATATTCCTGAATTTCCATCTAATTTATTATTTGTTAGAAAGCTCACTAATGCCCTTAATTGCAATGTTATTTTTTCTCCTAACTTTGCGGTGATTCAAGACCAAGCCATGGGGAGGACGATTGGTGAGGGCAATTTTTCTCATGGTCTCTATTTTTTCCATCCATCTCAGATGGCTTTGAATGCGAAGCGATTGCAATCTAAAGATGTCTGGCATGAGCGGCTTGGCCATCCCTCCGATAGGGTCTTAACTCGTTTATTTCCTTTCTTGTCTATTGACTCCGCTTGTTGTGAAGTCTGCCAATACTCCAAGCAAGCTCGACTTCCTTTTCCAACTTCTGTAACCAAGTCCAATAATCCTTTTGAATTAGTCCATTCAGATGTTTGGAGTCCAACTCCTCTTGAATCTTATAATGGTTACAAGTACTTTGTTACATTTATTGATGATAAATCCCGTGCTACTTGGATTTATTTATTAAAATTCAAAAATGAAGTTGCTCTTGCTTTTGAAAATTTTCATCAGTTGGTTGTCACTCAATTTGGACCTCAAATGAAAGTCATTCGATCTGACAATGGCACAGAATACACCAAAAATATTTTTTCCTAATTTTTGAGTTCTCATGGCATTTTTCATAAAACGAGTTGTGTTAACACTCCCCAACAAAATGATGTTGTGGAAAGAAAAAATAGACATCTCTTAGAAGTTACTCGATCTCTTATGTTTCAAATGAATATTTCGAAGCAATATTGGTCTCATGCGGTCTTGACCACTACTTATTTGATCAATCGCCTTCCTAGTTGTGTCCCCTTTTTCCAATCTCCTATTCAAATTCTTAAAAATAGAAACATTGATCTCTCCCACCTTCGTGTTTTTTGGTGTGTGTGTTATGTCTATGTGCCTAAAATTAATCAGGACAAACTTCATGCACGATCTAACAAATGCATTGTCCATGTGCCTTACTTCTCACAAGCTCGATCTCAGGGGGAGTATTTTCCATATTTAGTTCCTCTTTCTATTGCCTCCAATCTACCTATAAATAGTGCCCAACAAGATGTGTCTTTACATCAAGAAGTGGTTGAGAGCTATGAAAATGAACCTGCCAATGACAGCTCTCACATCCCTGTGGCTCCACCTAATGAAGGTTTGTGTCGTTCCACTAGAGAAATTCACCCACCTTCTATGTTTAAAGATTTTTTTAACATATCATGTTATTTCTTTTGCAATTCAGGATCATCTAACCTATAACAATGTTTTTGAAAAACATAAAGTATTTATTAGCTCGATTACAGATGAACTCACTACCTTTAGTGAAGCTATTGCCCAACCAATATGGAAAAAAGCAACGAGGAACTTTCTGCTCTTGACAACAATCATACATGGGATATTGTCAAACTACCTAAAGGAAAAAGGGTTGTTGGTTGCTGATGGATATAAAAAAAACCCAGTATAATAATAATGGAATTGTTGAGAGACACAAGGCAAGACTAGTAGCGCAAGGGTTCACTCAAACATACAGAGTAGACTACAAGGAAACTTTTACACCAGTTGCTAAGATCAATATTGTTTGAGTGCTACTCTCTGTTCCTGTAAATCATAGTTGGCTTTGTATCAAATTGATTTGAAAAATGCATTTTTGCATGGTGACTTGGAGGAGGAAGTTTATATGAGAGTACCACCAGGGCATGCCCAAGAAGCTAAAGAAGGTTTGGTTTGCAAACTAAGAAAACCCTTGTAAGGGCTTAAGCAAGCTCTTCGTGTATGGTATGCTAAATTAAGTTATGCTCTCATGAATCAAAAATTTTGTAGAAGTGATGCGGACTCATCTATGTTTACTTAGAAAAGTTCTTCTGGTATAATTGTTGTTCTAGTCTATGTAGTTGATATTATTATCACATGAGACAATAAAAGTGGAATTGAAGAGTTGAAGTCTTTCCTCCATGGAAGTTTTGTAATAATGGATTTGGGCAGATTGAAGTATTTCCTTGGTATGAAAATTGCTTATTTGTCTAAAGGGCTGTTTATCAATAAGAGAAAATATACCTTCTTAAGGAAACTGGAAAATTGGGAGCCAAGCCTGTTGAAACACGTGTCGATAGGGGGGCCAAATTAAATATGGATGGACAACAACTTACAGATCTTGGTAAGTACCAAAGACTAGTAGGCAAGCTAATTTATTTAACCATTACTCTTCCTGACATTACCTATGATGTGAGCTTGGTCAGTCAATTTATGCATGATCTTAAGAAAAGTCACATGGATGCTATTAATAGAATTCTTCAATACTTGAAGGGGTCCCAAGGGCGAGGAATATGGATGAAAAAAAAATGGTCACACTCAAATTACTGGATATACAAATGTTGATTGGGCTTGAAGTCCAACGAATCGTTGATCTACAACTGGATATTGTACATTTGTTGGAGGAAATTTAGTTGCTTGTAAAAGCAAGAAACAAAATGTTGTTGCTCACTCAAGTGCTGAAGCAGAATACAGAGCCATGGCTTCCACCACTAGTGAGTTAATACGGTTACGTTTCCTTCTACATGATTTGGGTTTTAAGTCAGAATTTCCAATGGAATTATTTTGCAACAACCAAGCAGCAATACACATTGCTTCAAATCCCATGTTTCATAAGAGGACAAAGCACATTGAGGTTGATTGCTACTTTGTCTATGAAAAGTCCAAGGAAATTTGATATGCACTCCCTATATCCAAAGTAGTGATCAATTGGCTGATATTTTTACTAAAGGTGTACTTTCTGCAAAGTTTCATCAGATGCTATCCAAGTCGGGCTCCATTGATATTTAAGCACCAACTTGAGGGGGAGTGTTGCGAAAGTCAACTATTCACAATTTAGAATATTTCCTCATAATACATAATTTCCTGATCACAACCAGATCTGCATCCAATAATTTTGGGATTTGATTCCCTTCTATTTTTTTGATTGTAACTCTATATATTGAGGGGCTCAAATAAGAGCAACTTATGAATAATACATCTCGCTCTCTTCCTCTTGCGGATTTAGGCTTTGTGCCGAACCATGTTCAACTCATTATGTGAGTGATGCTTATGATTTCTACTTCTTTCTACATGATCAATCCCAACCGTTGAAATGCATCTGAATGGTTTAGGAGAAAAAGCAAGCTTACAATACAAACAGGTACGCTACGATTTCCCCTTAGCCCATGTGTCATGTCGCGTGAATTCCAATGCTGTCTCTTTTCCAAAAAAAAGTGCCTTTCTTCTTCATTAATTTTCTTTCTTTCTTACAATCGTGCCTTTCTTCTAAATTAATTTATGAATGAACCCTAAAATCATAACATTGAAAATGTAAACTTCCACCTACCAGACATAAATTTGTGTATTCCTCTTCTCTTGTCGCAGAACCTCCCTCATCTAGTCTTTCTCTTTCACTTCCTTGGTTGTTTTCACTACCTGCTGTACCATACTTAAATTTGTGTATTCCTCTTCTTTTGTCGTAAAACCTCCCTCATCTAGTCTTTCTCTTTCACTTCCTCGATTGTTTTCACTAAACCTCCTCTTCTGCCGGCTATCAAACGATCATCATCAATTTGAACTTCACTTCTTTCACAAATATGCTTAGAAATCTGTTTTAGGGTTGAGTATATCAGAAGCAATGACAATGGGTGTAGCTTGAGTACTATCGATATGTCTGTATGTTCAATGTGAGTAGTATGGAGATGGTTGTATGTTCATGTCTTCATAATATTGTGGAGTAGTATATGGGTTCTTGATGTGTTTATAATAGTGTGATTAGTACAGATACAAGTATAATTTCTGTATTTAAATGTGTTGAGTAGTATGGATATGGGTATCATTTGTGTATCTTAATGATTTGATAATAGTTTGAGTATGTATTACTTATGTATTTTAATATGTTCACTACTAAAAAAGGCTCAAAAGAGACTGAGTGCTATCAGTCCCTTTTGGCTTCTTTAGGGACTGAAAACAGTGCCTATTGTAGTATTAGGGATTGATATATATATATATATATATATATCAGTGTCTTTTAAAGGGGTCCTCTATTGATAAAATGTCATTGATTATAAAAATCAGTGCTTAATTTTTGCAATGGGTCCCACATTCCTAGCACCCAATACGCGAACATCAATTCCAAATACATCCGTAACTAATTCATTGCCTAGGTACATATATCAGTGCCTTTATATTATTTTATTGTTTTATTATATATTTGTAACCCATCCTCCATCCGTGCCTTTAAAACATTTATGGTTTTTTTTTCCCATTTCCAATTAATTTCTTTTCATTCTCTCAAAACCTGATACCCAATATTTTAATTGGGCACAATTCAATCATATTTACCAAGTTACATTAATGTATTCAACAAATAATAGAATCTAGTATATATTAAGTCCTTTAAAACGAAGTTAGGTCAAAGAAATTTAACAATAGCACATTCAATAATTTCTCTTGTACAATTAGAACATGAACAAAAGCATCAAAATCCAGAGCATGCCATTATGGTCAACAAGTGAATTTAATTACACCAGCACATCAAAATATTTTCTTCAATATTCTTCACCCAATAAATACAAAATGGCACCAGAGTCAGCCAATAAACCAATTTTCAATATTTTTGTTAGTCCTATTACTTCTAGCTTCCCCACCTATTTGCATCCAAACCAAAACATTCAACAATGGACTTTGTACCTCTGCAGCATTTCTTGCTCCTTCATGGTTGTTTATTCATCATCTTCTGGCCTGCATCCTGCTCCCTCTACTCAAGTTTCTCCAACTCATCCTACAAAACACCATTACGTAAAACACACAACATCCATCATATGGTAATGAGTAGTGGCAATAATTATTTGATTGTTCCATTTAATTACTACAATAGACATTAATATAACTTACTTTTGCCGCTTCATCATTAATTGGCCTAGGAGTAAGGCCCTTCTGACTGTAAGCAAGCCTGAAATTATGCAGATTGAATATCATCGACAAACAAATACCATTGCCTTTGAACCAAATATTATATATGAAGATACTAGTTAAGGACTTAATATTAATTGCACACTAAAATCAAAAACATTTAGAAAGCACTGGTTGAAGCAATGACACTCTCAACCAAAAAACAAAGAAAGTAAACATTGTTAGGAAAAAATCAATAATGGCTTATATTATAAGATGACAATGATAATATATTATTCAACAGCAAACTACAAAATCAATATAAACGTATAAACAAAAGTAAATACAGGAAACTGACTTTTATTGTAGATAGAGGCTTGCGTATTTCGCAATGTCCTAAAGACAGAATTTCGCCTCCTCTCAGTGCTTGAAGTTCAACAGGCGTCTACCTCCCAGGATTCAACTATCTATAATCCAAGGGTCCACCACCGGATCCTTGGATTCTGGCGAACGATGGTGTGTTTTTCTCCAATACAGTTTGTAATTTTAATGCAGTAAGAAATGGATAAAAAGATGATAGTATTATGGCATAGGACTTCTGCTTTTATAACAAACTCGCACCCCTTCAAAATAGCAGTTAACAACAACAGTTATTCGTGTTCAAAATTCAAACAAAAAGATAAGTCTTTTGGTTTGAATCTAACTTCTGCTAAAAGAAATCCGAAAATAAAATAAAATATTTATATTATTTTCGGGCTATCTGAAGAGACCCCAAGAGCAGGCCCAAGGCCCAAGTCTTGATTAATTAAATATTATTATTAATCAAGCCCATCATGCAAGCCAACCATCCAAGCCCTTCCTACCACCAATTTCTTATTTAATTGATGTAAAGGTTTCATGCTTATAAAGCATGGGAAACCTTTTGGTTTCTCCAATGTGGGACTACATTTGCTTTCAAACTTCCAACAAACATCACTTCTCCAACAAAGCTTAGTAAGACCAAATAACATACTAGCTAAAAGACATGCATACTTTGAAGCAGTCAAAATTATTCATGCACCAAATTTAAAACAACCTGAAAATAAAAAACAAGAAGCCACTACCCAATTATTGGAAATTTGTATAACTAACAAGCAAAATAGCAAAAGCATTGTGTGTTACTTGCAATTTTTTGATAAAGCCTCTGAAACAGCAAGAGTGTAGATCCCAAGGACAAAGGTATACATATGTGTATATTCATGCAAAAGTTATTGGGTTGTAAAACAATCCACCAAAACAAGAGGAAATAACCCTTCCTTAATCTAGTTTGATACAAAATCTACACTATTATTATATCAGAGAAGCAGAAGCACCAAACAAGAAGCGATTCAATTTCTTGTCATTTTAACAATCCTTTCTCACTGATAAGATGTTCAAAAAGGGAAATTTTTTATATATAAAGAAAATAACCATGAAGTCCCTAACAAGAGTAATATAGGCCGAATGTTAAAACATCAACCTCCTCTGCAGCACCAAGGGAACTACTCAATTGCATACAAAAATGGTATCCTCCAAACATGCTTTACATAGGGTAGAAGAAAACATAGGAGAAACACATTTGGAAAAGACAAATATTGAGCCAAAACATAAGATTTTACCTTGATTGAGTTATGGTCAATCTTTAGAGGCTTTGTACGAACTGCAACTTAATCAATTGAAACACATTTTTCACAAGTAACGAAGGGGAAAAAATCAGACATGAGAATTCATGAACAAAAGGGTAAGTTCCTCTGCCCAATTATGCATAAAACTCTAATAGCCACCACACTAAGAAAATGATACACAAAATACATCTATATGTGATAGTTATAAAATGCAGGACAGCATCCAAACCAGCAATCAATTTGTCAAAGTCATCATGATATGATGATAAGATATATAAATCTAGTACAAGTTTAGACTAGCAGAAAGAATTAATGCAATCAATGGTACATAAACAAATTAAACAACAAGTGGAGAGGGGGGGATTTTGACTTGTACTGATTCAGGTTGATGAATCAGACATCTTATGCTTCTTAAAACTACCAATATATCCAAATATAAAATTTGAAAGAAATTGTTTTAGAACATTGTTTTCAGTTAATTTCAACTAGGCAATTGTCTATCCACTAAAAGTGGAAGAGACAAGACAACTGCCTCACTCTCTTATACTCAAACCTTACAGATGATCTCAAAACTACATACTGCTTATAAAACATCGACAATTAGGGATAAGATTATATTGATAAAACTACAAAAACATTCTCAAAACATTAAGGATCCAGCTCAACAGCTGCAAATATCAAGTCTAATTGTACAAAACAAGAAGAGCCATGGGATTCACAATTTGTAATGAATGAAAGCAAACCAAAAGCAGTGCACTACGTACCTATTTTAAGCACATCTACGGAGCCAATATGTAACAAGCAAGACATCATCAATTTGCTTCACCCCTTTCTTAGTTTTGACAACAATTCTTCCTTTTCCTTTTGCCTCCACAGTACCACCATTACCCATTTTAATATTTGGAGTAACTAAAGTATCCACATTAAGAAAAATATTTTCATTTCCTAACATGTGGTTGCTCCATCCACTGTCAAGTTACCAAATGCTTTCTTTTTCCTCAAGGGCAGATAGACAAGTAGAGAATCATTCTTACTTTTAGAAAAAAATTCTTGGTTTGCTCCCTTTATAATCTGCAGTTCTTCTTAACATGCCCAAATTTGCTGCAATCATGGCACTTTGGCTTTCCATAGTTCCAACAATTTGACTTATCATGATTTGTTTTGTTACAAATCCCGCACGAAGGCTAATGATCATCAGAATTCATACTTGTTCCATTCTTGGATTCATCTCTTCTGCTGGATTCTCTTTTCTTCCATCTTATTTGCTCCCCGTTCGTTGGTCATCTCTAGAATTGCCTTTCTTGGAAGACTTTTGAGATTTGAAACTGAGTTTGGATTGAAAAGCACTCTCAACTCATTACGTCTCAACCCTATCTGCTCGTGAGACTTTAAAGAACCCATCAACTATTCAGTTGATAAGGCGATGATGTCCTTACACTCTTCAATGGCAGCAACAATGGGATCATATTTCTCAGGTAAGCTAATCAATATTTTTTTCAACAACCCTCTGGTCAGAGATCTCCTCACCAAGTGTTCTCATTTGATTCAGAACTTCAGCTAGTGTGGAGGAATAATCTTGGATGCATTTAGATTCTTTCATCTTCATATTACAGAAATCCCTACGTAAAGTTTGTAGCTTGATTGTTTTGGCGTTGTTGTCACCTTGAAACTCATTTCCTAATGTATCCCAGGCTTCCTTTGTTCTTTTAGCTCTTGTGATTCTTGGAAAATGTCTGAAGTGACTTCGTTCTGAATTTTGGAGAGAGCCCTGGCATCTTTCATGACTTATGCTTCGAACTTCTCTATTTCCGCTGTTGGAAGTTGACTTGGATCCTTTGGTTCTTGAAGCCCCTCTTTCAACGAAGCTCTAAAGTTCTTCTGACAACAGTATAGTTCTCATCTTTACCTTCCATAAATCATAATTTTCTCCTCCAAAGATTGGGAGAATAGAGTAGGAAATTGATGGAACTTCTTTCACTCCTAATGACATCTTCTAGAGTTGATTTCAACGCCCATGTATGAAGGAATGTTGCTTTGATACCAGTTTTTAGTTTTGTGATGGAATATGAGGTGCTAAAAAGTATATGACGAGACAAGGTTGATGTACTAGAAATATGAGTTGCTTCAGCAGAGCTCTTTTGTAATTTTGATTCACTTAGCTTGTGTTGTTGTTGTTACAATGATAAGCTCAAAGAATTTTGAAAGAGAACAATATATTCAAGAGAATTCTTCCTAGAGAACCTAAAAGACATTGCATAGGAACTCTACCAACTTAATTAAGGACACATACAACTGCTGTAATAAATAGAAATATTCTAAAGAATTAACGAAGTGCATTAATTGCTACAGACCCAGTAGCATTTGCCTAGGGCCTTGGAGGGCCAAGTATGATGGGAATGTGTTTGGAGTGGTTCTGCAATGCAAACAAGAGTCTCCCAATAAGAAGTGCCCTTTCCAAGATTACTAGCCCTTACTTGTATTTTCCACTTTCCAAATTCTTAAGATCACTATTCAGTTGCATCAATATAACAAATATGGTTTGGCAACATTTATCTTGTACATAGGGTGCCAAATCCTTTTAATCTAAGGGTTGCTTTTGGAGATTCTAAGAAACAAAGTAAGTCATCAAGAACCTCCTAACAGCTACTATCCACAGCATCCTTAATATCACTAGCTTGAGGACCAAAATAGAAATTGAGATAATTATGTTCACAAGGCATAGCAGAAGTACTCTTCTTACTATTATTGGATTTGCCTTCTTCAAACTAGACTCCACCACCAGCATGAAGAAAATCAATGTGTTCACCCTCCTTACCCGCGAAAGAGTGTCGAGGTGGTTCAAGGTTGAGCAGCTCATGTGTTGGCACTGTGGTTCTTGTGGCAGGAAGGCTTGTGTTCGATTCTTGCCAATAGTGGGGGTGAGTCACACCTTAGCCCGAGGAATTGAAAATGTTCCCTTATGTGTGGCCCATAGTTAGGGATGCTCCATTCATCTTTAAGGAGGACACCACTCTCTCCTCGTTAAGGTTTTTTCGTTCATCAAATTTTTTTTCTTTTGTTTTAAAGCCTGGCCCAAAATGACGTAGTTTTCAGGTCAGGTCATTAAAAAAAATCATGCATGTGTTGTGGCTTTCTATTATTAGAGAGACAGATATATATGCTTTCTTGGTTAGTTTTGTTTGAATTTTTGGCTAAAATGCAAATGCCTCTGTTTGGCTAACATCATTGTTGAAAGAAAATAAAGTTTAGACAAAGTAAGAGGTAAAGTTGGTTAATAAATTGCATCTCAATGGAGTACAGTACAAATACACATACATAAAGTAGAGTTGTTTATATAAAGTAGAGCAACTAGTCAATACATAAATTTTTCCTCAAATTTGTCCTAAACTTGTGACCTCAACCAATCTGATATTTCAAACAATCGCTCGCTCTGTTAAATATTATTTCACATACTCTTTCTTAAATATCCATTTAGCACTTGAGGCCTGGTATGGTATGAGTTCCATCTTATCAACTGAAGATTAACTTATTTTCTCAAATGACATCTATTGAAGGTTGCTTAAGCCCTATGTCATTGCCATCCCTGAAGAACTAAAGAAGCCTTGTTCATGGACATCAACAGACATATGGCAGCTCTATGTGCATCGATTTTGGATTTCTTAGTAGCTATGAAGTGAGATTTGAATTGTCCATCTATTCAGCATGTTTTATATTCTAAGACCAATTTTCCTATCTAATTTTTTTAACACATGTCACTCCATTAACTTCTAACCTAACACTGTTAACTTTTAATAAAATTAGAAAAATAAAAACTAATTATTGTGAGAAAATAAAAAGGGAAAAACCAACCGCCACCACAACCCATTCCCCACCCACCACCCAACGTGGTTAGCCACCCCACCCGCTAGCAGCAACCCCCTCTCCTCCTATCTCTTCCTTGCCTCCGACAAAAGCCTCATTTCTTCTTTATCTCTCTCAGTCTTGTCTATGTTACGATCTTGAGTTCCATATCTCAAGACCTCTCTCATGTAAGGCAAGCTCTTTTCAGCATGCCTTAATATGAAAACCAATACAATAATTATGGGCAATGGGTCTGAGACCTAAACCATTCTTGACAGAAATTTACAAAACCAAGGGCCAAGGAGTAATCAAATTGAAATCTGAGCATAATCCTCGAACTATCTTTAATATCCAGATGGGAGGAAGCCCTTTTAATATCTTTTTATCTTGTTCAAGCCTTGAGGGAAGTAGGCTTTTCTGGCAATAAGGAGGATATGGGAGGAGAGAGGGTTGCCACCGGAGGGGTGGGGTGGCAGGTTGTGGTGGTTGTTAGGTTTTTATTTTCTTTTACTAATTAGTTTTTGTTTTCTTAATTTTATTAGAAGTTAACAATGTTAAGTAAGAGGTTAGTGGAGTGATAAGTGTCAAAATATCATAGAGCAAATAGGGAGGTCACAGGGAAATTGGAAACAAGAAAATTGGACTCCTACATTTCATCCTTTTGAGTTGTACTTTCTTGTTTTTACTTGGTTCTTTCCCAGATTATGGATTCCTTATTTGTAATTAGCTTTCCTACTTTAATAAAATTTTGTTCTTTTTTTAAAATATAAATAAATAAAACAAAGTAATGTCATACTTAGAACCTACAATTTTGCTTCATGTAGATAAATCAGTAGTCAAGTCGGATGCATTCCTCATGTACATGAGCTTATGCTCTTGAGAACCCTAGCGGGCAATAGAGAGGATATCACCGTAACTCTTAGTGGGGTATTTGTTGAGGTAAAAAATAAACTCCCCATGTTGGAGTCCTCCACAGAAAGAAGTATTAGTGACCTTTGTTTGAGCAAAATTTCGCACGGAGGATATTTGCACGTAGATTCTTTGACCCTCGAACTTCCTTCTCTTTCTTCTCCCTCGATCCCTGTCAACAAATATTTCCTTTCTTCTTGGCTTTCGTGTGTTGATGCTGCTGCATAAGAAAAAAAGGAAACAAGGTTTTGTTTCTTCCTTTCTTCACATCTCACATGGTGGCTTCTCCACCACATTTTTTGTGCTTTGGATTTCCTTCTTTTGCATGGCTAGCCATTATGGTCAAAGTATGCAGTGGTTTTAGCCTTTTTGCCATGGGCTTTGTTTTTTAAAACATGGTTGCCATCACACTCGTTGCGCACCATTCATGATGGCCTTAATACCATTGGACTTATATATCATCCAGAAAATTTGGTTTATGGGTTTTGTACCCAAAGGAATATATCATTCAGCGTATTTGATTGTGAGTTACACAGTCATGATGAATTTTGTATCCAATATTTTTTTGGGGTGCAAAACCCAAGCCTTGATTGAGAAAGAAACACCCAAACTTTATTTTAAGGGTGCAAAACCCAAATTTGTTTTCAAGGTGCAAACCCATATTTGTTTTCAGGGTGCAAAACCCAAGCTTTGTTTCTAGGGTGCAAAACCCGATGCTTTGATTTTAGGGTTTAATACCCAATGATGGACTTTGCATCCAAATAATTTTGGGGTAACTCACCCATGGATTTTGCATCCAAATGATTTCAGGGTTATTCAATGCTCACCAATGGATTTTGCATCCAAATAATTTTGGGGTTTCTCACCCATGGATTTCGCATCCAAATAATTTCTGGGTTTCTCACCTACGGACTTGTGGCATGCTATGCCTAACTTTTTTATATAAAAAAAAAGTATCCATCGTCCGTAGAATTTGGTTTGCGGGTTTGGCCCCATTTGATTGAAGGATGACCACCCATTTGATGGAGGCATATGAGGATCAAGAGAATTGCTCAAAAGCATGGAGGAAATATTTCACAAAAGAGAACAGCAGATGGCTCATTGGTTGTCTTTGGTCTCTTCGTTTTCGCAGCATTGTAGAAGAACTGTGTTCTTTCTTCTCTCCCCTCCTCTTTTTCCTTTGCAGCCTTGTTTTTTCTCTGCAGCCTCACGACTGCCTTTCCCCGAATCTCCGCCCCAAGCTTTTGGCTGTTTTCTCCTTTTTTGTAGCCTGAGTCAAAGAGCTTTGGGATTAGATAATCCCTCATTCAAAAGCCTGATCACTTCTTATCGTTTGGCGTGAAATCAGAGCCTACTTGATCCCTCTGATCTGTTTTCGATGACCAGCATATTGGGCAGTCGAATTGTCAGAAGATGTTCTTCCAAACAAATCACTCCACGTCGGCTTCTTTAGTAGAGGATAAAGGTTTGGCCTCAATCCATTTAGTAAAGTAGTCGGTGGAGACGACCATGTCTTTCTTGGCATGTTCCGACGACATGAGACTCACTAAGTCAATGACCCATTACATGAATGGCCATGGACTATTCTATGGATGCTACACCTCAATAGGTAGACTTGGGATCGGCTTGTATCATTGGCATCGATCAAATCTTCTGACATACTCCGTAGAGTCATGGCGCACAGTTTGCCAGAAGTAGCCTATGCTTAGAGCTTTTTTAGGTGAGTGATTTGGCCCAAGAGTGGTTGCCGCACTCACTGTTGTGAATTTTACAGAGCACTTCAAGAGTTTGCGGGTACTTGATGCACGTGAGATGCGGACCGATATATGATCTGTGAACAAGCTTGTTGTCCTTCATGTAGTATCTTGCTACTTTCTGCTTGATTTTTTTGGCCTCAGACTTCTCTCTTAGCAAATTTTTGTTCACCAAGTAATCGATGATAAGGCCTTGCCAACTAGGGTCCTCATTGATCTACATTAGGTTCGGCTGCTCTACGTCTTTGATGCTTGGCTGATCAAGGTGCTTGACCAAAATCAAATGTCTGAACTTGGTGTCCAACGCTGATCTCACGCTTGCCAACACATATGCATGTGTGTTATTTTCCCGGGGAACTTGTTGAATGGTGAAGGTATGGAATGCCTTCAGAAGCTCTTGGATTTTGTCGAGGTACTGGATCAGCTATGTATTCTTCTGAAGCTTGATTGGTGATCAGCTAGGAATCTGAGTAAATGGCTAGCCGTTTGATCGACAATTCTCTTGCTAAGTGCAGGCCAGCGAGCAATGCTTTGTACTCAACTTCGTTGTTTGAAGCTAGGAAGCCAAGTGTGATGGCTTACTCTAACAAAGTTCCATCTGGGGTAATTATGACGATACCTGCTACAACTCCCTTGTGATTGGATGCTACGTCTACGTGCTACTGCCACATGTCCTTGGGTAGGTCAGGATCAACAGAGGAGGCCTTGTTTGCTCTCGAACTTTCCTTATTTTTATGACTAGGCTTCTCTTCTTCAGCTAATGGAGTGAACTCTGCAACGAGATCTACTAAAACCTGAGCTTTTATAGCAGTCTTCGGCTAGTAGAGGAGGTTTTACTGACTGAGTTTGATAGCCCATTTCATGAGTCGATGAGAAGTGTCGGAGCTATGGAGAATCGATCTCAAAGGAAAGTCGTACATGACAATGATCCTATGAGCTTGATAGTAGGGTCTTAACTTTCTTGCAGAAACTACAAGGGGAAAAATGAGCTTTTGCATTTTCGAAATAGTGAGTCTCTGCATCAAGGAGAACTTTCGACTTGCAAAAACTACAAAGGAAAAAATGAGCTTCTTCATTTTCGGAATAGCGAGTCTCTGCATCAAGGAGAGCTTTTGACATGTAGAATACTGGATGTCGTGCCCCCAACTCTTCTCGAATGAGAGTTGAGCTGACTACTGAGTTGGACAACGCTAGGTAGGTGAATAAATATTCGCATGGCATGGGTTTTGAGAGGAAGGGAGGTGAAGTGAGGTATGCCTTCAAGTCTTGGAAGGCTGCTTCGCACTCTTCATCCTACTTATCTCTTTTTCTTTTCTTCAAGGCTTTGAAGAATTGTCTACATTTGTCGGTGGATCTTGAAACAAATCAGTTGAGAGCAGTTGCTATATCCATTAGACTTTGTATTTCTTTCATGGTGGTAGGTGACTTCTTGCTAAGGATGGCCTTGATTTGATTGGGATATACTTCGATGACTTTTTGGGTGACTAAGTATCCCAAAAATCGGCCGGATGAGATTCCAAATGTGCGCTTGCTCGAAGTCTTGGCGAAGGAAAGTTGCCTTTGAAGGCTTCAGCATGGTTTGCTGAGGAGCTTTGATCAGCATGTCATATAGCCGGAGCATGCATCCAGGAACCTGAGGAGCTGATTCCTGAGGATTGATCAACGCTCACTTTGTGCTCAATCCTAGCAAACAATACCTTCTTTGAAGAAGAGTTGGTCACAACAAAAGGCAGTCTCGACTTCTTTCTTAACGGAGATACATCCCTTGCTCGTGAGGTCGTAGGTTCATCTTTGGAAAGCTTGGGAACATCCTCCTTTTTTCTAGATAGTTCAGTCGAGGGCTACTCCCGTTCATCAGGCATATCGTTCGAGTCAGGGCCGTGTAGCTTCTACCTTTCAATATCTCCGACCGGGGGCTGACCACCTAATTTCCTTCAATATTCGCTTAGTAGCCAACTCCTAGGTTGGTTTACTTGGAATGATCATGGCTTGACGAACTTTCACCATGTACAGATCAAGATCGAGTTTCTTGCGGATATCATCCACTGCAAGCAGAAGACGGCAATCAGTTAGCCATGTAATAAAGAATTCAAATGAAATTGAAGCAGATCAGCAGATCGTGACATATCATGGCAGTAGGTGACAGGAACATGCAGACCGTCGTCTACCTCGCCTTCACACTTTCCGTTGAAATCCAGCACGTCAGTGCTCCACATATGATCACCAGAGCTGAGGTTGTCGAATAGCTTATCCTTGCATGCACGAAGTTGGGCATACTTCTCGCAGTGCCTCACCTCAAATAAGTAGAAAACTCTCGCAAGGTTAAGCCCAGCTTGAAGAAGTGATTTAGGTTGTCAAAGCAGATGACCGCCCCATAGACTTTCGGAGTACATTGACTAGGAGCACACCCCATGGTATGAAACACCCTCTTGAAAAACTGCAACAAAGAAAATCAGAAGCCCAAAGAGAAGTAAAACGGGCGGAATGTGATGATCTTGGAATCTGGATCATTAGGGTCTGTGCGAGCCACATTGTCCATCGAAGCCTTTGCCAACCTGACATGCACATTACTCGGTATGGAAGAAGCAAAGGTGTCCCGCCACTTTTGAAATAGTGATTCAGTTGTGATACGATGCAAATTTGCCACGAATTTCCTCTTAGGTACCTTGGAGCCACCACACAAATACATGGGCGCTTGCGAACTGGAAGATTGGCTTCCCTCATCAGATGACATGATGGTAGAGCAACTGAAAATGGAAGAGAATTTGCAAGTCAAAACCCTAAGTTGCAGCACACACAAAAAGTGGGTGAGAAAGAGAGGGGTTTCTCGGGTGAGCTCGGTACTCAATGAAAGCACCAATTTGTTTTACCAAATTTAGGCACGAGGTGTAACAACCCGATTCTAAATTAATATTTAATTATTAATTTATTCAAGTAAAAGACGATTTTACCCTGGAAATATTTTAATGGTTTAGAAGTTGACTTTTTGTTCAGGAAGGAATCTGGGGATTCTAGTTGTACCATTACGTAGACACATAATGGGCTCAAATAGGAGTTGTAACGAAGAATTTATTATCAAAAGAAGTTCAGTGGCATAACCAAAAATATTTCGAAATTCAGTTTTAAAACCCAGATTTTCTAATTTTTCCTCCCAAGCACCACGACCAGCCAACTTCAAATAGCGATTTCTCCCAACTCTGGCCACCGTTTTAGGCAAGACCGGTCCCAGAGTACGAGGCACTGCTCGCTGGTGTGCATGTGGCTAATGAGATGTCGATCAAGAGGCTAGCCATCTACTCAGATTCCTAACTGATCACCAATAAAGTGTCAAGGGAGACATGGCAAAGCACTTAAGGATGATCCAGTACCTAGACAAAGTCTAAGAGTTTTTGAAGGCATTCCTTACCTTCACCATCCAACAAGTTCCCCAGGTAGAGAACACACATGTAGATGCGCTGACAAGCCTGGGATCAATGCTAGACACCCAGTTCAGGTACTCCATTCCGGTCAAGCACCTT
Organism: Prunus kanzakura; assembly: GCA_020521455.1. Lineage (NCBI taxonomy): Eukaryota > Viridiplantae > Streptophyta > Magnoliopsida > Rosales > Rosaceae > Prunus > Prunus kanzakura. Next base: position 3,916,684 of record BPUM01000007.1, on the reverse strand, counting down.
AATCAGCCAAGCATGCAGAGTAGCCGAACCTGATGCAGATCGATAAGGATCTCAACTAGCAAGACCTCGTCATCGACTACTTGGTAAATGAAAATTTGCTTTGGGAGAAGTCTAAGGCCATAAAAATCAAAGCAAAAACCCACAAGATACTACATGAAGGACAACAAGCTTCTTCGAAGATCATATTCTGATCCTCATCTCACTTGCATCAAGTACCCACAAACTCTCGAAGTGCTCTACAAAATCCATGATGGCGAATGTGGAAATCATGCTGGGGCCAGGTCACTCGCCCAGAAGACTCTCAGCATAGGCTACTTCTGGCCTACCATGTGCCACGACTCTACAAAGTATGTCAAAAGATGTGATCGATGCCAATGCTACAAACCAATCCCAAGTCTACCTGCCGAAGTGTACCATCCGCATAACAGCCCATGGCCATTTATGCAATGGGCCATTGACTTATTAGGTCCCATGCCTTGGTACCTGCCAAGAAAGACATGATTATAGTTGCCACTAACTACTTTTCTAAATGTATCAAGGCCGAAGCTCTATCCTCTACTAAATAAGCTGACGATGACCAATTCATCTAGAGAAACATCATCTGCCGATTCGGCTGCCCACAGTCGTTGGTCATTGACAACGAATCGCAATACTTCGACAAGCAAATGACTAAGTCCACTCCACTTCAATTCGATGAAAGTTCAAGTTTTTCAAAAGAAGAGCTCGAGAGAAGATCAAAAGCACCCTAAGGGAGACGGAGGAAGATAACTATCAAAACGTCCTAAGGGAGATGTAGGCTTCTTACCTAAACGTTCTAAGGGAGACATAGGCCATCGCCAAATGTCCTGAGGGAGATGTAGGCTACTTGCCAAAACGTCCTAGGGGAGACGTAGACTACGTGCTAAAACATCCTAAAGGAGACGTAGGCAATTGCCAAAACTTCCTAAGGGAGACGTAGGCTACCTGCCAAAACGTCCTAAAGGAGACATAGGCGCCAAAATGTCCTAAGGGAGACGTAGGCCACCTGCCAAAACGTCTTAAAGGAAACGTAGGCCAACTGCCAAAACATCCTAAGGGAGACATAGGCCATCACCAAAAATTCCTAAGGGAGATGTAGACTATTGCCAAAGCTTCCCAAGGGAGATGTAGACTATTGCCAAAGCTTCCTAAGGGAGACGTAGGACACATTCGAGGCATCCTAAGGGAAATGCAGAAGAGCACCCTTTAAGTAAGCAGTGGGTAAACATTCAAGCATCCTAAGGGAGATGCATAACCAAGGTGCTAATAGGTCACTCAAGCAGTTCACAAAACCCAACAAAATTTTTTTTTTAAATAATTAAAATTTCCATAACAAAGTGACCAACTAGCTAGAAGTTTAACAAGTATAAGATGGTCAACCGAGACCAATTATTGTAAAAGAAAAGCAAAGCTACAAAACGTGGAAAAGATAAATGAAGTCTTCATCTTCTCCATCATGAGCACAAAGGCATTCTGCCAGCCTGCAACCTCCTTGGCTTCAGCTGCATCCTCTGCAAGTCCATCTACCTGCTCGGGCATGGCCAACAGCTCGGCCACCTGCTCGGCTACCTGCTCAATAGCTCCAGCTGCCTGCTCCTCAACCCTCAACGCCGCATCACCAGCTACACCCTCATGGATGTCGCCTTCCTTAGCTACGAGCTCATCAGCTTCCTGCTCTTCAACTATTTCTATGTTCATAACATCAATCTGCTCATCTTGAGCTAGGGCCATCTCAGGGTAGGGCAGCTGGGTGACTTCATCTTCCATGGGATGACAAGGGATGACTTCTTCCTTGCAATCCAAATAGCCCAGCTTGTTTGCATCAACGACAGCTTCAGACTTGAATTTTCAGTAGCTTCGCCGTAGGCATCGAACTCGGCCAACTGCTTGTCATAATTATTGGTCATGCTAAAAAACTCGAGCTTGAGACAAAGATAAGCATCTTTTCGTTCACGGAGGGTGGCAGCAAACGTCCTTACTAGGCAGATCATGAGTTAAGTTCTTTATCTTTCATGGCAAGAGAACTCTTTAGCTGGGACGTGCTTTTCTTCTAATCAGCCTCCTTTGTCTCATGACGGGCTTGCTCGGTCGAGAGCATGCTAGTTAAGTCAACATTCTTCTTCTCCAACTCCTTTAGTTGAGTAGAAGAGAGGACAAAGGTAGGCAAGCTCTAGAAAGCCTAAATAGCAAAAATCATCAATTTTTGAAGCAAAGCGATAGTCGCTTCCTTTTGTTTCTCTAAAGGGAGGCTCGAAAGCATACCAAGATCACTAGCTTGATGTATGTGATCAGTTATCTTGGCGTAAGCAAATGAGTTTGACAACAAATTTATCTTGAGTAGATCAGACAGGCATGCATCCTCAGCAGTTCGCGTACCAGGTTAGGCAGGCCACCTCCTGGTCTTCTTAGCCGCAGCCACCCTCACCTCCAAGGGAGTCAATGAAGTTGGATCTATTCCATGCTTGACCGCTCGTGATTCGATAGATGGCACACGCTTATCAGATGGAGGAACAACCTTTTCAGTGTGATCCTCATCCTTTGACTGATGCAGATGACTCAAGCTCCTTGGAAGAAAGTCAACAACCTTCTGCTTCTCGGTAGATGAACTAGGTAGGGAGCAGACGTCCTTGCTAGGCATATCCAAGATATTATGCATGTCATGCACCTTCTTGCTATCAACGCCTGCAGTGTGCTTGATCCTGGCAGATGATACCTCCTTCGATGAAGACTTGATCACAGGAGAAGGCAGTCTCAGCTTCTTTCTTAACAGAGACACGTCTCTTGCTCGTGATGTCGAAGCTTCATCTTTGGAAAGCTTGGGAGCATCCTTCCTTTTTCCAGAAAGTTCGGTCGAGGACTCCTCCCGTTCGTCAGGCATATCGTCCAAGTCAGGGCCATGCAACTTCCACCTTTTGCAAAACTTCGTAGGAATATTCATCAGGCAAACAGACCACCTGGTTTCCTTTGATATTCGCTCAACAGACAAAGCCATTCGCGAAACTTTGTAGGAATGTTCATAGCTTGACGGATTATCGCCATGTCCGGATCGAGATCGAGTTTCTTGTGGATATCATCCACTGTAAGCAGAAGACGAGAATCAGTTAGCCACACAATAAAGAATTCAAATGAAATTGAAGTAGATAAGCAGATTGTGACATACCATGATAGTAGGTGATGGGAACTTGCAGACTGTCGTCTACCTCGCCTTCCCAGTTTCAACTAACCTCCAGCACGTCAGTGCCCCACACATGATCACCGGAGCTAAGGTTGTCAAATAGCTTATCCTTGCGTGCACAAAGTTGGGCATACTTTCGTAGTGTCTCACCTCAAAGAAGTAGAAAAACTCCCACAGAAACAAAGGTGGTGCGTTACTTCTGAAACTAGGATTCGGTGCAAATTCGCCACAAATTTCCTCTTTGGTACCTTGGAGCCACCCCACAAATACATTGGCACTTTGCAAACTGAAAGATTGGGTTCCCTCGTCAGATGACATGATGATTGAGCAATCGCAAAATGAAGAGAAATCGCAAGTCAAAACCTTAAGTTGTAGTTGACAAAAAAAAGGGCAGAAGTCGACAAGTGATAACCACAACCCAGCAGCCAGGAGTCACCTGCTCACTAAATAGGATTTAATTAGGATTATTAATTGACCTAAGGAATTTCTATTTTCCATGTGTCACCCACTCATTGGTCACCGAAATATATGCTCCCGTAACCTTCTCATCGCAATTCTCGATCTTTGCCAATTCTTCGTCAAAATGAGTCATGTAATTTTGGAGAGACACTCCTAGTTTCTAATTGATGTTGCTCAGATCTTCAACCAGATATAACCGGTCGACATACATGGCGTACTTGTTCCTCGTATTGATGTACTTTCCCTTGTTTAGTGGCGTATACATCATAAGATTTGTATGCAAATGTTAACAGAAGAATGGAAAAATAAAATACTATAGATTAACAAATTTACCGCACCATGGGAAAAAAAAAATTCTATACAAGTATCTGGTTGATTTTCTGGTTAGCGGATGTAAAGTAACCAGTTTTTTGGTTGTTGGGGAAAATTGAATTGCCTATACAAGTATCTACAAACTAATAAGTATGCATCTCTTTGTCGAAGAATAAAACCTTTTGATTTTCATTCTTGTTAGGCACGAATTCATGTAAAAAAAGAAATTTAGTTTAAGATTGGTATTAGGGTGTTGTGTGATAGAGTGTATTAGGGTGTACCAATGGTATTTTTGGTAGTTAAATAGGGTGTACTTAGTTTGATTAAAAGATCAGGGTGTACTTATTGTACTCAGTTAATTTTAGGATTCGTTTAGTAGCACTCTAATTTAAATTATTTGTGATTTTTTGTCCTATGTGTTTTCTCTTATGAGTAAAAGAGAAAAAAAAAAACCTTTGCACTCATCACTCCAAGAAATGTGATAATTCCATAATCACTACCTTCTAATGAAGAATAATTCACCGTTACATGATTATGTCTGTACCTTAATTTTATGAAGAAAAAAAATGAATGAAATCTTAGAAACCAAGATAGACATCAAATAATCACCCACAATTTTATGAAGGAAACAAAAATACAATACCCAAAAAAAAAAGGTAAAAGGGGGCTTCTTGATAATTACAAAGAGAATACAAACGTCTTTACCAGAAAAAAAATATATATATTAAAAATAAAAGAGAATACAAATGTCAAAAGGAGGATAGCGAGAGTTTGAATTGTCTAAAACACAAACGAGTACGCAGAAGAGTCTTCAAAATGGCCAGAAAACGAGTGTCTTGTAGCTTTAGTAAGCCAGGAGAGATGCAATGCAATCTTGCACTGCACAGTGTCCAGCTGACAAGCAATGAAGTCATGCACTTAAATTTGACTCAGCTTTTTTGAACTTGAGCCCCTTCCTCCTTTCTAAAGCCAGGCCACTATTGTCCTCTCTCTCTCTCTCTCTCTCTCTCTCTCTCTCTTGCCACTTCCCAACACTCCACACTTCACTCAAACAGTACACAAAACCTGCAAATCTCTCTCTCTCTCTCTCTCTCTCTCTCTCTCTCTTATATAAGTTTGTACTATCATAACCCAGTGACCTCATCTTACAGATATGTAGCCAAGCAAACACCATCACAAAACCCCAAAACCCCAAAGTAACTAGCACTATTTTGTGCTGCCCCATCACTACAACCAACAATAACTTAGCTCCATTCTCATTCCACCTTAAACCCAAAAAAAAAAAAAACAACTCAGAAAACCCAAAAACCCAGAAGCTTCAAAAAAACTAGCTCAGAGCCTGGGATTCTCTTTACACATGTATTCCATTCGATTCCATGAGTTGTTGGGTCGTCTTGAAGTTGAAGTTGAAGCCGAAGTTGAAGTTGAAGCCGAACTCTGTTAATAAATTATTTATTTAATTGGGTTGCGATTGGATTTGTGAATGGGGTGCATGTTCTCTCACCTGGCTGCCAAATTTGCCTTCTTTCCTCCATCTCCACCGACCTACAAGATCCAGAAGCGCGACCACGACGGCAAGCTCACCGTCGTCGCCTCCGCCTCCACAACGACGTCGTTGCCTGTTCCTCACGCCGATGACCGTTCCTTGGACGTCTTACTCATTGACACAAAACGAGGCAACAAGATCGTTGCTTTTTATCTCAGAAACCCTTATGCTCGCCTCACTCTGCTTTACTCTCATGGCAATGCTGCTGACCTTGGTCAGCTCTATGACCTCTTTCTCCAGCTCAAGCTCACTCTCAGAGTCAATCTCATTGGGTAAGCCCAACTCCTGTCTCCCTCTCTGTCTCTATTTTTTTTTTCTTTTCCAATTTGTGGGTTTTATTTTATGTTTTGATTTTTCTCAACAGTTAATTAATTTCATTTACTACCTTTCCTAAAAACTTTTCATTGGGTCTGATTTTTAGTTTTTTTCAATTTTTTGGCAAATCTTTGGGTGTGATTTTGTTGATGGGCTTTTAGATCTATTCTTTTTTCTCACTCCATTAGACATCAAAGTGAAAGTGAATAAGACCGCCGAGTTAATAGTTTTCCTAGATGTTAGTTCGTATCAGTCTTTTTCAACCTTTTTTCCCTTTTTCTATTATTACCTTTTCTCTTTCTATAAAGTAATTGGTTTTTATTGTTCTACTTGGATGGAGACGCAGCTTTACTGTTTTTTTTTCTTGGAATTTAGTGCCTTTCTGGCTCTTCAGATATATCATTACTCTCTCCCTTTTCTTTTTATCTCTTTGTTCAAAAGGAATTGCTTTTTGTTGAGTGTGGTTTTCTGTGGTTTTTGCGTTTGGACGATTCTGTCTTTTCTTCTCAATTATAATGCACAATCTATGACTTATGCGGATTGGTTTTTTCACATCTGTGAACCCCCATTTCTTGAACTCTTATTTCTTTTCCTTTGAATTTTTATGATGGGATTTACTTCCATATTTCACTGATTGGGTGCAATGTGATTGATATTTAACTTCACTTGATTGGATTTGAATCTAGTCCTGATTTTGTTCTGCAGATATGACTATTCTGGATATGGAGCCTCAACTGGCAAGGTAGCTACAATCATTTTATGCCACATCATGTTCCAGTTCCACCTTATTATAAGATTCTAGTCCTGAATCTTGTTCTAGTTCCACCTTATTATAAGATTCTTTTTAATGGTAATACCGTTTCATATAATTCGCCTGTGGAACTGGAATTCGGTGATATATATTTTGGAAGACATTTATTGTCTCTTACCTGAAATTAGGCTGATTGCTTCTAATTGTGTTCTAGTTTTCTACATCAATCTTCTATGAATTCCTCCAAGATGGAGAATAATAGATCAAGGACCAATTACACTAGAACAACATAGAATTATGTAAGAAACCGATGGCAGGAATGCACAATGGGGTAGAATTTTGGAATTAGTTTAGTAGAATAATAGCAGAAAGTTTGAATGTTGAGGAGACAAGAAACGCACCGACAAGTGCTTGTTCTTCATATATCAATAGTTCCAGAAACCGTTCAGGGTTCGTTTTTGAGTCCTGGTATTAGCTGACACTGTCACAAACAGGGCCAAATTTGCTAGATGTTGCATGATATGGTTAATCTAAAGTTTGGAATAGAGTGAGGTTCTAGGCAGCTTTATGGGCATTGGTTTCGGCTGATTTTAAGGATTATGCTTATTCTTCTATAATGTTGGATTTGTTAGCAGCTGTGAAGTGAGATTTGAATTTCTTGTCTACTGAGCTCGTTAGCGGTTGTGTGAAGTGTTGTTCGGTAGAAGTACTAATTATGTTTGTTATGTTTTTTTCTCTTTTCCTCTTAATGAAATCCAGCCTAGTGAAGAGAATACATATGCTGACATAGAGGCAGTATATGAGTGCCTTGAGACTGAGTATGGAGTTAGCCAGGAAGATTTAATCTTGTATGGGCAGTCAGTTGGAAGTGGACCGACACTGCACTTGGCGGCTAAGTTGCCAAGGCTGAGGGGTGTAGTTCTGCACAGCGCAATTCTTTCTGGTCTTCGTGTGCTGTGTCATGTGAAATTCACATTCTGCTTTGACATTTATAAGGTGAAGATTATGTCTTGATTAGTTGTGTAATGCAGATGTCTAGCAAAAGCTTGATTCTGAAACAGTCTATCAAGCTATTTGTCAGTAGTTTGTTATACTGACGTCGGCAGACTGTTAGAATGATTTAATATTCTGTATTACTGAAGCTCGTTCTGCCGCTATTCTAAGATTTTCGCTATTCTAATGTGTGCAGAACATCAATAAAATTAAGAAGGTGAAGTGCCCTGTGCTAGTAATACATGTAAGTACTTCTTGTCATCTCAAAAATGTAAAAAATTATAATCACACCCTTTGAATTTCTGTTGTTCTCTGTCGGTTTAAAATTGTAGGAAACAGTACCATGTGAATGCATAATTTTTGCACTTTAAAACTTTTGTATGCTTGATAATTCTTCAAGGGCTAATGAAGTTACCCTTTCCTTCCACTTGAATTTCTTCGTATGTTACTTTTTTTGTATTAGCATCTTTTGCAGCATACCAGCATTTAAGGGTAAAATAAAATTAGGTTGTATTGCAGTATTTCACTGACCCCATTGTCATCAGTTGAGTATAGACACTTTCTCCCATTTAGCAAATCATGCAAATGATTTCTTCAGCATATGAAAAACTTCATCTTCCCATGAGTGGGACAACCCTGACGGCCTTTTTGTTTAGCCTGGGTAACCTTACCAGTCTGTTCAACCACTTTTCTTGGTAGTGGGGGACTGTAGATTGCCAACATAGGCTTTCTGTATCTGAGGTTCAAATTGTTTGGTTTAATATGAGCTTGTGGCTTTATGGGACCATTGATTTCACAAGAAAAGAGTTGGTGTATCTTTAATTTTTACGTTTAAGATCTCTTCCTCTCTCACTTGTGAATGAAGGAGGCTGTACTATATATTGTAGGCCAGTGTAAAGCTTAGTTCCTTTGAGAGTGAACTTAGCAAATAAGATAGCCTTAGAGAGGCTTAAATATGAAAGGGTTCACTTAGCCAACCCCAATTAGTTGATATTAATCTGTAGTTGAGTTGATTTTGTGGCTTGTAAATCTTTGAAAATTGTACCATTTCAATCATATAACCACCTACATCTTTCACGTTTAGTTTTAGTTATATGGGAGATTAGATAATGAATGTGAGTGGCAACCTGCAAAATGTTCAATGCCAGTAAAGCTTTGGTTGTAGATGCAATGCAAGGGTCTGATTGTCTAGGTAAGAGTCCCAGTCTTAAGAAGTTGGGAAAATAGAATTAACTGAGAAGAACAGGAGATAGAATTTTGTAGTTAGAAATAGTTTTCATGACTCTCATCCAACTGAATTAGCTAAATCCCCTTTGGTGTGTGTTGAAGGTCAATGTTACCCCTAGGGTGTTTTTAATTTTTAAAATAAATACCCTTGTGATTAAGCCTGTTACCAATCTCAAACCGAATGGAACTTTTCGTCCAATTGTGTCCATGTGCACATCACATGCAGGGAAAAAGGTTTTTTTAGGCCTGACTGGGGTCAATGACTTGAAAGGATTCTTTTACCCCTGAACATGAGGCGCACATGGGCACAATTAGACTGAAAATTTGATTTAGACTGAGATTGGTAGCAGGCTTAACCACGGTATATTGAAAGTTTTTCACCACAGGGGCAACATTGACATATGACCTACAACACATGGATGATTTGTGCACTTTGCCCAACTGAAATTGATTAAGTTTGAAAGAGTCCACATGGAGGTCAGCGTTTTCCATGGAGCATGGGGTTGGTTGTACTTTGGAAGTTGCATGAAGTTTATTCTGGGAAAGATAAGAAGTTTATTAAGGGTAATGGGTAAGGTCATATAAGGTCAACAAATTGCATCTTTATTTAGTTCATGAATAATTCATTTGGAGTAATGGATAAAATCAGATTCATTAACCAATGAGTCTGTCATTCAAGAACAAACTATTCGGTTTTCTAAGATCAATAAATGGCTGTGTTGGCTGCAATTCATGAAATCTTTCATCCCACTGAATCTTAGCCCTCCCCTTTCATGCCTATATGAAAGGGAGGTGGTTTTGTAGAAACTTTCTTTCCATTGTTTCTTCGCTTCTTCACTTTAGAGCTTAGTTAGTAAAGTACTAAATGGGAAAAATATGAATAAAATACATACCTGTATTATTCAGCAAAGTTTTTTAAAGAAATACGATGAAAATTTTGGCCCTTATGTAGGATTTTAATATTATTTATTTAAAAAAATTTATGTATAGTCTTTTTATTCAATAATGAGAGAGCTTCAATTGAGGGATCTCTCAAATGAGCTTATTTAGGGATGCCCTTGTAGGATTCACTCCCCATTTGTATTTCAGTGTTCTGACTGTCTGATTTTCAAGTCTTAATTCTTAAATCATCTCTGCAAGAAATCACCAATATCGGAAAATATTTAACCATTGGATCATAAGACAGTCATTTACTGTTTCTTGCAAAAACAATGTTCGTCTATTTATTTCATCACAACTAGATGTCTTGATGGTTTACGACTTGCCTAATTTTTTTAAGGATGATCTATGAATGAAGACATGAAAAATAGACAGTTTGAATCATTGAAATGCAATGTGGAGTGAGCCCTACAAGGTGCCCCTCAAATAACTTATTTGAGGGATCCCTCAATAGAAGGGGACTCATTCAATTTAATGTGAAAAATACGTGTTTAAAACGTAAGTTATGTCCATGTTATTTAAAAACTTGTAAAAAATATGGGTACTAAACATGAAGAATATGTACATACATGCATGTATAATACTTGTATAGTACATTTGCTTTTTTAAAAACGTTTATTTTACCGTATCTTTGAGAAGTGTATGGAAAATGAAAGTATTTTGAAAAATACGTATAAACATGTAGGATACGCGAAGTTACTAACTTGGCTTGAGAGTAGAGAGATTCATTTGTGAAAGAGTAAGAGTAAGGGTCTTTTACAAAGTAGCCTTCTTACAAGTGAGGGATTATCCAAGAGTGTTATCTTCTAGTGAGTTAGAGAGATTTTGTACTCATAATCCCAATTTTTATAGAGCAAGCTTCTCAGAGTTGACTCGTGGTTTTTCGCATCACCTTGGAGGGTTTCCACACTAAGTCTAATTGTGTAATTGCTTGTTCTCTACATCCGTTCATATGTTTTTGTTCTTGGCTCACTATTGGTTAATTCCATATTTTTGTAAACAACTATGTAGTCTCTGATCACCAAGTCCATGTCCATATAACTCTCTTTATGAATTTCCTTAGTTTTTCTATTCAATAATATGCTAAAAGCTTGTCGAATAACCAAGCTTCTTAAAGATTCAACAAACATGTCCAATTAACCCGCCCTCCCAATTCCTCAATTGGAAATTGTTGTAACTTAGTGGAAATACTTTAAGAAAGCTTTCAAATCACCTGCATATTGACCAACTGAACATCTGGTCCTTTTCTTTGGTTCTATTTTGACCAGAAAATTAAAACTGGAGTGTGGAATGAAGGAGATTAATCCAGCTAGGCATCCTACTATATTGATGATAGGGAAAGTGTTGCTAAGACGAGCTTGAGGCAGCAGTGGTCATTAATGTTATGGATTTATATTTATCGAGCTGATCTGAAATTGTTGAAGCAGACATCATATTTTATATTTATTTTTTTGGGGGGGAAAAGCAGATAAGTTTATTAATGTAAACTGAACTCACAGTACAATAGACATGAATCAGGAGTCCTCCACCGAGGGTACAATCAAAACCTCTAAAACCAAAGTAACAGTATTAGAGCATTACATCCGACAAGTACCATTAAGATCCCACATGAAATCCACTTCCTCTCCATCTGTCTTAAAAGTTCTACCATCACTTATTGCCCAGAAAATTGCCAGTACACAACAATCCCACAAGATTTTAGAGTTTTTCCCATGTACAATTTTTCCCAATAAACAAAGATGCACAGGAATATGGAATCATCCCAGCTCAACCTCGCTTCTAAAACAATCTAAACCTCAACCTCGAGATAAAACACACAACTCTTGGATCACTAAGCCCTCAAGATCCTCTCAATCGTAGTGTCAATATGATTGATAAAATGATGTGTGGGTATATATTCTAGGTATACTTTGGTTGAGCAGGTGAAAGTATGGCAATATGAGGGACATGTCAGCATGGAGTGCAAGTGTGGGGCTCATCCCCCGATTTAATAGCTATTTGATATTTTATTTGCTCCTTATACTTAAAGCCATGCGATTTCTTATCACCTTAAACAGTAAACTAAACACTGGTATCTATTAACCCATGTTACTGTTCAACATCTAACTGTGGTATCACAACTAAACTCATCATTGTTGGGTGACTGTTTCCGCCCTCAAATGTTTTTCCCTCAGTTTCTTATATATTCGTCCACTCAAAATTTTAATGCTTTTCAAATTCTCATTTTGATTGGTTGTCTACTATTTTTGTTTTGTCTATATCTATGGTGTTGTGGAGAGCTTGTTAAAATGTACTTGTTAGAGCGGAAGCTTCATCACTTCATCCAAGATCAATATCTGTAACAGCCAAAAAGTTAGAAAGAAGATATGAAATGTCAAAAAAATGAGGAAAAGCAGCACCTTCCCCCTGTTAATATTAGCATGAGGTTGAAACAGAACCAGAAAACCTTACTTAAACAGGTATTATAGGATGGTAATCACTTGATTGTGCTTCTTAACATAAATTGAAGGCTTCAAGTGAACACCAACTTTACCCTGTTTAGTATTGCACCTCTGAGAACAACTTTGGATGGAACCATTTCTGATATATGTTCTGACCTGTATACATCCCTTGCTTAACTTTATGTCCTAGAGTTGTCTTTTGCTGTCTTGGTGACTTTAAATTTTTTTTTTTTTTAAAAAAAAAACTAAACCTTCAAACATTGATAGTAAGATTTTAGTTGACTGAGCTTGTCAAAGGAAATTTCCCACTAGTTGTTGCTTACTCTAACTTAATTAGACTTATCTGATTTTCCTTATTATAATGATAATAATCAGAAAAGTGTTGAAAATCATCTTTCAGGGTACAGAAGATGATATTGTGAATTGGTTACATGGCGATGCACTGTGGAAAATGGCAAGGGATGCGTATGAGCCTTTGTGGATTAAAGGAGGTGGACACTGCAACCTGGAGCTTTACCCTGATTACATCCGCCATCTTTGCAGGTTTATCCAAGAAATGGAGAACATAACCACAGAAATCCGTTTGAGAAAGATTTGGCAAAATATGCGTACACAGAAGAGATCAAGTGCAAGTTGTGCAAAGTGCTGTAGAATTAAACTCTGCCGGCCCAAGTGCCCTGAATGTACAAGACCAAAGTGTGTAAAATGTTGTTCATGGCAGCTAAAATGCCCTGCATGCTGGAAGCCCGGCTGCATAAAATGTTCCTGGCGACCGAAATGCCTAAAATGTGCAGGACCAAGCTGCTGCATTAGATGTTTTCACTGGCGGTGCTGCATAGGAACACACAGCGGATTAAACGGGAAGCAGGATGGCTGATGGTAACAATGTGCTTGTATAGGTTTCTGATCTGCTAACACCCTTTCTCTTGTGCATTAGTGTTTGAAACAGGAGGAAGTAGTTGTCTGATGGGTTTTACTAATACATACAATTGATTAGTCTCTTGATACTGATCCTTTTTTGCCTTTTTGATGCTCAGATATTATATGGACTTTTTTGTTTTCTGTTTTCCTCCACGGGAGAGGGATTCAAATTTAGACCTCTTCCAATTTTGGGGAGTTAGTTATATGGTCTTTCCCGACAAACATTCTGAGTTCAAGTGATGTTTCTGCACAAGTCCGTCCTTTCGAGTCGAACGCTTCGCCAAATATAAAAATGCCAAAAATAACCTTACTCATAATGTACAAATGGCTTATTTAGAATCCAATCCAAAAAGGTTGTCATTGTAAATTAAAAGAGCAGCTCACAAAAGAAACCTATCTAAAAACCCTTTATTCATACATGCCGCATGAAATAGCTAATTGCACATAATTAATTTATACAAGTCAACATGCACCCTCAAGCTGCTGAGTAGATGTCGACCTCCAATTTTCACAATTAAAACTCTGGTTGAGTTGCGACTCATTTGATTAGAATGTCTTCAATCTTCTCTTTTCAGTAAGGATTACAATAAAACCTCTTGACAATCTTTCCTTAATAAAATGCATGTCGACCCTAATATGTTTTACTTCCAAGGTGTTGCACTGGATTATGAGCAATATTAGTTGTTGTCTCTCGTTATCATCCTATAATTTCGTAAGCCCTACAATGTCAATATCGTCATTTACCACAATGACTCTTATACACCAAACTAGATCTAGCAACCACCTATTGTTTTTTGCGTCATTGACAAATAATTAGGTTTTCACCAACAAATGTGCAATATTATAAAGTTGATCTTTGGTCCATATAGCCAAATATCAAGGTGCTTTAACGGTTCGAACTTGAAACCATTAGTATGTAAATCAAGACTCTTCTTCACTAAACTAGACGCGTTTCAATCTCGTACTTTGTGTTTTGGTCAGGATTAGTAATTGTTCCATTTTGACATATTCCATACCAGCTCTGCTCCCATTTTCTTGATTTGATATTTTTTATTTTATTTGTCACTAACCATGCAAGACTTTCTAGAGATTATCTTGCTTTTATTTTTGCCATAGGTCTGACATTAATAAAATACTCATTGACTGATGTGTGAACACCTGATGCCTAACCTTCCATATGCAAATGATCATCACCGGCACAAGAAAGAATGTTCGTATAAGCTATCAACTCAAGGACTTTTCAACTTGACAGCTTCCTCCATTTTGGCTAATCCTTCTTAAATAATAATCCAACAAATTACATTCTTTAATTATAGTAACCAAGCAATTCTTTGATATTATCGTCACCTTGTCCTTGAAAGTGGTTGAGGACTGAAACGGTCAAGAGAGAAGCCGAATTCTTAGCGGATTCATACTATAATTTCTTTTTCTTTTTACATTTTTTAGTAAAGAGGAGGGCTAATTGGTCATAAACACTAACAATAAACAAATTGGCTAGAGCGTATGCGCTCCCTACTCTGCACCCGAGTTCGAGTCCCATTTAGATTATCGCTTGTATAAGAAAAAAATATCATTGAAAATGAATTGATTGACAGCAGCAGGGGCATCCCAAATATGGAAACCCAAAGACTTTATAGAAGCCATCATATCAACAGCAATTCGACACACACCACCATCCATGACAGATTTGCAACTAGAAATAAGACATTATTTTTGTTATTTGTAATTTTTTTTAATAATACGTGAAAAATATAGATAAATACGCTAATAATTTGTGTATTATTGTAAAATATTCCAAAAATTCGTATTATTATAAGAATACATACATACATATATAATATGATAATATAAAAAAAACATGTATGAACACAAATAATACACGAATTTACTAACTATATTTTTTTCTCGACAATTCAAAACAAACATGATCTCTATGCTTTCAAAACCGAAAAAAAAGAAAAAAAAATTGTATTGACTTTCAATCAATTTAATCCCAACCCGAATCCTCTCCCTTGATCCAGCCTCCAGGTCATCATTAAACTTTGACTTTTGTAAAGTCATTCACGTGGTGTTTGTTTTATTGGACCAGGTAACTGAAGTACCGAACAAAAGCACTTTTTTTTTTTTCTGTTGAACACAAAAGCACTTATTTCCATCATGCGCTGCTGGAATCACGGCAGATTTGAGTTCTCTCTTCTCTCACGCTCCCACAGACCAAAAAGCAGTCGGAAACTCGAATGGATGGATTGATGAAAAGCTCATATACCAAAACCACACCGCTGGCTTCATATGGGAGAGGGACTTTTATATTACATTATTTTCTATTTTCGATTAATAACACAATGACATGTGAGATAATTTTTTCACGTGTCATTGTATATTGACGGGGATAACAAATGAACCATACAGAGTCCCACGGGTTACGAGCATGACAATTGGAGGATTTTGGCTCGTCAAATTATTTATTTATCTTTTAGGACATGATCACTCACTCACTCATCAAATTTGTTGGGCAAAAAAGTATATTCTCTCTATCAGTTTGTCTATTTACAAATTTTTTTCTGTTGCTATTTTAAAGTGACAATTGTATTAACTTTGGAGTATAAATAACAATACATATAATTATACGAATAAGAGTTGCAGCTGCCAATTCTGTAAATAAAAACAGAGTATTTAGTGAAAGAGTAATATTAAACCACATTTTGATACTACATAATGTAGCACATGATATGTCAATCCATATCGATGGCTACATCATCAATTTGAATTTACTCAAATCTTTCGTTACAATAACACTAACTTTTAATTACTATAATAATTAGTAAATTAAAATAACAAGATTAAATTATTAAATTGAGTAAATTAAAATTATTGATGTGACGAATGACATAAATTGCCACGTCATGTGGTATCAAATTATGGTACCGATACACCTAACCGGACACATGCATGAAAAAAAATGAAAAAGGACGTAAACTTAGAGGCTATAAACTAAAGTGAACTTAGCAGAAAAAAGAAAAGTTGCTCGTAGCACTTGCAACTTAGATCTCCAAATTTCTCTTGGCTTGGATCTACCATTGATATTGAAGTGCTCAATAATTTCCATGCCACTGCCATCATTGTCTCCACAATATGAAGTTGTGAATGTCGACGTCCTTACATAACCTGATATATGTGCATTTTAGCAATTTTAACACGTATTTTTCTTTATCAATTATGTAACGTCCTTATGTTATTGTTCGTCTTCAATATGATTACTATATTTTCTGTTGTCCGATATCAATCAACTTATGACTTCACTTCAGCAAAAGAGACTCTTTTATTGGCAAGATAGTTTATCTTGTAATTTCATGGTCCGAATTCTCATTAAAGTTGTTTATTAAACTATGTAGAATCGGAATAGGAATTAATTGTATTGATTACATAAACTGTTTACTAAAATGCACTTGTTCTAAAAAAATTATTCGGTTAAAGTGGTGCTAAAATATGATACTTGATTTGAATACGTCAGGTTAATTGTATTCTTCTCCATAAGGAGGTATATATAGGAGTTTACAAGGGTGCTATACAAGAAAATAGATACAGTAATCAATTAGGAGATTATCTCCAATCTCCTTGATTTGCTAGGTTAACTCACATCAACACTCCTCCTCAAGTGCCCAACTTGGCAAGTGAGTAAACTCATCCACAAATAGCTTTTGTCAAGACATTCGCCAACTGATCTTCTGATTTTACAAAGGGTAGGCAGATGATGTTGTTCTCAATTTTTTCTTTGATGAAATGTTGATTCACCTCAACATGTTTTGTTCGATCATGTTGAACTAGATTATGAGTAATATCGATTGCTAACTTGTTATCATAATGTAACTGTATGGGCTTCTCTGGTTTAAAACCTAATTATGTCAAGAGTCCTCTGATCCACAATAATTCACAAACTCCTTGAGCCATACATTGATACTCTATTTCTGCACTAGACCAAGCAACCACATTTTATTTTTTACTCTGCCAAGTGACTAGGTTACCTCCAACGAATATAAAGTGACCCGATGTAAAGCGTCTATCTGTAATGGAACTTGCCCAATCAACATCTGTATATCCAACAACTTCAATATTTCCATTATTTGAGAACATTAATCCCTTCCCAGGGGCTGATTTTAAGTATATTAAGATCCAATCAACTGCATTCCTATGAGAAACACTAAGTGAATACATAAACAGACTAACCACACTCACATCATATGCAATATCCGGTCTTGTGTATGTAAAATATATCAACCTTCCAACAAGGCGCTGATATTGTTCCTTATTGGTTGGCATTTGGTCCATATATCTTCACATAACTTGTGATTCATCTCGATGGGGTGTCGACAATCTTACATCATAGCATTCCTATTTTAGTGAGTAGATCTTTCACATACTTCCTTTGAGACAGAAAAATACTAGTTTTTTACATTGCTACTTCAATTCCAAGGAAATATTTCAGAGCACCTAAATCCTTCATCTCAAATTCCTAAGACAAATACTTTTGTAGTTTCTATTGCTCTCTTATGTCGTTTCCAATTATGACAATGTCATCTACATAAACAATTAATGCAGTGATTTTTTTTCTCCATCACTCTTCAAGAATAGGGTGTGATCTGAATTACTTTGAGTGTATCCAAAATTCTTCATAAACTTAGTAAATCTTCCAAACCATGCCCTAGGAGACTGTTTTAACCCATATAACGACTTTCTAAGCTTGGAAACTTGATTTTTCTTGTAATGAGCTAAATTATATCCTGGTGGTAAATCCATATATACCTCTTCTTCCAAGTCTCCATGTAAGAAGGCAGTTTTAACATCGAACTGATGTAATTGTCAATTTAGATTTGCTGCTAGAGACAGTAGGACTCTGATAGCGTTGAAATGAGTCTATTTGTGAAAAACCCTAAAAACAAAAAGGAAAAACTACATAAAACCCCCTAAACTATAGGGTTATTTTCAAGTTCATACCCATCTTTAGGGAAATTTACGAGTACATACTCAAACTCCCGAAAAACCTACTTGGCGAGTTCAAATGAGAGAGAGAAATAGAGAGGTTGTGGAAGTTGGGGAAGGGGAATTGGAATGGGGTCGGGGACGATGAGATTTTTTTGTTGGGGGAGGGGGGGTGAGCTGGTTTGCGTTTTTTGTTTCTTTACTTTTTCTTTTTGATTTGATTTTTCTTTTATCTTTTTGTGTTGGTTTTTTTATTTGATTTTCTTTTTTAGTTATTTTAAAGATGTGATTTTTTATTAATTTTTTTTTGTATACATGGAAGTCCATTTCATTAAAAAATAGGTCCCACATTTGACAAGAAAGCATTTAACAGATTAACAAACGTTTGCGTAATAGAGGGGGTAAATTGTAGGTTTTCTAGAGTTTGAGTATGTACTCATAAATGTCCCTAAAGGTGGTTATGAACTTGAAAATAACCCCATAATTTGGAGGGTTTTATGTAGTTTTTCTAAATTAAAAAAAAAACCTAATAACATTCCAAATTTCCATAAGACGGTGACACATACTTTTAAAATAATATTTCTATTTGAATATAATGCTCAATATTGTGCAGTTTACCGCGGATATTAGATATTATTCCACTAGATATTTTTAACTTTGGCTTTTGATTTGGATCGGTTCGGTATAATTGGAAATCTTTTTCCAGCACAAACGCCCACCCTTTATAAAGTATATTGTTTCTCTTTTCACTTTTTCTAAATTTTCTTTTTATTTACCCTTGCATTTATAATTTCTTCTCTATTTTAATATTTTCCATTCACCATTTGAAGAAGAAAATTTTGTCATCTGAAGAGCCATTTCACGAAAGGGATTGAGTATACATGTTTTGGCTGCCTGGACGGAGTGTACACGCAGTGTGCAAATACAACTATTAACAGCTCATATTCAAACAGGGTAAAGATCCTCTGCAACAACATCACCACCCCATCAAGAAAGGATCCACAAAAAGACCGACACATGCTTTGCCTTCTAAACCGATCAGGCAGGGGCAAGATGGACTTCACTGCGCTGATGTAATATATATTATTATTAACAACAATTGTTTAATGTTATTAAAATAGTATGAGCAATTTATGTTATTTATTTATTTATTTAAGAAATATGACCAATTTACAGTAACAGCAAGGAAGGTGTTATCTAAAACTCAGAAAAAATTTAGTAGTTCTAGTATTATTATATAAAAAATAACAAAGTAATT
The DNA here is from genome assembly GCA_020521455.1 of Prunus kanzakura. Lineage (NCBI taxonomy): Eukaryota > Viridiplantae > Streptophyta > Magnoliopsida > Rosales > Rosaceae > Prunus > Prunus kanzakura. The sequence continues at coordinate 3,897,352 of BPUM01000007.1, read as the reverse complement.
GCCATTATAATACGTGAGATGATCTTAATTATTTTTCATGATTATAATGATGATTTTTTAATTAAAATAAAAACAAATAATTATGAGGAGGATTTTCTGCAAATCTTAACAAACAATAAAGGAAATATTTTTGCTCACCATGCTAAATAAAACTTGATAAGGAAAACTACTAAAAAGGATGACGATTTTTATTATTGTCATAATATATTGTGTGTTTTTTTTTAAATATTTTTTTTTATAGAGATATCATACGAATTTCGGTCATCATTTTTAAAGGATTACAATACAATTTTGTGATGTAGGGTTGTAATGAAACCGATTGTAGTAAGAACCCAAATTCTCGACCGCAGGGGAATCTTACATCCACACCGCGTAAAAACTGGGATGTTTGTAAGCGACCAAAATCCGACCCACGAAATTCCCGATTTGTCCCCTATAAAACCCAAAAGCAAGACCCCAACCATTACCATTCTCACATAATACAAGCACAGGACAAAAGCTTCCTTCTCTCGGTCTCCATTGTCTTTCTCTGCTAATTGTGACATTCTCTCTCTCTCTCTGACTACTTCTCTGCAAAAATAAAAACACCACCATAACTGAAAAGGAAACAAATGGACACATAAGACGACCTCACTGCTAGAAAACAAAGGTAAACAAACCTTCCAAAACCCTCAAAACCCGTTTGATAAAATGATGGTCATGAGGTGTATTGGAGAGCCGGCATTGGGTTGTTGGGTATAAGAAGCAGTGGGTTTGTGTTGGAACTGTTAAAGGGTTTGAAAAAGTAGTGACTAGGGTAGGGAGGCTGGACTTGGTCTTGTGTTTCTTGCTTTGCTTTGCTCTGGGCGGCGCATTTGAAAGTTTCTTACACTTTGTGGGTGGCTTTGTATTTGTATAAGAATTTGGTGAAGACTGAAGAGGGTTGGTGTTTAATAGGTAAGCTTTTGACAAAAAAACTCTCCATCTCCCTGTGATTGCTCTATGCCTTTTTTTCTTTTCTTTTTTTCTTAGTTTTAGAGCAAGGGAGACTGTTTTTTAGTAGTTTGATTTTCTCTGTTTCCTCCGGAGCGAGAGAGAAACAGTGTTTTGAAGAGACAGTGAGATTTTATTATTTTTTTGTTTTGTTTTGTTCCTCTAGTTTTGAGCCTACCGAGTAAGCAAAGCAAAATTTTAATCTGTATATTTCATTTGTTGTCTATGAAGGAGGAGGGTTGGATTTGTGTTTGTGTTTAGCTATTTCAAATTTTAATCAATTTCTGATGTGCCATGAATTGCAGGTTGTGGTCAGCTTTATGGCATCTGGATCTCGCTTCAGTTTCTCAAGTGGATCCCCCAGGGTTCGCCATATTAGCCAAGCCAGCAATGATCTTGACAGTGAGATTGGGAGTGTTGAATATTCTACCTACACTGTCCACATACCCCCTACACCTGACAACCAGCCCACCGGAATTTTGATGCAGCGGTCGACTTCTCAGAGGTTGGAGGACCAATATGCATCGAGTTCTTTGTTTACAGGTGGCTATAATTGTGTTACACGAGCCCAGTTGAAGGAAAAGGTGATTGAGTCCGAAACTAGCCATCCACAGATGACCGGAGCACAAGGGTCGTATTGTTCTGTGGAGGGTTGTGATGCAAAGGTTGTGACTGATGAGAGGGGGTTAGATATAGTTCCCTGTGAATGCAATTACAAGATTTGTATGGATTGTTATAGAGATGCTATAGCAAGTGGTGAGAGTATTTGTCCTGGCTGCAAACAACCGTATAAGGAGCAGCAGCTGGACATGACCGAGTATGCTGTGGCGAATCGGCAGCCTCTGTCTCTGCCATCTACAGCTGGGATGTCAAAGATGGAGAGGAGATTATCGTTGATGAAATCAGAATCTACAAAGTCAACAGCATTGATGGAGAGTCAGACTAATGACTTTGATCATAACCAATGGTTGTTTGAGACAAAGGGGAGTTATGGCTATGGAAATGCTATGTGGCCAAAAGATACTGCCAGTGGAAGTGATGATGGAATTACTGGTGATCCTAATGTGTTTCAACAAAAGCAATGGAAGCCACTTACACGCACGTTGAATATCTCTGCTGCAATTCTCAGTCCATATCGGTAAAACTGTTTGATCCTCTCTTTTTTTTCTGCACTGTTTATTTCTTGCCACTCTTTTTGCTACTTGTTTCAAAGTGGTATTTTTGGAGATTTTCATTTCATCGTTATTTGTGATCCCACAGAATTCATTGCATATAAGCTTAGTTAGTACTGCTTGCTTTATAAGCTTACATCCTTATTTTTGTTGGATATAATCTCAGGCTCCTAGTACTTGTTCGAATGGTGGTCCTTGGATTATTTTTGCAATGGAGAGTCAGAAACCCTAATGACGATGCAGTCTGGTTGTGGGCTATGTCTGTAGTTTGCGAGATCTGGTTTGCCTTCTCTTGGCTACTGGATCAGCTTCCGAAGCTCTGCCCCATCAATCGCATTGCTGATGTTGATGTTTTGAAGGAGAAATTTGAAACACCGAGTCCCAACAATCCTACTGGAAAATCTGATCTCCCAGGCATAGATATTTTTGTATCTACGGCAGATCCAGAGAAAGAACCACCTCTTGTCACTGCAAACACCATTCTATCGATTCTTGCAGCTGACTACCCTGTTGAGAAGCTTTCTTGTTATGTTTCTGATGATGGAGGTGCACTTTTGACCTTTGAGGCCATGGCAGAAGCTGCAAGTTTTGCCAACTTGTGGGTCCCTTTCTGCCGGAAGCATGATATTGAGCCAAGGAATCCAGAATCTTACTTCAATCTGAAGAAAGACCCTTACAAGAATAAAGTGCGCCCAGATTTTGTCAGGGATCGCAGGCAGTTAAAGCGTGAGTATGATGAATTTAAGGTAAGGATTAATAGTCTTCCTGATTCAATCCGGAGACGTTCCGATGCCTTTAATGCTAGAGAGGAGATCAAGGCTATGAAAATGCAGAGAGAGAATTCAAATGACGAACCAGTGGAGAATTTAAAGCTCCCAAAAGCTACTTGGATGGCTGATACAACCCACTGGCCTGGCACTTGGTCAGTTTCTGCGCCTGAGCATTCTAGGGGCGATCATGCCAGTATCATGCAGGTACATATAAGTTCTATTGGTTTTGTAGAATTCAGCAAGTTTCTCTTATATGCATTCAGATTGAATTAAATGTGCTGTTTAACAAGTTTATCTGTACCATGTGTAGGTGATGTTGAAACCTCCTAGTGATCAGCCACTAAATGGCATAGCAATGGATTCAAATTCCATGAATCTAAGTGAGGTTGACATTCGTCTTCCCATGCTAGTTTATGTTTCTCGTGAAAAGCGGCCTGGCTATGATCACAACAAGAAAGCTGGTGCCATGAATGCACTGGTTCGTGCCTCAGCCATCATGTCCAATGGCCCCTTCATTCTGAACCTTGACTGTGATCACTACATCTACTACTCCCAGGCATTGAGAGAAGGCATGTGCTTCATGATGGACCATGGTGGGGAACGCATTTGTTACGTGCAGTTTCCGCAGAGGTTTGAAGGAATTGACCCATCTGATCGCTATGCAAACCATAACACTGTTTTCTTTGATGTCAACATGCGAGCCCTTGATGGGATTCAGGGTCCAGTATATGTAGGAACAGGATGCCTCTTTCGTCGGACTGCCCTTTATGGCTTCGATCCACCCAGCAGGAAAGAGCGTAATGGTTTCTGTGGTGGTTTCTTCACCAATCCCAAGAAAACTTCTTTGGTGGCTTCTGCCCCTGAAGTTGCCTCTCAAGACAGCCAATCAATTGAACTGGGAGACATGGAGGAGGAAGAAATGAGTCTTGCTCTTATTCCTAAAACGTTTGGAAACTCAAGTTTCCTTGTTGACTCAATCCGTGTGGCAGAATTCCAAGGTCGGCCCCTTGCTGATCATCCATCCATTAAACATGGACGTCCACCGGGTGCTCTAACTCTTCCTCGGGAGCCTCTTGATGCATCAACAGTTGCGGAGGCAATCAGTGTAATCTCATGCTGGTATGAGGATAAGACTGAATGGGGCCAACGAGTTGGGTGGATCTATGGATCTGTAACTGAAGATGTGGTCACAGGCTATAGGATGCACAACCGCGGATGGAGATCTATTTATTGTGTAACAAAAAGAGATGCATTCCGTGGCACTGCCCCAATCAATCTCACAGATAGGCTTCATCAGGTTCTCCGGTGGGCCACTGGCTCTGTTGAGATTTTCTTTTCCCGCAACAATGCTCTGCTGGCCAGCTCAAGGATGAAATTTTTGCAAAGGATTGCTTACCTGAATGTTGGAATCTACCCCTTCACTTCCATTTTCCTCATTGTCTACTGCTTCCTTCCTGCACTCTCACTCTTTACTGGTCAGTTCATTGTTCAGTCCCTCAACATAACCTTCCTGGTATACCTCTTGGGCATCACATTGACCCTTATTCTTCTTGCCGTGCTTGAGATCAAGTGGTCTGGCATTGCACTAGAAGAGTGGTGGAGAAACGAACAGTTTTGGTTGATCGGGGGCACAAGTGCCCATCTTGCTGCAGTGCTCCAAGGTCTTCTAAAGGTTATAGCAGGCATTGAGATTTCATTCACTTTGACATCAAAATCTGGAGGTGATGACGGGGATGATGATTTTGTTGATCTTTATGTCTTCAAATGGACAGCTCTGATGGTACCACCAATTACTATCATGTTGACTAACTTGATCGGAATCGCCGTTGCAACTTGTCGAACAATATATAGTGCAACACCAGATTGGAGCAGCTTGCTTGGTGGTGTTTTTTTCAGCTTCTGGGTCTTAGCTCATCTATATCCCTTTGCAAAAGGGCTTATGGGAAGAAGAGGGAGGACACCGACGATTGTGTTTGTGTGGTCTGGTCTTCTAGCAATCACCATATCTCTCCTTTGGGTGGCTATCGACCCGCCATCAGGGAATAATCAAATTGGGGGCTCATTCCAGTTTCCATGATGCATGTACTCCACACATTATTTTGAAGGTATCTTATCTTTTGTCCATCTAAGCCAGCACCTTCAGGAAGTCGTATAGGGTCTCCCACTGAAATGTACATTTTCTAGCCATTTTTTGACTGATTTGAACTTGATATTCATAGGAAAAATGGATTCTATACATTTGTTGATATGAGAATGTTTTCAGATTTAAAGTTACATGAAATACCATCACTAGAGCTGAGTAATTCCATGTGTTTTTCCTTCTTGTTATGTCTGCGTAGCTTCTCCGGAACTTGAATGGACCATACAGTGAATTGGATTATGCTGCATCCTCCAGTTTCATTTTATTTTTCTAAATGCACAGAAGGATTTGGCAAAAAAACAATTGCACAAAAGAAAATAGGTATTTACGTTCATTTTTACGCCTCTTGTCCATTTGTCAAGGGCTTATTTTGGTTAGGCAATGGAATGTAAATTTTCACAAATTGGTTAAGGTTTTAGTTGTGGAAGAATTACATTAAATATTTCCATAAAGAATAATGCAGCCATTGAAATCGAGAATATTTTTGCTCACCACTCTTAAATGGTGGTGAGCATTAGTAACATGTTAATTGGTGTTGGATGAGTGTGATTTAGTCTACCTGTTACACGAATCTCAAAAATTCAACTAATTCAACGTCCATTAATATGATGGTAATGCTCACCACCAAGAGTGGTGATGAAAAATAGTGTCATTGAAATCCATGTGGTAAACTGATTTGGGTGAGATTGTTGAAGTTGATAGATTATTACTGACCATATCGATAATTGATTACCAACTTTAAACATTTCATTTTCATGGAGCACAAATCTATGTGGTCAACGGTATGAAAAAGAAACCTTGCATATGTTTTTGTTTCCTATTCCCAAATGAGGAATAGTGAGGATTTGTATAAAGGTTTCCATTTCCTAATTTTAAGATTAAAAAGAAGATTTTGAAAATGAAAGTAAAATTCATTCTGTCTTAAAATTAATAACTTTCAATTACCTACTTACATTTAGATTCTGATACGAAAAATCCTATACAAGTTTTTAACTGGCAGCAGCAATCCCATTGGAAAGCAAAATCCTCTGTTCTCTCTGTTTTCCTCTGTTTTCTAACACAACTCAAGCCAGCAATGACAGAGAAGTTGCAGCTCTACCATGAGCACCTTAAGTCTTTCTTTTAATTTTTGTGGAGACTTGGGCAGCAAGCAAAGCACCCAATCCCAATTTCAAATGAAAGCATGACTCAAACAATCTAATAATTTGGCTTCGAGACATAGAAAGGTAAAGAAGCCATAGAATGCTTAGTAACCAAGGCACCCATGTCACAAAACAAAACCAAATAACATAAAATATCCAGCAACCTTATAAACACTTCAAAAGTTAAAATACCAATATTAAGATATGTTTATGGTTTTAATAGAAAGGGGGAAAAAAAACTGGAGTTCTAATAAAGCAAAATAGAAAGTAAATGCAACAAACTTGAATAAAATTTTCAATCTCAGTTACGAGACATTACATCTTTGTAAAATTCTTCTTGCAGATCCATCTCTTCCTTGTTCTCCTCAAGCTGCATTTTTATCCTCCGTTTTAAAATGCGATTTTCCTCCTGCACCTTCTCGAGCTTGTCACGAAGTATCTCATTAGTCTCTTCAGCATCTTTTCTAAGCCTGTGTTCTTTAGGAAGTTTGTCCTTCAACCAAATAACCTGTTGGCTGTCCGCACTCATTTGCCTCATTGGGTGTAGGACCACCTCTTGGTAAGATCTCAGCTCAAATTTCAGCTTAGATTTCTCCTCGGTATGCTGGTTGAACATATCCAAGTCTCGTTTCACTGCCATGTAACCGTAAAGCTGTCGAATACCACCTGCACGAAACAAGATAGGACCACAATCCCAAGTATCCCTGCCTAATCCTTGCACTGCAAAATTCTTGTGCAGCAGCTCAGCCTCAAAATGGCCTATTGCCGAGGCCTCAAAAATCAAAATGCTCATCCCACAGTGTCCCTGCGGACCATATGAGTGTCGAGTCTTCATATAAGGATAAGATCCGAAGTATTCAGAAAGCTCCTCGGTTCCCATACCAATCCACTTCCCACTTTCATCCTTTTCAAGTCTAGTATTTGTGATGACAACCATCGGAGGCCAGACAATTTTGGAATCCTTTTCCTCATCTTTCAAACCTACCCATTTACCAAATACTTCACCAGCAGCCACAGATTGAGTCATAACTCCTCTCATCTGCAACTCCACATCCAAAATTTTTGCAAATTCTCTGTGGAGCTTCACCCTATTTGATCCTTTTGTTTCAGCATGCCTCTTCAGGGGCTGCACGCCTTGGTACCAGTCAATGGCACCACGACCACCTTTGCATGAGGGACAGTGCCACTGTCTATCAGGATTACCAATCTCACCTCCACTTAAACCATCCAAATTTTCAAAGAATTTCTTGAACCATCTATTTTGCTTCCGAGTGCCATGGCTCTTTTCACTTGAATCCGAGTCAAACTCATCACTGAATAGCTCGTCATCGTATTCATCATTATCGCTCATATGATCAGAGTTGTCATCATCATTATCATCAGCGAGAGCATCAGCCACATTGTTATCTTTTTTACCAGCTCTAGATTGCCAATTCCATCCATGGTCCAGGGGAGGGGGGATCAAATGTTGCCGGGCCAAAAAGTTGCTTCCAAAACAGCCAGTACTGTTAGGCTGCTGCCTTGCATTCCTTCCTCCAGCTGGTTTTTGAGAATTAGCAGTTTGTGAACCACCAGTTCCATTTCGCATACTTGGCTTCTGAGCATCATGAGCCGGTGCCCACGCCTTATAAGTAGAATTTTGAGGACCCAATTGGACTTGTTTTGCAGCACTGCTAACAGCTCTGTTCTTGGATTTTCTGGAAATTACCGCCCACTCTCCATCGTCTTGTGCCGAGTCCAGGCTAATGTCTGCTACACCATGACTCAACTGCTTAATCTTGGGGCTATTGACTTCACGAACTTCCTTCCCTTTGGAATTTCCACCACCTCTTCTTGAACTCATCCTGGACAACAACTCTCTTGAGGGACCAAAAAGTTAAAAAACACTTCAAATAGAAGTATCTAATACCTAGTAATGGACATAAGTGCCCCGAAATCTCAGATTATAAATAGGAAACTTGATAAACCTAGAGCAAGGCGTAAAACTTTTGTAGGAAATCTGAATGAAAACTCATAGAAAATCAACATTATTAATAAAATTCTGCAGATAATCAACATTCTTAATAAACCTCTGCAGAAAATCAAAGTTCTTTATGTAACTTCTATAGAAAATCAACATTCTGAATAAACTTCTGTAGAAAATCAACATTCTCAATAAACTTCTGTAGAAAATCAACATTCTCCATAAACTTCTGTACAAAAATCAACATTCTTCATAAACTTCTGTCATACCCAATTCATAAATAATGAAAGAATGAAAAAAAAAATCTGAAAGACCGAATTTTTAATACATTCAACATAATTAATGAAAATGAACATTAGAATCATTTTTAAAAAAATGTACAAACCCACATTTTGGGGAGCATGAATCCATTCAACGAAACAAAATAAAAAAACATAAATCAAAACATCCGAAGTTGGGATTGCTGCCATGAACGCGATCAATAGTATGACCAATATCAGCCAATGAATCCATCCAGCAAAATTAAAACATTAATAAAAGAATAAACAATAAAGAAAGATGTACCTGATGCCAATGAAATTACAAGAAACAAAAGATATTGGCGGAGCAGAGTAGGCGCCTTGCAAGATGAACTCCAACAGTCCACCTCCAGAGTCTAGACTCCAGAGACAGAGTGATGTGAAGAGTGTGTGGTGCCTAATCTGAGAAATAACTTTCGTGGGTTTGGGTGTATATATAACATTTGTCTGTCTCTCTTCTCACGTGATACACTCTCTCGTAATTTGGAAATATTGTGCCTATAACTATTGTGTCATTTTAAATATATGACCACATAACAAGGACCAATAACATAAAGCCATGTCATATACTCCGTCTCTTTCCTCACTTGATACACTCTCATAATTTAGGAAAAAAAAATCGTGCGATTCGTAAATGTTGTGTCATATGAAATAGACAACCACATAACAAGGACCAATGACATAAACTCATGTCATAGACAATGTCTCTTTCTTCACGTGATACACTCTCGTAATTTGGAAAAAAATCGTGAGACTCGTGTACTTATAACTACTGTGTCACGTGAAATAGACGACCACGTAACAACGACCAATGGCATAAAGCCATGTAATCATCAATCGCCAACCTTGACAAGAGTAATTAACCATGTTAAAGGTAAGTTTTTCTTGTTCTCTAAAGAAATTATATGGCTCGTGTGCCCATAACTATTGTGCCATGTCAAATAGATGACCATGTAAGAGCATCTCCAATAGTAGTAGCAAATTAAACTCTTCAAATTAAAGTTTGTTAACATATGTGGTAATTTGAAAAAGTTTATTTGCTACTTTAATAATTTGTGCCCTAGCAGTCCCTCAATTCAATTAATGCAATGTTATGGAAAAAAAGAAGGAAAAATACAAAAATATGTGAAGAAAGTCTATGTATTTATTATTTGAAAAGATTAAGTGTAGGTTTTTATCATTTTCGATGTAGGTTTTGTTCTTCCAAAGCAAAATTAAATGTTTTAAAGAGTCAAGGTCAACATGTCAGTCCTGAAGAGAGAGACATGGGTTGCAACTTTGGTAACTGAGTTTGAAAAGTCTATTGGAAGGAGTTTTGTTGATGTGACTCACTTATTTTAACATTCCAAAGCTGTTGAACAGGCTATTGAAGATGCTCTAACAGCAAAGGTGTCAACTAGACCGAGCCGGCCCAGCACAGAATGGCCCGTATCTTTGGGTCGTGTCGGGACGAGGTAATCATGTCCAATGAGTCGGGCCAGCTCATTTAAAGCCTATTTATTAAATTATACTTGTTTTAGAGAAAAATCATACATAATACTATAATATTTATATCTTGAATTCAAGTGTATTTCTTTTCTCTAATAATATATATTAAAATTTAATATTTTCTTTATATATAAAATAATAATTTTGTTTTTCAAGTGTCAATTTTTAAAACTCAAACAATAATCTAGCCATTTTCTATTTAAATGTACTGTAAATAAAGTTATTGACTTTTTTTTAACAAATAATAAATCTTATTAGTATATACATAATTGTAAAATAATAATAATAATAAATGCAATATATAAGTCAAATTTGACGTGGGCTCATATCGGCCCGTTTAGTGGCTCGGCATGAGCACAGCCCTTGGGCTAGGGCCATGAGTTCAGGTCGGAATTGATGATTTTCCTAAATGGGTGGGCTTAGCACGACCCGTTTATTAAATGAGTCAACTCTAAATGGGTCGGGTCGGCCGATTTGACACCCCTATCTAACAAGAACCAATGACATAATGCTATACCATCCTTAGTTGCCAACACTGATAAGAGTAGCTGCCCACGTTGCATATACATTTCTCTCTTAGTTTGGAGAAATTCGTGTGGCTCGTATGCTTATAACTATTTTCTCATATCATATTGATGACCACGTAACAAGGAGTAGTGATATAATGCCACATCATTAGTAAATGCCAACATTGATAAGAGTGTAACTGGCTTAGTTTGCACATAAGTTTCTCGTTATGATATGTTTACTAACTTGGAATTGGAGCGAACATGAATCAGTGTGAGCATGAGTCACTCCACAGCTTTCCCATTAAAATGTTTACTAAGTGTCTGAAATTAGAATAAAATAACAATTTCACTAGATTTTTTACTAAATTGTTAAGAATTGAAATGAAAACTAGCGTGATTAATAAAATGTCCTTTTACAAAAGAAATTATACTTTAATCCAACTTACTAGTAAAAATCTTCAAATGCTCTCTTTGTACTCTCATTCCATGTTAGTAATAATAAAATCATCATATGGCCCGAGCCACCTCGTAGCTTTAGGTGGGTCGACCCGACTCGACTTTTTAGTGGGCAAGGCCTGAGCTAAGAGTTTAAGACCCAAGTCCAGCCCAAAGCTCGATCCATTTGAGCCCATTGTGACACAACCTAGCCCAGCTCGCACATAATCTTCTATAAATTAAGGAGCTAATTTTCCCTTTTCTCTTTTGTCCATTTATACTTCTTTTTATGTTATAATAAAAAGTATTTATAAAAAAAAACAAAAGGGATTGTAAGTAGACAAAAAGGGAGTGGGAAGATTAGCACCCAATATTTAAGGTATGATTAATATGTATTATATTAATTGATGTTTTATTAATCATTAATCTATTATCCCAAAACTACATTCATGGTGTGTTTATTAATCAGGAATTGGAATTCTCATCGGGAATTGAATTCCACAGAGGGAGGATTCCTGCATTTACTTCACATCAAGGAATTGAAAAGTAAGTAGGGCCCACACAAAATAAGGAATTGATTTCTTATGTAGTAAATGGTTTTTGGGTATGTTTCTAAAGTGCATTCCATGTGTGTTTTTATTTATTTATTTATTTATAATTTCAGCCCCTATTTTGGGTATACTACTAAAGCTCCCAAAAAAAAAAAGGGCATTTTCAATACAAACCCCATAATAACCATTTATAACACGCACGATAAAATTGGATATTATTAGGGGTAATATGGGCATTGAGAAAAGTCGAACTATGATTATTAATATGATAATTAATGAAAATTTTGATAAAAATCCAAAAAATGGGCCTACATTGATCCTAAAAAAACCCATGAGCTTTCCCTACGAGTGCTTTCAGTTTTGGGTTAATATCTAATTTTCTAATAAATAAAAAAAGAGATTTTCTATTTAAACCCCGCACTTCTCTTTGTTCACCCCAATATTTAAATTATTAAGCTATAAGTTTTATTATTATGTAAAAAGACAAAAAAAAGTCATTCAACTTAATAATTAACCCTAGTACATCTATACAGACACCCCACACACCCCACCACTCTTCATATTAAGTTTTAGAAAAATACAAACTCCTCTGTATCCTATTGCCAGATTACTCCTCTTTTAAAGACGTAGAACATTGACGAGCCTACTTCTTTAAATATGCGTGGGAGTTGATGGAAAAGCTTGTTGATTGTCAACTCAACAATACCCAAAAGTATTAAATTTCGGGTTTGGGGTTCCATATTTGTTTGTATTTTTTTCTGCTGGGAACAAAGAAAATTGTGGGGTTTAAATAAAAAATCTCTTTTATTTCTTATTTTTTTCAATTTGGGTTGTATTTAAGGGTAGTTTGGGAAGATAGTGGGGTTTTCTTAGAAATTATGAAAATTTAAATTAAAAGATGGGGTGAACTTAGAACATGGGGTGAACTAAGAGAAGTGGGGGGTTTAAATAGAAAATCTCAAAAAAAAGGTATTATATATGATGTCAATCCTATAATTAGTATATATATATTGTTAATTAATAATTACCCTCTTAATGGAAGATGCATTTATTACTTTGTGAAAAAAAAAAAAAATAAAAAAAAAAAATTGCGACACCATGCGGTTGGAGCTTTGATTGTGAAGAATGCAATGCAAATTGATTATGTCAATGAAAAAGACATTGATTATAATCAAAGAGTTAATTTTTAATTCTTTTTCATGCCATCTCAATTCAAATTGGACTCCAAAAATATAAAATCAAACAATCCATTCACACAATTTTCTCTTTGTCAATAGAAGCAATAACTTGCTTGAAGGGTTTCAAGAAGACCTCTTTTTGGAGTAATTTTTGGGTGTTCCGGGTACACCACGTGGCTAGTGTACCATCCAATAGACGGAGAACATATGGAATATTTCCAATACAGCCCGCCACATGTCATAAAAAGAAATGCAGTACGTTGGAAAATAATTTCACATGTCCTCCGTCTATTGGATGGTACACCAAACACGTGGTGTACCCGGAACATATAAAAATTTCTCCTCTTTTTGGCATTTGGTCCAGAGATCGGAGAGATACAGCAAAAGAAACAAATAGTTGGTGAGCAGCTTACTTTCGCCATCGAAAACCCACCACTTTAATTAGTGGCTGTTTTGGTTCATGATATGTTTCTTAATTGTGTCACACAAGCTTTTGAATAGTATATGGAGAACATAAACATTTTTAAGAATGTGAGAGTTACGCTGCTACAAAGTAGCCTTCGAAATGGTACGAAATTATTCTGCCCAAGATAAGTAAAAAAGTAATAAGATTTGCAATAATTTACAAATTTTGAACAGAAAAAAGTGGGCACTTGTTGGTTTGGTTGTTGATGCAAGGTTCTCCGCCATGTTTGGTATGCCATATAACACCCACGATAAGTTTAAGTAGACCGAAATGTGAAATCCTAAATGGAGAGAAGATGACATTTTTTTTTAGCAAAAACATGAATTTTAGGACTAAAAAAAAGCTATTTTAATAAAAAATTTCCTTTAAAGTTGGTCATGTGATGATGATTATACATCACCAAATTTAATGAAAGTTTTATCAAAATGCTATAGTAGGGACCAAATTGATGTATGAACCAAAAGATCAAGGACCACATTGATTAATTTAAAAGTTGAGAACTAAAATGAGGATTTTAAAAAAATTCAAGCACGCATGTGATAAACCTCATTTTAAACAATTTTCTTTTCTAAAAAAAGTGGGTCTCTTAAAAAACAAGAAAGAAAAAGGGCTAACATTTTTATTACGACAAGCCACTTTAAAAAGAAAAAGCAAAAGATGATTTCGTTATCCCATCCCATCTCAACCCAAGTATAAAAAATATAAATTAAAATAAATCGGGTCTAGTCTAGTGAAAAAGGGGAAGAGAGAGAGACAAAGAGATATAGAGACAACAAGGTATATATATCATCAATTTAGAAAGAAAAAAATTAAATAAAATTAAACTTCAATTAAGTTTGATGTGTTATATTTGAAGTCGTTATATTCTTGTAAGAGCTCATTGATGTTAAGTTCTGACAAACTAGTTATTTTAGATTCGAACCCTCATAACACCTTGGTAGAAACGAAAAAGAAACTCCATTCCTCTTATTGCTTGTATTAAAAACGAAAAAGAAAAAAAATATCTCCTTCTCCTTAATTTTTTGGGTCGATATCTCCTTATCCTTTTTATTGGTCGTAAAGAGAAGAAAGTCCTTCTACAACGGTCTCGTTTTGCAACGGTCAAATAATTCAAAATTAAAACTTTTTCAACGGTAACAAAGACAGCGACAAAAATTCAAAACAAAGTCTTTTATAAGGGACCAAAAGAAAACGAGCAGAGAAAGAAGTCCGCCAAGCTAACTCAAAACCCACAATGCCTGTGCCTCATAATTTGGATTGCAAATCAGCACACAGTCTTGATCCAAACTCAAAAAACAACGTGTACCCATTTCTTCATTCTTAGGTTTTCCACGTCATCAACCTGCAGCTTCTTCGCTCTGTGTAAGAAATCAACTGTTTTTTTTTTAGGGCCTGAAGGGTTTCTTCTGTGAACGGGATTTGAGCTGGTGTTTTGATTCTTAAGGTGAGAAGTGTTCATCATTTATTCGTTTATTCATTTTGGCTGCTGTTTTATTTTGCATACCATCTGTTGAAGTTTCAAAAAACAAAAAATATTGTGTTTCTTTTGCTAGCAATCTTGTTTTGCTTCGGGTACTGAGTGAAGAAATCAGTTGCGTAATCCGAATAATTAAATGTACTTTTCGATATTTCTTCTATTTTAAGTCTCAGCTTTCTGAGTGAAATCAAACATAAAAATTGCAGAGAGAAAAGAGAGGGATTGCTTTTTGTCTTTGTACTAGATTTCGAGTCTTATGCTAAGCAGCTTCGAACTTCTTCATTCAATTTCTGATAGAGGGAGCATGTGGTTCTTTTGCTTCTTGTGTTTTGAATTTCAGATTCTGGTGCTAGAAGGTGCTAAGCTTTATGGGTTCTGAGTCTCCAGTGAATTTCTCAGGTGGATCTCCTAGGGTTCACCATGTTACCCAAACTAGCCATGACAGTGACATTGGGGGTGTTGAATTTGCAACCTACACTGTCCACATACCCTCTACACCTGATAATCAGCCCATGGGAATGTCCATGGAGTGGTCCACTTCTCAGAGAGTTGAGGACCAGTATGCTTCCAGTTCTTTGTTTACCGGCGGCTATAATTGCATTACCCGAGCCCATTTGAAGGAAAAGGTGATTGAGTCTGTAACTAGCCATCCCCAGATGACCGGCGCGAAAGGGTCGAATTGCGCTGTGCCCGGTTGTGATGCTAAGGTAGTCACTGATGAGAGGGGAGTAGACATAGTCCCTTGTGAGTGTGATTACAAGATCTGTTTGGATTGTTATAGGGACGCTATAAGAACGGGTGATCATATTTGTCCTGGCTGCAAAGAACCTTATAAGGAGCTGGATGTGAGTGAGTATGCTGGGAATAATGGGCAGCATCTGCAGGTGCCATTCACTTCGAAGATGGAGAGGAGGTTGTCGTTGATGAAGTCAACAGCAGTGATGGGGCGTCAGAGCAGTGAGTTTGATCATACCAAATGGTTGTTCGAGACAAAGGGGAGTTATGGATATGGAAATGCTATATGGCCAAAGGTTGCTGTGGATGGGAGCCAGGAGGGGATTGGCGGTGATCCTAAAGTCTTTCATGACAAGCAATGGAGGCCACTTACGCGCAAACTGAATATCTCTGCTGCAATTCTGAGTCCTTATCGGTAAAACTCTTTTCCTCATTTGGTGTTCTCTGTTTTCCTCTGATCTGTTAATGTCTTCCCATTGTTTTTGTGGGCTTTGCCATTCTCTTTGTTTTTGAATGTTACCTCAGTGTTTATTTCTACCTGCACTGTTTTTATCTTCTATCCTTTTCTTTTCACTGTGTCGAACTTATGAATTGCATTGTGCTAGTCTAAGATGTGCTGTGTTACATAGTTCTTGAACTCTGAAATTCATAACAAAGTTGTCCACAAATGACCAAGTACATTACATAGTTTAAGCTTTAAAAATATACCTTGGAGTTCATTACTACTCTTCTAATTAATAACTTCATTGCTATTAGCTTCGAAGAATTTCTTTTTTGGTCTGAATTCAGCTTCAAAGTTAACAAACCCTTTTTTGTTGCACTCTTTCAGCTCTCTTCCATATTGTTAATTTTGATGCTGCAGAAGTAATTCCATATAGGCTAGTTAGAGTTGTTTATGTAGTGTTGTCCATTATTTACTTGAACAAGTTAATTGCAAGCTTATTTACATCTTTTTGGTGGGTGGGTGTATTCTTGCAGGATCCTAATATTAGTTCGAATGGTTGTCCTTGGACTATTTCTGCAATGGAGAATCAGAAACCCTAATGAGGATGCAGTGTGGTTGTGGGCTATGTCTGTCGTTTGTGAAATCTGGTTCGCCTTCTCCTGGCTACTTGATCAGCTTCCAAAGCTCTGTCCCATCAATCGCATTACTAATCTTGATGTTCTAAAGGAGAAGTTTGAATCACCTAATCCCAGCAATCCTACTGGAAAATCTGATCTTCCAGGCATAGATATTTTTGTATCAACAGCAGATCCAGAGAAGGAACCACCTCTTGTCACTGCAAACACCATTCTATCAATTCTTGCAGCTGACTACCCTGTTGAGAAGCTTTCTTGCTATGTTTCTGATGATGGAGGTGCACTTTTGACCTTTGAGGCCATGGCAGAAGCTGCTAGTTTTGCCAATTTGTGGGTGCCATTTTGCCGGAAGCATGCTATTGAGCCACGAAATCCAGAATCGTACTTCAATCTGAAGAAAGATCCTTATAAGAATAAAGTACGGCCAGATTTTGTCAAGGACCGCAGACGGTTGAAGCGTGAGTATGATGAATTTAAGGTTAGGATTAATGGCCTTCCTGATTCAATTCGAAGACGTTCGGATGCCTATAATGCTCGGGATGAGATGAAGGCTATGAAACTTGGGAGAGAGATTGGAAATGATGAAGCAGTAGAAAAGATAAAGATCCCGAAAGCTACTTGGATGGCTGATGGAACCCATTGGCCTGGCACTTGGACAGTTTCTGCGCCTGAGCATTCTAGGGGTGATCATGCCAGTATCATGCAGGTACATATGAGTTCCATTTGTCTTGTAAAATTTCACTAATGTAGTCTCAAGATGTCACTTCAAATTAATTAAACATGCCGACTGGTTTGGCTAAAAAGCTAATTTGTGTCATATGTTCATATGCAGGTGATGTTGAAACCTCCTAGTGATGAACCACTTAGAGGAACATCAATGGATTCAAGTTCCTTGGACCTAAGTGAGGTTGATATTCGTCTCCCCATGCTCGTTTATGTTTCTCGTGAAAAGCGGCCTGGCTATGATCACAACAAGAAAGCTGGTGCCATGAATGCTCTCGTTCGCGCCTCAGCGGTCATGTCCAATGGCCCCTTCATTCTCAACCTTGACTGTGACCATTACATCTACAACTCCCAAGCACTGAGAGAAGGTATGTGCTTCATGATGGACCGCGGTGGTGATCGCATTTGTTACGTGCAGTTTCCTCAGAGGTTTGAAGGAATTGACCCTTCTGATCGCTATGCCAACCACAACACTGTTTTCTTTGATGTCAACATGCGTGCGCTTGATGGCCTTCAGGGTCCAGTGTATGTAGGAACTGGATGCCTCTTTCGTCGCACTGCCCTTTATGGCTTTGATCCTCCTCGGGCAAAAAAGTCTCGAAATGGTTGCTGTTGCTGCAGTGGTTTCTCTGCCCGTGGTCGCACAAGGAAATCTTCTTCTTCAGTTGCTTCTGCCCCTGAAGTTGCCTCCCAAGACTGCCAATCAATTGAAGTTGGAGAGTTTGGTGAGGACGAAGAAATGAATCTCGCTCTTGTTCCTAAAAAGTTTGGAAACTCAAGCTTCCTTGTTGACTCAATTCGAGTGGCAGAATTCCAAGGTCGGCCCATTGCTGATCATCCATCCATGAAACATGGACGGCCCCCGGGCGCTCTCACTCTCCCTCGGGAGCTTCTTGATGCATCAACGGTTGCAGAGGCAATCAGTGTCATCTCATGCTGGTATGAGGATAAGACTGAATGGGGCCAGAGAATTGGGTGGATTTATGGATCAGTAACCGAAGATGTGGTGACAGGTTACCGGATGCACAACCGTGGATGGAGATCTGTTTATTGTGTTACAAAGAGAGATGCTTTCAGAGGGACTGCCCCGATCAATCTTACTGACCGGCTGCATCAGGTGCTCCGATGGGCTACTGGCTCTGTTGAGATTTTCTTTTCTCGCAACAATGCTCTTCTGGCCAGCTCAAGGATGAAAATTCTGCAAAGGATCGCTTACCTGAATGTGGGAATGTACCCTTTCACTTCCTTTTTCCTCATTGTCTACTGCTTCCTTCCCGCGCTCTCGCTCTTTTCGGGTCAGTTCATTGTTCAGTCCCTCAACATAACCTTCCTGGCATACCTCCTGGGCATCACAATCACCCTCATTCTTCTCGCTGTGCTGGAGATCAAGTGGTCTGGCATTGAACTGGAAGAGTGGTGGAGGAACGAGCAGTTTTGGTTGATTGGAGGCACAAGTGCTCATCTAGCTGCTGTGCTGCAAGGCCTTCTGAAGGTGATAGCAGGAATAGAGATTTCCTTCACTTTGACATCGAAATCTGGTAGTGACGATGCAGATGATGAGTTTGTTGATCTCTACATCTTCAAATGGACGTCTCTGATGATACCACCCATCACCATCATGATGACAAACTTGATTGCAATCGCAGTTGCAACTTGTCGAACGATATACAGCGTGATACCGCAGTGGAGCCGGTTGCTTGGAGGTGTGTTCTTCAGTTTCTGGGTGTTGGCTCATTTGTATCCGTTTGCGAAAGGGCTCATGGGAAAAAGAGGGAAGACACCCACCATTGTGTTTGTGTGGTCTGGTCTTATGGCAATCACCATTTCTCTCCTTTGGGTGGCTATCAGCCCCCCATCAGGCACTAATCAAATTGGGGGCTCATTCCAGTTCCCTTAGTTTGTCTAGTTTACTAGTATTATTTTATTTGTTTTTGTCCATTTAAATTCAACTTCAAGGCTGAACCTGAACCTGTAGGAATTTTCATGTCTCAGTGAAATGTAAATTGTTTTAGCAATTTGTTTTTTTTTTACTCATTTTGAATTTGATGTTCAAATTGTGGTGTTTATTCAAATTTGATGTGGTCATACCAATATAAATTGTACCAATGTTTCAAAGCTCCATGGACATAGAAAATAGCAATGAATATACATAATGCAGAGCAAACTGTTAAAGACTACCAAGCTAACATGGCTTTCAGGATTTAAAATTGATCCATGAACCATATAATAGGAATTTGAACTGCTGAAAATTTAATGAGTATTTATTTGAATCACCCATTAAACATTTCATGATTTGGAAATTAATGGGCAATTTTAGACAACCCATTAACTTGTTTTTGGGCTTGACATTTTATCGGTTAGCACATGAGCAAGGACTGATCAGTGGCCTTCTTGAAACATCACCAAAAGTGTCCGAGAATGACACCTCCTCCTTTCCTTTAGTCAAAGTAGGCAATATGGTCCACTTTTTAATTGGAAATCACCCAATGGAGCAAAGATGCGTCAACCTCTTTCTTTCTTCCTCTGTTTTGGGCGAAATTCTATAGTATGACTTCCATATATGGACCCTTTATGTGGACCATCATATTAGCAACATGATCATTTCATTAAACTTAAGTGAAGTTACTATTCAGATGAATCTTGTGGCTAATATAAAGGTGCACACATCCATGGTCCATATATGACACCCTCACCATAGAACGACTCCTTGTTTTTTATAGCTCTTTTTCTTTTATTTCGTCCGTATGCACCCAAAACACATGATAAAGAAATCATCCAAGAGGGGGCTGTGCGAATGGCCTTTCTACTCCTTCCCTTACCACTTCCCACACTCCCCACAATCTTTGGGTCGAAGTTGCCCTTATTGCTATCCATCTCATCTACTTCCTACCTACTCCCAATCTTCACTGGGATACCCCATATGCTCGTCTCTTCCAACATCATCCCTCCTACTCTCATCTCTAAGTGTTTGGGTGTTCTTCTTTCCCATATCTTGGACCCTATACTGCCAATAAACTCACCAACCGCACCATTGAATGTGTTTTCCTTGGATACAGTTCTCACCACAAAGGTTACCGCTGCTTACATCCCTTCCCATGTTGTGTTTATATGTCCTGTCATGTTTTATTTAACGAAACACATTTTCCATTTGAACATTTATAGGTATCATCTCCTTCAGAGTATGCAGATCTTGAATTCCACCCAATTCTGCCCTCCTCAGCACCTGGGCCCACACTGACCACTTCTGCCCTAGACCCAGGCCCGCTCACTCAAGGCACCTCCCTAGTGCGTATCTTTCCACCTACAGCAGTCACCAACCCACGTTTAACTATGCCCAACAGAACCCCCAGTCCACTCCGCAAGTCTCCTTCTTCACCAGCCCAGGCCCTGCTCCAAACATATTCAAGACGCCCTCGCATACCCATCTCTCCACTCATGCAAGCACATCCTTTCTCTGTACAATTCGGTCCCCACACTAGGCCCACGCCCTAGAAGACCCTCATCCTGCATCAGTAACTCCGAACCTCCCAGCTCCTGTCCCTATTCCTCGCATGAGCACCCACCTTCAAGAAGGCATTCAAAAGCCCAAGCTTCACACCGACGGCACTGTTAAATACCCCTTTCCTCGTGCCTTATTAACTGATGTTGATCATACTGAACCTACTTGTTTTTCACGGGCTACTAAGCATACTAAGTGGCGTAACGCTATGACTGAAGAGGTCAATGCACTTCTCAAAAATAATACCTGGTCCTTGGTTCCTTCCTCTCATTTTTAGAACTTAGTTGGGTGTAAGTGGGTTTTTCGGATTAAGTGCCACTCTGACAGCTCCATTGAACGCTACAAAGCCCGTCTAGTTGCCAAATGTTTTTATCAACGCCTGGGCATAGACTATGATGAAACCTTCAGTCCTGTTGTCAAGCCTACCACCATTCACACCGTTCTCAGTCTTGTAGTTTCTCGTGGTTGGTCACTTCGTCAACTTGATGTCAAATATGCCTTTCTACATGGGTTTCTTCAAGAAGAGGTCTATATGGTTCAACTCCCTGGCTTCATTGATCACACTCATCGTTCTCATGTTTGCAAGCTCCACAAGGCACTCTATGGCCTCAAACAAGCACCTCGAGCTTGGTTCCATCGCATCAGTACCTTTCTTCTCTCTATGGGTTTTTCACAGAGACAAGCTGACACTTCATTATTTATTTTTCAACAAGCCTCCCATACCATCTTTCTTCTTCTATACATAGGCGACATCTTGGTAACTGGTAGTGATCCCACCCATCTTCAACAATTCATCTCTCTTTTAGGTGGCCACTTTGACATCAAAGACCTTGGTTCGATGTGCTATTTCTTGGGTTTACAAGTTGTTCATAAGGACGGTACTCTACACATCAATCAACTCAAATATGCCCATGATCTTTTAAAGAAAGCCAATCTTCTTAACTCCAAACCAGCATCTACCCCATTGGTTGCCAAGGTTCTCCTCTCTGTCTCTGATGATGCTCTCATCTCCAACCTAATTGAGTATCGTGAGCTTGTTGGTAGTTTACAATATCTCACTCTCACTCGCCCTGACATATCCTTTGTTGTCACATCCCGGCTAGCTTCGCCGTAGCACGATATTGTCCGCTTTGGGCCCCCCTCTCTGCCCTCACGGTTTTGTTTTTTGGGAACTCACGAGCAACTTCCCAGTGGGTCACCCATCCTGGGATTGCTCTAGCCCCAACTCACTTAACTTCGGAGTTCCCATGAATCCGAAGCCAGTTAGCTCCAAAAAGGCCTCGTGCTAGATGGAGATGGGCATGTACATATAAGGCACATCACCCCATCTCCGTTGGTTGATGTGGGATCTTACAATCCACCCTTCTTAGGGGCCCGACATTCTCGTCAGCACACTCGCTCCACACGGCAGAGTGACTCCGATACCAAATTGTCACATCCCGGATCGCTCCGCCGTAGCACGATATTGTCCATTTTGGGCCCCCCTTTCTACCCTCACGGTTTTGTTTTTTGGGAACTCACGAGCAACTTCCCAATGGGTCACCCATCTTGGGATTGTTCTAGCCCCAACTCGCTTAACTTCGGAGTTCCCATGAATCCGAAGCCAATTAGCTCCCAAAAGGCCTTGTGCTAGTGGGCATGTCCATATAAGGCACATCACCCCTCTCCGTTGGTTGATGTGGGATCTTACATTTGCCGTCAACACCGTTGCTCAGTTCATGAGTGCCCCTTGCTCCTCTTACCTTGTTGCAGCCAAACGGATACTTCGTTACATTAAGGGCACTATTGATCTCGACCTCACCTTCACTCCCCAATCTACCACAGCTCGTCTCTCCGCCTACTCTGATGCAGACTGGGCAGGCTGTCCTGATTCTCGTCCGTCAACCACTAGATATGTGATTACTCTTGGAACCAACCTCATCTCCTGGTGTTCCAAGAAACAACTCATTGTCTCACGCTCTAGTACAAAATCAGAATACCGCGCCCTCTCTCATGCTTGTGCTGAAACCACTTGGCTCTGCTCACTCCTTCATAAATTGGGTGTGCCGTCTTCGATTCCAGGTCATATTCTACTGTGACAACCTCAACACCACTTACAGGGCTGCCAACCCAGTTTTCCATGCCCGCTCCCGTCACATTGAATTGGACTACCACTTTGTCCGTGAAAGAAGTCATCAAGTTTGCTTTGTTCCTCCTGTCGACCAACTTGCGGACCTGTTTATAAAGGCCCTTCACAAACCACGCCATCAACACATGTCTTCCAAACTTGTTCATCCTGCGATGCCCAGTTTGTGGGGGCTGTTAACGCAGCTTTCCTTTCCTAACACACACGGAAGTCAACCTCACAATCTCCTCCTAGCAATTAGCTTACCTGCTGTAAATAGGATTGTATTTATGTCTATATTATTTCCTACCTTAAGTAGACTTCCTGAATTTGTATAAATAAGGACTTTGTGTAATTTGTTTATTACAAGGAAATACATTCTCTACGGCAGACATCAATGAAAATGAAAAAGTTGCTCTGTTTAAAGGATTGATTATACAAACAGAAGCAAGAAAACTTCGCACCACGAAACATGTATCCATTTTTCTCATCCTCCGAGCTGGAGAGCTTTCACAAAATCTGTATTAAAGGTAAAAATAAAATAACCATTAACCCACCCATAACAAACAACTAAAAAACCCACCATTACCTCCAGAATATCTTGGTGAGCTAGATGATTGGCTCGTTGATTTAAGACATGCAGAATCATTATTTCTGGTTCTGGAAAAGTAATTACAGAGGTCTATGCTTCTAAAGGTTATACATTTTGACGTGAGTCTCCTAATTAATCAAGGAGATTTATTTCCTTGATTAATTAAGAGATTTACTTTCTTATTTTATATAGTTGACAAATCATTGTATAATTAGGAGATACTGTCTTAATTGATTACTGTATCTATTTCCTTGTAAAGCACTGATGTAATATTCATATATATACCTCCTTATGGAGAAGAATAAAACTTAACCTAAAGTATTCAAACCATATTCATATTTTAGTATGGTATCAGAGCAATCGATCCTAGGTTGTCTCTAACCCTTATATCAAATTTCTCATATTCAAATATGAAACCCTAAATCAAATTCCTCAAAAACCAAATCCCTCCAATCTAAAGTCCTCAAATCCTCTTATCAAAATCCCTAAACACATACCCTCAAATCTTATATACATACCTCTCAAATCAATTCCTAAATCAAATTCATACACCATATTCCTCAAATCACATTCCTCAAATCAAATTCCTCGCATTCCTCGAATCAAATTCCTCACATTCTCATATCACATCTTACTTCCACTGCGATATCAGGACCCCTTACAATTCTCTCCCTTCTTGCAGACTCACAGAAGCATGCGGTCCATCCTGCTGACCCGGCTACCTAGACTCGTGCTTCTATCACCACCACCAAAGGTTCTACTTTTCAAAAATTCCTATGGATTATTGACTCGGGTGCTACGGATCATATGACATTTGATCTTGACCAACTTATTAGTCGCAAATTATCCACTATGTCGGTGGTGTCTAATGCTAATGGTACCCCATCCCCTGTGGTTGGGGAGGGCTCTCTATCTCTCTCTACTTCCCTACATCTGGATTCTGTATTGCTTGTTCCATCCTTGGACCATAACTTGTTGTCTGTTGCACAACTTACTACTACTTTACGGTGTACTGTAACATTTTGGCCGAATCATTGTGTTTTTCAGGACATCCTCACGAGAAAGACGATTGGTTGTGATACTCGGTGGGGCAAACTCTACTACTTGGACTGGGCACCGGATAGTGAGACCAAGGTTGGTCAAACTTTCACAACCAGTGGAACTCGTTCTGAGGAGGAGAAAGACAAAGTTTGGTTATAGCATAAACGTCTTAGGCGTGCATCGTTCGGTTATCTTAAGAAGTTGTTTCCATCATTATTTTCCAGTCTTGATGTTTCCAACTTCCTGTATGATACATGTGAATTGGCTAAGAGCCATCGTGTGCCATTCCCATTAAGTTCAAATAAGAGTTTGGTTCCATTTTCTCTTGTTCATTCTGATGTTTGGGGACCTGCTAAAATTGCCACTTCGGCAGGAGCTCGATGGTGTGTCACGTTTATAAATGATTGCACATGCATGACTTGGGTTTCCCTTCTCAAAACTAAAGGGGAAGTCAATTCCAAGTTTCAACAATTCCATCAAATGGTAAAGACTCAGTTTCATGCTAGAATTTAGGTTTTTCGTTCTAACAATGGCAGAGAATTTCTCAACCATGATCTTAACCAGTTCTTAGAAGAAAGATCATGGCATCATGCATCAACGCTCATGCCTCTACACTCCCCAACATAATGGAGTGGCTGAAAGAAAGAACAGACATTTGTTGGAAGTAGTTTGTGCCTCTCTCTTTGGTGCCAATATGCCACGATCTTTTTGGGGGGAAGCCGTTGTCTCTGCAGCATACCTCATCAATCGGATTCCCTCTAGTATCTTAAATTTCCAAACACCACTTCAAACACTTCACCACTATATCCAAATACCTCCCACCCCAAATCTGGAACCCCGGATTTTCGGCTGTGTTGTATTTGTCCACTTACATGATCACCAACGAAACAAATTGGATCCCTGAGCCGAAAAGTGTGTTTTCATTGGCTATGCTCCTAATAAAAAATGGTACCGGTGTTATCATCCTCCTAGTCAGAAGGCCTTTACCTTCATGGAAGTTGTGTTTCGGGAACACGACTTATATTTTTCAGCAGCACAGGAGGAGAATCGAGAATCCACCATTGCTCAAATTCTCAATTTTTTTCCCCATGACGTCACTTTGCATCAAAACGACTGGTCGCTAGTGGAAAGCAACCGGTCACCCCCCTTAGTTCTTCAAATATAGAGAACTTGCTTCAAAACGACCGGTCGCCAAAGAAAAACGATGAGTTGTCTCCACGCTGTCAAAATTAGGAGGAGGAAATTGAACCGTTTTATGAGATTTCGCCTACTTCAGCTCCAGTACCACACCAATCCCTGATAAGTCCATAAAATTACATATTTATGTACTCTTTATACTTAGTTTTTGTAGGAGAATTCGGTTTAAAAAGGACTTATTACTTTATTTTCTCAATTTTCAGCTTTCCAGAGTAAGTAATTTGTTTTCAACGAAAATACGACTTTTTGGTGGAGTTTTAGTACAAGACCAATTAGAGATGAAAGCTAAGATCTTGAAGATGATTGTGGAATTTTTCTAGAATTTTTGGAGCAGCCAATGAGAGCAGTCTTTGAAGTTAAGTCAGCATAAGATGCAATCCCGTCAAAACTGTGCTGCTGTGGAAGAATGACCATTTGAAGACTTTCCTGATTTTTCCTCAAGGCGTGCGATATATGGATGGAAAGATAAGACAAAAATCTACAATTTAAATATTTTTCCCGATTTTTCTTGGAGGAGGAACAGCCCCAAACGTGCAAGCAAAGTGACTGATATGTTATCCCAGTCCAAGTAGGAAGAGGAGTCAAGTACTTACCCATTTTGGATTTATGTTTTAAATAGGTTTTTCTTTATTGTTGGGCTGCTGTAAAAGCCCAGCTAGGGTAAGAATAGATGTGGGGTGTCTTATTTAAGCATGAGAAACAACTTCTTAAGGGGACGAAAAGACGAGGAGAAATTGGAGACGCCGGAAGAGTACCACCATTGGCTAAGTTTTATTGTTTTTACCTTATGTTTTTGGTTTATGTCGAATTCTAAGTTTATGTGTAACTAATTTTCTTTTGCTAGGGCATGATGTAGCCCTAGTATGATAATCTAGTTTTCTTATTTTACCTATCTATTGATTGCCGTTTGATGTTGGATTCTTAATCATTGTGCTTATTAACTTGGTTGATTATCTTGATGCTTGATCACCATCTAGACTTTTAATTGAGTAATCGGATGCAAATTAGAGTAAATACCATACTTAATTTGAGGCTTGCTTCATGTGATTAGGATTTGTAATTCGTCTAGAGTAAATATCATACTCCTAGGGTTTACATGCTTGTTCGAGGATTTCATTGATCTTAATGAGTTTCTATGTGTTGATATTTGACCTAAATACCATAGGCGAATTGCATGTAGGAATATACGAGTTAGCCTAAATACCATAGGTAATTCATGAAAAAGGAAAACTAAGCGGCGACATCAAATGGTTAGTAAATAGGTAGGTGAATAAGAGGCTAGATCGGATTACTAGTGGTGAATTCATTGTCCTAGTGCTTTATCAATTTGAATTTCTCATCCTTGTGTTTCGTGACTTTCTACTTATTTTGTCTTTTAATTTCGTTGTTAATTAAATCATTCTTTCAAAAACTCCTTTTGTGTTTACGTGAGTATGCTACGTGTTTAATTTCTTGATTATATAATTAGAGTAGTTAAAGTATTTTGTGAAGGAAATTAGGTTAGACTAATTGGAAGTTGAACTCAATCCTCGTGGGAATGACCTCGTATTTGCCATGCTATATTACGATGGACCTTGTGCACTTGCGAGTATAATTTGTGTTTAGACTAATCTTTATAATCTCAATTTTTCAGGTTGTTTAAAATTCACAACAATCCCCTGCTGAGAAAGTCATTCAGGTAACATCTTTCCCTGAAACTGATAACACTAATGAATATCCCATGATGATTTGATTTCAGAAGGCACAAAGCCTACATATCAGCTTCCAGAAAAGAAAAACCGTGTGCACTATGTGAAGCTGTTGGCTAACATATGTGTCACCAACAGTGTAACTAAAGTACTAGAATACCCAAAATGGAAAGAAGCCATGAATGAAGAAATGCGAGCTCTCCAAAAGAATGTCACATGGGAACTCATTCCCTTACCTCATGGAGAGAATACAGTAGGATGCAGGTGGATTTATACTGTGAAATTCAAAGCAGATGGATCCATTGAAAGATATAAAGCTAGATTGGTGGCGAAGGAATACACCCAATGAGATGAATCACAAGTTGTGTGAAGACATGAATCAAGAACCAACCAATAAGGAACAGTACCAACGCCTTGTTGGAAGGTTGATATACTTGGCACACACAAGACCAGATATTGCATATGTTGTGAGTGTGGTTAGTCAGTTTATGCATTCACCCAGTGTTTCTCATAGGAATGCAGTTGATCGGATCTTAAGATACTTAAAGTCAGCCCCTGAGAAATGATTAATGTTCTCAAAAAATGGAGATCTCGAAGTTGTTAGATATACATATGCTGATTGGGCTGGTTCCATTACAGATAGACGCTCTACTTTTGGTTACTTTACATTCGTGGGAGGTAACCTAGTCACTTGGCGGAGTAAAAAACAAAATGTGGTTTCTCGGTCTAGTGCAGAAGCAAAGTATCGAGAAATGGCACACGGAGTTTGTGAATTATTATGGATCAGAAGAATCTTGATAGAATTGGGCTTGAAGCTAGAAAAGCCAATGGAGTTGCATTGTGACAACAAGTCAGCTATCAATATTGCCCATAATCCAGTTCAACATGATCGAACGAAACATGTTGAGGTGGATAGACATTTCATCAAAGAAAAAATTGAGAATAAGATCATCCGCCTACCATTCGAAAAATCAGAAGATCAACTGGCAAATGTCTTAACAAAAGCTGTTTGTGGAAGAGTATTTCATGACTCATGTTTGTACAAATATCTGGCCAAGCATTCCCAAGCCAATCCAAGCAAAGGGAAGGGAGTCCCACATCAACAAAATATAAGAAGAGGGGACTCTCCCTCACTTTTAAAAGAAGACCTCTCCCCTTCAAGAAGGGGGGGAGTTGGGCAGGCTACTGGGACTCCATATGGCTCATTGGGGCCTCATGGGCTTACCCATGAGCCCATTTACAAGCCCACAGATCATTGGCCTTTAGCTAGATCCTCAGCCTTCAGCCTCCAACCTTCCTACCTTCAGCCTTCGACATTCTTCCTCTTCCCCTTGGGTCTAACCCTATGTGCAATGTATACAGCTTTATCATAATGAGAACATCCTTCTCCGTGGACATAGCCCATTATTCGGGTGAACCATGTACATTTGCCTTATGTATGCATATCTATTTACTTATCGAATGCTCTCACATACTGAGGGTCCTCACCTTCAACATCCACCTCATCTTTATGTTGCTTCTATTTCTATCTGTTTAGTTTTAGCACCAACAACTCACTTACCAAGTTGGGCATTGGTGACATATATGCACCAACTTGAGCAGGAGTGTTGACGTGAGTCTCCTAATTAATCAAGGAGATTTATTTCCTTGATTAGTTAAGGGATTTACTTTCTTATTTTATATAATTGACAAATATTGTATAATTAGGAAATACTATCCTAATTGATTACTGTATCTATTGCCTTGTAAAGCACTGATGTAAATTCATATATATACCTCCTTATGGAGAAAAATAGAACTTAACCTAAAGTATTCAAACCATATTCATATTTTAGCAATACACACCACATCAAGGTTAGAATTTATGATAAAAGTTCCTGGTGGTTGAGTGCATAGAAAGTCTAGTGCAGATCTCAATGTTGATCTTTCGCTTTGAAAATAAGAGGTTATGAACAATCATTCCTTAAGGTGACAAATTTTAATGATTTTGTAGGATCTTCCAAAAGTGGGTACCAATTTAAAATGAATCCCAATGTTCTGGGATTTTATACGGTTAATTCAATTTTTTATTTCTTGTTGCCCAATTATAAATGCATAGTGGGATTTAGAGTGTGAGACGGAGGTGGCACATGCTTAGCCTAGCCTGAAGGTCGGCCATGTCATGACTGGAAGGATAAAAGATAACCAAAAAAAAAAAAAGTTCAAATGCGATGGATGTTGGATAGTGATTTCTAGTTATACAATTTGGTATGATAAATTTTGAGTGTTGTTAAACGAACTCTAAAATTACTTTGATTTTACTGAAGAAATATGATCATGTAGATATTACTCTGATTTTGAAGACCACTTTTAGAAAATTAACAATCGATGAACTAATTGAACTTCTCTATTCAATGGCTTCAGTTTCATCACAGTTTGTCCATCTTAGTTTTGTAAGTCATGATGACCTATAATCTTAGTCTTGTTTAGTTGTGCTCTGCTTCGTTTGTTTTTCATTTCCAATTACTACTTATGCAGTTCAAGTCTTTTGTTGCTTACTAGGGGTATTTTTGGTAGTTAAATAGGGTGTACTTAGTTAATTTTATATTTTAATTTAAATATTAGGGTATACTTAGATTGTAATTAGGTGTACTTAGTTAATTTTAGGGTTCGTTCAACAACACTCTAAAATTTTAGAGTGTTGCTAAATGAACCCTAAAATTAACTAAGTACACCCTACCCTAATATTTTAATCAAAATGTAAAATTAACTAAGTACACCCTATTTAACTACCCAAAATACCCCTTGTACACCCTAATACACTCTATCACACAACACCCTAATACCAATCCTAAACCAGATTCCTCTTTTTACATGAATTCGTGCCCTCTTTTCAGATTTTGGGTTCACTTCAAAATCTTTAATTTTGTAAGCTGTTGTGGGAGTAGATTTGCTAGCTCCTACAATTCAAAGCTTGATTCTTGTAAATCCTTGTGATTTTCTTCGAACTATGTGGAGGGGACTCAAACATCTTTGTCAAATTACCAGTGATATGCATCATCACCAGTTCAAAATCCTTGAGAATTTTGGATGCTCCAAGTTAGAAGAAATGTTTAAACCCTGGGAGTTTAAGTCATCCACTTCAACTTTATTGTATGGATGATGTTGAGCTAAGTCAAATTGGAACAAACTTTTTCATTCAAATATGGCTGCCCATCTTTTGCATAAGGAAGAATCAAGTATATGGAGAAACCTCTCCATTGGTCGATGTGAGATTTTACAATATCTTTTTTTGTCATTTTATATTAGAGTGTAATTCAATAAATACTTTGGTAGTATGGTATACTCAGTTAATTTTAGGGTTCGTTTAACAGCACTCAAATTTTATATGTTGCTGGAAATATGAATTTGGATATCATATTAAAACAATATCAATCGACCTAATCATGGGCCATTTTTTTTGGGTGTACGCACTCATCAAATTAAATTTATTTCATGTGAATGGGAAAGCACCAAATTTGTGTCTAACCAAAAAAAGACCCCACCAAAAGTGGTTGCTCATATATAACTCATGATGCTAAATTTTATACTAATTTTCAACTACAAATTAAGGTTTGAACTTAATTTGGAGAGAGAAAAGGGGAATGACGCCCCACCAACCTATATAGGTACAAAGCTAGGCTTGAATTTACATGCATGCATGAGTTGTATGAATAAAATATAATGGTAATGACCGAAAGGTTAATAGGGTGTAACGTCCGAATCAGGGAGGACCCGATTGCGATTGCGGGTTCTCCGCTTGGACTGCCGCTTGTGGCTGCCTCCAAACTTCAACCTGCCGGTGTCCTTAAAGCGCGCCTTCTCGGCTGCAATGGTGACGCACTCGGGTGGTGGCACAGGATACCGCAACGAATCATAGCAATAAGAGTAGTACATGTAACGCAGCCTGAACCTGCGCATGGCGGCCCGCCGCTGAGGTGTGATGACGGAGTAGTCCTGGGTGGCGAGGAGGGCGTTTTTCTCGGCGCATGCTTCAGCGGCTGGGATTTGCTGGATGGGGTCGGCAGGGCAGCCATCCAGGACTAGGTCTTTGAATTCGGCTACAAAAGGGGCGTATTTGTAATTCACCTTGTATTTCCCTCCTGATGTGGCCCAATTGCTAGCATCCCATATAGTCGCATACAACGACATTGGCTTTGATGGGTAGTCCCCCCCCATCTCTTCCCTTCTCACCACCTCTCTAATTGGAACGTCATCCACATAAAATCTGATGCATTAACAAATTTTTAGTAATTAATTATTTATTGCATCATCTGAAATTGATACGTCAATCATAGCCTTAATTTAATTGAACAAATTTTACAAATTTAATAATTAAATAATTATATATAGGGGAAGGTTTACTTGCATCACCCCAAATTATACATCAACAATGGCAATAATTTAGTTGGACAAATTGACTGATTATATCAATTATCATCAATCAATTTGTTCAATTAAAATTAGGCAATGATTGAGTCAATATGGTGTATAGAAAACTTCGGATCTGCATGGGTCAGTTTGGTAGCCTAACAAATATTTGGTACACCATCTAAAAAGTATAGGGGGATGCTTTTTTTTATCCTTAAATATGAAGCAAAAGCAGAGAACCAACATTCAAAATACCGGAAAATATCATTAGTGAATGCAAATATTAAGAATTGAGATTATTAATTAAATGAGGATAATATGGAAATTCACACTTTTTTATATTAAAAAGAATTAAAATATTTATATATAAAAAAATCAGATAAAGAGTCCTATTTTTATGGAACACAACTATCTATATCTTTTTATATTCTAAAAAAATTAAATTAAAAAACCAATTGGCACACGCTTACTAGTATGAATTATATAAGAGCTTCATGTTGCAGTTTCATTAAAATATTTTGAAGTCAAATTGAGTTCAAAATAACAAAAATGTTTATAGCCTGGTATTGCTATAATTTTGTAAAAATACATGAAAAACTAGTGTATATATATATTTCTAAACCCTATTATATATGACAAAATGATCGTGTGTGTAGGCTCACGTAAATAAAAATTATTCTTGTTTTTTCTTTGAGAGCATAAAAGAGAATTATTCTTGTGTTAGATGTGACATACATTAGATTTTAAACAAAGTATGATCACATTTATCCAAAATTTTATTTAATCAACCATCAAATTAAATTCATAGTGTGACCTAAGCGTAACACATGTTGGACTTTTTCTCGAGAAGAGATATTATTTATATAAAGTTTCAGGTTGAATAGACAGGCTCATGTGTTGTCCATTGGTGCTCAAGTAGAAGCAACCCAGACGCAATCCGAAAGCGTGTGTGGCTGCTCCGTGAGGTCAAATAAGCAAACAACAAAGTCTACAAAGCATACCACGTAAACAAGAATACGAGAACTTTCCCAAAACAGAAGGAACAATCATAGCAAAACATGGCATAGAAAAACAAGGCAAACCAAATATATATATATATATATGTAGAAAAGAACACAAATTCTAGAAGGAAATTAGTAAATATTAATAATAGAAATATGAAAAAAAAAAAAAAAAAAAACTCACACGGTGATTTGAGGGGTCCAAAGAATGCTATATCGGTGGAAGTCCCTGGTAGGGTCGAACCACAGCCGGTAACGCTCTTCCCGGCCGCGGTTGGTGCTGCCATTTCCGTAGATGTTGGTTTGGAATCTCCATGGCTTCCCTTCTGTGTTCCCTAAGAACTCTATGTCTAACTCGTCGTGGCTCTTCTCGAATACGTCCGCGTTTGAGGTCTGTTTGTTCAGTTTGATCACGATCATATAAATAAACAAATTAATTAATTTGCAGGATATGTAGCAACAAAATTTCTTCCCAACCAGAAGGATTCCAATTTCCAAAATATAATAAGAGAACTTACGTAGAAGGCAACACAGATACCGGCAGTGTAATCGGATGGCAACTTAATGTTGGCGCTGAAGAAGCCGTGGTTGTAGAGATTAGAGGAGATGAAGCCAGACCCTTAATTAAATTAATTAACCAAATTAATCAATATTAAGAATGAAAGAGAGAAAAAAATGAATACAATTGAAGAAATAAATAAAGGTAATATAACGAATTGTATGATATTATACTAGCATTTCTGCACGAGCAAATGAACACAACTAACCTGTAAAGCGGTCGAGGAGAAGACGAACACCTTTCCCGTCTGGGGAGCGGACAAGATTGCCATCACCGAAGAGAGGGCTGTATCCTTGGTTGAAGGGGATGGTGGTGAGGTTACTGAAAGCTGCGTCCACGTTGCCAATATTAGCCATACACATGAACATGATTAAGACACTGATGATCAGAGGATGGAGAAAGAGAGAAATCCCGTTGAACCAACATCTACAACGTTTTATTGTCCCCTCCATAATTTTCTTTTCTTTTTTCTTTGTAATAATTCAAATTTTGATCTGTATTGCCTTTTGTTTTAATTTTCTCTCTCTTTCTCCTTCTCTCTCTCTCTCTCATCCGATATCCCACCTCCTTTGATTTCTCTCCGAGTTTGTTTATATAGAATTCACAAGAGGAGGAGCTAAGAGGCCACCAAACCAAGAGGCCAGGGATTCAATGCAAAGGTTACGAGAGAAACAGATAGAAAGAGAAAGAGAAGAAAAGAAAGACAAAATATATGGTCCTCGGCTGCTGATCAGGCTTTGAATTAATTATTTAACTAATTAATTGTGGGATGTACGTTAATGCCCTTGGTTGGCTGGGATATTATCCGATTGGCCATCAGATGAAGGAGCAACTTCATTAGATATTTGTAGAACTAAGAAATCAACATCATGCTAATGGAGTTTAGCCCAGTGTAAAAGGACTTTCATTTGCAGACCAGAGGTCTTAGGTTCGAATCTCTATGACATCATATTTGTGTGTGTATGCGACACTATTGCTTGTACTAAAAAATAGATAAATAAATAAATCAACATCAAAACTAAAGCGGACAAAAGTCGAACGCACAACTCCTAGCCCACATCACTACCATTAAGCATCCCACCGCACCTAACCTTTAAGAAAATACAAATTATATGACTGATCTGGGAAAAACACAGTTTTTTAGCGATCTAACTACGCATAACAACAAACAAATATGTCAATCGAACAATCATGGAAAAATAGGTGATGACGAACTTCAACCTAAGCATGGGTCAGAAGAAATTACCACAAAGGACTTCTTATTGAAAACACCATAAGGGAGTATTCACTAACCCGAAAAAATATTGGAGAGGGAAAGAAGGGGTAGTTACGCTTCTTCCTACCCCTAACCTACGCTTCTTCCTACCCCTAACCTCCCCTCCCTTTTTTCAGTTTTTCCTTTGGGGGCTAAGAGAGAGAGTGAGAGAGAAAGAGAGAGTGACTAAGGTTTCTGAGTTTTTTTAATTTTTCTGGAGAATTGGGGAACACACATCGAAAAAATTCTAGTTTGATGGTCACATCAATGCATTATGTTATGTTACGTACTATTACATATGTTATAATATGAGTTGAAAACATAATTAATATATCATGGACCTATATATAATATGAATAAATAAATACACATATAATAACATAAAAGAATTGATAACACAATACCCATGGTTTCACCGAAGAGATATTATATATATACAAAACGTAGTTGGTGCCTGGTGGTTACAACTTACGGAATTGTTTGTTTTTATGTTTGAACTTTAGGATTTGCATGCATTAAAATTTTAAAATAAAATAAATGTCGGGTTGTTACATATAATAATAATGAATGATTAATATAAACAGTAGGTAATCCATAACAAAATTTAACAACTACAAATTCATGCGGTGCCTAAGTTATATCGATGGAGGGGTCCTTTGGCCTTCCAAGTCAAGGGAATATAATTGTAATAACAACTAACACTTCTGCCAATTAAAAGAATAAAGTTGATACTCCATGCAACGACTCGTCTAAGATCATCCATAATTACTCCAAGCAATAATTGGAATGCCGTTTTACTTATAATGGTACAGTTAAATAACTTCATATCAATAGTTATATTTCTTACATGTTTTTTTTAATTACATACTGAAATAAAATAAAATAAATAAATTTAATAACACGAGATCTTCAAAAAAAGACCAATTTTGAATATATTTGAAAAATAAATTAATTGCTATATTTTTTTTTATTGCATTGAACTATTAAACAACCATTGTGGATGCTCTTAATGGCATATTACATTAATTGGTGTATTTTTTCTATTTTTTATTGGCATGCTCTTAACAGCATATGTACATATTTTTAACGTTTCAAACATTTCACAATTATTTGCGTATTTTATCATTATTTTTCACGTACAATTAAAAAAAAAATGCAAACAAACAAATTTAGGCATAATTACAAGTTTTTATATAATGGCTGAATTTTTCGTTGTATCTTTTAAAGAAATTTAGCTAATAATAGAAGTGCGTATTTTATACATATTGTTAGCGTGAGTCAACTCTCCTCGTATGGTTAGGATTGTGGTAATTATTGTATAATCAGGATTTCTGTAATTATTAGAATTCATTGTAATTAGCTTTTCTTGGTCACTAAGTCAACTTGTATCCTTAGATATTGATCCTTCAAAAGAGATGAATACACATTAAAATTAAATTCATACTATATTCGTATTTAGCTAAGTATACTATATAAAGTATAGACATATTTGTTAAGTAATTAATTAATTGTTATTTGCTAAGCAGACAGAATACAAGAATAAATATGGGTGTGAGCCCGAGCTAGCGTATATGAAAGAATAAAATTAAAAATATAATAATAAGAAGTCGTAATCTAGCCAAATGTTCCCATCATCAAACTCAATAATTTAGGCTAAGTTTGTCTACCCAAGCCTTTAATGTGACGCTGGAAAAGGGACATCTGTTAAGCTATGAAGGGAGTAACGTAGGAGTAGAAGGTTGATGACATCTTCGTATATATGGCCCATCATAAAACAAGTGACTTGATAAGTACAATTCAGCAAAATTTTTGAAAAATCCAAATCAAAAGTTTGGCCATTATATAATATTTTAATATTATTTTTTTATTTAATAATATATGAAAAATACGTGTATTAAATGTGAAGAATACATACATATGTACTTGTAGAAGATGTGTATTGTACATTTAATTTTTTTTAAAAATGTGTATATTATAAAGTCTTTCATACGTGTATGGAAAACAAAAATACTTTTAAAAAATATGTACGTACGTATATAACACGAATATTATACAAAATTACTAACTGGGTCTAATGTCGCTTGTATAAAAATAAAAATACAAAATGTACCGTTTCGTATTTTACTAACATTCTAACATATGGCCTCGAGTGGATGAATAATTGCTCTTAATTACATTATCTAACATTAGAAACCGCCAACGGGGTCTTCCCCCACCCCTTTTCTTTCAAGGGACAAGCGATAGTCTACAAGAGAGAGGGAATTTCTCACACACCCACACACAACTATGATTCCGTGAGGATTCGAACTTGGAACCTCTAGTTTGCAAGTCAAGGGCCTTTTTCACTGGGTTAGACCCGTTGGCTTTTTATTTATTTTTATAAATAATGAGTTTAATTTATACATGAGAATTTAGGATACTAACCTGCCCTCCCAAAATTGATCGAATCAAATTTTTTGTTAATTTTTTTTTTAATGAGGAGCAAGTCAATTTGGGTATGAAATACATTTTTTCAAAAAAAGAAAATAAATAAATAAATAAATATGCGGAGCAAGTGAAATGATGGTCACAGTTTGTTTAAACAACGGGCGGTTGGGTGTGGACTAATTAAGCGTTTGTTTAAAAAAAAGGGGTAGTTGCTTTGGTAAGCTCTAGACGTCCATGAGAAAATACAAAGACGTTCCAATTGCACCCCTTGATGTTTGGTCTAATTACAATCAGATCTTAGATGTTTCTTTTGTTAACCATTTGATGTTGGGTCTAATTACACTTACTGTTGTTTTATTCCCTTAAAAATATCTGTAAAAAATTACTTGAATTTGGATATATTTGTCTACTCACTTAAACGATTTTTTTATTTTATATTTTCTTGAAACATCATGTTCATCAATTTTGTTGGACACAACTAAGATGTCCTTACAGTTTCTAATTTGGCTAATTTTTTTTTTTTACAAGGATGATTTATGAGTGAAAATTTAAAAAATAGACTGTTTAGATTGTGAGAATAAAATTCATACTGGGCTTCAAATGGTGTCCCTCAAATCATTTGAGGATCCCTCAAAAGAACAAATGTATTATATTTTAGAACTAATTCATCTAAAATTAATTAAATATAATATTATAATTGGCGTATTGCCATATCGTATTCTCATACTTATACTGATATCCGTGCAACATAGCATGTTAGTATACTCGGATTGTGCAATTGCTGCCATCTTAGAAATCACCAACATTGGTGGTGTCGAGTCGCACGCCCGAGGCCCAGCACCAGGTAATATGTGCATCACTATTTACATATTTCCTGCGGTTACATTTGGGATAAAGTAGGTCAAATTGGCAACACATCTAGACAGTAACTTTTGTAACAATTAACTTACCATTATATTTACAGGAAACTCATTGCACCATGGCTCAATAATCTAAAATATATAAACAGCAACCTCGCCTCTGGGCGTAAATAAATAAACATTTAGCTTTTGAGAAAGTGATATTTGGATTCAATGTAGGTTTCAGCATCCCATAGGAATGATCCGAAAGCAACAGCTTCCAAGACAAGCATTGTCAATCCAGAGAAAGTAAGCGCAATCACTTCATCGTTAGAGGCATTGATTGAACCATCCTCAGTAATCCTGATGTCAGGTCTCCCAAATAGTGCTTGTGTCTGATTTTCAATCAAAGAAATCGCTTCCTTTGATCTTATAGTAGCGTAACTCTGGAGAGTCTCTGCATCCAAGTACATCACATAGGATCTCAGTTGATACGGCTTGTCATCACCATTGTTCATGTAACTACCTCCATCACTATCACTACCACCGTATGGAGGTATCCGGATCAAGGAATCCGGATCCCATAGCTGGTTTGCTGGTGCTGCATCTGGAGTGAAACCATCAGGAAGGGTGTTCATGGTTCTCTCAAGCTGAAACCGCTGATCAACTCTCTTGAGAAAATATCCGTACATTATTGAAGCAGCATACAACTTTCCAAGTTTGATTTTGCTAATCTCAACGATGGCAGAAAGAGGGCCCACAAGTCGCTCTCCAAGTACAAGGGATAAGTGGCTCTGTATCATCTCCAATGCTTCAGGAGAATGAACAGATTCTAGTTTATTTTCTTGCATTGGCCAGAAATCCACTCTTCTGGTGGGATCTGAGGTCGCTGATATCTTCGGGATCATTGAAATATCATTCTCTATGAATTTCTGCACTATCAAGCAGTATATTATCTCTTCCAATGCCATGCGTCTTTCTTTCTCTTTGACTTGAGCTATTCGCCTAAAATTCATGATTTTATTTAAGAAGTTAATCCATATCCTCCAACACCCAAACAATGAATCAAACAATAGTTGGGGAAAACAAATAAAGAGAAAGCACCAGTATGCGAAGAGATTGTTAGACGATATGTTTCAAACTGTGTACAGTATGGAGAGATGCATGATAAAAGCATCTCTTCAATTTTTTTTTGTGAGGAAATAACAGCATCTCTTCTTAGACACCTAATCATGTCTACTTAAAATTGACTTTCAAGAGAAGAAAGAAAATTTGGAGCTATGTTCAGCCTGAAAGAGGTGATGGTGATGGTAGGTAAGAAATGAAGGTAAGATACTGATGGAGGCCAAATGTAAGTCAAGACTCAAGATGGTGTGACACCAACTGATCAATGGTGAGGATGGTGACATTCTAGTGCTAGTACTGTAATGTGGCTAATGGAGGGGAAACATATGCAGGTTGTTTTTTGGTAGTTTGTGGAGTCTCTGATTGGATGTCATCTAATTGCTCCCATTGAAATGGTGGACAGACCGGTGTGCAATAGGCTCCGGGAGGGCAGTGATGCATCAGCTTTGCAACTGCAGGAAAGGTAATTGTGTTCTTAGATTGATTGATGGTAGTGCCACAATCTAAGGGTAAGCATTGGCACAAAGTTCTTAGATTGATTGATCTTAGTGAAATTATGTCATATTCCTGCTGGTACCTATCACATGTTAAAGTACTAGCATTGAGGTGTTAGCATTGTGCTAAATTGTACCCATCAGTTGTCATACACATGTAAACTCAAGCACATGCACACAAATTGAACCGCACTCTATATTTAAACAAAAATGGTTCAAGTCAAATTATGGAAAAGAGAAAATAAATGAAAACAAGTACTCTTTTCTCTAAATCTCACATCCAAGTTCAGTACGACTAGAAAATTTACTTGGCATGTGTCAAGTGTACTTCAGCTACCTAGGAAGCTCTTGCCATCATTTAAAAATAAAAAAAATAAAAAATCAAGTTTGATACAACCTGGAAATAACTAGAGCAGCACATAATATGATACAACCTGTAGTGTAAAATACTAAATCTCAAAGATTCATAGCAAAGGCAGGAAGTTACATAGATGAATAAGTTTATCTTGTATCAAGAAGGTGAGCATAATATGGGATGATAGAAACAGTGCAGACCTAATGAAATCTTTTGCAATATTTATTTTTCTTTTCAATTACTACTGACACAACTGAGGGTTCAACTGCCGAATTCAGTATGACCACTGGTCTGCATCTTGTGGAGTCTTACAGTATCTAGCTAATAGACCCAAAGACACAAATTAATTGCAGGTGGACCAAGCCCGAAGAAAGTATTTATTCTCTCCCATTAGTTAATGATCTGCCAATTCCAATCATGTTTTCAATGCCACAAGTATCATTATCCCATAAAACTAAAAATCATGCCAAACCAAATACTTTTAATCCCCTGCTAATTTGAAAATAAAACTGCTCCCATATCACATTGTTACCTCACAATGATCAGCAATGCTGCTGCTATGAAGTCAGTTGGGTGGTAAGATAAAGTCCATATGCAGCATTAGGTCACTGTGTGTAATGTAGGAAAACACAAGGTGGCTATTGCTTATGATTATGAAGGGCTTTAAATGATAGAACTTTTGCTTAATTACTCTAAGCCACCCAAATAGCCCCACCCCAAATGTACTCTCTCTCTCTCTCTCTCTCTCTCTCTCTCTCTCTCTCTCTCTCTCTCTATCTCCGTTTTTTTTTTCAGCTTTTGTTTTTAACTTCGAAATTGAATTAGCAATTTTTAACATTTTTTAAATAATTTAATTTCTAGAGAAATAGTATAAGTCACATTAAATAATAGAACTCCAAGAAATCTTAAAACACATTGAAGCTAAGATCCAAATTAGTTCACTCTTATTAACCCCTATTAACTCTCAGATTAACTCTTTGACTTACATTATAACTATTTTAAAATTAAATGACTCTTACACTACCAAAAAGGCCTTACTGTCAGAATTGGGGCAATGGGCTTAGTGGTGGGCGTCCAAAGAGGATCCTTAAACAATTCCATCAGTGTGCATCAAATTCTGAGTTGTTTCAAAATGTAAAAATTTACCATTTACCGACCATTCAAGAACAAAACTAAAATAACTACTCTTGAGAGATCACAGTACTTACTTGTAGAGGGGATCTTCAGATGAAGCAGAAGTTTCTTTTCTTTGGTCATCTTTATCTTTTTGAAGGTTCTCAAGCTGCTGATCAATGGCTGCAGGTAGTAGATGTGGATGATTTTGCAATATTTGGGCCAAAAGCTGGCCGATGGGGGATTCAAATTGAAGAGGAGCAACTGGCACCAAATTATCACTTGAATCCTTTGATGCTCTCACAATCAACCCTCTTGCTCGGCACTTATACAGTCCGTTTCCCAGCTTTGGGATGCAAGATGAAGGACAGCTCTAGAAAAGAAAAGAAAAATATTTTGTTAAAGCGCCAACCATTCATAACCTTGCCTTAGTGCCCACCCTGGATATGGCAATATGGTGCAGAAATATTCATACAACTCTCTTCATTGAATTTCAGCAGTCAAATTCAGTATGTATATATATATTAAATCAATGCCAAAATCAAGATAATCAGTGTTACTTGGAAACTGACATACATAATGATGAATAGCCCCTTTAGGCATCTTGGGGCAACTAGCTTATAAAAATGATACCATGCAAATACATGTGGGAATACAAATGCATAGAATCAAAAGGATTAGAAATTGGTAAATATATGGGGATACAAATTCAATGAAGACATGGAAAAAATAATACACTAAAGCCAATTCAGGAGCAACGTATCAATCAAATATATCATTTTCATTACAAAATGAAGGCAAAACAGATGTCCATCCTTAGCAGCTAGGCAGTTGACAGCAGTTTTTATTTCTACTCATCTATGCATCTGTCATTATTCTCTGTTTTTCATCTTCTGCTTCTTCCGTTCTAGTTTTACTTATGGATCCTTTTGCCATTTTTGGTCCAGTTTGGGTGATAATGCAAGTATCTTCCACAGGTAAACTTTGCTCTCTTTATTAATAACTCTTAACTTTAATAAATTACATTGTCATGTGAGGATTGGCTTGAATTTGGGTTTGAAACACTTGCAAATTCTGGTTTATGTTTAAATTTTTGTTTCTCAAGGAGATTGTCCACTTTCGACGGTGATACCTAGACTGTAGTAAACAGTTCCACTTTATGAAGATAAGTTCTCATGACTCACAGGACTACTGGTAAGTTGAGTCTGTCGGAAGAATGATATGATTAAAGAAGGGGTCTAAATCATAATGGAAAATGTTAAGGTTAAATTAACAACCTCCTTTCCCAATAAGTGTGGCTACCCCTCGAAGCCTGCACCAATTTTGGGTACTGGTTCTAACCTTTCCCATATTTGCTTGAAACCCTAAATACTATTTGGTTCCCGACATAAGGTTCTTCCCAGTCGATTGGCACTTCAGTTGCTTTAAATACTGGCATTAGTGAAATCAAATGCCTGCTTTAAGGAAATATGTGAGATTTACCCAGATATGAACAAAGTTGTGCAACATTTTGTGAACAAAACAACAATATCTCACACCCATCAGTTATTTCACCAATGACATTGCATTAAGCATGTATTTTCTT
Organism: Prunus kanzakura; assembly: GCA_020521455.1. Taxonomy (NCBI): domain Eukaryota; kingdom Viridiplantae; phylum Streptophyta; class Magnoliopsida; order Rosales; family Rosaceae; genus Prunus; species Prunus kanzakura. Next base: position 3,854,989 of record BPUM01000007.1, on the reverse strand, counting down.
ACTCATCTGCAACACAGTTTCACTTATAGTAAAAACCAAAGCAAGCCACATCCACTCAAAGCTACTCCACTTCTCCTTTTTTATAACACCGATTCAGATTTCCCCTTTTCAATCCTACCACCCAACCTTTTTTAAAAAAAAAACGAAGAGAGGAAAGTTTATTTCACAAAAGAAGCTGTACAACACCATGGATAAGCTTTCCACCATAAACATACAAGAGAAAACAATAATTCATTCTACAACTAGTTTAGCAAACCAAAACAATTCAAGACACTACAGCTTTCCAGTCTAAAACAAAGTCCAAAATAGAAGTGTTCCTAAAATCAGAAGAAACAGATGCCCAAAGTGCCGCCCGATAATTAACCTTCTCCCGCACCTCCTCCACTTCCATCCCCTTAACATCTTCAAAGATCCTTTGTTTTCTTTCTGACCAAATAGCCTAAATGATAGCCATCAACATACAGCCCCATAATACTTTAGCCTTCCTTCCACCACCCAATACTATAAATTTCTCACCCAGCAAAAAAAAAAAAAAAAAAAGAAGCCGTCTTTTGGTGCCACCCAACTGTCATTAATCTCATTAATGTTGCGGCAACCATTTCAGTTTATGGCTAGGATCATGAGTCGTTTAGGTAAGATTATTATGGTTTACTTAGTACATTCGGGATCTTTTGTTTTTGTTTTCCTCAGTAAGTTTATGGTATGTAGAACAGGTAAATTCATGTATAAACCTTGTGGTAAAGAAAAAAATAACACAAAAATCAGAAGATCCAGAAAGAAAGAATGAGGAAACTGTTGGCAGGCAAAGAAATTAAGTATATAGATTGCTCTCTCTTCCTCTCTTTTTTTGCACTAGACAAGACAGAACATAGGCATAAATAGGCATAAATCAGTTGACAACATTGACAAAATCTTGACAAAAATAGCAAAATTCAACATATGAGCAAAATAAATAAAAAACATAGAGACACGAGTGTATTAAGGATGTCCTTATTTTTCCTTAAAATATGTACATCCTATTTCTGGGATAAAAACCAATGACTGGAACTGTTTAGTTTTTAGATTCTCTATCAACGATTATCCATGCAAAATTTCAGTTAAACTTAAATTGAAAGTTGTTTAGCCATTTGATTATCCACATTTTCGTTTCAGTTTTATGTAACAACGTTTTTGCAGGGATAACTCTTCATAACCTAAATAAATTATAGAAAAAATAAAACTAAAACCCAATCTGATTGATAATATTGGGAGCACAAGGTCGAATTCTTTTGGTCACTGTTGCCCATGAAAGTTCATGATCACCAACAATTGAATGACTGAAGAATTAACTTCAAATGAACAAACAGTTCAAACGCAGTCTGAATACGCACGACTCCATTTATTTCAAAAAGGAAAAAGAAAATATGTTCCTAAGGAAGTAAAATTTTATCATTGTTAATTTATTCACGAAATAGCTTTTCAATAAACCAAGTGGAGATGGATAATTGTATATCAGTCACAAATTTTCCTACACTTTCTAGGCAACCAAACAGGGTAAAAGAAAATATCTGATCTGGGTTGTGTCCAATCTATCCCAAAGAAACGAAAGGCTCAAAAAAAGATCCACCCATCATTAATTAAAATCTAAAAATTCCTTTCAATTTCTCACGCTTGTTTAGCAACCAAAGGCTTAAACACGAGAGCAAAACATGAATGAGAGTGGACGAGAGCTTACTCTGAAAAAAGCACCAGAAAGAAATGACTTGGAGTTAGAGAGCGTATGCGAATGGAAGTGTCTGAATTCTGGCCAGCTACCACCGCCTGAGGGAATCACCAACGAAACGTCGCCAATAACACCTGAAACCTGCATTTTGTATGCCCCCGAGAGAGAGAGAGAGAGATAGAGAGAGTTGCGTGATAATTTGATAGTAGAAGTCTTGGTGGTTAAAAGCAGTTTGTTTGGGTTCTCTTCTTTTTCCTTTTCTTCTAACTAGCCTCTCCGCACGGAAGCGCGTGCGACTTAAAAACCTTTTTGTTTTTATTTTTTGTTTTTGCATTTGTATTTCTCTGGATAACCGTCTCAACGATTTCTTATTTTAAAGTCAAGCCATATTTTTCTAGTATTAAAAGTCCGAAAAATTGCTTAACGTCATTTGTTTTTTCTTAGTTTATGCTGCTTTTAATTTTCTGGTTTATTTTTCTGATGTAGGATGATGATTTTTGTTGGTCGCATTGCGGTTTTCGTGTGCAAATCGAAGTGTTGTTCAGGCTTCCTCTTCTTTCTTCTCTTTTCTTGTTGTTTCCCCTTGAGTTGTTCAAGTGTGAGTTTTTTTTAAGATCACGCATTTGTTCATGTCTCTCATGCTTGGGTTTTGGATAGTATTAGTTGTTTTAATGCTATCTTTTGTACACTTTTAGGCCTTCTCCAACCCATGAGGGGCTAGACCCAAATTTTCCCCCTCCAAAAAGTGACTATTTGGGTTTTTCTCCCAACCCTCCGGACTCAAATTTTAAGTCCGCAACTTTATTAAATTGTTTAAGAATGGTTTAAGTCTAATTTTTTTTTTTTTATGGATAACTTTTCTTCATTCAATCTTTTTAAATAACTTTATAATTAAATTTTTTGAACCATTTGACCTAAAAAAAATAAAATTCCACGAATATAATTTTATTCCAAAAGAAAACACAACATAATTATAAAAGAAAACACACAATACTTTAAATTCACCATACATGAAACCCAATAGGAATAAACTAATAACCACCATCGTGGGGGCTTGCCCTGCATGTTCTTGCATAATTTCATCTTGTTTATCCCCCCAATACTTCTTCCTTCTTGGAGTAAATTTGGACACGTCCATGGAGTATATTTATCCCCCCAATACGCATAAGCATCAGCTTGATCTTGGAAAAACTTGTCCAATATGTTAAGCTTTCGTCTCCTATCCTCCTCGAAAGCAATACCTTGCTCCACCAATGTTTCTAAGTACTTATCCCTTTTTTGTTGAGAAGGGTCAGCCATCTTCCCTGTTTTTTTAACAGCCTTTTGTTTATCTCGCCCCTCAGGCCTTGGACTAGGCATGGTGATATCATCTGCGTCGTTATCCAAATTCATCATACTTGCACTAGCTCCAAAAGAATGTTGTGTGGGAGGCTCATTTATATCGTTCCACTGTGGGCAATCTTTTAAAATTTCCCAAGCATGGTACAACTTGAAAGGCCTATTTGGAGGCTTATTATCATTAAGAAATATCGTTTTTGCATACACGTCCTATGCATGAAAAAATAAATTTAAGTTTGAAGTTGAATAAAATTACAAATATAAATTTAAAGCTTTAATAAGAATGGTTACTTACCACATCATGTAGATTTGAGCCACTTTGTGGGTTCGTATTGGCCTTAGTCAAGCATGCCTTCCAAAGAGAATACTGTTGGTTGATAGTCTTGAACCGAGAAGCAATGGCTTGATATGTTCGTCGCTCGGGTCCACTAATGCCCGAATCATTTTCCAGAAACTTTTGATATACACGCTTCCAAAATGTGTCGCTTGCTTGATTGGTGCCAATAGCCCCATCTTCACTGACAGAAACTCACCCTTTGCACAATGCATCATCTTCTTCGGGCCTCCAATTCACACCTCTTTAAGATTTTGTGGACATCTTCAACAAGAATGAAAGGAGATTGATGAGATTGACAAAGGAAAAATAAATTGAGAAATAAATAAAATGTTTTCGGTAGATTATTTGATAAATGGATGGGTATTTATAGAGTTTGGAGTGAGTTTTGGGGTTGGATCTGATCTAAATTAATTTAAAATATTATTTTGACCATTGGATTTAAATTTCAGCCATTGGATTTTTTTTTATTGTTAAAATAGCTTAGATTTAATCCCCATCGTTGATTTAAGTTATATGTATATACAAAAAATAAAAATAAAACAACAACTTATTCAAATGTTGCTGTTGTATTCCAACGGCAACTCCATAGGACAGCGACATGTGGCACAAACAGAAGACAAAAAGCAGCAGCAAATTTGGAGGTGGGGCCCACGTCAAAATCTTTGCACATGGGGGCTGTTTGAGATGCAGGTGGGCTCCACGAAAGGATTTGGGTCTAGGCAATACTTGAAATGGTATTTGGGTCCAAGTTTGGGTTTTCCCAAATTTTGGGTCCTTCATTTTCTTGGGTTGGGAAAGGTTTTGGGCAATAATTTGGGATATTTTGGGTTTAGGTCATTGGGTTGGAGATGGCCTTATGGTACTTATTATTTTTTAATAAAGCATTTTTTCCAACAAAACAAAAAAAAAAGTTCAAAAAATTAGAAGAATGTTAAAACGCATGTCCATATGCAACATTAATCACACGCGTGCCATTCAAATAAGAAACTATTGATACATGCATTTAGAAAAATACAATTGTAAAAAAAGATAAAAATAAAAAGCTTATTAAGTCGCATGTGCGAGAGTCTTTATTTTATTTTATTTTATCACGAGTGCTACGTGACTTACAAATTTTCTTTTTCTATTTTGTAATTGTAATCATGTGCGCTACAAGCGGCTTAAAAAACTTTTTATTTATTTATTTTTTCAATTGTATTTTTTGATCAGTTCATAATTGTATATCATTTTGTACCCCTCTAGCTTATGATTTGGTTATGTTATTGAGTTAAACTTGTGCTTTTAATCCCTTTTCTGTTTATCATTCAGTTCATTGGGCCTTAGGTAGCAATGGTGGCTTTGGATAGGAAAAGATGCAAAATGATGCAAAAACGAGCAAACTGAGTTAGCAATTTCTTTCGGCCTTAACTTCCTCCTCCCAACTTGTATTGGCCCAATTAATATGTGGTTGGAAAGAAGAGATTCTGAACTGCAAGATGGACTGCTAAAACGTATCAATTGATGAGATCAAGCCCAAAACAAGCCCACAAGCTGACTGCAATGCATTGTCAATTCCAGTCTATTTTCGGCAGTCAACTTGCAGAGCTCAAAACGTACACTTGTACTGCTCAGATTGGAATACATTCTTCACAAAAGTTGTTCCAATGGGTGTCTATTATGACATATCCAAATTGTAGCCCCATTGGATATATATTGAAACCTCAGGCCTTCCTACACCAAGCCTGGTTCAGAAGAATCTTTTATTTCCAGCAACCAAAAGAAAACCCACATGGGTTGGCAGCAAAAGGCAGCCACAGTTAAACACCTTTGAACACCCATGTGAAGAAAGCTTGAGGTGCTGCAAAAGAAGTATGGGATGGGATTGATTCCAACCACACTAACATAGACAAGATAAAGTGGGAGTTATGGATTGTATTAAAGGAGGAATGGTGGTGTTGGATTTCATCATGATGTTTCTCCCTCTTAGCCCTATAAATAGAGAAGTCTTCAAGCTAAAAAATTCACTTCAGCCATCCTCCACACTTCCATCATTCCATCAACACATCCAGAAATCATCCTTATACATTCCCACAACCCCAAACACTCCAGCAATCAACCCAATACTCTAAACTTCCCCAAAATCACCAAAACAGCTCCAGAAAACCTCCCTTCCATTTTCCTACGAATTTCCTCTTTCTTAGCTATCACCACTCACCCAAACTCATCCCAAATCACCTACTAGCTGTCATACATCATTCTAGACGTGGGGAAGCTCTTGGAGAAGCATTAGACGTGGAGAGGCACTTGAAGAAGTCTTGGACACCACAAGAACTTCAGAAAAGGGGTTTTTCTACTCTTATTGCATTTATTATGTTTTCTCATTTCCATCTAAATTTCTTTTCCATTATGAGCAGCTAATTTCATAACTAGGGCTTCGATGTAACCTAACATGAATATTCTGGGTTTATAAGTTTCAAGTTGGATTCATGATTCATGTTCTTATTCATTATGCTTATCAGTTAATATGCTTGTTTGAATGATTGATCACCATTATAACTTGTATGTTAGCTATCTTGGTTTGAATTAAGAGTAGACACCATGCTTTAATTCGAATTGAACTGTGAATAGGAAGAGTATGTATGGACATTTGACAACAGGGATTAGATACATGCTTGGTTGTTTAAAATATTCTTTTATGCTTAATGGGTTCCTAATGCTTAATTTTAGGTTAGACAACAAATGATCAAATTAGGGAATTAGGAACACAAGGTTAGAACCAGACACCATGGCCTAATCATACTTTAGCTAGAATCAATCTTTGAATATGAATTAGACTTGTTACTTGACTCCTTATAACCCAGAATTGAATTGTTATGGTGATTCGAATGCCCTAGTCTCCAAATTTGTTTTCCATCTCCTAAAACCACTCTTTGTTACATTTGTTTACTTGTTTTTGTTTGCAATTTCATTTTGCTTCTTTTGTTCAACAATCAAAACCACTCTTGCTTTAAATTCTGTTTTAGACATAACCTCCTACTTTCTTGAATTTGGTAATCTAAGTACATAACTGGTTTTAACTTCTCAGTCTTCGTGGGTACGACCTCGTACTTGTCTTGCTATACTACTAATTGCCCCGTACAATTGCGAGTTAACATATTATTAACAACATTTTTCTAGATAGCCGTCTTAAAGTTTTCCTTTTATCACTCGTATTTCTAGGTGTTCGTTTGAACAATTTCTTTTTTTTTCTTTTATTGCAGGTAAATTGTTGAAACGGACATGTAGAAAAATACGATGATAAAAGGAAAACTTTTAAGGTAGTCATCTAAAAAAATAAATAAATCAAAAGTTTTTTAACTTCTCACGTAACCAATCTTCTAACTTCTCTATCCAATAGTCATGGAATTGAGGAGTACTAAGGGGATTCAAGTTGTAGGGATGGATGCCTCTTCCTTAAAACATTCTGCTGAAACTCTCCATCAGCTTCCTAATCTCTCGGAAAGTCATACTCTTCTTCCTCCAGGAACTACGTGTATTCATTGATCCATAGGCAAGTTCTGAAATGGCTTGCACCAATCCAAATTGACGATAGTCAAATTGGGGATTTTAGGACTCCACTCCATATTCATACTTCTTTTCCTTGGACCTACTCCCAAAGAGAAGATCCCTTGCCAATAAAGAGGCTAAGGTCTTCTTAGCAAACTCTGCATCCCTTGTTGTCTCTAGAGTTGCCCAATTTGCATAAGATTGATGAATCCTTATGTGAGTCAACTAGGGATACTTTCTCTCAGCAGAGCACAACCATTGATCGTTGTCCCTTTCAAGACATTCCTTAAAAAACAAAAAGCATTTTTTAGTCCAAATCTCTCAGACCGCAAGTCTATTATTTTGGTGTGAAATAACAAGACTATGGGTCAGTGCGAATTTGGATGTGTAACAAAGACGTCCTGCTTTGGTGTGAGTGCGGTGTGTGGGTGTGACAGCACAGATGACTGTGCAATTTGAGTCATAGATGAATTGATTGGATGGATGGATGGATTGGATGCGCTTGAATGATCTGACTTCTTTGCAAATGATTGTTGACCAAGAGAGGAACAAGTCTTGGCCATTAGGTTCACAGCTTGAGCTACAAGGACGTTGGATTGATTAAGACGGTTGATATGGCTAGCAGACTGCCAAACCCTGTAGCTTGGCAGTGATGGCATTGAGCTTGGTGACTCAGTGGGTTCAGACTGCTCGAGAAATGTGGGTATCTGGAGAAATCTGGATGGAAGGGATGATGTTCAAGAAAATGCTTATGAACTGTGGGTATCAAAAGAACTCTCTTGAAATGTATATTGATGAACGAAAACGAAGTGGGCACTACCCACGAATCTCAGAACGATTTCTGGGATCTCTGCGATAGTTACACAATAGTTACTCCTCCTAAGAAAACATCTTAAAGATATTGACAAGATATGATAAAAGATAAATTTGGTTTGCTTGTTAAAGGCTTTTGGTTGGTGCTGGACCCTTTGAAAGTTGCCTGGAGTCCTCTATTTATAGCTTTTAGCAGAGGTCTTTTGGCCGAACCAACTATTGTAACCCTACTGAAACATCTAATTGTTTGTGCATCCTCCTTTACACGTGGCTATATGTAATTGGCCAGCTTTAGTGGCTGAAATATTTATGGGCGGTGGGGAGATCTTCTTCTGTCATGACTTTTCATGATAAAGGTTTATTAAATGCCCGTAGGGCGATCATGATTTTTCTACCCCCAAAGGGAAAGGTGTAACAACCCGGTCCTAAATTAATAGTTAAATATTAAATTATTTAGGAAAAGGACAATTTTACCCCAGGAATGATTAAATAATTAAAATAAGAGGAAATAAGTTTAAGTGAGAAAATAATTTGAAATAAATAATACAATAAAATGGTTTGAATTAATTAAGGTTTTTGAAAAGTAAAATATTATTTAATATTAAGATGGGGTAAAAAGGTCATTTTAAGTTTGGGAAGGAATTTGGAAATTTCGATTGGACCGTTGTGTAGAGCACGTTGGAATGAGTCCGTAGACACGTAGTGGACTCGAATCGGAGTTGTAACGAAGAAATGGCGATCAAAAGAAGTTCAGTGGCATAACCGTAAATATTTCGAAGTTTAGCTTTTTATAAACCCAGAATTTCTGAGTTTGGGAGGAGCTCGACCAGCTGACTTCCAAAGGGGATATCTCTCAGCCCCGACCACCAAATCGAGCAAGACCAGTGCCAAACGAACCACCTCGCTCCCCTGTTTCAGTCGCAGCCTATCCCAGCCGCGATCCGCTGTCATGGTCGCCGGAAACCGCCACGAAACAGGGCGGTTTGGACAGTTTTTGATGGAATTTCACGGAGCTCGTTCGAACACCTCCGGCCACCAAATCGGACGAGTGAGGTATGGTTTTCTAGCTATTTTCCATGCTCTAGCTGCTGGTTGGGTAGGATTTCAGGAATTCCAAGCGTAAATACTTCGATTGTTAAGTTAGGTTTCAGCCGGTTTTGAGGGTGCGATTCCGGCCACTTCTGTCCAGTTTTTGGGGTAAGTCCAAGAACAAAAGTGGCTCCAAATAGGGTGTTACACCTAGGGTAGGAACCTTGAGCCGTGATTCGGAGTTTTACCGATGAAGCGTTATCGCTTTAGGCACCACTCGCTGCCGGCCAGTGTGGCGGCACGTGGGTAGCAGGGTGGGGACCACAGTCAGTCCTACAATAATCTTCTAGTCCCCATGAGCGCGTAGGATTTCGCGGATCTTAATTCGGATAACGTTTGAACCCCGAACGGATCTCGCCTAGTGTGTGATTTCCGGGTTCAGCAGGTTGAACCGTTGGATCGTAGTCATGTTCTGGTATGTTAATATAGGTAATTCCAGGATCGCATAGTATTTGACGGATCATAAAAGGGAGTCCTGGTTACTCCAGGAATGTCAGCCCTAGAGCGAGTTTTTCAGTAAACAAACCAGTTGCAGATCAGGCCCAGAGGAAAGAACTACGTGTGGCTTGATCCCTCAGTAAGGGTACGTAGGCAGCCTACAGTTATCAGGTGCAGCCACGAGTTAGGGCCTTAGGGTTTGTGCTATTGTTTTTCAGGACACTTTGGTCATTTTTGACCCATGGCCACCAGGTGTCAGTTTAAATGGGATTTTACTCGGATTCCAAAGTGGAATTTGGGTCAGGTCGTTTCAAAAGGTCCTTCCCTTTTTGGCTAGTTGTGGACGAGGAGGGATTCAAACCCCCAACACCGTGGTTCGTAGCCATGTGCTCTAATCCTCTGAGCTACAGGCCCCTCCCCGTCTCCACTGGATTTGTTCCCAAGAGTGGCCTTAAAAAGAAATGGAAACTTTCCTCTCCCCAACTGTTTCCGGTTACGAAGATGTGAAAGCTCATCTCTTTATATAAATATAAGAATGGTGCGTTTCGAGGTGTGAAGTGGGAGAGAAGGGATTTCTTTGCACCGTCACTATTTATTGGGGTTACATGTCTCTCCCCTGGGTTTCCAGCACATGCGTTTGTTTGCGGAATGAGGCAATCTCCCAGCTGTCTTATCCATTTCAAATTTCCCTCCCACTAAGCATTAAATGCCCTTCGTGCAAGTGGGGTATAGAACCTGAAACTTTTGTCATTCCCATCTTTTCATGTCTCACTCAAATCCTTTCTTCTTTTTCTCCAAAAGATTTTTTAGAATCCCTTAATCTCGTCTTCCATCAAAACTCTTTGTTCCTTTCCTTTTATGTCTTCTTCAAACGCGATGGCTCCAAAAATTCCATTGAAGGTTGCTGAAGAAGAAAAAGAAACAACAAAAGAACCGGAGATGGAGGTATCAGAGGTGGTTACTGAATAAGGAAAAGAAGCCCCATCAAAAAAACTTGTCACAGCTGTGGAGGCAAAAAATGCGGAGAAAGCAACATGGAAGGCCGCTGCCTCCAAAGCGCATACCTCTCTCAGTGCCCTCCTTACTGATTGTTCAAAAATGGTGAATACACTCGTGATGGACTAGATTGCAAAGTCTCCGAATAAAGAACACATCTTTGTCTGCCGCGCAAATCTCACGGCCTGGAGTTCCAGGCCGAGGGGATATGCGTTGACACGCGGCTTCCTACTTTTGGGTGCGGTACGGTTGTGCGCGGGCGTGCCAGCACGGTCTACCGTGCCTCGAGATTGTTGATGTGAATGGAAGTGGTCAAGTGGTGCGCCTGTTTGAACTTGCCTTCTGATCAAACGATTGTAGCCGAGAGAGGAACTAATCTCGGCTGTTAGGTTCACGGCTTGAGCTACAAGGCCGTTTAGTGGTGGTGTTGATGGTGGGTTTAGGGCGTTGCTCCGGCGCGCTGCTCAGTGAGCGGCGGTCGTATGATATATGGGATGAATGAGCGAACAACAAAGATGGTGCTCTGGCGCCTTGAAAATCAAGGGTCGTATGATATATTGATGAATGGATTTTCCTTACAATCTAACACTACTCCTAGGAAAGCAAGTAAAGATATTGAAAGTGCATTACAGGAAAATATAAGTTGCTCCGTGAGAGGCTTTGGTTTGGTGTTTGAACCCTTTGAACGTAGCTTGAGCCTTGTATTTATAGGAAGAGTTCCTGGATGAGTAATCGAGGCTGAAATCCTGCATAGTGGAGCCTGATTAGCGCAAGTGGGTAGTCCAATCGACATTTGGGATCGTGAAGCATGGTGGTGTGACCCCATGAATCCCGGTGAATCTCGGCCGCTGCCCCAATCGTGATTTCTGCGCAACTGGCCGTGGGGACGCATTTATTGCTTTGATAGTTAGTCACCCAATCTCTCAAGCTGCAAGAATTCTTGTGAGAATGTCTGCGTCTAATCACTCTGCTTTCTGTCGTCAAATCCTGACTTCAGTCACTTCCCACCTTCCCTCGTGCATTAAATGCTTATTTGTGGCCAGTGGGTTTGCTGCAATAAACAGAGGCACAACTTCATTAAATGAAGCGTGGGACCTTGCTGCCACTTGATGATCTGACTTTAATATCTTTGGCCGTAATTTTGTTCGGCCTCGGCCTCAGCCTATAATCTAGGCCGAGAAGATCATGCCTTAGCAACTTTTCTTTTGTTTTCAGGAAGGCCAAGCATCTTGGCCAAACACCGCATTTAGTCCTTCGAGCGAGTGCCAGGGTCGAGGAAAAGGGGCTCCTTCGGCCAGTTCATGGCCGTGATTTATCAGGCACAAACAATCTTGGATCCTTACTTCCCCAAGGGTGTGCCCGCAACTTTCACGGATTTCCTGAGTCACAATCTGGTGGAAAGTCATGCTTCTTCAAGGTTTCATTCGGCTCGTGGGAAGGTGCCCGACCTCAACTCTTTTGGCCGACTGTTACAAACATCTGCAAAGCTTGGGTTCCTCATATGGAGCACTTCTACGCCAAACACTAGAGAGACCTAGGTATTTATGATGCTATTAAAATTTGTGAATGTCCTATAATTATGGATAAATCCCTCTTCGCATCAGTGCTAAACTTCTGGTCTTCAGTGACTAATTCCATGATTTTAAGGCTTGATGCCATGATGCCCACAGTTTTGGATATCTCTGTCATTTTGGGCCTTCTACCTTTCGGTATGGAGATAAGTGAGACCATTAAGGACCAAGAGTTCTCCAGTAGGTTGAAGATGCACTTGGCTAGCAGCAATAAGAACACTTACAACTATGGCACCTTCTACAAGACTTATGCTAGCGTGGATGTTGTGAAATTATTGCAAGTGCACAATCCGCACAAGTAATATAGAAATAAGTAGAGTGTCGTTCCCACGAAGACTGTAATTTCCTATTAATTACCAATTATGATTAATTCAAAAGTTTATTTGAACAGTTGATTAAGAAGATTGATTGATTTAAGTAAACTAAAACAATTATGAAAAATAGCAATTTAATTAACGATGGAAAATCAAGTTGATGAGACACTAGAGCATCAAATTTCACTATAACCAATTCCACTTAATTCTTATAGCCAATTAACCCTAATTACTATCCATGTTAACAGTTGCTTTCTCCTAATTCATTCAATATCCCCTTTCGGGCTCAAACACAAGTATTCTCAATTAATAACCCATTCTCTCTCGAGCAACGGATTTAGAAAACCAAGAACTCATTAAGTTCTATGAGAACCTACAAGAAAACTACATGAGTCATGTTAGTCCCTCTGGGGCACTCATTCAAGACATGGTATTTATTACAAGAAGCAAACACTAAACATCTCATCTCGGTCTCCTCTTGGATCATCAATTAAATATTAGCTAGATATTTAAATCATTAAGAGGAGTAACAAATACTCAACATGGGATAATAATCAGAAATTAATATAACTATAAAAATTAAATGTTCATGGTTAGGCTACATCATAGCCCTAACAAGGGAAATTTAGTTCATAACAAAAGAAAATATAAACAAGAGAATTATTGTCATAAAACCGATTTGGCCGCAACACATTTGAAAGCTCCTCAAGTAGTGCAGCAGCAAATTCTTGGCTCTCTCTGATATTTCTCTGGGTGTATGAAAGTTGTATATGGGAAGATATGGTGGAAAAAATCCTTGGCTCCTAGGTTAAGGCTTTGTATTTATAGGCAAAAGGGACTCCAAAAATAAAGAAAATAATAATTATTTAGGAAGTAGAGGAATAATATGGCCAAAAAGAAAACCCAAATTGAGGAGGAAATTAAAATAGGGTGCGGCTGAGGAAGACTTAGGAATTATCCAAGTCTAAACAAGAAAGTGGCTTTGTGGAGAGGAAAGCGCGGCTGAGTGGAATAAACAATTCCCACTCAATAGAAGACGCGGCTGGGAGAGTTAGGAATTATCCAAGTCTTAGAAGGAAAGAAATTGGACTTTGGGAGAAAATAAAGAAATTGTACCAATGGTTTAAACGGATTTCGGCAAAACCAATGGACTAGTAATCTGTCGTTCACACTACTTGGAATGCCTATTTCCCATAGAGTTGGCCCACTTCTTGGAGGTGTACCCACATCTTCATCACTACCGTTCTCGTCTGGAGCTGCCAACTCCACCATTGTACCATTTCCAGGTAAGTCTTCATCACTAATATACCTGTAGGCAAGGTTTGTGTGCTTCAACAAATTAATCAATGAATTCTTCTTCAAAGCCCATCAACTCTCTGTCAATTCTTTGTTTTTCTTCTATGGCTAAACAAATCATTCTTGTAGATTCTAAATTGCTCATTGGTGCTTACAGAGGCATCAACCTTCAACAAATGCAAATGAGTCTTCACCAAAATTACCAGTTGCATACAAATGATGGTAAACTTCTCTAACTCAAACTTTCTAGAGCTAGTCACTGAGACCAGTTGTGAATATAAATTGACACTTGCATAGATGCACTTCAGGTGTTTGATGAAATGACAAAGTGAGTTCTTGAGAGTTTGTTGAGTTGATAATTCCACCCATTTTGATCCCTTAAGCTTCCAAAATCATAGTTTTAGCTCCAAAGCCTTGCTAGAAACGATTGCCTTCAAAATCTTCACAAAACACATTAAACTAACCAATTTCACAGGAAAACAATGCAAATATAGATAGATTATATATGCAAAATATTAATCTATCAGTGGACAAAGTCAAAGAAGAACGCCCCTCTCCTCGTGAGCATGAGCATGCTGCTTTCCTCCTTTTTTGGCTTTGCAAATTTATGTTCTATGTTCAGTCAAACAAAATCACTCTGGAATTCGCAGCCATGCATAACGCAGTTGCTGATAAGAAAGGCCTAGCCCTCGCCCCGTTTTTCCTCTCCCACTTGTACTGCTGTCTTCGAAACATCGTCACCGATAAAATGAAGATTTATTATGGTGGTCCATTGTGGATTTTTCAATTCTAGTTTCAAGTCTATTTCCCTGAGCTCACAGCTATATGTAGATTTCCAAACAGGAAGCCGTTGGGTTCAGCTCTTCATGACACAGTCAAGAAATCCAACCATGCCAAAGCCTGCTTCAAATATTTCTTCGATCTCACCACAAGGCCCGAGGAATAATTCTTGGTTTGCTGCTCTCGACCTTATCCTTATTACTTAGTAGTGAAGCTGAGCGACCCGCTTCCTGACGAGCCAAGCACATAGGCTCAAATGACTCTAAAATGGGCCAGCTTTCTGATTACTCGAGATCTCTATTAGGATCCAGCTGTGCGACAAAACTACCGTGCTGGTGTGGAATTATACCAGTCGAATTTCGTCATCAGACAGTTCGGCTTAGTCCAATCATGTCCGACCCCTTACAAAGAATCCTTCAATCTTTGATGTTGACAACTAGAGACGACGAAGGGAAAGGCTGAGCAACCACAATAAATGCAATTTGAACTGTGAGTCTCTACCATGCCAACTTGTTGAAGAAAGCGAAGCCCTACCTGGACAAACCATCATCAATGGTGCAAAAATCAATTAATTCATTTATGAATTTTTCTTCCCAGTTCATTAGTTTGTTAACTTTTTAGTTGTATTTACTTGGATTTTCACTTATAATGGATCGAATGGAAAGATCTTGAATTTCATTTATTGTCCTTTGATCATTTTGAGTTGATAAAGCTTGCTCTTATTATTTTAATTCATTTATGTGCTCATCAAACTACAAAAACCAAAAACATCATGCAAAGTTTTTTTGGCCCGATCAGCTTTTTCCTAGCCCGATTAGGGGTTTTTCAGCCCGATCAAGGCTATCTCTTTGCTAGATCTAGCACACGAAAGTAGAATACTTAAGTCCTCTTCATTCAAGCATAGAAAAGAAGTAATCTGAGCCAGTTCCCCATTCAGTGCACAATGGTTTGATTAAAAGTCAAATTATAAGCACAATTCACTACAACCACATCACTAATCAATCAATATCATTTTGTTGGTGATGAAGTTTATGCTCGGGTTTTTATATTAAGAGTTGTTTCGATTGATTTATGGTTTTTATTCTTTTTTTCTTGTTTCAAAGTAAGGTGTTAGTATCCAATTGGGGTTTTGAGTGTGAGTTTTGAAGCATACTTGCTTATGTTTCTTCATGCATGTTTTGGTTCGAACAAAACCCTGGAGTGCTTATTAAGGTTTATTGATTTGAGATATGATTTGGAAATGCTTTTGGGTTCATTAATTAAGAATCATGGATTTCGAATTTCATTCGTGGCATTGGTGATGAATAAGAGTTTGATTTCATATTATGAAATTCTTGGCTATATTTGAGTTTTGAAAATTTTGGAAAGTATTGCTTAGGATATATATATGGGTTGACTAACCAGTTTTTCTTTATGTGTATGGATTTTATGAGATTTGAGGAAGTAGTTTATGATAAGGTTTTGGGAAATGGTTTTCAAACCCACTTAAGTACCCATTTTCGGTTGCCTTAGGAATAAAAGTTGCCTTCGCATTATTGTTATGTTACCTAATTGCCATTAGTGGGCTGTATGGTTACTTTACCATGTTTCCTTTGGTAATGTCTACGCGCATAGGAGAATTTTTGCATGTACCTGTATCTAGTGTACATGTGTCCAGCAGGAAGAATTTTGCATGTACTTGTATTTAATATACAAGTGTCCACCTAGGAGAATTTTGCATGTACTTGTATTTAATATACAAGTGTCCACCTAGGAGAATTTTGCATGTACCTAGATTATGTATACAGGTGTCCGGCTAGGAATCGCATGTACCTGCATTAAGGTCGTGGGACCCACATGCCCAATTTACCTATAGGGTGGACCCAGTGGGTCGGTCATGGCCAAGTGGTTTAGAGGTGTTTGTGCGTGGACTTTTGTTTTCCAAATAGTTTTCATAATCTAATTGCTTTTAGAAATGCTTATGAATTGCTTAGATTATGTTTTTACATTTCAAATGTGTTGATGATCAAGTTTATGCTTGGGTTTTTGATCATAAGAGCTGTTTCAATTGATTTATGGCTTTTATTCGTTCTTTCTTGGTTCAAAGGAAAGTGTTAGTATCCGCTTGGGGTTTTGAGTGTGAGTTTTGATGCATACTTGCTTATGATTTCTCATGCATGTTTTGGTTCGAACAAAGCTTTGGGGTACTTACTAAGGTTTATTGATTTGAGATATGATTTGGAAATGCTTTTCAGTTGATTAATTAAGAATCATGAATTTTGAATTTCATTCGTGGCATTGGTGTTGAATAAGAGTTTGATTTCATATTATGAACATTCTTTGCTATATTTGAGTTCAAAAAGTTTTGGAAAGTATTGCTTATGATCAGGC
The DNA here is from genome assembly GCA_020521455.1 of Prunus kanzakura. NCBI lineage: Eukaryota > Viridiplantae > Streptophyta > Magnoliopsida > Rosales > Rosaceae > Prunus > Prunus kanzakura. The sequence goes on along the minus strand of BPUM01000007.1, from coordinate 3,838,420 downwards.
ACGGACCTTAGTGTAGCTTCACCTGGGCTACAGCCCAGGGGGCTTTAATTTTTTTACAGTCCAAAGTAAATTTTAGCCCGCCTACTCTTTAAAAAAATACCCACATATCTTGGGCTAGGGCATAAATAGATATGATATATAGGTTAAAGGAATAAAAAAATAACAAATGTTTGCCCTGGGCTTGGGCAAGTCAACACGCATGGGTAGTATAAAAATAAACAAACTATATATAATTGTTTGTTGGTAAAGAATACTATATAATTTTATTATAAGAGAGAACTAATGTTTTCGGTCAAAGGGAGAAATAGAGCTGATGAGAGAAAGTGTGTGTTTTTAATACTTTTTTTTTTGTGTGTGTTGTATTTAGGCTTGTTTTTCTTCTTCATTTTTTGAAAAAAAAGACGTTGCCTCTTCACAACAAAAAATTTAGTATTTAACATGTAAATTTTGCTTAGTTTAACATAAAATAAAATTCACTTATACCATTGAGTTGAACATGAAATTTTTTCGTACCGTTGAGTTTAATATGTAATTTTTTCATACCATCGTACCTTGAAGATTTAGCCCGCCCCAATTTGGAATCCTGGGTCTGTCCCTGCTTATGATTTATAAACAGCTTAAGTGACTGGTTTTGTTTTTTGTATGGATTTGATAGGATTTGAGGAAGTGGTTTATGATAAGCTTTTGGGAAATGGTTTTCAAACCCACTCAAGTACCCATTTTTGACTGCCTTAGGAATAAAAGTTTCCTTTGGATTATTGTTATGTTACCTAATTGCCTTTGGTGTGTCATATGGTTACTTTACCATGTTGCTTTTAGTAATGTCTACGGTGCGTAGGAGAAATTTGAATGTACTTGTATTTAGTATACCAGTGTCCACCTAGGAAAATTTTGCACGTACCTGGATTATGTATACAGGTGTCCGGCTAGGAGTCGCATGTACTTGCATTATGGTTGTGGCCCCCACGTGCCCAATTTACCTATAAGGTGGACTTGGAGGCTCGGTCGAGGCCAAATTGTTAGGAGGTGTTTGTGTGTGGACTTTTGTTTGTATTGCGATATTATCGATAATACCCTGATAATATTGCGATATGAAACCCAAAAATATTTATATACATGGTTTTTGTGAAAACCATTTTACTCCTTCAACACCTTAACCACCATATCACTTATGTTTTTGTGAAAATATGCTAAAATATTTATATATATACATGGTTTTGTTTTGAATTCTTTTTGCAAGAAACAAATTTTCACATGAGATGAGTAGTAACTATGGTTATACTCATAACCAACCATTTTCCTACCCTTCATATCCCATTCCTGTTGGGATGGAATCAAGCGACTCATGGAAAGAATCCGAGACTCAATCTTCAAATGATTTTGCTTATGGACAACGTCAACCAATCTCGGATCCACATGGGTGGCATGTTAACAATTACATGCAAAACTATTTTGGGGATTTATCATTTGATGACTACTCTTCACAATATACTTACTCTACACATAGAGATGATGAAGATAGTGAAAATTTTGAACCTCATAGGAACTCTATGTGGTACTAAGTCACTCATGTATCTTACCATGCAATGTATAAAGTGTAAAATATTGTAGTAATTCAATATATATAAATGATTATGGTGTGTTTAATCTTCTTTCATTAATTACTACATATTTTCTACACTTACAGTGTTTGCCAGCTCGCTATATAATCAACTTAAATAAGTTAAATCCATCATGCAATGCATTTCCTTCCAATTTTTTGTAATAAACTAATAGATAATTGACTAAATAAACATCCAGCAAAGTTTCAATAAAAATTTCCAAATTTTTTCTTACAATTTCCGTGGTTTTTATTCAATTTTTACCGATACCGATACTATCCCGATATTTCCATCGACATTTCCGTGTTTTTGGACTTCCGATATTTCCGATACCATCGATATTTTAGACCTTGGTTCAAAGTAAGGTGTTAGTATCCACTTGGGGTTTTGAATGTGAGTTTTGATGTATACTTGCTTATGATTTCTTCATACATGTTTTGATTCAAACAAAGCTTTGGAGTGCTTATTGCAGTTTTGTGTTCATCTCGAGTATTACTAACAAATTTATTGTTCTTTTTCGAGTTCCCTCATAAGTCACAACTTTGAGCTTTCTTGAATGGATTAAATCTAGGGTTAATTACAGTTTAGTATCATGTGGTTACACCCTTAAGACATGTTAGTCCCTACCTTCTCAATTTTTACAATGACATAGCCTAGTCTTTTAAATTTGTTACAATATGGTTCCACCGTTAGGTTTCTGTTAGATCTCTCTGTTAGTTGCCTACGTGGCACTATGGGTCCCACATTTTTTTTAATTTTTAATTGAATAAAATATTTAAAAAATAAATAAGAATTTTTGTTAAATAAATAAACTCTCTCTCTCTCTCTCTCTCTCTCTCTCTCTCTCTCTCTCTCTCTCTCTCTCTCTCTCCCGATTTCTTCTGCTCCTATCCCTCCATGACCACCACCCACAAGCTCCAACCCCCAAAACCATCCCACAGCCCGCAACAACCCAAACCCCCTCCCCCTCCTTCCTCCTGATTTCTATGCAATTTGGGGAGTTGTATCTGGACAATTAGATTTTAAACGACAATGGGTTGCTGCAAGGACGAAGAAAACTACGACAACATTCTCAACCCTCTCAACCTCACCACCACTGAAATCTAAGACTTTTTTGACTCCACCATATCTCCGATGAACTCTCACTTCTCGGCCTTGACTTACCGCGACACCCTTCGCCTCATTTTTAAGAAGCTCCTGATCCCAACCTAGCTCGCTCCAGCTGCGTATGTTGAGTTTGGAACTTGGTTGCCTCCGATCAGGAGATTGTCACCAGAGCCTTCAAAGCCCCTTGGAATCTAAAGCATATCATCGGTATGCCAGCGTCTGGAAACTTCTGGAGAGACAATTCTCTCGAAAAATTCACCATCTCGCACTGGATTGTCCATGGTGACAGCATCACCAGTCTCGCCATCAAGTATTATATTCAGGTATCTAGGGTTTTGGGCAAAGCTAATTGTCCATATCTGCCATTTCTGTTCAGTCTCACCATGACAAGTTGTTCTTATTGCAATCAAGCGGGGATGAAAGGTTAGCTATCCAGATTTTCCAAGCTAATTGTCGAGATACAACCTATGTTACACAGACACGAACATGAGGACACAGAAATGCGACACGGCAATACGGAAAATCTCAAAAAACTAGGACACAAACACGGCTAGGACACGGCAATTAAAATAATAATAAATCTGAATATACTTACAAGTTATATATATTTTAAAAAACAACATGCCCTCTAATTCCGGTATCAAGTGAAAGGTTTGCAATTTCAAGCACACCCGCATTTCCCATGTCTATAGTATCATATCCATCCCCACAAACATAGAACTATAATTTATTAATACAGACTTTCAAAAGGGAGACTTTTTCTCTTCATCTCAAATCCTTATATGTTTCTTCTTAATACAAGAGTTTGTAAAACCTCCACCAGTTCGGCATAGTCTCGATTTTTCTTTTCTAGTGCTTCTATATGTCAGTTTGATTGCCTGAGTTGCCCATGCAATTCAGCAACTTCAGCCTTCAAGTTTGCGACTAAAGCAGTCAATGAGGCACACTCTTGGTTCCTCGCTAGCAGATGCAATCCTATATTTGCTACCGAAGTGGCACAATGAGCACTGAAAAAATTGGTCTCGTCCACCACAGTCTTGTCAAACCTCCTTGCCATCACCAAGTTCCCATATGGTGTAAGCATGTTCATAGTTGCTGGGATTTCATTGGAGTGTGAAAACACCACATTTTCACGTGTTGTTTCTTGGTTTGGAGGAGCAAGGGATAAATTCAAATCTGTGGAGCAGCGGTGGAGCAGCGGCGGACCTAGGAATTTTTTAGCGGAGGTGCAATTTTAAAAAGTTAAGAGCTCCCAAAAAAAAAAAAAAAAAAAAAGAGCTAAACATCCTTATAATTTAAACAATACTAATGTTATTCATAATTAATTAAAAAAATAACATTACAATTAACCTACAATTGTTACTTACAATTGGTCTTTTATAAAGAGAATTCTCAATCCTACTTAATTAAGGAATTCTCAAAACCCAATTGAATAAAGAGAACCCAATTGAGTAAGGAAATAAAACCCATTTTAAAAGCCCACAAAAAGCCTGGTCCGTTTACAGCATCAGTTTCCCTTTATTTTTTAATTTAAAAACCCTGGTCCAAAACGTCGTTTTGGCCAGGCATCTTTAAAAAAAAAACAGGCGCACAGCAACAGCGCAGCAAGCCCAGTGACTTGCGCATTTCGTCGAACACCTTCTGTGCATCGCATGTCTGGAGTAGAGGTGCAACTCCAGCACCTCTAATGGTGATTTCCGGCGACCGGAGGTGCAGGTGCACCTCCTTGCGCCTGCACAGGTCCGCCACTGCTGTGGAGACTTCAGGAATTGTGGGGAACTCCATTTTTTTTATTGATTTCTACTTATGTTTTCTCTCTAGTTTGCTTCTGTTTTTTCAAATTGAAGGGCGTCCTGGTTTAAATGGTAAGGAAAGCATTAGACAGCGTCCTTGAATAACGAAAGCATGTTGGGAAATTTTTTTTGCAAAATCTACTTGGAATCTCTTTGCTTACCAAGCTGTCTTGTCTCATTCAACGTAGAAACTTTAAGGTACGTCATTTTGATTTTGGTGGGAATTTAATTTTCTAATATTTTTATTTGAATCCAAATATATTTACATTATAAACTTAAATAAATGGAGTAATATAAAAATAAATGAAAGTAAAATGACAAAGATAAATGAATATGACCCCAGATAGGTTTAACCCATTTTTTTATTTACATTTTTAGCCCCTTTTTAAAAAATATTTCAAATATGTCCACAAATGTTTCAATAATTATGTTTTGACCCAAGTTTTTATTTTAAATTTTCAAATTGGTCCCTGCCGTGTCTTGACTTCCATTGACCCATGTCCAAAAGTGTCTTGACCGCATCTTGACCGTTGACCTGTGTCCGAGGAGCGTCCGCGTGTCCGACACTCTGACACTTCGGCCTCATGGAGTGTCCGTGCTACCCTGTTCCATACCATATGATCTGTTGTATAGTTATAAAAGGAGGGGGGAAGAAATCGGGAGGAAGGAAGAAGGGAAGAAATCAGGAGGAAGAAGGGGGAGGGGGTATAGGTGGTTCAAGCCTGAGGTTCTGGCTTTGTGGGGACTGTGGTTGTCGATTGGGATGGAGGATGGGATGGGTTTTGGGGTTGGAGCTTGCAGGTGGTGGTCATGAGGGGATTGAGGGAGAAGAAATCGAGATAAAGGGAGATTGTTTTATTAAATTTTTTTTTTTTCTTATTTTTCTTATTTTTAATATTTTATTCAATTTAAAATTTACAAAAAAAAAAAAGAAAAGAAAATGTGAGACCTATAGCACCACGTAGGCAACTAAAGGAGAGATCTGACAGAAACCTAACGGTGGAACCACATTGTAACAAATTTAAAATACTAGGGTATCTTATTGTAGAAATTGAGAAGGTAGGGGCTAACATGTCTTAATAGTGTAACCACAAGGTACTAAACTATAATTAACCCTTAAATCTATCATGTGCATCAAAACCCAGGTAATCTAATGGTAACAGAGCATTTTGGTAAAGGTAAGACTGAAAAATCTTTATAGACTATAATTAGCCATACATGTCATAAACATACAGGGAAGTCAATCAAATCATACTGTATCACAAATCAGATGTAAATTTTGAGATCACAACATAAGACATCTGCAAACTACCATCATGGCTCGTGTGTCCTGCATCAGTGAAAGCTTGCCTCCTTTGTCCATATACTAATCGAAGCACCATGGTGTAAACCCCAGAAAATCAGAATCACTGAAGAACCAATTTATATGATCAAGAGGAACATGAAATGTCCATAAATTTCCTAGTGATAAAATAAGAAAATAATGAAATGGTTGTGGAAGAGGACGTACGAAATTTTTTAAACAGAACATAAGTATGGATATAATGGTTACCTGAAAGGCAGAATATGAGTATGGAAAACCATCCCTTATACATTATGGCAAAAAGGGATTCATCAGTATGGTGGTGGAACAATCACCTGCTTAAAATCCTGACACTACTTTCTCATCTTTCTGTCACAGATATTGTCGAATTTGATTGAGGCAAGGATTCCAGGCCATCAGTGGCTTGGCTTCACTCAACTGCTGTCAAGAATTTCCAACAAATTATCTGATGGACATTTATGTGCCAGATTCTGTGGAGAAGTTTGGCAGAAACATTCTGGCCAAGAATTTGTATAGAAAGACTCAGGTGGGATCCGCTTGTGGGGGCTGCCAAGGTTGGTCTTGAACATGGCTTGCCTAACAGCTTCTTCAAAACCTGCTGTCCGTCCCTTCTCTCGATCAATGAAGATTGGAGCAAGAGCTTTCCTGTCAGGTCTAATTGTGGTTCGGAAGCCATAATAAAGGCGGTGACCAAGGAGATTGTTTGCAAAGTTGCTAGGGCCATCATATGTAGGCATAAAAATATCAGAGAGGAGACAAACCATGTAGTCCACTGCTGACCCTAACAATCCCTGGGTGTTTTCTGCTAGCTCGTCTGAGGGATCTACAGAACTGTGGTTCTCAAGGTGAGGGAACAAAGCCCGAAAAGGTTTCATGAATCTCTCCCCACCAAATAGGTCACCAGCAGCTAAGTATATCCTGGTAGAATTGTTAAACCCCATCGCACGTAAAATAAGACCGACCTGCATAGAAAAGAGGCATAATTTTATTAGGATTTCATATAGGAAATGTCATATATTGCCTGTTATCTTGAAATGGTATGCGAAGCTTAACAAGACACTGATGCAAGGTAACAGCCATCTTATAATCTTAATCTTGATGACTCTTTCTCACTGGCAATACAAAAAACCTTTTTCACTGATCGATAAGGAAACATTAACAAGAAAGACAATATTACCTCTTCCGGAGTTAATGGGCATTTTCCAATGGCTCTTCTTTCCTTGTAGATAAGCTTCTTTGGTGCAAAATTTTCTGTTCGATACTTCTTCAAAATCTCCTGCTCTTTGGGGTTGAAAATTTCAAAGCACCTGCAGAAATAATTTTACCAGATGTTAAGAAGTCATCATATAACATTATTTTTCAAAATCTGAACTCATGAACTGTTTCAAAATATGAACTGATGAAACAAACAGATTGTTCACCTCGTCTATCTAGTGACTATAAAACATGAGAATTCTTGGCATGATATAAAGGAGAACACTCTAGTCATTCCTCATTTTATGTAAGAATTTCGCCAGGAACTTACCTGAAGTGACTATATAGATAGGCCACTCCAGTGCTTGGAATCTTAGTTTTGGCCGGTTGATACTAAACTAAAAGATTAAAGTTCAATTTTTTGTGCTAAATTACTGGTCAGTTTTTTCTTTTACTTCTGTTTTCTCCTTGTTCTACATCAGTAGTATCAGAGCAATCTATATCCTACGTCACTCAGGGCATTAGTTGTGCTGGAAACTATGCCCCCCTCACCCTAAATATTTTACAAAAGTACCTTCAAATGTTTGACTTAATTTAGCGCAACGCATGTGTTTGTACACAAGCGTATTTATATACGTGAATATGTGTGTGGTTTGCTTTCATTTTTCACTTCTATCATATTTTTGTCTTGTAAGCAGATATTTCACCATATGCAACAAAATCAACTAAATATTTTACATCTGAACTCTCCCCCCAACATGCACATGCAAATGAGAACATCGCAAAAAAGTTAGAACGTACCCAGCAAATGCCAGCATATCCATCTCAAAACGAAGATGTATGGACATGAAGTGACCTTGTGCGCGAAGCTTATCTACTATTGATTGACTTAACTTCATAATATTTGTCTTAAACCTCAAAGCATGATAGTTAACTCTACACCTCAACCGTTGATACTCAGGGTTGTCAATTTCTTCTGCCAAACGATGTGAAAATGGAGTAAGATAAATAGCACCATGCTCCTTCATTTTCACAAGAGCGTCTGTAGTATACCAAGTGATAGGAGCATCTCTAGGGGGGCGAAGCTGAGACAAGGTTTAGAGGAAGAGGAAGTAAACATTTTGAACCTATTAAAGAACTCACATTGATTTCTGATTATGAATGTGATGAAAACATATACGGATGTTTTACCTGTACAGCTTTTATCTTCTTGGTCTTCCCATTTTTGTGAATTTCTGGTATTTTTTCCACAATTTTTACATCATACCTCAATGACTTCATAAAATGCTCAACATCATAGATACCGCGGAAACCACTGCACATGTTAAAGATGTGGTTACAATCATGTAATATTTTATGGAGTTCATAGAAACCAGCATTCAATTAACAATGAGAGCACAGTAGACACATTACTCACAGTTCCTCAGAACAAATACCTTTGTTTTTCCCAAGAAAATATATTATTTTAGTTGTTACCTTAAAGTATGAAGGGACATATTTATAGGAAATTATGCCAAAAGTTCTACAGGAAAATACATTCATGCAGTTATGTTGAAGCTTTAAGTTTCCGTTCAATAATGCCAGAAGTTGGAATTTAACTGCTCTAGTTACATTCAGGCCAATGAATAGGTCAATATATGATTAAACCTATTTCCTTGTGAACCACAGGACAAAAGTAGCTGAGCTACCCTACAGAAAGACCAATGATAGGTCTTCCTTTGGTGTGCTTGAGATCTCAGGTTAAGAGAAGGAGCACTACATTGTGATGTTATCCCATCTAATGAGCTCTTAGGTTGGTTTGGGTGTTGCCACCATCATGTAATGCCTTATTTTTGGAGGTTTTTGTGGTGGAGGGGAGAAGACAAGGATGCTAAGTAGGTGTGGTTTGCTAGCCAAACTTTGGATGATATTTTTTTTATAGGGCATATGTTGGACACTGGATGGAAAGGAATAGTTTAATCATTGAGGGGATGAAGGGAAGTCCATGGATTGCTTATGGAATAAGGCTGGTTCTGCATTCCTGCAAGTATGAAGAATATAATTTGAGAGAACCCTTGAATCCGCTTGTGGCAACAAAACCAGAAAAACCCAATATTGGTCTTTAACTATTGAAATATACCTTAAGAAAATCCCAAAGAGAAGAGTCCTCCTAGATCAACTAACAGAACAAACTGAAAAAACTAAGGCGATGGTAATGATTTTAAGTACCTATGATGAAAAGAAGAAAGGTAATGCCTTATCACTACAAATCTGGAAACATCTAATTCCTCCATGTTCATTAAAATGTTACAAACTAGTAACTGAGGCTGCTAATTATATGTGGCACATCTAACCTGTAGCTACATGAAATTTACAATTCTATCTACCCTGTCTCTTTTGGCTTAATATCAGAAAATACAAGTTAAGAATGAATTTGAATACACAAGGTGAAACATAATGTGTATATGTGAGTTGAGGGTCAACACAATCATTGAAAATAGATACCTATCATCATGCCAAAAAGAGTTTGCATCCAATTCAGGCAGGACAAGTGTAGCATTCATGATTCTTGCTGCAAGAACTGCATTGCAGATCTAAAACATCCAAGAGAATAACAGAAGGCAAATATTTCCCTCATAAGAACATGGGTGACAAAAATGTAATTAATTACATATCATAGGGAAAAAGAAAAAGATACAAACCGCAGTACGTTGTTGATTGAGACCACCGTTACAGCGCACACGTAGGTAGCCGTTAGTCTCACTTGGTGGAGCTGCCACAAAGTAGTAGCATCAGAACATAAAATGATGTTTCTAGAAACTAAAGCATTATAATTATTGAGGAAAAGAGTAAAGACATACGAGGCCAATCAGACCGTGGAGCTGATGATGGTCTCCAACCAACAGAATCAGCACTTCTCCAAAGTTCATCTAAACTCATCTGCATATACATGGTAAGAGAACTCAGAGTCAAAGTTTCAACAAATAAATAGCAGGCAGCTTCACTGTTACGGTAATTTTTTAACAGAAGATGTCTGCCTCGAATGAAACTTTCAAAGAGTCTTTCGAACACAAAGGAAGATTAAGGTGACAAACTAAAAATGTTATCTCACCTTTGTTATCCGTATTGTACACATAAACATTACACCTTTACCTTAGCTTCCTTCTTCCCAATTAGAATACACCATAAAAACCTTCTAGTAATTTTGAGATAAGGATTTCCCATCATCAAAAGTATCTAAGAAGGGTACTTCGCAATGTGATTTTTTGTCTTTTTTAAAAAAAATGTAAAATTGGATATGACCTGAGTACTTTATGCTCGATTGCATGATTTGTTACATAATCTCTCTTCATAAATCAGTTATCTTGATCAACCTGTTAGAGGATATTGGATCATCACTCTCATTGTCATCTTCAGTCAATAGAAAGAGTGGACAAAGTATCAATTTTCGGTTATCAATACCATTATCTTTACATTACGGATCCTGAATTTTCAACAAACACCCATAAAAATGATGATGTTCAGTTAATAGGTGGCAAAAGAAAACAGCAATGGCATTTAATTCCATGTGTCATTTGCACGCATCCGAAAATAGAACTCCTAATTTCAATGTATCCAAGAATCAGTAGCATTTACCAATCTCTTCAACTAAGATTAATTAAAACTAATCCCACTGCAAGAGGTGAAATGTATGTAAAATAAAATTTCTCAGAAACCAAGCAGGCCAGACTTCCAAAACTAGAATCAAACAAAATCATTCAAAGCCTCAGCTTCCAACTAACCTTAGAGCGAGAGCCAGATCGAGCGCCGCCATTGCTCGTCGACGTAACAACCAAAGAAATGGTGCAGATCAAGACAACCACAACCGCGATCAATAGCCTTCCAATCATGCCCTTCATCCCTCCTCCTCCACCTCCTGCTGGCTTCGCATGCTGCCGTTGCTGAAGCCCCTGTCTGCATCAAATCACCCAAGAAAAAAGTTTGGGTTCACTTGTGTTTGGTTACCGGGAAAGTTCAGAATCGGAGTGAGAAATGGGTACTTCGGTTACCTTCGCATTGCTTAAGCTTCTTTCTTACAGTTCAACAGCCACTTTCTTTCTTTCTTTCTTTAATTTCGGTGTCACTGAATCCTTCCTATCTCAATTCTCAACACACGAAAATATGTTTCAGTTGTTGAGCGGGTCGGGTCGGGTCAACGAGTAAGTTATATGGCACTGAACCCAACTCCACAATCTAATCTATCTCATGATTCGAATCGATCTTTATTGAGAGATTATTCTTGGAAAAAAAAATACTCAAATTGAAGAATGTTAGTTATCTAACTATGATTAAATAAATGGACGAACACAACATTTTTAATAAATAAAGAAATATTCATGATTATAATCACGTGGCTAAATGAGTACCGATTTAGATACAATTTTATAGAGTTGATTTTGAATGATGAACTAAAAATTCAACTGTTCGGATTTTGAAATTACATTGCAGACTAGACCAACATGAGTAGTTAACGTCATATTAACTTACGAAGAGCAACCACTGTGGTAAGGTGTATATGGAGTTGTATGTCAAATATACACATTTGGTTGCCGGAATGTCCTGCAATGGGGAGGTGTATACGACTGTAAATGTACATCATAGTCGTGAGGTGGGAAAAAAATATGTAAATGTACATCTAATTTTACACCCAGCCAAGTGGATCCCGTAATAGAAAAGCCAAGAGAGAGAAGAGAGGAAAGTTGCCTAAAAGATGGAGAAGTTATTAAAATGGTGGGCCTAGGGCGTGGCCTAAATTTATTAAAATGGGGAATTAAATTGATGCAAATGTACAAGGTTCTTCTCCAACAACTCTCTAATGTATGGCTAGATTTCATTCAAATTGAAATATGAAACTAAGATCTACACTGTACAAGGTTCTTCTACATCATATTGAATGAAATTATCTCTTATCGGAATATTAAAATTTTTAGGTTAATTTGTTTAGAAAAAATAATTAAACCTAACACACACAAAATTAACATTAAAAAAATTTAACGTAAAAAACGAATTAATACAAGCAAATCGGATTTACATATTTGAATTTGCATCCAACTCATTGGAGCAAAAATGACATTTGCATTTCTCAAAAGTGTAAAGGAGATGTACATATCCGAATTTACACCTCCTCACTATGGATGCTCTAACTGATTAACCTTTTTTGTTACTTGCTTTAACTACTCATGTTAAGGATGTGGGAGCATCAACTCGGTTCCTGTGGGCTCTTGATGAGCGGGATTTTGTCTTTATTCATGATGGATTGATTTGTCTAGAGTCTAGACTGGATCTCGTGGTTAGTACCAACAATTTTTGCGTGTATTTTAGTTCGAAATCTTTGATGATTTCTTAGTTCATTAGAGCTAAATTTCAAAATATTATGTATGTTTAATCAACTTTGTTAATTTAACATTGGTTAGTTTAGCATATCTACAACACCCCCTCTCCCCCCCAAAACTCCCCAAGGTTAGTTTAGTGATCTAACTACGGAGTTTCAGAGTAGCAATAAGAGACTAAGCACCCTGATTGAACACAAGCTAACCACTTCTAAAGGAAATGAGCTGAGTTTCAACCTTTGTGATGAGTCCGAGTAGGAGAAAGGGCAGAAATACAGAGTAGAAGAAGAGGAAGGATGGCAGTAATAACAAAAGGTTTAGAGTTACTTAAGAGTCCATGTGCTGGTCATGGGACGGTTGGTTAAGTCAATAACGTTCATTAGTTAAGCTTTAGGGCTCATTTGGTTCAAGGTTTAGACGCTTGAGAACAGGTATGAAATTGCATTTATATATTTGGTAAGTATACTCTTGGTAATGTAATCATAGGTATGAAGTTCCATGCAAGGAGAATTTCATCCACTTAGCTCTCCTTGGTAATACAAACCCCCTGCCACCCCCTCGTATTTCAATGCACTTTTTTTTTTTCTGGACTAATAATCAGATAGAGAAATACAGCAAGCTCGATTGTATTTTCTTCTTCCTTTTCTCTCTCCTTTACTTCTGCATCTTTCATCTTTGTTATCAGGGTGGAAGGTCCCATGGCCATACATAGTTCAAACATTGGTAACAAAGTGGAGGTGGAGGTGGAGGGAAGGGTCCTTTAAAGCAAGTTCATAACTTGAAGGCACCTGCTCGTTTTGATTGGTGCTTGTAGCATAACACAGTATACAATTGATATTTCAGTTTGAAGACGTGCTATTCAATATCCTACTAAAACTGCAATTAGTTTATTTACTACAAAAATGATTACCTTTTCCAGCACTTGGGGGAATTTAACCACTTATAGGACAAACTTCAAGCTCCAAATGCCATGTTCATACAGCTTTTGGTCAAACTGATCAACAATTAATTTTGACCAAAAAAACAAAAAAGATCAACGATTAACGATTCCAGATTAAAAAAATGTGTACAGAGAACATACTTTTTCACATAACTATTTTGACTCTGATTACAGTACCACATACTTCTAATTTAACTATAGATCCAGTAGAAAACAGAACAATTTTGCATCTCCCTGATGTGTCATGCCTAAGTATGTCGCTTCTTTGCAACGGATTGCTCCACAAGATACCTACATCAGAAACCTCACTAACTTAGCAGAATTGCCATAAACCATTCCAATTTTAAACAATCAGTTTAAAGGATCACCAAACACCAGATTATTTCAGAACCATGTATATCAAGCAATATGGATCTCGATCTCTATGGAAGGTAGGGAAGATGGACAGTGTTCTTCCGGTGTACTGGCATGTGAAACCAATAAGTTTATACTGAGTGACATAAAAAAAATTGTGTGCCATGTCACATGTTTCTGTATAGTTTGTATAAAACTACCCCTCAACTGAGGGGTCGATTTCAAGTTGATCACCACACCAGACTTTTGAAAACCCTTCAAAATCAACCCTCAGTTGGGCTGACCATTAGTTAGAACCATTAAATGTCTTGTTGGCAGCTGGATCCTGTCCCATTTTTTCACTCTTATGTGGAATTCAAGTTTGAGCCATATGGATTATTTAATGCACATCAATAAAAAAATAATTAACAAGAACATCAAAACTTCTATAAATATTAATGACTAAAATTTGGGCCATCTCATGGACAGCTCCACCATAAAATCAAACCCCTCCCATTCCATTGTTCCCAGCGTCTTTCCCCTCCCTTCTACGCTCTATTCCACAACCTCCAAGGAAGAGAGAGCCCATATGCTTCCTTTCAATAAGATCTCATCTTGCTCATGAGCAGGTTTTTATCGTCTTTTTGTGTTTTTAATGTATTTTTGGTTTGTATGCTATTTTTTAAATATTTCTCAACAGTTTTGCTACTTTTTTTATTTTCTTGTCACCTGACATTAAGTAATCCAGATGGCGCAAACCCTGAATTCTATATAACAGTAAAAAATGGGACCCGAAACTGCCAGCATTTAACACTTCTAACTGATAGTCAACCTAACAGGGGGTTGATTTTGAGTGTTTTCAAAAGTTTGGGGGGACCAAAATGTCACGTTTTAAAGATTGGGTACTAACTTCAAATCAACCTCTTAGTTGAGGGGTGGTTTTAGTAATTGACCTTAAACAATTTCAGAGCTCAATGGATGTACCTCAATGCATAATCAAATGTGTCTATGAGCTCATTATATTGCTGGCCCTACATATATGTCCAGTGAAATGGTAGACGCAGAGAATGGTAATAAACACTAACTTGTCCAGATGGAATTGAACATTTAAAAGTTTTGTCCTCAACTCCTACTGAAATTCAAGAATAAGAGCAATAGATATAGACGAACCTGTAAAATATCATGTCAAATATGCAATGCAAATCACATAAAGCAATATGTTTGGTAACCAAATCATATATAATGAGAGGCTGACAACAAAGTGTAAAGAAATGGAATGTGAAGAGACTATTCAATACAGCTGTCACATGAAACAAAAGTAACTTGAGCTCAATTATAGATTAAAATTAATAAATTTATTTGAGCTTAAATAATTTGAAGTAGGGAAATGATTACGTACTTGCCAGTAAAGAAACCTGCAGAATACCATGCATTTAATACAACAGTAAGATCTGTCTCGGAGCTAGTACTTTCAGCCATTTCCCCTTCACGCTTCTCATCCTTTTTATCTGTATTTTATGTAAAAAAGTAATTGATACAATCAGAGAGGATAAACTTCCATTTGCCAAAAACAACATGAAATTTATAAAGCCACCACAGCACCATCGTTCAGCCATGGCATGGACTGAAACAAAAATATACTTCAACTTCCCAAACCAAGGTTCATTTGTAGTGATTGTGAACTCATACAAGGTTATTGAGTAGGTAGTTAATGTATCAGACTTGACTTCTATCTTTTGTTGGGTAATGGTAAGGTTGAAATCAAAGAACAATATGTTTGCGTCATTGATTGAACAGCCATGGCCAACCAGTAAAACTAAAGCCTTTCAATATACAATCTTCTGTCCTAGGAGAATCATACAATAATACTACTTCAATAACGTACAGGGCTCATAGATGATATATCCATAACGTAGAGGCATATGTATGTACTTATGTTTTGTGTGTGGGTGTGTGTCTGTGTGTGTCTGTGTTTGTAAAGCGTAACAGCATAAGAGCAATAATATCAACAACATAAAATCAAATTATCTAGAAGGTGAGTAAATACAGATTTTACAAACACCATATATCAACAACTCTGGGCCTCTGGCCATCCAAATAGTTAATTTAGATAACCAAGGCATAGGACTATCTCACCAGGTCAAGAGAAAATTATTACCTTCACTTATATTGACGAATGAAAATTATATTATACTTTTTCTTTCATAGCTATATTTTTTTTAGGAGAACTTATAAACAAAGCTTCTAAGTGTTAATCCTGTTATTTTATGGCTACTTCTTTAAATGAACCATGATCTGGAAGATAAATTTATTAAGAAGACATGCATACCTTCACTTATATTAGAATCACCAGAAATTTTCATTTTCATTGATGATAATGCTCTTTCTGCAGTCCCCATTGCTGTCTTGACAATTTGACCATCTTCAAGAGAAAATGATTGCCCAGGGCTTGTTGCTAAACAAGCATTGGTACAAGTTCTACCAGCACATGACCCACCCGGTAAACTAGCAGGAAATGAAGTGCATGGAGCCATCAAGCATTGACAAAGATACGGGCAACATGAGCAGACAACAGCTGGATTAGAAGGTTGGCATGTAGGGACTGCATGCTGCTGAGAACTATAAGCAGTATCCCCCTGTACAATGGAACCAGAAACTTCACCAGAATATTGATAATTCCAACCACCAAACTGATGAAGCTGCTCTAGTAGCTTCTGTCTTTTCTCCTCAACCTCATAATACTGGTTGAGTAACTGGTTATAATCTGCTGCACCTTGTGAATATGAATAGTCATTTTGCACATCCTGAGCAACTTGTGAGTAGGGCTCAGGTACATGCGAATCTACAGGATGGTTTTCTTTCACTTCTGAAAGATTACTGGTCTCTCCAGCTTCTGCAGTAGTCTTCAATGTGTCATTACTATGGTCATCTGCATCCCCTCGTCTTTTTAAAGCACAAGAAATGGTCATATGCATCACAGGATTCAATAAAAACTATTAGATACAATTTAAGGTTTGCATACCACACTAGAAATTATTACCAGGTGAACTGAGCCATACATTGCTAGTGGACCCTATCTTATGCAAAATTATGGTTTTTCAAGCTTAATGAGTTCTATGCATGACATTCTATAAGTGATGGTTAGCTGACTTCTAGCCTTCCTCTGTTAACTTAGCTCTTTTATGCACTATATTAATTAGAAGAGTGCATTACATGATACATAATCCCAACACAAAAGCAAGAATATGCACTGTTTTCAGTCAAATTTACATATATACAAAAACAAAAACAATAAACTGAAACACATTATAAAGATACTATCATTGCACTCTTGACCAGAAACCAAAAACAAAAAATATATAAAACAGAAGAAAAATAAAGAGCGAAGTGACTACTATTGCATTTTTTGCAAACTTAAAAACATTCCGGCAGTATTTTCAAAGGTATGACGAAATTAGGTCTTGGGATGGACTTGAACAATGGAAATAGAGGTGAATGAAGATGCTGCTAACCTGTCTAAGACTACTGCCATGCTGATTCTGCAGAAATTTATCTTTTTTATTTTCATTATTTCCTAAGCTATATAAAATAAGTAAGAAGCATAAGTCCCGCATCGATCGAAAGAAAGAAATATCCCTTCACTTGACTGATCCAATCCCACAGTTTGTTAGATAGGGTTGGCTCTGGGCCCAAAATCAGTTGTTTGAGCGGTGAAAATATTCAAGACAATAAAGCAGGGTCCAACAGAAAAAATATCACAAACCCCAATCCCACCAATCCATAAACACCTATATATGTAAGTTGTTCTAGAACTAAGCCTACCAGAGTCGAAGTTCCAACCGCACTATCTCAAAAAAATTTCTCCATCTTTTGATTATTTATACAAACCTCCATGCACACAATCTCTGAACACTTGTTCATTGAATTCAACAACTCACACCACTATATAGTAAAGTTCTTTTCAAAATCTAAAATAAACCATTTAATGTATATAAGAGGCCCAAAAATTTTAAACTATACGCAATAAAACAACAACAATACTTTTCATTTTGTTTTAAGCTTTAAGGGAAGATAATGGAAAAATATTCGTTTAAAAATTACAGATAACAGGAGCTATACCCAGCTCGTCAAAAAGAAAAAGACATTTAAAAGAAAATAAAATCTATCAGTCTAAGGGTAACTACACTACTTAACAAAACCAATATTCTTCTTCTTTTAATGAGAATCCAAAATTCACAATCTACGACAGAGAAAAGCTCTGCCAAGTCATAAGCTCACCTTTTAGCCTCCTCACTTTCTTCAACCTCAGTAATGACTTGTTCTGCTGTGTTGATGGCAACTTTTTCTTCCTTGGTTGAAGCCTCATTCGTTTTCTTGCCATGCATTTTCTGGAAATTAGGTGACAGCAGATATTATAAGGTCAGTACATCAAAGAAAAACATAATTGTGAAAAAAATAATATAAAATCAATTAGGCAGTCCATGATTCTCCAATTTTAGGTCTTTCAATAAAAATCAGTATCAAAATTGTGCCCAATAAAATGATATTGAGGAAAGCACAAGTCTACAAATGAAAACAATTGCGGTCGAAGCTATGGAGAAAAGTAAGTAAGTAGTGCTCTTCTCAAGATACTGAAGCAAAATATAGAAGCGAGAGAGAGAGAGAGGTGGAACCTTGTAGCTGGACATGGCGTCGTCAAAAGCATAGATCAGAGCTGAATCGTCCCACAAGGTACCTTCCTGCTTCCCCATTTTTAACTCTCCTCTTTCTCAGTATCTCACGTAGACGCTGGGCACTAAAAGAAAGAGCGAAGAAATAAAGAAGACCCCTTTGTCTCGCCCTCCCTCCCCTAGCCTTCTTTTCACGTTTTTAACTCCGAACTATAAATAAGGGGAACTTTGATTCAGCCCAAAATTAGGGAAGTATTTATAAATGAGGACAAAATTCTAGTGTTTGGACAATAATGCCCTTATTCATTTTTAGATTGCCTAAGGAGCCTTTTCTTCTGACCGAAAAAAAAGGAGCATTTTCTCTATTTTTTAGATGGTGCCAAAAAGTCTTGCTTCTTGCTAGCCATGTGGAGCCAAAAAATTGGATTTTCTTGCTTTGATACACTTTGGACTGATGCTACATCTGCTTCTATGTTGCTAGGATGATCTTTTCACGTGAAATGAATTTGATGATGCTTCTATCATAAGGCTTTCAGATGGAGTTACTATGCTTCCATCATGTTGTCTATGTTGTGTAGCTCTTCTTCTCCTAAGCTATTCCAGTATGAGTTGTCGTTGTCTTCTGCTTCAATTTGTTCTGTTATCTGGTTATAGATTTCATCAAAAACTTTTGCTCTTGTTTTGCTTATCCTGAATTCATATGTGTCATCTGGTCTCCTAGATGTAGTCTCTGAATAAATCTTGATAAAGTTTGATTGGTGAAGGAGGTTCAGACGATCATCATTGAATAATTGTTGCTCCTCTGTATTTTTGAATGTCTTGCTTGGTAGAGGTTGTTGAGGCCCAAAAAATCCATGGCTAGGCCCAAATATATTCCCGGTCCAGTACAATATCTTACCAAGAAGAAACCCGACTTGGGCACGCGAAAGTTCGTTGTACACGCTCGCACGAGTCATGATCCACATGCCACACCAAGCAAATATGTAACCCGTCATGCCAAGAGTTGTAACAAGCCTGTAAAATGTACCACCTCTATGAATCCATGCTTATTACCCCGTCAAACGTCATTTTGACTCGACCATAGCCCCTTTTACAAAACAATAAAATTCAAGCACGAGCACGCCAAACAACGTGCAATGTCAAGCGGAAAACCCTTATTTTGCACCTAGCTACGCTATAAGCTTAAGTGGGCCTAAGCCACGCAAATGCCCGGGGCTTGCTGAGTGGGTTGTGGTATTAATGATTACCAGCATTCATAAGGCCCATTGATGAGCCAAGAAGTGGAAGTTTTGGGCTGCTTAGAAGCCCCAAAAACTCGAGCCCATTTCTTGAGCCCAAATATGTGGGTAAGCATGAATGAGAGAACAAATAACCCATCACCTTAGAAAATTGGCTCATCACCTTAGTAAATTAGCCCATCACCTTAGGGAGTGGCCCAAACAACTTAGAAAATATCTGAAAGTCTCCAGCACATGGCCAAGAGGCAAAACCAAGACAGACCATTTGAAAAAACCGAAGGATACTTGCGTGTGCAAGCTGCTGGGAGCGAAACACCCTTCAGACCAACACCATTGCCCACTTCTTTCCCCCACCAGCTCTTGCCATAAAATAAGGGAGGAAAGAAGGAGAAAGTGTTGTCAAAGATAGGAGATTGCCACAGGGATAGCTACGGGAAGACTCTAGACTTCCCAAAAATCTTGTCTCTGTGTGTTTGGATTATGGGGATTTCACAAAATGGGGATGAATCAAAGGAAGAGAAGAGGAATGGAGGGGGAGACTTAGCAGATTTGGGAAGAGCCAGCTAGGGTTTCTTGGGAAGAAGGAGCTTCCAACGCCTATAAAAGGGGGCATCTCTTACCCAGCAAATCACCACATCCAGAGAGAGCAAGCGTCCCCTCTCATTACTGGAACCCTTCAATTTCAAGCTCTGTTCTTCCATTTCTTCCCCTTTTCTCTTTTGGCAAAACACTCAAGAGTGTGATGAAGCTTTCGTCAAGCTGCTGGAAGATTTGCTCAAGCCACCCATTTTTCCACCCTCAACTATTTGACTTTGATCAATTGCTCCGGTCAACATGTTGACTTTGACATTTGATTATCAACCATCGACTTGTGTCTTCTCATTTCATTTCTCTTCATTTGTACCTTTAATCACATTCTTTGGATGTGCAAATCCGTAGGTTCCCTTTAGCAATGTAGTAGTTGACTCAACTCCTCAGAGATGATATACGAATTATATTCCACAATTTAATTCTTCATATTAATAAAGGTTAATTGAAACCTTTTAGGACATCCACAAACCATGGTTGTCCCCTAGTAGCAAGTCACGGTTATCCGAGCTAAATGAGACGTTGTGAAAGAACCTATTCAAATTGGAATGACCGTGCAATTGAATCCTTCTCTTATATCAATACTCTTTATTCACATTATTAGATCATGGAATGCGATTGTCAATATCCTAATGTGAATATCATTCCTTTTATATGATTATCCTGGTAAGATTTGAAGACTTCTTCTTTCTAGTCTATACATTCATTTGCTTCCATGACTCTATTGAGAATCTTGATGAGCACCTTTAAGCTATGCCTAATTCAGCATGACTGTATAGTGTCATCAAAGATTAACAACATAGCCACATAACATCTATGATGATTGCACCATTGTAATTTATGAGTTCCAGCTTAACATGTTAGTAAAGACTTTCATGCTGTAACTCATGTGTTGGATCGCATTTAGTGTACTTGTTCTTCTACAAGCACCTACATACATATCGATGTGTCTCCACACTTAATGAGTTGAGACCTTGCCATTCCCTAGATATAGAGACGATACTGTGTGTACTGGTCTTTGCGGAATATTGACACCTAATCAATATTCCTATGACCAGGAACATATTCACGATTTAGGGATGATGAGAAGTCTCCATGTATGCAATCTCATTACATAGCTCTCATATCCACTTGTGTATTCCTTAGACTATGGTTGTTCTACATAATTGAAAGATAATATAGGATGATTTAATGTAGAAAACAACCTTTCTTGCCCATTGATAACATAATATGTCTTTTATCAAAGATGTCCTTAACTCTAACTATTACATAATTAGTTGGCTTTAAGGGCATATTTCTAACAATCTCCCACTTGCACTTTAAAGCCAATCTGACATGTATCTAACACCCATCTTCTCCATGTGTCGGTCCAACTGAAGCTGACTCATAAGCTTTGTGAGTGGATCTGCTACATTGTCTGCTGAAGCCACCTTGAGCACGCTAATATCTAAATCAGCAACATATTCCCTGATTAAGTGACAGCGCCTCTGAATGTGCTTGGATCTTTGATGAGACCTTGGTTCCTTGGCTTGTGCTATAGCCCCATTGTTGTCACAGTATAAAATGACTAGTGACTCAATGCTTGGGACCACTCCAAGTTCAGTAATGAACTTCCTCATCCAGATCGCTTCCTTTGCTGCTTCCGAAGCAGCTATGTACTCTGCTTCAGTTGTGGAGTCCGCAGTGGTGCTCTGCTTGCAACATCTCCAACTAATTGCCCCTCCATTCAATGTGAACACATATCCAGAATTGAATTTCCGATCATCAGCATCATATTCAAAATCTGAGTCTGTATATCCTCCCACCAGTAATTCTAGGTTTCCTCCATAGACTAGGAACATATCCTTAGTCCTTTTGCTATATCTCATAGTCATAATATGCTGCTATGGCGAGAAGCATGCGGATGGATTTTATCATTGCTACATGAGAGAAAGTTTCTTCATAGTCAATTCCCTCTCTTTGTCTATAGCCTTTAGCTACTAATCTAGCTTTATAGGTCTCCACCTTGCCATCTGAGCCCTTCTTCCTCTTGAAGACCAATTTTTTTCCTATTGATACAATACCTTCGGGTGGGTCAACCAGAGTCTAGACTTGGTTGGCATACATAGAATCCATCTCAGACTTCATGGCTTCCTGCCATTTCTTTGAGTCAATGTCCAACATTGCCTTTGTGTAGGTTTCAGGATCTTCCATGTCATCTCCCATGAGTGTGGAGGTTGGGTAAGCCCAAATATCTATCAAGTGCTTTACTGATCCTTTTAGACCTATGTAGAGGTTGGATGAGTGTGGGTAAAGGGGCCGGATTGTCAACTGGATTTGACTCTACTTCAGGTTCATGAGGCTCTCCAGACTCTTCCTTGAGCTCAACCTTTTGCACACAGGTGCCATCCAATGCAAAATCAATCTCAAGAAATCTTGCAGATCTTGCAACAAACACCTTTTGTTCTTTTGGATGGTAGAAGTAGTATCCTAAAGTTTCCTTTGGATATCCAATGAATCTACACATTTCTGATCTAGCGTCTAGCTTGTCAATATCATGCTTCTTGACATAAGCCGGACAACCCCATATATTAAGATGATTAAACAGGTATGCTGCAGTTTGAAGTATATATCCCCAAAACGATACTGGCAAGTCAGTATAACTCATCATTGATCGGACCATGTCCATCAATATTTGGTTTCTCCTTCCGGAGACACCATTAAGTTGTGGAGTTCCAGGTGGAGTCCACTAAGATAGGATGCCATGTTTCTTGAGATATTCAAGAAACTCAGTACTCAAGTATTCTCCTCCTCGATCTGATCTTAGAATCTTGATACTCTTTCCTATTTACTTTTCAACTTCGTTCTTGAATTTGTCTGCCGAGAAAATCTCACGGCCTGGAGTTCCGGGCCGAGGGGATGTGCGTTAACACGCGGTTTCCTGCTTTTGGACGGGGTGCGTTTGTGCGCGGGCGTGCCAGCACGGTCTACCGTGCGTCGAGATGTTTGAAGTGGGCGATAGTGTTTAGATAGTGCGCCTGTCTGAACTCGTCTTCTAATCAAACGATCGTAGCCGAGAGAGGAACTAGTCTCGGCTGTAAGGTTCACGACCTGAACTACAAGGCCGTTGAGTGGTGGTGTTTGGTGGGTTTTAGGGCGGTGCTCCGGCGCGCCACTCAATGAGCGGCGGTCGTATGATATATGGGGTGAGTGAGCGAATAACAAGGGTGGTGCTCCGGCGCCTTGAAAATCAAGGGTCGTTTGATATATTGATGAATGGATTTTCCTTACAAACTAACACTACTCCTAGAAAAGCAAGTAAAGATATTGAAAGTGCATTACAGGAAAATATAAGTTGCTCCGTGGGAGGCTTTTGTTTGGTGTTTGAACCCTTTGAAAGTAGTCCTGAGTCTTGTATTTATAGGTAGAGCTCCTGGAGGGATAATCGAGGCTGAAAATCTGCATGGTGGAGCCTGATTATTGCCAAGTGGGCAGTCTAATCGACATTTGGGATCGTGAAGTATGGTGGTGTGACTCCATGAATCCCGGTGAATCTCGGCCGCCGCGTTGATCGTGGGTTCTGCGCTTCTGGCCGTGGAGACGCATTTATTGCTCTGATAGCCAATTACCTAATCTCTCAAACTGCAAAGAGCTTTGTGAAAATGTTGGCGTCTAATCACTCTGATCTCTGTCACCAAATCCTGACTCCAATCACTTCCCACCTTCCCTCGCGCATTAAATGCTCATTCTTGGCCAGTGGGTTTGCTGCAATAAACAGAGACCTTGCTTCATTAAATGGAGCGTGGGACCCTGCTGTCACGTGATGATCTGACTTTAGTGCCTTTGGCCGTGACCTTGTTCGATCTCGGCCTCGGCCTATAACTTTGGCCGAGATAACCATGCCTTGGTGATTTTTCCTTGTTTCTCTGGAACGCCAAACACCCTGACAAAACGCTGCGTTTCAGTTTGAGGCCGAGAAGAGAAGTTCTCCCGGCCCATTCATGGCCGTGATTTATGAGGCACAAACAGAATTCTTTGAACTTTTCAAAGGCCTTGGACTTGTACTTTATTCCCAACCGAGAGTAATCATCGGTGAACGTAATGAAGTAAGAAAAGCCACCCCTTGATGCAGTGGACAATGGCCCACATACATCAGTGTGGATTAATTTAAGAAGCTCAGTGACTCTTTCCCCTTTTTCTGAAAAAGGCAAGTTTGACATTTTGCCTTGAAGACAGGATTCGCTGGTGAGCATAGGGACTGAACCCAAAGATTCAAGGTATCCTTGTTTGACCATCCTTTGGATCCTATCTTGGCCAATGTGTCCTAACTTTAGGTGCCAAACTTGAGTCGGATTGAGTTCTTCTTTGGCCTCTTAGGTCCTGGCATCTCAATCAAGCAGTTGCTATTTTTCATAATTTGAATTTGGTAGAGACCATCGATCATAGTACATTTACATATGATTCGATTGCCTTGTTGTAAAGAGCATCTCATTCTACTGAATGTGACAGTGTAATCTTCATTTAGCAATGCTGAAACGGATACTAGGTTCTTTACACAACTTGGAAGATAAAGACATTCTTTAAGTTCAAGTGTCTCCCCATGTGGTAGTTTAAGGTGGAAAGTGCCTACTACTTTTGCAGATATTTGGGTACCATTACCGACACGTAGCACTATTTCCCTTTTTTGAAAACTTCCTATGATTTGCTAGACCTTGCAATGTATTGCAAACGTGTCTGCTAGCTCCTGAATCCATTATCCAGGTGGAAGTTTCAAATGCCATTACTGACTCAAGGACAAATTTGCTCTCTTCATAAGTTTTGTTCCTTGTGCATGAAAGATGTACATTACATCTCTTCTTCCTTTTACAATCCTTATGGAAGCTAATCCCTTTTGACATTATATGGTTCATTTGAGGCTTGCTTTGTGTAATGTGTTATGAATGGGGTTCTACAGAAATATCTACAAACATAACATAAATTAGATTGTTTTGGTTAAGGCCATAGATTTTGGGTCTTTAAATTCTATAGCTCCTCCCACTATTTTAAACGATTTCCATAATCCCTCAAAAATGGAATATGAGAGACTTCTATAAGATGTCTCTTAGCGGGATGGGAGGCTCCCTATTATTTGGATCACCGCACCATAATAGGATCTAGGGATAACACAAATAATAAAGAGAGAGTCCTTCTATTCATTCACATCATGATGTGGGTTCCCATATAATTTGGCATCTAGCAAATGTATACCCTCGAATATTATCGTGAGGCACCATTGTACTAGTTAAGTATTAGCCCACCATTCTTGCAAAGTACAGTGATACAATCATGAACCTCATCATAATAGAATTTTGGTCCATGTTTGAGCCTATCCTTGCAACATCCAATGTATAAATGAATTCTTCCTAAGCAAGAACATCTTGCTATCAGCCCCCCATATATGAGGCAAAGCCTTCACAAGGGTCAAGCCTATTTGGAATTCACCATGGTGGAAGGCCACGACCAGGCTTTCAAAAAGTCTATCGTTTTTGTACTTAATTTAGTTAATTGAGGGTTTTAAGGTCTCATCATAAACATGTTTAATCCAATAAACTACTTGGCCTAGGACAACTATTATTCTAAATCATATTAGTAGTTATACGATACTCCCACTATTTGTTTTGCAAATCAAATCAATTTCATAAAACTCTTTTATTTGAGATTTGGGAATATGCGCTACTACTAACAGAAAACCTTTGCATTTGCTTAAGTTTAGATAAATAGTCATCTATAGGCTTATGAATGATTATGGACTTGATTTCGATCTAACATCTAGCCAAGATGTTGAATCTAAGGCCTTTGGAAGGAGGTTGATTTTATTACATGTCTTAACTACTTAAAACATTCATGGTTGTTATTGGGCATTGGACCCATGAATAATACAAGTAATCTTGACTTGATTATTCCTTCTCTTAATGTTCCTTCTTCCCTATAACTATTTGAGAATAGAGAACTTGAGATGAAGAACTTAAAGCCCAATGGACTTTAAGGGAATTACATTTGAGATTAAGAGAGAGGAGAGGCATGGAAGCCCCTATTTAATTTACAAACCAATAAATCAAACCTATTCCATTCATCTAATGAATAATCGGCCAATCACATTGTGTCATGTATTTGCGTTCATAAGCCCATAATCATCTCTTTGATTATTTAATCTTATTATATAATTAACTTAGAATCTAATTCTAAAATTTGTTATTGGATAATATGGGCTTAATTTCAATGAAACATTTATTTCAAACAAATAAACAATTTTCACAAAAGGATGAAAACACTTTGTCATTTAGTGAAATGAGGCAAAACTGCAATTAATTAAAGTTTTGGACAAACTTGTAATTTTCCAGCAATTGAAATGACAAGACCCAACCCAAATTCCACTTTGGAATCTGCGCCGAAGCCTGTGCGTGTCCAACATCTAGCATGTGCCAAACACACTTGACCATATTGCCCTTCTAATTAAAAAAAAATTAACTTCAAGTTTGACTTCTGCCGAAAATTTGGCAGAGTCTCCCCTGATATGACTCATTTCCCAAAAATTTACACCTACACAAAAAGCAATTTATAACCCTCAATCGTTCAGCATGCATCAAGTTTATATTCAAGCAATTCAATAACAGAATTATAAGGCCTCAGGCCTTATAGCAATCCTAGGGCAATTTCTCAGAGCAATACTAGTTGGATTAATTTACAAGTAGAATTCAATTATACAGAAACCCTACATAGTGAAAGGATGAAGCGGAATGTGGGGTCTGCCTTGTGGTGGTGCTCTGGTACTCGACTACTGCCTGGGGGCGCAAAACATTTAAAAGTGTGAGTGGATCAAAAATAAAGTTTTGGAAAATAAAATATGAACATACTAACCCCACTGTTAAAACATTTAGAAAACTCAATTAAATTCACATGCTATAATCGTACTGATATCGAATACGGATATTTATAATTATATAACAATTCACACGGTTACACAAATCATCAACTCAGTTTAAAGCATTGAAAATTAAAGATTTCTCTTCCACCTAGGTGTACCCATCATATATCCGTCAATTCCTTAATTTTTCGTTAACTCCCACATTACCGTCAATGCCTTGTGCCACGTAGTGTGACACATCCTCGCAGGCCTCGGTAACACAAAGTCGACCTGAGCCGCATCCTCACTCATCACAGTCGGGATATCCATAAGACTCGTTGGGCAAATGTCAACCACGCACTGACTCAACTGAAGGCAACTAGGATGTTCGTGGACATCATTATAACCGAAGGCAACATTTTGGGTACCTATGGTGGTTTAAAAACCTTTCCTGGAAAATTATAATTCTATTTCTCATGAAATCCTTTAATCATGTTATAACTTCCTTTCCTACTTTCCAAGCCATTCACATTTTAACATAAACAGAATTTAATAAAAATATTTGAATTTAAATACTTATGCTTGGAAAGTAATAGTCATAAATAATTCATTCAAGATCAATTAATGAAATTTCAATTGCATAAAATTCATTTATAAAAGAAAAGTCCACTCACTGGGCGTCCGAGCTAGCTGGACCCTTTTGGTCTCTCATGTGGGTCTGATGGTGCCCGAAAAGGGATCTTAGGTTACATGCATAAATTAAAAATTAAAAATTAATTATTAATTGGATTAAATAATTATGTTTAGTAAAATTGTCTTTTACTTGAATAAATTAAAAATTAAAAATTAATTTAGGTTCAGGTTGTTACATGCATAAACAGCCCCCTAATTTACAAAAATTGTATGAGGACCCCAAAAAGGATCCTAGGTTGGTCCGGCCATGTAGGAGTGTGTGTATGTGTGTATGTGTTGTGTTGTGTGTGTTGATATTTTCAAAAAGATGGTGTGATTTTGGGACCACAAGGTGGTACCATCTTTTGTACCCAAAAAGAATCTTCATTTTCATTGGTTTCTTTTTAAAACTTTAGGGGACAAAAACTATATACTATATGAAAATGTCATAAGATGTCATAAAATGTTTTTGACTAACATTCAACATACAAATGTCAAGTATCAAATAAGATCAAAAATCATGCTTAACAAGAACTTCTATAAACACATCATGAACACCAAGAACATTTCAAGAACCTTTTTCAAATCTTTATGACTCTTCATAAATCACACAAAAATCTTAAATTCATGCAAAAATCATATCCAAGCTTAGAATTTCAAGACTAACACAACTGTGTAAACATTTCACACATGGACACACACAAGACCCAAAAAGCCCCTCCTTGCTGCCACCCCCATTGGTGTCATCTCTTGATTTTTCTTTTCATACTTCTACTCATTCATCCTCCCATATCCAATGAATAAGTGACATGAAAAAGAAAATTTAACACATATGTCACATAAGTTTGAAAACAAGTCCATATTAAAACCAATAACCAAAATAAAAGGCTCAAAGAGACTAGACCTTGGGTCTTGATACCACTTGAAGGAAATATGCATCTAATGCTTAGGAAATGAACTTTAGCCACAACCTATACAACAAAAACATTCTAAATGGCGGATTCATTTTTTTTATGCTAGTTGAGCTAAACCTTTTTCATTTTAAACCAAGTATCTTAGCCTAGTCTCTTTGAACACAAATAGAAAAAGAAAAAAGAGAATAGATATTTATCCTTGATAACCTTTTTTTGATTTTTCAAGAATGAACACCTTTGTTGGAAAGGCCTTTTGTTTCTCTTGATTTTGACTCCTTCACCTTAAGGCTCCAAGATTGGAGTCATTTACCTCACCACACCAAATGCTCCTAGAGATGAAAAGAAGACAATCAAGAAGTATGGATGCTAGTCTACATCTTGATTGGACTAGTTTTTAGTTTATGAAAGATGAGATAGAAAGATGATCACTCATCAACCAAAGTAGGAAACCAAAAACCCTAGCTAGGTTTTCTCCAAAGTTTAGCTTATATAGGACAACACAAAAGGCAAGGGGAGAGCTTCCCCTTAGTTGCCAAAATTTGGGTGAGTATTTGGGGCTTCATTTGGTCCATGGGTCATGTCATCTTATGTCACTTATCCCTTGGGCCCAATAGCCTTTTGGGCTATTTTGTCCCTTTCCTTTTAAATCATATTTAAAGGCCTAATCCAATATTTCTATATGTCAATATTAATTCCATAGTTAATCTTTTAAATATAATTTAACTATTAAATTATAATTATAGTCTTACTTAATTGATCCGGTCAAACTATTTGACTTTGGTCAATTGCTCCAGTCAACATGTTGACTTTGACATTTGATTATCAACCATTGACTTATGTCTCCTCATTTCATTTCTCTTCATTTGTACCTCTAATCGCATTCTTTGGGTGTGCAGATCCGTAGGTTCCCTTTAGCAAGGTAGTGGATTGAGTCAACTCCTCAGAGATGATATACAAATTAAATTCCACAATTTAATTCTCCCTATTAATAAAGGTTAATTGAAACCTTTTAGGACATCCACAAACCATGGTTGTCACCTAGCAGCAAGTCACGGTTATCCGAGCTAAATGAGACATTGTGAAAGAACCTATTCAAATTGGAATGATCGTGCAATTGAATCTTTCTCTTATGTCAATACTCCTTATTCACATTATTAGATCATGAAATGCGATTGTCAATATCCTAATGTGAATCATTCCTTTTATATGATTATCCTGGTAAGATTTGAAGACTTCTTCTTTCAAGTCTTATCTGCTACTCTGAGCAGAGATTTGACAAATCATATCTTGGAGTATTCTCTCTCCTTTACTGAGAGTAGAGATTCCTTGTTGTACATTCATTTGATTCCACGACTCTATTGAGAATCCTGATGAGCACCTTTAAGCTATGCCTAATTCAGCATGACCGTATAGTGCCCTCAAAGATTAACAACATAACCACAAAACATCTATGATGCCTCAGGTCTAAGGATTAGTTTGCACAATTGTAATTTATGAGTTCTAGCTTTATATGTGAGTAAAGACTTCCATGCTGTAACTCATGTGTTGGATCGCATTCAATGTACCTGTTCTTCTACAAACACCTACACATATATCGATGTGTCTCCACACTTAATGACAATACTGTCTGTATTGGTATTTGCGGAATATTGACGCCCAATCAATATTCCTATGACCAAGAACATATTCAGGATTTAGGGATGATGAAAAGTCTCCATGTATGCAATCTCATTACATAGCTCTCATATCCATCTGTGTATTCCTTGGACTATGGTTGTTCTACATAATTGAAATATAATAAGACGATTTAATGTATAAAACAACATTTCTTGCCCATTAATAGCATAATATGTCTTTTATCAAAGATGTTTTTAATTCTAACTATTACATATTTAGTTGGCTTTAAGGGCATATTTCTAACATTATCTTCACCAATGCCTCCAATGAAGAAGACCAGAAGCAATACCATGGCTTCCTAAGAGGGGCCAGACCATGGTAACTCGGAATCAAGGCAAAATGCCTCCCTTAAAGAGGAAGAACATGCAAGTGAGGGAGCTTTCACCCTTACAGACCTTGTTGCAGCCATCCATGCTATGGGGGAAACCTAGAGGGAGATTGTGGACACAATCAAAGAACTAAAAGGTTCAGTCTCCAAGCCAAGCGAAGAAAATGAAAGACCCCTTCAAGAGGAGTCTGCTGCTGCCGGAAAGGGTTCTAAACAAAAAGGCCATCTTTTGTCACTTATGAAGATGTCATCGCCATGCTAGAGAAGGAACTAAGCCGAAGCTAGGAGGATTGGAAGTATGTTCCTCAGCCATCGTATCCATCAAGCCTACTCCAGCAGCCATATCCCGAAGGCAATGGGCACCAAGCTTCGTCATTTTCGACAGAAGGAAATGAAGCCCGAAAGAGCATGTCAACCACTTCATTGATGCTTTGGGACCACATGCCGATGATCATAACCTCCGTCTCCGGGAGTTTTCAAAAAGCATCACCGACCGTGCTTATACGTGGTACACGACATTGGCACCAGGCTCTATTCGCTCCTTGGAAGATTTGGCATGCAGGTTCTGTAAGAAGTACTTCCAGCATGAGGAAAGAGTCACTACGACTCAACTCAACAACACCCGCCAAAAGCATGAGGAAGACCTTGTGGACTTCGTGCGCCGATTCTGGGGCTTGGCTCTAGACTGCTATGATCAGAAGGATGAAGAAGCGCTTGTCAAAATCTGCATAAGTAACATCATGGCAGACTACAGAGTCTATCTGGAAAATATTGGTATTAGCTAATTTTTCAGGCTGCAGGAAGCAGTAAGGAAGACAAGCATGCCAGTCAAACCAACAGGATAGAAAAACATGGAGGAGTGAGAAGAAGGAAGCACACCAACGTTAGCTGTGGATGACAAGCCGTCCAGTGACTATAAGTCACGCAAACAAAAAGATAGGGAGACATGTCCGCCACTGTCGTGCAAAGACGAAGAATTCCATGCTATTCTCGACACAATGTTTGCTGACGACGCAATCAAACCCCTCAGGCCCTACAAGGTCCTTACCAAAGAGGAAAAATTTGATCCTAGCTATTGCCGTTATCATTAGTTTGTGGGGCATCCAACCACTGCTTGCCAAACGAAGGATCTTACATGATACATGAGGGAATTCTTGAGCTCCCCTCTAAGAAGCAAGCCATTGATGAAGACCCCTTGCCAAAATGAAGGGGAAATGAGATAGCTGATGTCATCACATGCTCCGATGACTTGCTCGACGATGATAAATTGTGCCACCCATGAAAGAATGACCCAAAGTCACCAAAGCTATTTGGGAACCTTGTGGAAACATGAAGAAGGCCTATTGGTGTAAATATTCAAAACCTTCAAGTTATAACACCCCATGGCCACTTGCTGATGGATGGGATGATGGTTCAGGTAACGAAGTGTTCACGTTAGACATGTCTGAAGAACGTTGCTTGGGGACTTCATCTGGATAGTAAGAAGCAACCGTTGTAACATTTCATAATCTCACAGAGGCTGAAACGAGTGTGATGGAGCGTTACCTAGGTCTGAAGCAGGGGCTTACCGCCTCACAAGTCCTCCAGAAGAATCCAAAGTTCAAGTCACTCTTTGACTAACTTGGCTTTGGACAACAAGCGAGGGAAGTAGCTGTTGTAGCCCTCATGAACATCTCTGCAGAATCTAATCCTCATTGCTTCAGTGCTCAACTGCAAAGGTCGTTCTTGGAAAATGATAATGCTATTGTCTTCACTGACAAAGACATGGAAGTCCCGTATCTGGATCACATAAGGCCACTTTACTTGGAGGGTCATATCAACGACGTGTTTATAAGAAGAGCTTTGCTAGACACAGACTCTTCTGTCAACATATTACCTCTATCTGTGCTCACGGCAGCTAGCATTCCACTATCTAAAATAGTCCAATCTCAAACAAACATCAGTTGTTTCGGAAATAAGAGTGAAGTTATAGTCGGCTGCATATAGATAAACTTGAAGGTAGGGCTAATCCGGTCACTTACTAAGTTCTATGTGGAAGATATAGATGTGGCTTACCATGCTTTGCTCAGGAGGCCATGGCTCAACAAGCACAAGCTTGTGGTCTCCACCTACCACCAATGCGTGAAAGGAAGGATTGGGCTGAGACCACTTCGTATACCAGGAAATCAAGTGTCATTCAACCAAAACGAAGCCCACTATTCGGAGGCGGAATTCTACACCGAATGCACAGGTGTTGGAAGCAACCCATCCAAGAATTTTGGAACCTACCTACCTTTCTGGATCGAAGTTTGTGATCTTAACAATGAGGAACTCATAACAATTGTCGACCTAGAAAGGAAGAGACACTTAGAAGTCAACAACCATACTTACGCTCATCCCCAATGCTCGAAGGCTACGCTGCCTGACAGACAAACGATGTATCGTTTATGACAGGTTTGGGGGCTCAAACGTGTTTTACTGGAAAACCTCGAGTACAGATGAGAAGTGATGCAAGCGGACAATCATGAAGGTTCATACGACATAAAAGACATTATGTTATCAATGGGTAAGAAATGTAGTTTTATACATTACATCATCCTATATTATCTTTCAATATGTAGAACAACCATAGTCCAAGTAATACACAAGTAGATATGAGAGCTATATAATGAGATTGCATACATGGAGACTTCTCATCATCCCTAAATTCTAAATATATTACTGGTCATAGGAATATTGATTGGGCATCAATATTCGGCAAAGACCAATACACACAGTATCGTCATTAAGTGTGCAGACACATTGATATGTGTGTAGGTGCTTGTAGAAGAACAGGTATACTAAACGCAATCCAAAACATGAGTTACAACATGGAAGTCTTTACTCACATGTCAAGCTGGAACTCATAAATTGCAATGGTGCAAACTAATCCTTAGACTTGAGGCATCATAGATGTTTTGTGGCTATGTTGTTAATCTTCGAGGGCACTATACGGTCATGCTGAATTAGGCATAGCTTAAAGGTGCTTATCAGGATTCTCAATAGAGTCATGGAAGCAAATGAATGTACAACAAGGAATCTCTACTCTTAGTAAAGGAGAGAGAATACTCCAAGATATGATTGGTCAAATCTCTACGCAGAGTAGTGGATAAGACTTGAAAGAAGAAGTCTTCAAATATTACCAGGATAATCATATAAAAAGAATGATTCACATTAGGATATTGCCAATCGGATTCCATGATCTAATAATGTGAATAAGGAGTATTGACACAAGAGAAGGAGTATTGACATAAGAGAAGGATTCAATTGCACGGTCATTCCAATTTGAATAGGTTCTTTCACAACATCTCATTTCGCTCGAATAACCGTAACTTGCTGCTAGGTGGTTTGTGGATGTCCTAAAAGATTTCAATTAACCTTTATTAATAGGAAGAATTAAATTGTTGAATTTAATTTGTATATCATCTCTGAGGAGTTGAGTCAACCCACTAGCTTGGTAAAGGGAACCTACGGATCTGCACACCCAAAGAATGTGGTTAGAGGTACAAATGAGGAGAAATGAAATAAGGAGGCACAAGTCAATGGTTGATAATCAAATGTCAAAGTCAACGGTAAAAAGTCAACATATTGACTAGAGCAATTGACCAAAGTCAAATAGTTTGACCGGGTCAATTAAGTAAGACTAAAATTATAATTAAAAGATTAATTATGGAATTAATATTGACATATAGAAATTAATATTGGATTGAGATTTTAAATATGATTTAAAAGGAAAGGGACAAAATAGGCCGAAGGGCTATTAGGCCCCAGAGATAAGTGACATAAGATAACATGACCCATGGACCAAATAGAGCCCCAAATACCCACTCAAATTTCGGCAACTAAAGGGAATCTCTCCCTTTGCCTTTTGTGTTGTCCTATATAAGCTAAACTTTAGGAGAAAACCTAGTTAGGGTTTTTGGTTTCCTACTTTAGTTGATGAGTGATCATCTTTGTATCTCATCTTCTATGAACCAAAAATTGGTCCAATCAAGAAGTAGACTAGTATCCATACTTGTTGATTGTCTTCTCTTCATCTCTAGGAGCATTCACTACTACAAAAATTGAAACAGACGACGGGAATCCACTGTCGTCTATAAGGTTTTCAAACCGTCATGAAATCGACCGCCATATTTTGTTATATAAAACAATGACGGTATATAACCGACGTCTTTAAGACGTACAACGTCAAATGAAAACACAAACCGAAATCTATTTAGCATATAAAGAGCAAAATGGGAAAACTTCGACAACCTTAGACGATAGGTTCAGGAAAATAGAGACGTCTAAAGACTATTACATGTCAAAAACTACATACATGCTGATGTAAAAAAAGTTATCCACGTCTCTCTTTGAAAAACTATCGCTGTTTATAAAGTAGAAACCGTCGTGGTTAATATATACTACGTTCATTAAATAAAAAAACTGACGTCTAAAATATATAAAAACGCAAAAAAAAAAAAAAAAAAAAACCTTAGTCAACTTTAGACCACGTTTACAGAAAAGAACAGACGTCTGAAGGATGTTACATGTCATAAATCAATCCGTAACCGACGTAAGAAGCATTAACCACGACATAGACGTAGAAAGACCGACGCATATAAAATATTTCACGTCGCTACACAGGAAAACACCTCCTTGTTAAATTTATTCCACGTCTGACTCTTGCGAGAACCGACGTTTAAATGACACTTAGACAAAGTTAGACGACGCTTTCTTAAAAAACCTGATGTTTTAAGATTTTAACATGGTACTACTTTATTAAGAACCGACGTAAAAAGTAATAACCACGACCCTAGTTTTTACCGCTGTCTGTAAAAATGATTTTGATGGCTTGGACAAGAAATAAAATGCGGTGGATAATAGTTCCAACATCAAGTAGAAAAATAGCCGTCGTGATTAATCAATTCACTACAAGAATCCAATATTTCACCGTTGTTATGTGACTTACCACATCGGTATGTGTATAGGACTTGACGTGGTTGCTCTTTTAAAAGTCACTTTTATAAACCACATTGCACTGTTCCATCGTGTTATTCAAAAAAATATGAAGAATGTTATTTTCCTGACTGTCGTTGTTGTTAGTATGTATAGCCGTGTGTAGTAATATTAATTAATCGACGTATTTTCTTTTTCAAATGGCAGTTTTTATTTCTTTACGACTTTTGCATTTCCATTCCATGGCGTTTTTAAAAACACGACGTTGGTTATGTTTTAGACGTCGGTTTTTGTGATTTTTAAACTTGACTGTCGTATTTTACACCTTAAAATTAGCGTTGTTCGTTTTGAATTTGTCGTGCCCAAAGCCGCATAATGAAAATGTGATCAGAATAAAGTCATACAAAGCTATTAATTAATGTCATACAATTAACTGCGTAACTAATGTCTATTTTACCATTAAGTCTTTTACGTAAGTATCTTACGTCACAAGAGGCTATATGGAATTTTAAAAAATGCTAGATTGACAATTATTACATACAAGTAATGAGTTCGAATTAATAAAAAGAACATTAACTAAATTCACAACGGTATTTGTACTCATTCAAATATTTGGCAATTATTATATAATAACTAAAATCAAATACATGGGCAATTACTATATAATTTTGCTTTATATATATAGATAATTAAATTAATGTTAATTGCCTAATACTAATAAATATTGTAGTTATATAATGGAGCATGCACACAACCGTACAAGAGAATGGCGACAATCAATGAGTTCTTCGCAACGTCAACATTATCTAGCTCGCCGGCATGCAATAGCTCAATGAAAGCGACCAATAATGAACAATGTACGTGATTGTCACACTAAAGGAGGCCCCAGTAATATAGAAGAGCGACATCCAGGTATTTCATGCATTAACAGTTTGTGCTTGACTTGACAATTTGCCAAAAAGTTTTTTGTTGGATTCATCAAATTAATATTTGTACGTTTGGTGTATTTTCAATGTTAATTTTACAGTATCTAATTATAGACAAGTAGTGAATATAATTAATACAAATATTGACAATTTACACTCATAAAACTTAAATTCAATACATTTAATAGAACAAGTTCACCACGAAGGTACGAGTTCAATGGTTGCTTCGCATATCAACAATCCTGGTGAACAATCTACTAAAATGCGTTTAACACATATAAGACAGTTGGCACGTTCAGATAGGCCGCAACTTCCTGATGGTCTTCAATTAATTTCTGCTTCCCATGGTGAGCTTAGTAGGTATCTATTTTAAACACATTAGTACTACACAATTTTAAGTTTATAACTAAAATCTTATACTGAAAAACCAATATTGATTAATACAAAACAGAAGTGGCCGAGGATACATTACATCATCGTGAAGCCCAACACAACAATGTCATGCATGATGTGCAACATGTAAGGAGAGCGATGAGAAACTACAATTGTGCCAGAAATTATAATGAGAACATGGGTGTCCTAGGATGTCAATTACCAACTTCCACCACATGTTCGAGGTGCAATGCGCGATTATTCTCCCGAGAGACATTTAGTATGTGTTGTTCTGGTGGAAAAATTGTTCTACCTCATATACAATCTCCACCAGAAATGCTGGCTCTTTTCTCTGACCAAACAACTGAGGGCAGACTCTTCAGACAAAACATTCGTGCCTACAACAATGTTTTTTCATTCACTTCAATGGGTGTACATGTTGATGAAAGAATAAATTTTGGTGGATGTGGTATTTATACATTTCGTGCACAAGGTGCAATATATCATAAGATTGGTGAACTTTTACCCAATGAAGGTACTACACCGCGATTTCTACAGGCTTACATATACGACACCAGGCATGAAGTTGAAAACAGAATGACTCAAAATGAAGTTTTAGATAGAATTGTGGTTGAGAAGATACAACGAATTTTGAATCAACACAATCCTTTTGTGCATACATTAAGAAGTCTCGGACAACTTCGAGATTTGCCAAGGTGCAGGCTCATTATAAAAGAGCAACCTTCTGATCGACGTCAATACAATTTACCATCGGCATCACAAGTTGCTGCAATTATAGTAGGAGGGGATGATATGGTGAATCGAAATGGAAGAGATATTATTGTTGAGACAATTAGTGGAAGACTTTGGAACGTCCAAGATTGTGTTGGATTCTATGACCCACTACAATATCCATTATTGTTACCGTACGAAACATATGGGTGGGATATTAATACTCATGATGATAACGGAAGAGGTGTATCATGTTGCGACTATTATGCTTACATGTTACAGGTCTGTACTCAAAATATATAATTTCTTTTCCAACTAAACATTGAAATATTACATCCAAATGGCCGGCTAAAGACTGATTTAAAGATACATGAGGATGGATCATCACTTTTGCTTCGAGGGGGTCGTCTCTTACAACAATATATTGTAGATAATTACATAAAAATTGAATCTCAGAAACTTAGATGGATGCGTTCAAATCAAGAAAAAATACGAGCTGAGCTTTACCAAGGACTCCAAGACTCTTTAAATAGAGAGGTGAATAATGCAGGTACATATTTAATACCAATTATTATTTTTAAATATAAATATACTATTCCAGGTTTGTGTAAAACATTTATTAAGCGGAAATGACAATGGATTAGGTAACATCGGTTGTAGAACCATTCTGCCATCATCCTTTGTTGGAAGCCCCCGTGACATGTACCAACGGTATCAAGATGCGATGACTTTGGTTCAAAGATTTGGCAGGCCAGATCTATTTATTACCATGACATGCAATCCAAATTGGGAAGAAATTAAGAGAGAATTACTCCCTAGACAAACGCCACAAGATCGTCTCGACTTACTCACTAGAGTATTTCGTGCAAAATTGGAGGAACTAAAAGAAGACATCAATGGGAAAGGGGTATTAGGTACTGTTGTTGCTTATGCATACGTTATTGAGTTTCAAAAACGGGGTCTTCCACATGTGCATATGTTGGTTGTGTTAGATGAAAATGATAAGCTCAATAACCCTAATGATTATGACCAAATTGTTAAAGCTAAAATACCAAACGAACATGAAGAGCCTCAACTTTACAATGTGGTATTAAAACATATGATTCACGATCCATGTGGAATTCAAAATCCAGAATCTCCCTGTATGAAACATGGAAGGTGTAAAAGAAATTACCCTAAATCATTTGCTGCATCCACTATTCAAGAGAATGATTCATATCCAATTTATCGAAGGCCAGGAAATCGCATGCCTGTCCCACTTGATTGACGAGGAAATATAACGGTTGATAATAGTTGGGTTATTCCATATAATCCTTGGTTGTTGTTGAGGTATGACTGCCACATTAATGTTGAAATATGTGCAAGCATAAAAAGCGTCAAATATTTATATAAGTATGTTTACAAAGGTCCAGACAGAGTGGCACTCGAGGTTCAGCCAGATCCAGTTTGTGATGAAATACGACAGTTTGTTGATGCAAGATAAGTTTGTGCACCAGAGGCGTTGTGGAAGATATTCAAGTTTGTAATCAATCAGATATACCCAACTGTGGAGCGCTTACAAATACATCTTCCTAATATGCATCAAGTTCGATTTCAATCTGACCAGACTATTGCAAATATTCTGACAGACAAGAGACTTAAGAAGACAATGCTCACTGAATTTTTCACTTTGAATCGTAATGATGCAGAAGCAAGGAGATATTTGTACAGGGAGATCCTTAAGCATTATAGATGGATTCGTTCTGAAAGACTTTGGTCTAAAAGAAAGAATCGACTCAGGGTTATTGGGCGAATATATACAGTCTCACTCGCTGAAGGTGAGAAATTTTACCTACGCATACTTCTGAATCATGTCAGAGGAGCCACATCATTTCTAAATTTAATGACAGTTGGTGGCGTTTTGCAACCAACGTTTAAGGAGGCAGCAGAACAACAAGGTTTGTTAGAAGGAGACGATAGTATTCAACAATGTTTGCTTGAGGCCTCTACAATTCGGATGCCATCGGCCTTTACAATTCGGATGCCATCGGCCTTAAGAAGATTATTTGTCACCATTTTGGTATATTGTGAACTAGTTGGTATCCGAGCATTGTGGGATGAATTCTATCCATGCATGATTGAAGATTATGCTTTCCCGAGTAACTTAAGTTGCAATGTTGTTGTGAACAGATTTTTACGTGTGTTGAAGTAAAAAAAATCACAAAAAAAAATAATAAGTGAAATGTGAGATTGGATAAGTCCCACAATTTTGCCACAACTAGCAAGCCTCAAATTGAGGGCAGAGATAAAACTTGACAGCCATCAATAGGAAAAGAGTTTGGAAAAAGATGGGAGTCTAAACCTACAAAAACTCTTAAGAGAGGTTGGGGGCTCCTATTTTTGGGGAGCTGATTATTCAGTTTTCAACTGAAATATCCTACACAAAAGAGGACTCTAGCTAGCTTATAAGGAGGACGGCAGCAAAGAAAAAGGGAGATAAAAATAAAATAAAAAGGAACGACAGAAGAAAAAAGGTCTGCTGGAGGAAAAAATTGGCAAGAGCATAGAGACCAAAAATTTCACAGGTATACTGATTCTTTTTCCTTGTTGGGTTGCAACCCTCAAATCATTTTCTTGGATGAAAGATACATGGGTGGCAACCCTCAAATCATTTTCTTGGATGAAAGATCCATGGGTGGCAACCCTCAAATCAATCCATGGGTGGCAACCCTCAAATCATTTTCTTGGATGAAAAATCCATGGGTGGCAACCCTCAAATAAATCCATGGGTGGCAACCCTTAAATCACATGTATGAATAGCAAATCCATGAGAGGATCCCTGTTCAACAAAGCTCTGCCGAGCAAAATGAAATCTTTTGAAACAAGATGGTGTTCTAAGAGTTAATTCCAAAAGGTACAAAAAAAAACGGGAATTACCCCTTGGACTCTCTGACCAATCCTCTCCATCCCTGCTTGAGAAAGCCTCTATTTTTCTCTCTGATCAAACTACATCAAA
The DNA here is from genome assembly GCA_020521455.1 of Prunus kanzakura. Taxonomy (NCBI): domain Eukaryota; kingdom Viridiplantae; phylum Streptophyta; class Magnoliopsida; order Rosales; family Rosaceae; genus Prunus; species Prunus kanzakura. The sequence goes on along the minus strand of BPUM01000007.1, from coordinate 3,797,850 downwards.
AAAAATGAAAAGGGTGTTAGTCGTGGAGAAAAGAATTGGCAGTAAGAAAAAATGGAGATCTGCAAGAAAAGGAGGCCATGTTTTCTGTCACAGCTTTCTCTTATTGGGCATACAGTCAAAACAAGTATAAAAAAAAAATTGAAAAGAAAGAAGCCACTTTGCGTTTCTGGAAAAAAAGGTGAAAGAGCCATGTCCTTTTTCTTTTGGAGGAGGGTGTTGCTGGCATGTAGATGAAATAAAACAAAACCAAAAAAGAGATGAAGGCAACACGTTGGTTTTGTTTACACAAGCTTGGTGTTGCTGGACATACAGCAAACAAAAGAGAAGAAAACGACAGCCACGTTTGTTTTTCTTGAACTTGAATTGGTACTGTTTGCAGACAGATGTAAAGGATTAAGAAACAAAAAAAATGGAGACAGCCAAGTCTTTTGGCTTGACTTGGTGTTGCTTGCGTACAGCAGCAACAAACAGACTAAAAGAAAAGATAAAAAAAGCTTGGAAAGCCACGTTGTGCACCCCATGCTTGAATGCCTCATCTGTCGTCTATTTGCAAACAATCAAAAAACAAAGGGAATGACGTTTCTATGTTTTGCTTTGAGGTATAACAATAAAAAAGGGGGGTATGCCACAGTAACACAAAGGAAGGAAAGACTCACAAATAAGAAAGGTTTTCCTAGTTGGCACCTTCTACAGTGCACCAGGTGCACCCATGCACCATTTGTCCTTTATGATGTTCCTAGATTTTTAAAAAAAGTGGTTACCGGTTATATAAGTTATCAAGTTTCCACTTTTTGAAAATGCAATTGCATAAGGGTCATGCAATTATGCCCTTCCTGTTTGGCAATTGGCATATGATTGGATAGTGATTTACAGTAGTTTGGATATGAGAATACCATAACATTGTAAGAGGATCCTAAAACTTATAAGTTACAAGATTTGGATAGCGGTTTACAAATTTTTGAACCATGATTACAACATTAGGGTTCACCTAATCCATAATGTTGTAAATACTCATTTACAAGGATATGGATCCACATTACGAGGAATTGTTAACTCCGGACCATGAGGATGTAAATTGGGTCCTTATTCTAGTAAAATGAGGGTTTACAAGATTAAGGGCTGATTTTACAATTTTGGGATACGAGGGTACCAAAACATTGTAAAAAGAATCCCTAAACTCGTAACTTATAAGTTTTTGGTAACAATTTACAAGGTTTTGCTCATGGATTACAACGTTAGGGTTCACCAAATCCATAATGTTGTAAATCATATATTTACAAGAATATGGATCCATATTACAAAGGATTGGTAATAGTGGACATTAGGGATGTAAATTGGGTCCTTATTCTAGTAAACAATGGTTAAGGATGGATTTTACAATCTTATGGAACATAAATGTCCAAAATAGAGTAATACGAGACCTTAATATTGTAAATATTTGTGTTTACAAGTATAATGACCAAATTTACTTTCCTAAGGTCCCTAGTTACCTTAATATTGTACTAGATGTCTTTATCCTTGTAAATTACGATATTACAAGATTACGGATGAGTTTTACAATCTTCAGGAACATAACTATCCATAAAAGAGTAATACAAGACCTTAGTATTGTAAACATCTGAGTTTACAAGTATAAGGACCCAATTTACCTTCCGAATGTTCCCATTTACCTTAATATTGTACTACATGTCTTTATCTTTGTAAATTACGATATTACAAGATTAAGGATGCATTTTACAATAATATGGAACATAACTGTCCAAAACCAAGTAAAACAAGACCTTAATATAGTAAACGTTTGTGTTTACACATATAAGGACTCAATTTACTTTCCTAATGTCCCTAGTTACCTTAATATTGTACTAGACATCCTTCTATTTGTAAATTACGATATTACAAGATTAAGGATGAGTTTTACAATCTCCTGGAACATAACTATCCAAAATAGAGTAATACGAGACCTTAATATTGTAAACATCCATGTTTACAATACTAAGGACCCAATTTACCTTCCGAATGTTTCCATTTACCCTAATATTGTACTACATGTCTTTATCTTTTTAAATTACGATATTACAAGATTAATGATGCATTTTACAATCATATGGAACATAACTGTCCAAAACCGAGTAAAACAAGACCTTAATATAGTAAACGTTTGTGTTTACACGTATAAGGACTCAATTTACTTTCCTAATGTCCCTAGTTACCTTAATATTGTACTAGACGTCCTTCTCTTTGTAACTTACGATATTACAAGATTAAGGATGAGTTTTACAATCTTCTGGAACATAACTATCCAAAATGGAGTAATACGAGACCTTAATATTGTAAACATCCATGTTTACAATACTAAGGACCCAATTTACCTTCCGAATGTTCCCCTTGACCCTAATATTGTACTACATGTCTTTATCTTTGTAAATTACGATATTACAAGATTAAGGATGCATTTTACAATTATATGAAACATAACTGTCCAAAACCAAGTAAAACAAGACCTTAATATAGTAAACGTTTGTGTTTACACGTATAAGGACTCAATTTACTTTCCTAATATCCCTAGTTACCTTAATATTGTATTAGACGTCCTTCTCTTTGTAAATTACGATATTACAATATTAAGGATGAGTTTTATAATCTCCTGGAACATAACTATCCAAAATAGAGTAATACGAGACCTTAATATTGTAAACATCCATGTTTACAATACTAAGGACCCAATTTACCTTCCGAATGTTCCCATTTACCTTAATATTGTACTACATGTCTTTATCTTTGTAAATTACGATATTACAAGATTAAGGATGCATTTTACAATCATATGGAACATAACTTTCCAAAACCGAGTAAAACAAGACCTTAATATAGTAAACGTTTGTGTTTACACGTATAAGGACTCAATTTACTTTCCTAATGTCCATAGTTACCTTAATGTTGTACTAGACGTCCTTCTCTTTGTAAATTACGATATTACAAGATTAAGAGTGAATTTTACCTTCTAAATTTTCCACTTTACCTTAATATTATACTACATATCTTTATAATTATAAATTACGATATTACAAGATTAAGGGTGAATTTTACAATCTTGTGGAACATGACTGTCCTAAACAAAGTAATACGATACCTTAATAATGTAATCATTTGTGTTTACACGTATAAGGACCCAATTTACTTTCCTAATGTCCCTAGTTACCTTATTATTGTACTAGATGTCTTTATCCTTGTAAATTACGATATTACAAGATTACGGATGAGTTTTACAACTCTATGGAACAATTTACAACGAATTGTTTGTCAATTGCATTATTCGTTTGCAATTTCCAACTAACTGTTTGTCAATTGAATTATTCCTTTGCAATTTCCAACTAACTGTTTGTCACTACTACAAAAAAATGAAAAAGACGACGGGAATTCACCGTCGTGAATTTGGTTTTCAAACCATCGTCAAATCGAGCGACGTCTTTTCCAAAGTAAAACCACGACGCGAAATCACCGTCGTAGATATTACAAACCACGTCATTAATAAAAAACAACCGACGTCTGTATACTGAAAAATGAACCAAAAAATTGTCCTGGAGAAGCATAGACGACATATTTTATACAACATACGTCGTGTAAAATTATACAATACGTCTTTAAATAAATAAAATATGACGTTATAAAATTATACAACGTCTAACATATTTTTATAACCGTCGTGCAATTGTATTGCCACTTCGTTTTTTCCATTAATATTGACGTGGAAATAGCGGTTAGTGTAAATCACCGTCGTTGTTGTACCAAACAACGTCATTTACAAAGAAAAACCGACGTCTGTACACTAAAAATGAACCAAAAATTGTCCTGGGAGTAGAATAGACGACCTATTGTAAACAACAGCCGTCGTGTAAAATAACACAATACGTCCTTAAATAAATACAATATGACGTTATTAAATTATACGACGTCCAATATATTTATATAACCGTCGTGCAATTGTATTGCCACTTCGTTTTTTCCATTAATATTGACGTGGAAATAGCGGTTAGTGTAAATAACCGTCGTTGTTGTAACAAACAACGTCATTTACAAAGAAAACCCGACGTCTGTACACTAAAAATGAACCAAAAATTGTCCTGGGAGTAGAATAGACGACCTATTGTAAACAACAACCGTCGTGTACAATAATACAATACGTCCTTAAATAAATAAAATATGACGTTATTAAATTATACGACGTCCAATATATTTATATAGCCGTCGTGCAATTGTATTGCCACTTCGTTTTTTCCATTAATATTGACGTGGAAATAGCGGTTAGGGTAAATCACCGTCGTTGTTGTACCAAACAACGTCATTTACAAAGAAAAACCGACGTCTGTACACTAAAAATGAACCATAAATTGTCCTGGGAGTAGAATAGACGACCTATTTTATACAACAATCGTCGTGCAAAATAATACAATACGTCTTTAAATAAATAAAATATGACGTTATTAAATCATACGACGTCCAATATATTTATACAACCGTCGTGCAATAGTATTGCCACTTCGTTTCTTCCATTAATATTGACGTGGAAATAGCGGTTAGGGGCAAATCACCGTCGTTGTTGTACCAAACAACGTCCTTTACAAACACAGATGACCTATTTTATACAAACACAGTCGTGTGTATATATATACTACGTTTTTAAATTAATAAAATATGACGTTATTAATGTATACTACGTCGTATATATTTATATAACCGACGTGGAAAATATGATAGGCTCATGACTTACGACATATTTATTTCTATTATCGACGTAGTATGTGATATACAACGTCGTGCTAATGTAAAAGACAGCCGTGTTTCTCTATTTATACGTCGTCTTTAGTAAAATAATAGTCGTCTAATCCATCCAAGACGTCGTCCTTTGTAACGTTCAGGTTCGATATCTGTCCTTTTAGACGTCGGTATTATTGTACTGAAGTCGTGTTATTTGTAATTACATGTCGGCTCTTTATCCTTCTCCGACGTGATATCGTTAATAACTGTTTCACAATAACGTCGACTTTTTTCACTTTTAGTTCTCTTTTAGACGTCGGTAAATTCAATGCCGTCGTTGAATGATCCAAAACGTCGTTTTTTATTGACAATTTTATGACAACAGACGTCTGTTTTTCACAGTTTTATAAGGACCGTCGTTTTATAATACTGAACCAGTATTTTATGTACTGATTGTTTTGTGTCCAAAACCTGCATAATGAAAGTGAAGAAAACACATTACAATTTATTACAAAATTAATGTCATACAGTAGTGCTGTTTAGGGCATAAATAATTTCATAAATTACAAGAGCATCATTCAATCCATATATCTTCACACCCATCTCGAATATTTTGACTCCCAAACTCACCCACTAGTTCATCAAATGTGTCAACATTTGGCATCCCTCTAGTAAATGGCTCACACTCAATTCTCACATCACCTAAGACATCATCACCAATAACATCATCATTATATTCTCTATTAGGTGCTGATAACACTACCGACCAACCATGATGCATCGGGTCGTCAACAAAAAATACTTGTTTGACTTGAGAAGCCAAAACAAATTGGTCATTCCTATGTCCAATTTTACTCAAATCTACAAGGGTAAATCCAAGTTCGTCGACTACAAGGCCGGAAGTACTATCTATCCAATCACACCTAAAGACTGGGATTGTAAACTTTTGGTAGTCAAGGTCCCAAATTTCTTGAATGACACCATAAAAACCCATATTTGAGAGAATTGGGTTTTTATCCTTGGCACTAGCAACTTGCATGGTATGTGCAAGTAAATAAACTCCACTATTTTGAACTGTCCGCACATCATCTTGTTCCTTGATGTTAAATTTAACACCTTTAATAAGATAGCTCCTATATAATGGCACTGCCATGTTTGGACCAGCTGCTAGCCACCTTAAATTTTCTGATATCCCATGATTGCCTCCCTCATCAAGTTTACTTTGAACCTGCAAATTAATCATATCTTAATTCAATCTAACATAGAAAGAAGAAAATTAAAAGTCCAATATGTTATTGAATAACATATACCTTGAGGTGTAGCCATTGAATAAAAGTGCTATTGTGCTTATCTTGCAGCCACTTTGTTCTCTTTCTAAATTTTGGATAAGCGGCCTTGATGTGGATCATATGTTCCCTACATGACACGAAAAATTCAAGCATTACGATCCCAAACATATAAGATAAACATAAGGAATAATTTAAAATGGAAACTTAAGGAATAAAACTCATCCTCGATATAAGGTAGAACTTCCTCCGTATTCTCCAAGACATATAGATGTGCTTGGTTCAACAGGTCCCGATCAACTAAGCTCACTGTGCAACCTGATAATGGCTTTGAAACTCCTATCTTCTGACTTGATGGCACTCCAATTGTACTAATATCAGATAAATGTTCAGTGCAAAATTCTACAGCTTCTTCAGCTATATAACGCTCCGCAATGCAACCTTCGGGATGAGTACGGTTCTGAACATACCCCTTTAGAACTTTCATATATCATTCGAACGGATACATCCATCTACAATAAACTGGCCCACATAGACGAACTTCTCTGACAAGATGTACTACTAGATGAACCATGATATCGAAGAATGAAGGTGGAAAGTATTTTTCAAGCAAACACAAAGTAACTACTACATCTTCTTCCAACTTATCTAGCTTGGAAACATCAACCGTCTTTGCACATATAGCATTGAAGAAGAAGCACAAACGAGTTATTGCATACCTTGCAGGCTTCTCCAAAACAGAACGAATTGCCACAGGGAGCAATTGTTGCATTAAGGTATGACAATCATGTGATTTAAGGCCAAGAAGTCTTGAATCTTGTAAAGATACAAGATTTTTTATATTTGAAGAATAACCTTCAGGGACCTTCATACCATAGAAAGAATTGCAAACCGCTCTCTTCTCTGCTCTTGACAAATTCCAAGGCCCTGGAGGCAAACGAGTACTTCTTTCTCCATACTCGGGTTGCAAATCAGTTTTGACCCCCATGTTCAATAAATCTAACCGAGCAGCAATCCCATCTTTATTTTTTCCAGGGATCTCCAGCAATGTACCAATGATACTATCACAAACATTCTTCTCAATGTGCATAACATCGAGGACATGCCTCACTGGAAGGTATTTCCAATACTCAAGATCAAAGAATTTTGACTTCTTCTTCCAACAAACTCTGTCACCATCATTTTCACCTCCACCTCCCCCTTTTTTCGATCCCCATATGTAATTAATATCTTCAACCATTTGCAGCACTTCTTCTCCCGTTAATGGCTCTAGAGCCGTGCCATATTCAGGTTTCCCATTAAAAGCTGCACGTTGCCTCCTATATGGATGATTAATTGGTAACCATTTTCTATGCCCAATGTAACAAATTTTGTGGCCATTTTTCAACCTGTGACTAGGTGTATCATCGCCGCATATTGGACAAGCTTTATATCCTTTAACAACACAACCAGATAAGTTTCCATAGGCGGGAAAATCATTAATGGTCCATAGTAATGCAGCTCTGAGTGTAAAATATTCTCCTATGTGTGCATCATACACTCCTCTAATCCCATCCCACAAAGATTTTAAATCATCAATCAAAGGCTCCAAGTAGACGTCTATATCATTTCCGGGTTGTTTAGGACCGGAAATCAATAAAGTCAACATCATGAACTTTCGTTTCATGCACAGCCATGGTGGGAGATTATATGTAACTAAGATAACTGGCCAGCAACTATATCTGCTACTTAGAGAACTGTGGGGATTGAATCCATCAGATGAAAGAGCCAATCTCAAGTTTCTCGGCTCATTACCAAACTCGGGCCATTTATCATCAAGAAGTTTCCAAGACGGGGAATCCGCCGGATGAGACATCTGACCATCAATTGATTTTCTAGCAGCATGCCAAGTCAAATTCTTAGCTGTCTCATGTGATTGAAACATCCTTTTAAACCTTGGAATTGGAGGAAAATACCACAACACCTTCGCTACCACACCCTCTTTCAAGAATCCATCTTTGGTTTCCTTCCACCTTGAGATACCACAAGTAGGACAATTAGTTGAATCTTCATACTCCTTCCTATACAAGATGCAATCATTGGGGCATGCGTGGATTTTCTCATAACTCAGCCCCAATGCACACAGAGTCTTTTTTGCCTCATACATAGAGGCCGGTATTGTATTTCCTTCTGGAAGCAACTCGCCTTGAAGTATCAATAATTCTGTAAAACATACATCACTCATCCCATGTTTTGCCTTCAAATTATACAACTTCACTAATGCTGATAACTTGGTGTACTTTCTACAACCAGGGTACAATGGTTGATCTCCATCCCCAATCACATTAGCAAACTCATAAGGATCCGATCCAAAATCACCAAAATCATTATCATCCATCTCTATTTCTTCAGACACAAAACTGTACCTACTATGGTCATCATCTTCTTCAACATTTCTACTAGCATTACTAGTTGCAATTGGTTCCCAAGGTTCTCCATGAAATGTCCAATTCTTATAGCTTTGGTCAACTCCATTAAAGTATAAGTGATCCCTTATAATTCCAACCCCAAACAATTTCAAATTCGCACATTTAACACATGGACAACGGATATGCGTTGTAGTTAGAAGATTTTCCACAGGAAATTGCAAAAATGCTTCCACCCCTAACTCATATGCCTTCGATCTTCTATCCGAGTGCATCCATGACTTATCCATCTTGGACACTATATCCTATTATCTATAATAAGGTGAAAAGACAAGCAATGACTATCACTATAGCAGATTATATAAGGTTTTAATAGCAAATAATATAGTATACAGACGACGGTTTTTAAACAACAACAGACGTATTACACATATATAGACGACGGGTTTTAAAAAAACGTCGTCTAATGCTAGCAAGAAACAGACGCCAGCGAACTTGAACCACGACGGTAGTTAAAACAAGCATCGTGGTATATTTTTATAGACGACGGTTTGTTAAAAAAACCGTCGTCGTATGCATAAAAAGGATTTCGAAATCCCAGTTTATTTTCAAGAACCCAGAATATATTCAGAACACAACATATACATTAATTTTTATGTAGGGTATTAAGAACACAACATATACATTAATACTAAGCACGAAACCAACATATAATACGCATGAAAACATTAAATCCATTCCCGATTCATAATAACAGAGAGTATTAAAAGATCCGACAAGATTAAACCCTAAACCCGATTCATGAAAACATTAAACATTAAATCCATTAACCCATACCGTCGACAACATTAAAAAATCACAAAACCCTTTACCACAGAACTGAATATCATTCAATGAATTTACAAGCATGAGATTAGGGTTTGCACTTACAGGTAGGCAGAGCTCACAGCTTATGGCCAACTTGGATTCGACGGAGTTGTAAACTTGGCCAACTTGGATTCGACGGAGAGACTAACTTTGAAGTGAGAGAGCGGAGCGAAATGTTTTAGGACACAGACTATGGTCAACTTGTATAAGAGTTAGAGCGAAATCTGAAAATTTTAGGTCGAGCTGAAATTTTTAGAAAGCGCGCTTTTTAAAAAACATCGACGGAAACAAAAACATAATCGTCGTTAAAGGTTCACCCTAAACATGACGCTTATTTTAAAAATAACGTCGTTGTAAATATACTTACGACACAAAACCAAACTACCGTCGTTAACAGTTCAACATAAAGAAATATGCCCTAAACCCTAATAAATAAAACCTAAATTATATATATTGTTTTTACAAATAATTTTTCAAAAGGGATTAGGGTTTTATGGCCTAAAATATCTCGTCCATAAAACCCTAAACCCTAAACCCTAATCCCTTTTCTAAATTTATATAAACCCTAAACCCTAAACCCTAAACCATTAAAGTATAAGTGAGTTGTGACTCATGATAACATTTTAATTTTTGGTGGTAATTTAAAATTTGTATAACTCAAACTTAATTTTTTAAAGCTTAAGGGGGAAGAAAATATTGCAATGACTTCATAGGAGTTGACGTTGCATTTTTTGGATTTATTTTAAATTTATTATGAATATTTCGAATTAAATAGAATAAAATATTATTAATAAAACCCACAAACCACGTCGTCGTTAATAAATTAACGACGTTTTAACTAATATAAACGACTTAAATTTAACAACAAACGTCGTTTAGAGTTCAAACCATGGCCATTTTTACAACTAAAACGACGTACAAACAATTTTCCACAACCTACTATCTTAACATCTCGCCGTCTAATGTCAATCAAACAACGTCGTCTATATAATTAATAGCGTCGTTTGAAAAACCATTTACGTCGCGTTTTTAAAAAATATGACGTTGTTATTTGTGTACAACGTCATTTTAAACAAACCACGGTTTAGAAATGCGCTCTTCGTAAATCATCGACGGAAAACAAACACACCGTCGTTAAATATGACATCCATACCCTAAACCCTAAACCCTAAACCCTAAACCATAAAATATAAACCCTAAATTATATATATATATATATATATATGTTTAAATAATTGTAGAAAAGGATTTATGGTTTTAGGGCCTAATATATATTAACCATAAACCCTAAACCCCAAAAATAAACCTTTATCCCCCTAAACCCTAAACCCTAAACCATTAAAGTATAAGTGATGTTGTGACTCATGAAAACATTTTTCTTTTTGGTGGTAATTTTAAATTTGTATAACTCAAACTTAATTTTTTTAAAGCTTAAGGGGGAAGAAAATATCACAATGACTTCATAGGAGTTGACGTTGCATTTTTTGGATTTATTTTAAATTTATTATGAATATTTGAGTTAAATGGAATAAAATATTATTAATAAAACCAACAAACCACGTCGGCGTTAATAAATGAACGACGTTTTAAATTATTATAAACGACTTAATTTTAAAACAAAACGTCGTTTAAATTATAAACCATGGCCATTTTTACACATAAAACGACGTACAAACCATTTTCCACGACCAAAACTCTTACTTCTCGCAGTCTAATATGAAGAAAACAACGTCGTCTATAGAACCAAGAGGGTCGTTTGAACAACCTTTTACGTCGCTTTTTAAAAAATGTGACGTTGTTATGTGTCTGCAACGTCTTTTTGAAGAAACTATGGTTTTTCACAACATGAAAACCTCAACAAATTTGTTTCAGCATGATCTTGGGTTTTTAACAACATGAAAACCTCAACAAATTTACAGGGACGTTGACGTCAACAAAAACTTGCTAATTCTAACCAATTTTGTACAAAAACTTGTCTAATTCTAAAAAAATATGTACATTTTATAAAAATGTTTAAGTATGCTAAAATTCCTCTACTCCATATGAACACACACAAACTCTGCCCATTCTTTCCTAACTTCGTCAATGGCAGCTTGGGGGTATGGCGCTTGATTCTTTCCTTTGGCAAACTGCAGTCCATAAACAAAGATTAATATCACCGACGACGCTATTATTCATTTACCGACGTAGGATATATATTCAACGACGGTATTTTTAATCTACCGTCGTTGATAATATAAAAACCGACATAAAAAATAAGGATTTCGAAATTTTCTTCTTACCGTCCTCTCAAAATCCAGGGAAGTATCCTTTATGATGTCTCTCATAAAGCGCATGACATAATACCCACATTCTACACTGCTTGGTTGCTTTGGAGTGCCGGGCAGAGTTTTCCAAAGAGGTGTTTTACGGCCTACTCTGCCTATGTGTGTATTATACATTTTTAGAGCAGAGTTCACTATGTTTTTTCCCGTCCTCATCCACAACACGATTTCCAGGCAGTGGATCCAGAAAATAGACGGTCTCCTTCTTTGCTCTCACAATGATCAAGACCCAATGACGGCTGCACAAAATAAATATAAAGGTTAAATATAGTTTTATATGCAGAGCATCATACAAACAAAATCCTGTTTTTTGTTTGGAGACTAACCCTGGATTGTAAGGCATCATGAAAATCTGTTCACCATCTGTTTTTTGAAGTCGATTGGCTACGAGACGTGATCTGTCAGTTAATGAACCAGCGTCGGCACTAACTGCAGCAGGGTCGATAAAGCCAACCATATTCACCATATGTGCAGCTTTCAGATGATCAAATAGGCACCTAAATATATGAATTGAAACCATGAGTGTTTTTTTTTTAAACATAAAGGAGAGTGTCAAATGAATATTTGATAAGGACAAACCTCATATATACTGCAACGACAGTAGCCCCAATTTCTTCCATACCAGCAAATTGGGTAATATCTTCATGCAAGACGAAGGTGTTACAATCTATGCCAAACACCTCCTTCTCAATAGTAAAGGACATAGCCTTCTCCTGAGGCTTTAGTGTCGATTCAACATAACTACAAAGGGATTGTAAAGAAGATGGCAAGTCCAGCTTTGAATAATCTGGTACTTCAGTACTTTGTTTGAACAAATAAAGCAACATAAAGTGACGTGGTAAATAAATAACAACGACGTTTTAAATAATAAACGTCGTCTTAAAATGAGTTACAAAATACCGTCGTAATGAATACTTATTACGACGTTGAAATAAAACCGACGTCTAATTCAAATGCAAAATTCATAATTAATGAATTTACCTTTTCAATTTTCTCTTCTCCAACACTGGATTGATGTTATAATAAATAAAGAGATATATATATATATAAGAAAGATTTTACAACAATTTAAACATTCAACTAAATAAAAAATGGCGTGGAAATTTTAAACAAACGACGGTTTAAAGAAAATAAAACAAATGAAAAAGGCAAAGTTATGAGAACTTACCTTTTCATCTTTCTTTTCTTCAATCTTTTCTACATCCCCAGATTTCTGTTATAAGAAATAAAGAAATATATATAATACAATGTACAAAAAGTAAAAAAAAAAGAAAAAGTAAAATTAAATTAAACCGTCGTGGTACTTAAAAAAAACGACGTTATTACATAATTACAGACGTCTATATTTAATTACACGACGGTAAATAATAAACGTCGTGGTATTTCATATACTACGACGTTATGTAAACTTGTACAACAATTTAATCGTTCAATTAAATAAAAACTGTCGTGGAAATTTAAAACAAACGACGGTTTAAAGAAAATATAGACGTCTGAAAATTGAAAAACAAATTAAAAAGGCAAAGTCATGAGAATTTACCATTTCATCTTTGTTTTCCTCTATATTTTCTACTATCTTTTCTACATCGCCAGATTGCTGTTTTAAGTAATAAAGAAATATATATGACATTGTACAAAAAGTAAAAAATTAAAATAAACCGTCGTGGTACTCAACAACAGACGACGGTATATAATAATTACAGACGTGTAAAATTCATTAAACGACGTTAAATAAAGAATTACGACGGTAATGAGAATTGAAAAAAAAAATGAAAAAGGCTAAGTTATGAGAATTTACCTGTTCAACTATCTCAAGTATCTTTCCTTCTACTGTCTTTTCTACTTCCCCGGATTTCTGTTTTAAGAAATAAAGAAATATATAAATGAAATTGTACAAAAATTAAAAACAAATAAATTCACTGTCGTGGTAAACGTTAACAGAAGGCGGTTTAATACAAGAGCGTCGTGGTATAACTTTAACACGACGGTAAATATAAACAGAGAAACAGAGAATTCAAAGTTCAAAAACGTTACCATTTCTTCCTGCTTTTCCCCATTCTTGGCAGTATCCTCCTCAAATTGAAGGGCTCTAACATCAAGTGCCCCTGAGCAGCTTGCTTTGTCCGACATTGGATTTTTAGGACTTTGCCCTTGGATTTGGGACATTGTATTCAGTTTCAGCATGCTTTGATCAAAATTGGGGATGAGTTTGGAAAGCTGACTCAGCAAATTTTCCCTCTCAGCTTCTACCAATTGCTTGGTCCTAGCCTCCATCTTTAAACTCTCTTCCCTTGATCTAGCCTCCATTTTCAAAGTCTCTTCTTGAAGGACAAGTCTTACACTTTCCTTCAATTGATCGGCAAACTTTACCTTCTGTTGTCTAGGTAAATTGAAGTATTGCTTAGGGGAAACCCCAGCCCCTACCCCTCTAACTCTTCCTGGATGCTCGGGACCCAAAGCCATTGTCAAAACATCATTGGTTCCTGACAGAGAAAAAGTGCCTTCAGAGACTTGCTTTTGCAAATCATCCTAACAAAAAGACATAATAAAAAGTCAGAATAAGAAAACAAACGACGGTTATTTATAAAAAATCGACGTAATATAATATTTCGCACGACTCAATAACATAACAATCGACGTAATATAGTATTTCGGACGACGCTAACTAAATACCGACGTTATTAATTTATTAAACGACGTCAATAATAAACCACCGACGTCTTATGATATAATTACAAAAAACAGAGCATGGATTCCAGATTCAGACCTTTAACGACGCGTTTTAAAATATTTCGACGTAGTAAAACTTTTCACACGACGCAAAAATATAACAGCAGACGTAATAAAAATTTTAAAACAGAGTGAGTAGGCTTACAATTAATTTTGCTTTCTCTGCAGTCTTTGGATCCGGGATGTTACCATGTTTGTCTTCTCTTGCTTTTTTCCATAAGGTAGATCGATCAATATCTACCCCAGGCATGATTTCCTTCAAGTCCTCCTTAAAACCAACATATCCTTTTCGAGACAATCGATGATTGTACTCGAGTTTCTCCCTCCTCTGTGATTGTTCTTCATGCACAGCCCCAAATTTTTCAGACAACCTTGAAGCTACAAAGGCATCCCATTGAGCTTTCTCTAAGAATTTGTATGTTTCAGGGGGCTGCCTTAATCTATCCTGCTCCTTGATGAATGGAAGGATATGAAACCTCGTTAGTGTAGACTTGAAATCCTTCCATTTCTTGGCGGCAGAAGATAGCACCATTTGCTTGCCCCCTTTACCAACCACAAAAGCCATGTCAACGGCTTCCCAAATCTGCTCTTTTATATCCTTGGATATTTGAACCCATTTCTTGTCCACAAGTGGGACTCTGGAGCGTGCCAACACACCAATGTAGGACTGCATCTCATTATGTGCACGGCCATATGGTTTCCCTTCTTCATTGTACTCAACAACAGGCTTGATTTTCTGAATTTTTCTCTGCACAACACGGGCCATTGTGCTCATACCCCGACCTGACTTTGGCTCCTCAGAAATAGTTGCCGTGCTGCCTGGTTCTGTCTCAGAAGATGAAACAAACTTCATCTTCTTCGAGGACTTGGTTTGAGGATTCACAACACTAAGCTCCCTCTTCGAGGATTCATTTTTTTTCAAGCCAGACTCCTTACTTTGGGATTGAGAAACCATGATTATAGACAAATAAAACCTGCAAGTGAAAATTTATCAGTGAAATTAAGAAAAACCACGACGATTATTTATAAACTACGACGTATTATAATATTTCAAACGACGTAAGAACAAAACAAACGACGTAATAATAAATTTAAACGACGGTAATTAATAACCGACGTGATAAAATATTACGACGACGTCAATAATAAACAACCGACGTCTTATGATATAATCAAAAAAGAGAGTATTAAATATTACAACGACGTTAATAATAAAAATCGCCGTGGTATTAAAATAAAACGACGTAAATATTAATATACCGTCGTCTATACCACAAAAACATTAGGAACAACGTAAAATATTTTCAGCAGAAAAATAATTAAAAAGATTTTCGAAACAAAAACCATTGTTCAGAGAAATCAAACATGCGATGAATATATCCTTAAAAATCAAAAACAAAAAAAGGATCTCATTTTAAAAAACAACGAAGAACACTTTAGTTGAAGTAAAAGCCACCGTCGTGGTCTATATATCTAACCACGTAAATAACAAGCCACCGTCGTCTTATTTAGTTGAAGTAAAAGAACCAGAGTAGTGTTCAAACTTGGAAACTTTTCGTCTTTGTCTGCAAATTTTATCAAACTTGGAAAGAAAAAATGTAAAAAGATTTAAAAAAACGAAAATGATATGCGCATGCAAAACAGGAACAAAAATCCTTTCAGAAATGCTTACCCTTTGCTTGCGATGAAAGCTTTCTTCTGGAGTTTGGTGTTTCAGTTCAGAGATGAAGACGAAGAGGAGATGAAGACGAAGAGGAGATAAGCTTGAAAGTTTGAAACAGTTCTTGGAGAATGAAAAATGAGAGAAGCTTGAAAGTTTTTCTCGGGTTTGGAAACAGTGCAAGTATGGGTCAGGAAGGCGAAAAGTTTAAAATAATAAAAAACCGTTTCATAAAGACGACGCTATTAATAGTATGCGACCTAGTATGACACATTATACGGCGCTATTGTTAACACTGCCCTATAATATTATTTTACACGACGGTATGTTTTAATGAAACGACGTTTTTAAAACGAATTACACGACGAATGTTTTTTCAAAAAAGATGAATCGTCATTTTCCAATTTACCCAACGACCTTATATTCAATAATACCACGTCGTTTTAATTACTTATACCGACGTGAAACATTAATTCCACGTCGTGTTTATTACACAATAAATTAATTTTCCAAAAAATTATAATGTCGTTGTTAAATAATTTATACGACCTTATTTGAAAATTTAAATGACGCGTATGTTATATATAAACGTCTATAATGTAAAACAACCGATGTGGTATAAAAGATTTGTTTATAAATAATGGGTTTTCTGTCTTTCTGTCGTCTTCATTTTTCAATTAGGGTTTCAACTTTTTCTCACCTCTCTGGAGGCACATCACCTCTCTGTCTCACCTCGCTTTCATTTTTCAGTGTAGCAAGGGTGGAACCAGCCTTAGAACCTGCATGGGTTTGCAGCCGCACTTGCCCGTTTGAAGGCATACGAGGGCACAACCCACAACAAGTTCTAAGTCTGGTTCCACCCTTGCTACACAGGAGTTTTGAAGAAACAGTTGATTTTGATGAAAATGGGAATCGAGGAGTTTTTTGATCTCCATGGTCTTCTTGCTCGACATGTACCCAGCCGCTCTGTTATCCCTCAAGGCCTGAGCCTTCATGATTCTTTCCATGTTGGCAGTCCAGCACGGTGTCACCCAAAACATCTCCACTCTGTCACCCAAAACATCCTTCACAACCTTGCAGAGTCCCTCAAACTTCTCCTTCAACTCTTCCTTCTTCTAAAACATTGCCTTTGTTCATTCTGGTTCGATTATGATGAGGAACATAGTTCATTCTGGTAATGATAGACGAATAATCGCATAAAATTTGTACGTCGTTAATTTAACAAACCGTCGTGGTTAACACAATTATGCGACAGTAGAGTTATGGATACCGCCGTATTATTTAGTTATAACGACGGTATATAATTCATAACGGACGTGGTTATCACAACTGATGGGGTTATGACGGCGCTTTGTTCCTATGAACAGACGTTGTACTTATAAATTGAACGACTGTGTATTTTAATAAACCGACGTGGTTACTTTGGTGTTCTGAAAACGACGTCGTTCTCTTTTTAATACGCGCCAAATGACTTTTGGATTTCCGATGCAATTATGACGGCGCTTTTTTTATTTTAACGGACGTTGTACTTAGAAATAGAACGACCGTGTATTTTACGAAATCGACGTGGTTACTTGGGGTTTCTGAAAACGACGTCGTTCTATTTTTAATACGCGTCAAATGACTTTTGGATTTCCGATGTAGTTATAACGGCGCTTGTTTATCTAAACTGACGTTGATTATTAAAATATGACGTCGCTATGTAAATTAGAATCGACGTTGTACTTCGATAATTTGTTTAAATATGATTTTTTCACGCGTTTTTTAACTCTCAGTTTTCAATTAGGGTTGCAGAATGATTCCTCACAAGACCAAGCATGGGTTTGCTACATCCTCCTGTGTAGCAAGGGTGAAACCAGCTTGAGAACCCGCATGGGTGTTCCTGATGCTCGCAGAGACGGACTCAGGTGGTGGCTGTAGCTGGGAGTGGGCTTGAGGTTCAGAATGAGTAGGTGGTGTCTATTCATTCTGAACCTCAAGCCCACTCCCAGCTTCACCCCAAAGGCACAACCCACAACAGGTTCTAAGGCTGGTTCCACCTTGCTACACAGGAGTTTTGAAGTTGATCACTGTGGAAAAGGGGACTACAATGTAACTAGGAATCGAGGAGTGAGGGTTCACACTTTGTTGATTTTGATTTTGATTTTGATTTTCAGGAATCGAGGCTGTGCAGGAGCTTGAGAACAAGAGGAAGGAGAGGGCCCAGCTTGCATATGAGAGGAAGAAACAGTTGAACATGTATTTGCCAAATTTGTGTTCATATATTGTGTAAATATTAACACGAAGAGATTTGCCTTTTAAGATGAAAATGTTGTTGAGGATTGAGAATTAAATTTTGTTTTGTGTTAAGAAAGATATTACCAAAATAAAAGAAAAATTAATTAATTTTAAAAAGCTATAAACATAAGACGGCGGTTTACAGAGAGGGCAGACGTATAAATTGAAAAAATACGACGGTAATTTGAACTTAGGATGTGGTAAATAAAAACGACAGTAGTGTTGTAGGTACCGTCGTAGTATACTCCAAAATAATAAGTCGGCGGTTTACAGAGAATTCACCGTCGTAGTATACAGACGTTGATTCCACTATATTATACGACGTGGATTAAGAACAGTTGGTCGTGTTTAGTTAGGAGTTAACACGGCAGGTTTTTTGGTGAACTGTCGTCTTTATTTTCTACGTCAGTGTATTCATACCTGCTGTCGTTGTTTTTTGGTCAGATTTTAACTCTGAAGAAATCCTTTTTTAAAAACGACGGTTTTTTATTTGTATGCGTCGTCTTTTAAAAATATTGAACAGTAAATCACTTATCCACGACGGTTTTTTTTTTATACCGTCGTCGATTTAAATACAACGACGGTTTTATGTTATGCCGTCGTCTTTTTCTGGTCGTCTTTTTCCATTTTGTAGTAGTGTGTCAATTACATTATTACCTTTTCATCTTAGGTGAGCCAATCTATCAGTGCTCTTTCCATCTTATGGTCACTTCCTTTGGAATTAACTCATTGAACCCATTGAGATGGAACAATACACGATCATATTTGACATCATTATATAATAAGTCTATAGCATCAAACAAATTACATAAGCTAACACTTAACATCTACCACAAAGAAAGACAACAATAGTGAAGTGGTTAGAAATTCAGAAAAGCTAGTCAACAATAGTGCTTAATCAGTAAGCAAAAGCTAAGAATATATAAGCTTACAATTGTACTGCTCAGATGATTGAGAAATATACAGAAGCTTTGATTTCTTTCTTCTATTGCTCTCTCTGTTCTCTCTCTCTCTTCCCTTCCTTTCTTCTATTCTTGAATAATCAAACCTTCATTTTAACAAGCCCAACTAAAGAAGAGAGAGAAGAAGAGACACGAGTCGTGCGAAGAAAAAGAGATAGAAGTGCCAAGAAGAGGAAGAGATAGAAGTAGCAGGAAAGCCTTCTTTCTTTTCAGATTTCTCTTTTTTTTTTTCTTTTTTTAACTTGGAGCAACCCATTTAACCGGTCACTCACTATTAAGCAATGTTTTTATGCATTCTACTAAGTTTTTTTGCACATGGATTACAACCTTTTGAACATACAATTAATTATGAAGGATTTATCATTAGTGAGAGATTCTATGTTTCATAATTGTGCAAAGATAACAATTATTGCAAGACTGAAATGCAAATAGGACTACTTTGATTGTCAATTGCACTACTGGAATGCAAATTACACTACCTGTTTTTCAATTACATTGACAAATCACATATTATATTTACATTTTCAATTAACTGTGCATAGATAATGGCAATTGCTCAACTTGAATGCAAATAGTACTACTTTGTTTGTCAATTGCACGACTGGAATGCAAATGGCACTGCCTGTTTGTCAATTACATTGACAAATCACATATTGTATATACTTTCTCAAAATTGAAAAGAATGTCAATAACATGGCAATATACATACACTAATCTGAAAATACAACTTTATGGTACAATGCCCATTCACAATGCTAATGGGATGATTGTTTCAATTGGCACATAAACTATGATATAACAGTCAAATTTACTTTAAAAGCTTATTCTCAATGGTACTATATCCTCATCAAAGCCAACATAAACTTCATTCATGTAATTGAAAGTATTGTTCAATACATTCACTCTACATTCTATCCTCTGTTGTTGAGCATCTCTAAAACTACATAAGCAGCTTTCTCAACTTGTTCTTTGGCTTCCTCTAAGCCTCTCTTCTTCTCAAGACTCTGCTCTTTGCACTTCTCTATCTCTTCGGTTATTCGGCCAGAGTTCTCATCAATTTCGCTAAAAAAAAAAAAACAGATCGCCATCAGAACTTTATAATATGCAGAACGATCAAACAGCTCCTTGAAATTAAAATCAAAATTGAAAACTAACTCTCAACCACCTTGACGGCCTTAATTTAACAGAAAAAATCATCTACCTCAACCCCCAATTCAATTTAGAAACCCTAATTCGACAAGCCTAATTTAATAGAAAAAACCCTAAATTTTGAGCAATAAAAATTATATATCCTTGCATTTAGCTCCTAAAACTATAATTGCAGGGTCATGAATCACTTATCCCTCAAATTAAATGGAAATATCATCATTCACAATTCGAACTTTAACTGGTTTCGAGCTTATAAATACTTGACCAACTAAAAACAGACCAAATTTATATTCAAAAGAGAAAAAGATGTAATTTCAAGCTAAAAACATACCAAAACAGAGAGAGAGAGAGAGAGAGAGAGAGAGAGAGAGAGAGAGAGAGAGAGAGAGAGAGAGAGAGAGAGAGAGAGAGAGAGAGAGAGAAAATGCAACCAGATTATCATAAATTTATGTATTGCAGACCCGAAAAAGGGCCACACCATAGAAAACCAATCATCTCAAAAGAAAGCAATTATAATGAATGTATTGCCTATTTCATCAGAATTTATTACAAAAAAATTACATCAACAGCAACCAAACCACTTTTAACATTGTTGAAATAAGCTAATTGGTAGTTTATTACAAGAAGTAACATCACCAATGAAAAACAGAGGAACTAATTTACCCCATCCTTCCTAAGGAAAAAAATAATCTGACCCCCATCAACCAAGATTTCATTTCATCATCACAAGTACGCCCAAAAATGATTCTGAGCCAAGGAGAATGTTAAAAGACCAAGCAGCTGAGATATTTTATAACACAAGGCAAAATAATATCTGCAACATCATGCATCCCCTTAAAATCCTCTATCAAGCATTTCAATTTACCCCACAAACCTCCTACAGCTCAATGAGAACAAAAGCCCCAAATTTACAGCAAACAAAACCTAATTCTATAAATTCAAGTTGAAATACAGAGGAATTGGAGGAAGCAACCACATTCGTGCCTGATATTGATATGAGAAAGGGAGCTAGCTGAGATGGAGGAGCGCCTGTGAAGTGAAGTTTTGGATGAGAGAGAGTTAGCAGAGCAAGAGAAGCTGACATTACTAAATCTACATCTAGTTCAACACTAATATGAAATCCTCACATTGTCTCCAAATTAATGGTCCAAATACAAATTAAAAAGATCAAAACCTGCACAGACCATAGCCCAAAATTAAAACCTAAAACTTACAATATAAATTAGAAAACTCAAACCTTGAATAATTAAAATTATCTTTTGGCATAGGGAGAGTGATGCCCATAAGAATGCCCATCACTAAACTTTCTGGCTAAGATGGTTTCAATTTAACAAAATTGAAACCCCAAACTTTCTATTTCAAAGGATTCCCATCACGCACAGATTTGTGCCCACCCATGTTTGGTGCTCATATCTGAGAGAGAGAGAGAGAGAGAGAGAGAGAGAGAGAGAGAGAGAGCACGCCAGAGCTATAGAGAAAGAGAATCGAGTGAGACGGAGAGTGAAGGTTGAAACGATTGAGAGAGAGAGAGAGAGAGAGAGAGATGGACGGCAGGGATCGAGCAAAATGGGGGTTTAGATTGGGGCTGAGATTTTTGGTATGGGTTTGGTTTAGAAACGAAGCCTGGGAAGGAAATTGAGAGACCATGAGATATAGAGTTGAGAGGGACAATTATGGAGAAGAAAGAGAGAGATACCTGAGAGGAGAGGAGTCGCTGTCTCGTCGTCACAGGAGGAGGAGAGGAAAGAGAGAGAAGAGAAACCCTAACCTAACTCGACTTGGAAAGGAGAGTTTTTGCTTTTTTTTTTTTCTTTTTACCTACAACAACCGATTTATCCGGTAACTAACTCAACGGTGTGGATAACTCCACATCACCAACTATTCATCCAATGGCCTATAACAGTGGGCGCATCCATGCGCCACGCCCACCGTAGAATTTTCCTAAGAAAGGGTGCAGCAGTCGGTGGGTCACAGGACAAGGTGCAATCAATATTCTCCACAGCAGTCTGATGGCTCTCAGATGTTTTGACTATAGAGAGCAGGTTTTGTCAAAGCTGAACATAAAAAAAATAAAAGCGTGATGCCCTCTAAGTAGAGAGAAGTTTGGGCGGTGGCGTGGCCTCTTTTCCAAGTCAGGTTGCAATTCCTTTGTGTCGCCAATTCCTTTGAGTCTCCAATTCTTGAAGTCCCAATTGGAGTATAATTGATCCACTTAAAGGATGAGATGCACGCTGGTCTCTCTTGTCACAAAGATCACAGTTTGGAACCAGTTCTTGTTCATGGGTCAGTCAAAATTTCTCCAAAGCCCAAAATTTCTAAAGGCTCAAAATATTTAATGGGTGATTCAAATATTTACTCATTAAATTTACAGAAGCCCATGTTGCCTATTATATGGTTAATGGATTAATTTAAAAATCCTCATAGCCACATTTGGGTTCAAGTCTAAATGTCAATTTTAGAAAATTAGTGGGCTAATCAAAATTGCTCATTATTTTTCTTAGACATTGATAAAAAGAAAAATGGTACAAAACCATTCCGAATTTTCTCATGGGTCATCTACCCATGCAAATTCCAACGAGATTAAATTCAAATCTCTCAAACACAAATTCTCAATTAGTGGGCCACACTTACCCATTAATTTCCAATTTTTCCCATAGGTCATCTACCTATGAAAATCTCCAAATTGTCTCAAAGACACAAATTCTCAATTAGTGGGCCACACTTACCCATTAATTTCCAATTTTCCCATGGGTCATCTACCTATGAAAATCTCCAAATTGTCTCAAAGACACAAATTCTAAATTATTGGGCCACACTTACCCACTAATTTCTAAATCTGTTGGAACTACGCCGATTTGATCCCATCAAGGGTACGTAGGCAGTCTAGCATACCAATAGATGCAACCGCAATCAAATTCCCAGCAATCAAATCTCCATACAAATCTTTTGGAACTACGCCGGTTTGATCTCATCAAGGGTACGTAGGCAGTCTAGTATCCCAATAGACGCAACCGCATCCACACCAAATCTCAAGTGGTACAAAACCACACCAAAATCCCAAGTGGTACAAAACCACGCCAAAATCCCAAGTGGTACAAAACCACACAAATTAAACAATCTTTTCCGAACTACGTTGGTTTGATCCCTTCGAAAGGGTACGTAGGCAATCTAGAGACTCAATCTAGATGCAACCGCCCAAATCTCAAATCCAAATTGAATCCCTGGTTTATTCTTAACCAAATTCACCCCAAACACACATCAAAATCGAATCCCTGGTTTATTCAGCTAAATTCGCTCAAACATTTTCTAAATCTAATTCATACAAATTTTCCCTTTTGCAATGAGTCATTCATTCATTGCAATTCTTTGAACTACGAGTGGCTTGATTCTCGCAAGAGATACGTAGGCACCCTGAGGTTCGACTTAGGGGCAGCCGCAAAACCAAACACACACGTTCTGTTTCTTTATGATGGAATCAAAGGGTTTTCCCTTGAAGCAAGGGATTGTAATTTAGAGACTTGCGTCTCGAATGGGTCGAACCTAAAATAATAAAATCCCATTATTTAATTAGTGGTGGTGAAATTTTGTTGGGAGGTTCACATTTATCTTCAACAACGTGACTTAAACACACTTCTGGTATAGTTTAACAAGAATATCAAGGACTTTGATTTGCCACAAATGAAAACAGAAGTAGTTTCTGCAATGCCTAGATGTATTGAAGATGAACTCTCACACGGTATTTCACAAGAAGATCTTCTTGCAATTGAATGTCTTAATGACGACCAAAAGTCTGCATTTAACATAATAATGGACACAATTGAACGATGTCAGAATTCAATTTTTTTTTGTGGATGGTCCAGGTGGAACTAGAAAAACTTACTTATATCGTGCATTGTTAGCAAACATGAGAAGGTTTGGCCATATAGTATTAGCAACAGCAACATCTGGAATAGCAACTACAATATTATTTGGTGGGAGAACGGCACATTCTAGATTCAAGATACCACTTAGCCCAGATTCATCATCTACATGTTCGATCAGTAAACAATCTGATTTGGCAAAGTTAATACAAAAGGCAAAGGCAATTATTTGGGATGAAGAAACGATGGCACATCGTCATACCTTTGAAGCACTGGATCAAACTTTTAGAGACATAATTGATGTTGACTTACCATTTGGGGGGAAAACAATGATCTTTGGGGGAGATTTTTGACAAGTACTTCCTGTTATTCCTAAAGGAACAAAGTCGGAACTTGTTTACACCAAAATGAACGGCCAATCAGAGAGAGACACGTGGACAGGATTGAACCTGGTCAAAGTCGCATTCGGCATCCAATGCCTGGTCAACGTTGCCTTCGGCAATATGACTACCGATCCCTCCATTAGGGCGACGCCCACTCTCAGGACACGTGGCGCGCTCACAATCGACGTCCACTGTCCCACATCGAAATTCTACATCAAGTGCACACCTCCCAAGGCCTATAAAAGAGGCCAGCTACCCCATGAATGAGGTAATCAGAACGTACGGCATACAAGCCTATTGATCTGTCAGTTAATCTTTCTTAATCCCGAACTTACTTAAGCATCGGAGAGCCTACGGCCGGTACCACACCGGTGCCCTAGGTCTTACCGAGCGTTCTCTTACTTTGCAGATTACGCTCCCTACCGAAGCCCTTGATTTACCGAAGGCATAAATTACTAAGTTGACCCTCAAAGTCAAAGAACCACTTTTTGGCGTCAACAGTTTGGCGCCGTCTGTGGGAACTCGATAAAACAAATCGACCCTTTGTCCCAAACATATGGGGACCACTGAAAAAACTACGTTCGTACCGCGAGAGGGGATGCCGTTCGGTATGCCAAGTGGGGTAAGCCCAGCTCCACAACCATACACGCCGGCAAATAATCCTCCAGTACACCAAGCCGCTGAAAACACGGAACTTTTAGCCCAAGTCGTGTCCCTTCGGCAGGACATGGCTAGGCTACAAGAACGCAACAACTACCTCTCGACCAGAGTGGATGAAACACAGCAACAGCTGAACCAGCAGCAAACGCAGAACATCCAGACGTCCGAAAGCGTACAGACTCCCCGTCGGCAGAGGAAAGGCAAGCAGGCAGCAAAGGCAACGCCTGCACCGTCCAAACAGTTGGTAGTCCCTGCGCCGAAGAACAGGCCCCACGGGCCGAGCAGGGTCTATTCCGATTGCCGACACAGGCTGTTGGATCGGGAAGACGAGCGACGGGTCAAACGGGAAGAATCGCCGATCAGAATCAATGCGCGCCTAAACGATCCCCGCCTGAGGGACCTAGGGAGGAAATCTCATATACGAAGGATACCGGTCTTGGAGTCCACAGCAGAATCTGACAAAGAGTACATCCCACCCACCGACCGGTCATCTTCTTACCGTTCGGCAACCCCGTCGAAGTTCTCCGAGGTGAACCCTATCAGGTCCCAGCAGCGATCGGCACATCAGGTTGCCGAGGTTATACCAGACAGGGATCCCGTCATTCGCCTCCTCCTTCAGAGGGTACAGAAGATGGAAGACGACAGGACACGCTCACAGGAGCCAGACTGGGGAAGGCTTCGGCCAGGACCCTTCACCGAACGTGTAAGGCACTCACGGCAAGACCGGGACGTCCAGCCCCTACGCATAACCCCATACACAGGAGTAGAAGATCCCCTGACGCACCTCCACTCTTTCCAATCGGCTGTAGGGTGCCGAGGGTTAAGCGACGAAGGACTGTGCTTACTGTTCCCCTCTTCGCTCACGGAGGCGGCTCTGAATTGGTTCTACCGATTGGAACCGGGAACGGTGGATACCTTCGACGAACTGAAGCAGATCTTCCTGAACCATTTTATGATTCAGACAGACAGACTGTACTCTGCCGATGACTTGTATAACATTCGGCAGAGAGATGATGAACCACTGCGCGAGTATGCCGCACGTTTCAGCCATGAGTACTCGAGATGTCCAGATACCGATGACAGGGCAGCCTACGGCGCCTTCAAGAGTGGCCTACGGTCATCACACTTTCGGTATCTGGTGCACAGCAGCAACTGGCGTACGTACGATGAACTCATGAAGCAAGCGGCAATCCACGCAAAGGCCGAATACTTCAACTCGAGGGCCGAGCCCACGGCTCGGCAGGGAGAATACATACAGCGATCCTCCACGGCACAGGCATCACCGTTCGTACCAGCGGCGCAAGCTGTCGAATACCCTGACAGCCATAAGCGAAAGGATGCCGGAAGCTCCCAGAGGGGGCATTCCAAGAAAAATAAAAGCAAGTACGGTAGGGACAACTACCGAGCACCGCTGCCAGCCCATAACCAAGGAACGGAAGTGTTCACCTTGCTCAACACCTCCTACGAGGCAGTACTGATGAACGAAAACGAGATAATTCCGAAGCCCACCTTCCGGAAGCCAGTCGGCAGGATGGCCGAGACACAGGGAAATTCTGCCGATACCATCAGCAGAACAGCCACAATACCGAAGACTGTATAAGTCTGCGAAAAATCGTCGAGCGGTTGATTCGAGAAGGCAAACTGGATCAGTACATAGCCAGGCCGCAGCAGGCGCCGGTGCCGAACGCCAATCGGCAGATCAACATGATCAGCACGATCAGCGGTGGTCCAACCCTCGCCGGGGCATCTAACCGTTCGATGAAGCAATACGTCAGAGCGGCACAGTACCCTCAGGTCCTCGGCATTGAGAGCAGCCGGCACGTAAAGATGCCGAAGGTCAGGTGGGAGCCTATCACTTTCTCTGAGGAAGAAGAAGAAGGAATCGTCTACCCACATGACGACCCTATGATCATCCGAGCCGAGATTGCCGAATTCGACGTCGGACGAGTTTTAATCGACACTGGCAGTTCGGTAAACGTCATCTTCGCCGATGAATTCAGAGAACTCGGGATAGATGACAGCCAGGTCAACCGGAAGCTCTCGCCTCTTCTCAGCTTCTCGGGAGACTTAGTCCAGCCAGTCGGCAGTGTCAGCTTGCCAATCGCCTTCGGCGTGGCCCCACGGAGGACCATGGTCTACGACCAGTTCCTCGTGGTGGACTGCCCAACGGCATACAACGTCATAGTTGGCCGAACGGCACTCACAGCAATCAAAGCCCACTTATCACCCCACATGCTGCTCATGAAATTTCCAACCTGCTTCGGCACTGGGGCAATCAAGGGCGATCAGTTGAGCGCTCGGAATTGCTACGCTACGGCGCTGAAATCGGCAGCTCCTCAGAAGCAAAAGGAGACCCTGACTGTCGTAGACTTGCCGAACGGCAATGAACCAGTAGATGATCCAAGGGAGGAAATGCCCACTCCAGTGGCACAACCTGCTGAAGATCTGGAAACCGTGGCGCTAGACGAAAGCCAGCCGGAACGGTGTGTAAGAATCGGCACCATGCTGAACGCCACCCTCTGTGCCGAATTCATCCAGTTCCTTCGGCAGAACTCGGAAGTCTTCGCCTGGTCTTACAACGACATGCCGGGCATATCTCCCGAAGTCATCAACCACAAGCTCAGCATCTCACCAGCCTTCAAACCCGTCAGGCAAAAGCGCCGATCCTATGATGCCGAACGATATGAAGCTATGAAGAACGAGGTGGACAAGCTCATGACCATAGGCTTCATTCGGGAGGCCATATACCCGGAATGGCTGGCTAACTCAGTCATGGTTCGGAAGGCAAAGGGCGGATGGCGAATGTGCCAAGACTATACCGACCTCAATAAGGCCTGTCCGAAGGACAGCTTCCCGTTGCCTCGCATCGACCAGCTGGTAGACGCCACTGCCGGTCACGAGCTGCTCAGCTTCATGGATGCATACTCTGGATACAACCAGATCTTCATGCACCCTGCCGATAGCGAACACACAACGTTCATAACAGACAAAGGCTTATACTGTTACAACGTCATGCCGTTCGGCTTGAAGAATGCCGGGGCGACTTACCAGAGATTGGTCAACCGAATCTTCGCTGAGCAGATCGGCAGTACCATGGAGGTCTACGTGGATGACATGCTAGTAAAGAGCCGAACGGCAGGCGAGCATCTGAAAAACCTATCGCTCATGTTCGGCATCTTGAAGGACTACCGAATGAGACTCAACCCAACGAAGTGCGCTTTCGGCGTATCTTCCGGGAGATTCCTCGGTTTCATGATCAGCCAGAGGGGTATCGAAGCAAACCCCGATAAAATCAAAGCCATAATCAACATGAAGGTGCCGAAGACACAAAAGGACATCTAGAGCCTTACCGGACGAGTGGCAGCCCTCACTCGCTTCATCTCCAAAGCCACAGATAAGTGCGCACCGTTCTTCAAAGCCTTGAAAGGGGGCAAACACCATATCGAGTGGACTGCCGAATGCGACAAGGCATTTCAAGACTTGAAGGACTACATGGCCAGGGCGCCTCTACTGTCTAAACCCCTACCTGGAGAAATCCTGTCCCTGTATCTATCGGTATCGCATACTGCCGTTAGTTCAGTACTGATACGGGTCCTAGAGAAGGCAGAACTACCGATCTTCTATGTTAGTAAGGCCCTCCAGGGGGCACAGTCTCGGTACCCCCCACTCGAGCAGCTGGCTTTCGCTCTGGTCGTTTCCGCCCGACGATTGAGGCCCTATTTCCAGGCCCACACCATCGTCGTTCTAACCAATCAGCCTCTTCGGCAGGTTTTTCAAAAACCCGAAACGTCCGGTAGGCTGGTAAAATGAGCAATCGAGCTGGGAGAGTTCGACGTACAGTTCAAACCCAGGCCTGCCGAGAAGGGGCAAGCCGTGGCAGACTTCATTGCTGAACTAACGCCTTTGGAGACTTCTGAACCAGAGAAAACCCCTCCATTGGAAGGCCTACCGAACGGTAGCCGGTTAGACCAGTCCAAACCCATCTGGATCCTACATGTGGACGGCTCGGCAAACCAGCAGGGATGCGGAGCTGGTCTTGTACTCACCGCTCCCGATGGAACCAAGATGGAGTATGCAATCAGATTCAGCTTCCGAACGTCCAATAACGAGGCTGAATACGAGGCGCTTTTGGCTGGCCTACGGCTCGCCAGAAGCATGGGTGCTAGACAGGTCAGCGTCTACAGTGACTCGCAGCTCATAGTGAACCAGGTGACTGCCGATTTCGCAGCAAAGGATGCGTCAATGACGGCATACCTCACAACGGCACACCAACTGCTAAACAAATTCGAGGCCTACGAGATTCGGCAGGTTCCCAGATCGGAGAACAGCCATGCCGATGCGCTAGCCCGCCTAGCTTCGGCAATCAACGACAAAATTGGCCGACAGGTCCCTGTCGAGATCTTGGCCCAGCCAAGCACCACCTCCGTTGACATATGTACCGTTCGGTATGAGGACACCTGGATGTCATCAATATATGCCTACCTAGCAAACGGTACCCTTCCAGAGGACAAGGCCCAAGCAAGAAGGCTACGTTACCGATCGGCAAGGTACATCATCATCAATGACGTTCTGTACAAGCGTGGTTACACCACCCCCTACATGAAATGCATTACCGAAGAGCAGGGCGAATACGTCCTTCGGGAGATCCACAGTGGTGTCTGCGGCGATCACTCCGGTTCAAGATCCCTGGCCCACAAAGCCTTTCGGCAAGGCTACTATTGGCCGTCAATGCATCGGGATGCAATAGCCAAGGTGAAGAAGTGCGACAAATGCCAACGGTTCGGCAATATTCCGCACCTGCCTGCCGAACCTCTTACACCGATCGTGAGTCCATGGCCGTTCGCCCAATGGGGACTCGACCTAATTGGACCAATGCCGCAAGGCAAGGGACAGGTTAAGTATGCAATCGTCGCCGTGGACTATTTCACGAAATGGGTTGAGGCCGAAGCCTTAGCCACCATTACGGCAGCAAGGGTCGAGGAGTTCGTCTGGACTAACATCTGTTGCCGCTTCGGCATCCCCTACGCTATCATCACCGACAACGGCAGGCAGTTTGATTCAGGACTCTTCCGGCAATTCTGCACCCGCCTCAAAATCAACCTGTTCTTCGCCTCTCCAGCTCACCCTCAGTCAAACGGTCAGGTAGAAGCCGTAAACAAAATCATCAAGAAACTCTTGAAACGGCAACTCAACAGTGCCAAGGGCGCCTGGCCGGAGAAGCTTCCCGAAGCTCTATGGGCCATACGAACATCTTACCGAACCTCCACGGGGGAAACTCCCTTCAGCCTTGCATTCGGCTCGGAAGCCGTGGTCCCAGTAGAAATCGGAGAGTCATCCTACCGAACGGAAAGTTTCGAGCCGAAGACAAACGAAGCTGCAGTGGCGCTAAGCCTAGACTTGATTGAGGAACGCCGAATGGTAGCAAACCTTCGGAATGAAGCGTACAAGCAGCGCGTCTCTAGGTACTACGACTCTAGGGTCAGGCCCCGCTCCTTCAGAATCGGAGACTGGGTTATGCGCGAGGTCTCTCTTGCAACCAAAAACCCAACGGAAGGAACCCTCGGACCTTCCTGGGAAGGACCCTATGAAGTCATCGGCATCCTCAGATCGGGAACCTACAGACTCCGAGGCACGGATGGGAAGACCCTCGGTCACCCATGGAACGTGGAGCACCTCAAGAGTTATTTCAAGTAAAGCCCCCTAGCCAACGGCAGGGAGGAATTTGTTTTTTTGCCTACGGCACTTATATATATAAAACGAGATTATTCAGAATTACACACAGTTCAGAACATCGTTGCCTATTGTCATCTTTTTCAAAAAAATGTTTCGGCAGGGCTCACTATGACGAACCACAGCAACATTGCCAACAGCAATCAAAAGCTACAATCGTCAAGTTTACTACCGAATAAAAGATAGCTTTGCCCAATTTTTACAATTTCTTGGCAACGAGCATAATGTACGAGCCGACGGCAGTACGACGCTCCAGAATTACCCACGGTATTCTTATCGCTCTCGATACCCTAGATTTGCCCACGGCACTCCTATGGACGAAGGCTATCGGGGGCTCGCTCCTACCAATACCTATGAGACTTGGGTTCTTCCAAACAGGTATGAGCCAACGGCATTACCAAGGCAAACATAACTCCTGAATGGCCAACGGCCTAAAACCAACAATCTATCCTACACAGTTATGAGCCAACGGCAGTAACATTCATACGCAAAATTCAAAACAAAATACACAAGTGATAGAAGCAAACATTACTTGAATAAAAATGCCCTCGGCATAAATGTGTTCGGAACTATGGCCAACGGCCATAGTAATACAAAAAAAAATGATTACAAAATACAAAGGAACTCAGGCTTCGGCAGTATGGCCACCTTCGGCGGCAGTGGCCTCGGCATCAGCATCAGCAGCGCCGTCAGGACCCTCTTCGGCATCTGGACCATCTTCAGTGGCGTCCTCCCCCTCGTACTCCTCGATCATCTCTTCTGTAATTCCTTCCGGTAGAGGAGGGGGATCGGCAGCGAAGTTCAGGTTCAGCTTCTGCCCAGGGTTGAACCGTTTGAAACGGTAGATGAGATCCGCCATCTCAGAGGCCACCTCATTGTCCACCAGGGAAGTGAACTCAGTGGAGGAACGGTAGTCCCTGATCGCCCCTCTAACGGCAGCCTCAACCTCTGCCACCTTCGTCCGCTCGGACGCCTCCAGTGCGGCCTGCACCGCCAGTTTTGCCTCCTCGGCATCCTTGGCCGCCCGCTCTGCGCCATCCAGAGCCTCGCGCATCTCGGCAAGCTTGGCCTCATGCGCCTGGATCTGCCGTTCGGCAGCATGCATATCCTGCACGAGGCTCGCGTGGTCCTGGAGGGCCTTTGCAGCATCGGCAACCTTGGAGCGGCCGTCTTCGTACATCCGCTTGGAGCGCTCGGCAGCATTAATGGCCCTTTTCATGCACAGCCACATGTCCATCGATGCCTGAAAAATTGAGCCACAGGTTAGTGCCGAACGAGGAATAACAACAACAAAAAGACTGAGAAGTTAGAGGCTTACCGTGGCCTGGAGACGGAAGGCGCGCCTCGCCTCTTCCCGAAGGGCCCTCTTCGGTAGGTCGTCGATCTCAGACAGTTCCATCTGCGAGCCCACGATCATGTGGTTCGCAAACTGGACCGTCTTGGAAGGGCAGGCCAGCGTCACGGCCTCGGTAGGACCCCCCTCCTCCTCGACAGCGAAGATGGCCCTAGGAGGATCGGTAAGGCGCACCCTCTTGGGGGTGGAGGCGGCATCCAGATCCACCGTCATGGGCCGTTTCCCTGACGCCTTAGAAGAAGCAGCGTCGGCAGCCACGCCTGGGCTGGGTAAGGGCTCGTCAATCGGCACCCTTCGGCTCGCAGACTCGGCAGTGCGCTGCCTCTGCCGTTCGGAAAGAGGCTGCTCCTCTAGGTTTGCCTCAGAGACCCGTTTGGCAGAAGCCTCTGGCTGTCGTTTCTGTTTCTTGCCCTTGGCAATCACCCCGAGACGCCGTTTCGAGGTCTCGGACATTTTCTTGACCTCGGCTTTCTTCCTCTCCTCAGTCACTGCACAAGAATAGGAAAAATCGGTAGGTAAGGTATACCGAAAGATATATAAAAAAAAAAACAACAACAAAGAAGCAAGTGAACTTACTCTCGGCAGGGTTAGCTAAGCGTGCTTTGATGAGATTCGCGGTGAAAAGGAACTGTGGGTATTCCCTGTCACCGGCAGGAACCTTCAACCTCACCTGGTCTATCTGCCGAAGCTCTGATTGGGTTGCCGTTGGTTGCTTCAGTTTGCCTACAAAAATAACGAAACAGGTTAGTCTTCTGAAGGAAGAAAGGTGATCTACCGATCGGCATGGTAGCAACCTACCGGCAATCTGGAAAGTGGTTGGGATAGAGAAGCGAACGGGAACCCCCGACGGCGATTCCCAATCACCAGAAAGTAACACCCGCCGATTCCTCCAGGACTTCTGAGAAGTCGGCACAGCATTCAGAAAATGACCCCTTTCGGAAGCCCTGAGACAGTTCGCCTGAACCCATCCACCGTGATCGGTACTCTTTGATTTGGTGATGCTGTACAGATGGGAGAACTGCTCGTATGAAGGCCCCTCCTCACCGGCAAGTCCAAATGCCGTTACTACCCCCATCAGAACGGCCCAGAAGTTCGGATTGAACTGGCCAGGGGCATACCCAATCTGGGCCAGGATCCTTTGAACTGGGGCCTGCAACGGCAACCTAACGCCCTGTTGGAGGACGTCAGTGAAGAATGCAACCTCACCATCCTTGGGGTTGCTCAGGGACTCGGTAGGGCCAGGGATCCTCATCCCTACCGAATGGGGAATCATATATTCAGCCCTAATCTTGGCCAGCTCACGGTAGGTCAGTTTATTTGGCGGCAGGTAGTCTACATCAAAACGCTGCTCTTTAGCCACCCCCATCGGCACCCTTGGGTTCCCGCTGCTCACTATCGTTACCCTCGGCATAGGGGCTGTCTCGGAAGACTCTCCACGACCAGAAGTGGAGGCCTCCGCACGATGACTGGAAGATGCCTCCGGTACCCTAATTTCCTCCTCCCGAGGCTCGGAACGCGGGCCCAGGCCAACCTGCCGACCATCGGTGTAGACAACCGCCAGCGGTAGGGGCTGACTAGTCATAAGCCCCTTACCGATCCCATGGGTAGGAGCAGCCCTAAGTCTCTCACCGACCACTTCTACTTCCGAACCGCTATCACTATCGGTATCCTGGCCCGACTCATCACCATCAGAAGCCCTTTCCCTATTTGGGGACTCATTCTCAAAGGCGTTGGGCTCGCTCTCGAATCCAGACTCGCTATCAGACATCTACAAAAAAAAACAATGGAAGGAAACTAAGGGCCATGCCGAGAGCTATCCTACCGATGCCTACGTCTCTACCTATGGTAACTAGACTACCGAACTACACCCCACTTGCATAAAGTTCTAGTCTAGTTCAAACCAAGGAAGGACGTACGCATAACGAAAGGAAAGAAAATGAAAGGTTACAAGACGGTACCTTGTGAGAACTGGGGTGTAGAGACGAAAATCGGTTTGCCTTCCGAATGCTTTCGCCGGAAATCGCCTGAATTACCGTTTGCTCTCGTCGGAAATCGCCTCTGTTACCGTTTGCTCTCGCCGAAAATCGCCTGGATAGGGCTCTCGCTTCACTCACAAATGCAAAGTGAGGTTCGCCTCAGAGACCCCTCCTATTTATATGACGAAAGACGCAACGGTACGCCTCGAGAAACCAAACGGCGCATTAATGGCGCCGCTCCGCGTGATTTGACATGCCACGTGTCGCGCGCGGAGTGGAACCTCTGACAGCGTGCTGGGTACAGAAGACGAAGCGTCACTCTGTCCTATAAATGCCCGTCTCTATGCAAAGGATGCGAAAGAAAAGATCAAACTCGCCCAAGTCAATGAAGAAACGGCAATGCTCTCTCGGAGCCTATTCAATGCACCAAGAGGCTGCCGAACGGTAACCCTGGCAAGTGGCGCCCCGTGATGGATTACCGAACGGTAACCCTCCAAGAGGCGACCCCCCAGGCTCCTCGGCAGATCTCCTCTTAAATCGGCAATTTCCTCCCGGAATCCGGTCAACGCACCAAGAGGCTGCCGAACGGTAACCCTGGCAAGTGGCGCCCCGCGATCCCCCCAAGAGGCGACCCCCCAGGATCCTCGGCAGATCTCTTCTTAATTCGGCAACTGGACCAGGCCCCAGCGCGCCCCCTTACAGCCTACCGAACGGTAAGGCAACCCTAGCGGCCACCGAAGAACGAACAAGTCCCCAGCCGAGAAATCTCACCTGAAGACTTGGGGGACTCCTGTTTACACCATAATGAACGGCCAATCAGAGAGAGACACGTGGACAGGATTGAACCTGGTCAAAGTCGCATTCGGCATCCAATGCCTGGTCAACGTTGCCTTCGGCAATATGACTACCGATCCCTCCATTAGGGCGACGCCCACTCTCAGGACACGTGGCGCGCTCACAATCGACGTCCACTGTCCCACATCGAAATTCTACATCAAGTGCACACCTCCCAAGGCCTATAAAAGAGGCCAGCTACCCCATGAATGAGGTAATCAGAACGTACGGCATACAAGCCTATTGATCTGTCAGTTAATCTTTCTTAATCCCGAACTTACTTAAGCATCGGAGAGCCTACGGCCGGTACCACACCGGTGCCCTAGGTCTTACCGAGCGTTCTCTTACTTTGCAGATTACGCTCCCTACCGAAGCCCTTGATTTACCGAAGACATAAATTACTAAGTTGACCCTCAAAGTCAAAGAACCACTTTTTGGCGTCAACAGAACTGATCCAGCCCAGTGTGGTGAAAGCATCATTTTGGTCACAAGTAAAGATTTTGAAACTTAGACAAAACATGAGATCCAGGAATGATCAACAATTTTCACAATTTTTACTTCGTGTTGGTGATGGGGAAGAACCTGTTGTTGGAGATGGTATGATAAGAGTACCTGAATGCATGGTAATACCATGGGAGAATGAGTTATCCATCAATGAATTTATTTATCAAGTTTTCCCTAATTTGGAGGATCATATAAATTATGCAAGTTACATGGTGGAAAGCGCAATGATAACTCCTACAAATGAAGATGTTGACATGTTGAATGAAAAGATGATCAATATGTTTCCAGGCGAAGAAGAGACAATGTATTCGTTTGATTCAGTTGAGGATGACACGAGGAATTTGTATCAGCCGGAATTCTTGAACTCAATTTGCATTGGTGGGTTGCCACCACATAAGTTAACTTTGAAGAGAGGTGCTCCAATCATGCTTCTCAGAAATATTGACCCAAAATTGGGATTGTGCAATGGAACAAGATTATTATGTCGTGGGTCGTACCAAAATCTCATTGATTCTGAAATTCTAACTGGACAATCTATTGGGACCGGGGTTTTTCTACCATGTATCCCTCTAAAGACAATTGAGACTACTGGGCTACCATTTGAACTAACAAGAAAACAATTTCCAATGAAGTTGAGTTTTGCTCTCACTATAAATAAATCTCAAGGTCAAACAATACCACATGTGGGTATTTTTCTTCCAGATCACGTTTTCAGCCATGGGCAATTATATGTGGGTTTATCGAGGGGTGTTTCGAAGTCGACTACAAAAGTGTTAGTGAAAAAAGGGTCAATAACCAGTCAAGAAGGCGTTTTCACTCGGAATGTGGTGTACAAAGAAGTCCTACTTCATTCGAACTAATGATGGTGATTAAAAATAAGTAAGCATAATTTTAATCACGAATACCTTTTCAAATAACCACAACATGTTTTTATCATTTATTGTTGTAACTGTTTGTTTGCTGTTACTTGACTCAAAGAGTTACATTAGTTACATATACCTATTTTGTCTAAGAGTTAGACCAGGCACATAATGCCCTTCTTTTTTAGAACCTCAAGATAAATGTGATGTTTTGTA
This sequence comes from Prunus kanzakura, assembly GCA_020521455.1. Classification (NCBI taxonomy): domain Eukaryota; kingdom Viridiplantae; phylum Streptophyta; class Magnoliopsida; order Rosales; family Rosaceae; genus Prunus; species Prunus kanzakura. The sequence continues at coordinate 3,761,058 of BPUM01000007.1, read as the reverse complement.
CATGGTTTGGTTATTAAATTTATTTAATTTTAATTTTTCATGTTACATCAATCATTTTGTATTCCAATATTGATAGGAAAAGGGGAGCGTCATGGGCTTACAAATAGAGTTCATGTTCGTTTGGTTCAGCGTGTTAATACAACAAATGATGATAACAAGGTAAACTTTTTTTACTTTTCAACAAGTACAACATTAAAAGTTATGTTTCTGTAATTTATTTAAATCCTTATTTAAGAGTATGTAACCTTCCTATTGCTTATGGTTGTACATGAAAATAGTGTATTTGACAAAATCTCATACCAGGATGCAGAGTGTAATAGGCATGTTTCAGTTGTCTCTTCGGGTTGGAGTTATTCGATTACAATGAACAATAGTGATCTTAGCCTTCTAATTTTGAAAGAATGGAAAAAAAAGAAAACAGAGCAGTAAGTATTGTTTTATTGGAGAAATATTTACTTTACCTACCTATAAGTTAATGATGACAAGTTTCCAAATATAGGTGGCGTAAAAATCGTGCACTTGAGCAGCTCAGACATACAAATGTTCATCATATCATTTGGACCTACAAAACAGTTTGTCGGATTAGGTATTGTTTTTATTTCAAATTAGAAAGAAAAAAAATTCAGAACCTTGATGATGATACTCTAAATTTGTAACAACATTTTTCTTTTGGTATAGGAGAAAACTCAATCAAAGACATAAAGACTTTCTATGCCAGGTACTTTATATCACTTTAGCATCTCAAGTGAATGAGTTTACAATTTAATTTATTTTTATACTTTATATCATTAGCATCTCAAGTGAATGAGTTTACACTTTAATTTATTTTTATACTCATATTTGTACCAGTTTTACAAACATCGTACCCGTTTCTATGTGGAGAAATTAGAGCACAAAATTAAGGTAGCAAATCTTGAAACTGTTCCGTTAATCCTCTACCAATTTCTTATTAATTGTTTTATTGTTAAACTTGGCTTCTTATATAGAAACGAAAGGATTTTCCCTTTGTCCCTTGACTTTTGAAAATGACACTATTTTTGGTACAGTTTTCTTCCGATAATTGGAGTAGGCATGTAGCAAAGGATAAACTGTCAAAATTGAAGGTGAGTATACGTGTTCCCAAATTATGCTTTGAATTTTCAATTACAAATTTAAAGGGGAGTGTTTAAACTTGGTCTCATCTCATGTTATTTATGTATAGATTGACAATGAAAAAGTGAAAGATCATTTAGAGAGGAACGGGTGGCGCAAGTGGTCTTGATCGTTGCATGTCTTCCTCCTATGTGCATATTATGTAAATATTTATGTCCATAATCTAAAACTACGATGTTGTGTAGAATGAAAATATTATGTTACTTAAATTATTTGAGATTTTCCTATTAATGTTGGATTAATTGTTTTCCTATTAATGTTGGATTTGCTTTGGATAATATTAACGTGTGGGTAATTAATTGAATAAGAATTCCCCTAGCTCCTAAAGTTCATTAGACTAACCTCCCTGCATGCGCTTCCGCGTGTGCAAGAGGCTTTTTTTAATCACGCGCACTACGCGCGACTTCCAAAGTTTCGTAAATATTTTTTCGCAATTGTATTTATATAGATGTCCGTTTCAACAGTTTCATATTTTAATCGCGCACGTGTGATAAATTGTTGTCTTAAAAATTTTCCTTTATCTCCCGTATTTTTCTAGACATCCATCTTAGCAGTTTCTTTTTTTCTTTTATAGCATGTGAACTATCAAGATGGACGTCTAGAAAAATACGGGAAATAAAGGAAAATTTTGCTTTCGGTTGTAAAAAAAAAAAATTAACGTGTGGAAGTCTATCCACTATTATATCCAATTATAATAGTGACCTCAAGGTATTAAATATCGATAATATCCCCGATATTATCCCGATAATATCTGATTTTTGGGGGTCCGATATTTTAACAACTAACCATAGTGTTATCGTCAATATATCGATAATATCCCGATATTATCCCGATAATATCGGGAAGATATTTTCAACATTTTTATGAATGATTTGGGCAATATATCGAGATATTATTGATAATATCCCGATAATATCCTGATAATATCCCGATACGAAACCCAAAAATATTTATATACATGGTATTTGTGAAAACCATTTTACTCCTTCAACACCTTAACCACCATATCACTTATGTTTTTGTGAAAATACTAAAATATTTATATATATATACATGATTTTGTTTTGATCATGGTTTTGTTTTGAATTCTTTTTGCAAGAAACAAATTTTCATATGAGATGAGTAGTACTAGTAACTATGGTTATACTCATAACCAACCATTTCCCTACCCTTCATATCTCATTCCTGTTGGGATGGAATTAAGCGACTCATGGAAAGAATCCGAGACTCAATCTTCAAATGATTTTGCTTATGGACAACGTCAACCAATCTCGGATCCATATGGGTGGCATGTTGACAATTACATGCAAAACTATTTTGGGGATTTTATCATTTGATGACTACTCTTCAAAATATACTTACTCTACACATAGAGATGATGAAGATAGTGAAATTTTGAACCTCATAGGAACTCTATGTGGTACTAAGTCACTCATGTATCTTACCATGCAATGTACAAAGTGTAAAATATTGTAGTAATTCATTATATATATAAATGATTATGGTGTGTTTAATCTTCTTTCATTAATTACTACATATTTTCTACACTTACGGTATTTGCCAGCTCGCTATATAATCAACTTAAATCAGTTAAATCCATCATGCAATGCATTTCCTTCCAATTTTTTGTGATAAACTAATAGATAATTGATTAAATAAACATCATGCAAAGTTTCAATAAAAATTTCCAAGTTTTTCTTACAATTTCCGTGGTTTTTATTTAATCTTTTCCGATACCGATAATATCCCGATATTTCCTGCGATATTTCCGTGTTTTTTGACTTCCGATACTTCCGATACCTCCGATATTTAAGACCTTGACCACAAGTTCTAGAGACGATATAGACTCTTTCAAGTGGAATATTATATCCACTAAACTATGATAATAAATAGTGGATAACTGTCTAATAGTTATCATAGTGACTATTTAAAAAATAGTTTATTAAAATATTTTAATATTATATCCAATAAACTACATAGTGGGTGGTCACTTATATTTATATTTATTGGGTGATATTAAACTATATTATCAAGGTTTAATATCATAAAATATCATACCACTGAACTAGGTCATATTAAATCATACTAGTAGATATATTACGTGTGACTGGATAAAGTACATCACACGTTATGATTGATTAAAGTGTAATAACATGATATATGTGGTCGTGACCAGTATGGACTATGATATATAAACATGACTTTATTGTCCGACCACCGTGCCAAAGAGATACTAGTTTAAACCAATCATGATATGTTTTAATCATAATAGTGGTATGTCGTAAATTAATAACATAATATCACTGGTATGTTATTAAACAATCATAATTATCGACAGTCATGTAAATATTAAACATGTCACTGTTTAACCAAATTATTGACAGTCATGATATGTTATTAAACATGTTTATATACTAATTTAAATTTTTTTAAGTCAATGATATATATATATCATGTTATCATAGTCCATATCTAAATAATAAGGTCATGTTTAATACCACCACCTAGTTAAACCAATCGTAACGTGTGGTCAGTCCGATATTTTAATCATGCCCTTGGTTAATTACCCATTTCCTTTTGCTTTTATAGCATGTGAACTATCAAACTATTTAGATTGACCACCACCTATGGGTGGTCTTAATGTTTACATTAATTAAGGGCATTTTCTGGTATTTTGAATGTTTTTCTATTCTCTGTCTTTTGCTTTATATATACTAGCCTCTCCGCACGCGCTTCCGCGCCTGCAAGAGGCTTTTTTTTTAAAATATTTTATTTTATTTTAGAATTAAAAAAGATAATGGGTAGTTGTGTTCCATAAAAACATGCCATTATCTGATTTTTCTTTTAATTTTAATTTTTTTAAATATGAAAAAGTGTGAATTTATCATATTATCCTCATTTAATTAATAATTTCAATTCTTATTGTTTGCATTAACCAATGACATTTTTTGGTATTTTGAATGTTTCACCATTCTTTGCCTTTTGCTTTATATATATAGATAAATAACTATCTTTTCTTAATTCTAAAAATAAAATAAAAAAGAAATGAATTGACAGGGGAGTTTTGGGGCAGCCCTAGTATAAAAAACAAACGTACCCTTAAAGTCTTCTCTGATGTATACCTCCCCTGCTTGAGTTTAACATATTATTTATTTAAGGACGGTGAGTTGTGATTAAGGAAATTTAAAATTATTTAAATCAATATGCTAAACGACACTAACACAAAATTAATCAAACTTATCAAGTCATCAGCCTTTCAAATAAACAAAAGAATGTCATGGCACCATTTTCTCCAACTCCCACTACTTCCTCTGTCTTCTTCTCTAATTATCATCTTCTTTTGCATTTGTTAATGACAAAGGCATCGTTTCCTTGCAACACACCATGACGAAACATTGCTGAAGTCCCTTTCTACACTATTATTTTGTTTTTCAGTTTCATTATAGTCTCTGTCTTTCCCTTCCTGGAACCTCTCTCTGTGTTGATTCTTCTTTTCCATATTTCAATTGGTGCCATTGAACTACCATCTTTCTAATCATTTTAGTTCTGCGATCCGGTGCTGAGAGAAGATTTCTTTGAACCACTTTCCAATGGCATTGAGCAGCCAAAGGGCCTTCACTTCAGCTACTGCAGTTTGTCCATGGAAATACCAAGTATTTTTGAGTTTCAGGGGTGAAGACACTCGCAGGGGTTTTACTGACTATTTATACAAACAGTTGGACTGGCGAGGAATTAGAACTTTCAGGGATGATCCAGATCTTGAAAGAGGGACAGATATCAATCCAGAGCTTCTGACTGCGATTGAAAATTCAAGGTTTGCAATCATAGTTCTTTCAACAAACTATGCTTCATCAAGTTGGTGTTTGCGTGAACTATCTCATATTGTTCAGTCCATGAAAGAGAAGGAGAGAATTTTCCCAATTTTTTATGATGTGGATCCCTCTGATGTACGCCATCAACGGGGGAGTTTTGGGGCAGCCCTCATTAACCATGAAATGAATTGTGGGGAAGACGTAGAGGAGGTGCTTGGGTGGAGAAATGCTTTAAAAAAAGTTGCTAATCTGGCTGGGTGGAATTCAAAGGATTATGGGTAAGTATGAAGCAACAACTGACCCAGCTAATAAGACCAATTCTTGATATCACGTTTAGTTTTGCCATGCACTTTATTTGTGACATATTCATATAACCTCATCTGATGAATTCTTTTTTTCCTTCTACTTCCAGGTATGATACAGAGCTTATCACAAAAATTGTTGATGCATTGTGGGATAAAGTGCATCGTACATTTTCATTGTTAGATTCCTCAGAGATATTGGTCGGACTTAATTTTAAACTAAAGGAAATAGATCTGCTTTTAGATACAAACGCAAATGATGTGCGCTTTGTGGGGATATGGGGGATGGGGGGAATGGGTAAGACAACCCTAGCTAGGTTAGTTTATGAGAGAATGTCTCATAATTTTGAAGGTAGCAGCTTTCTTGCAGATGTCAGAGAGGTTTATGCAAAACATGGTCCAGTTCCTTTACAGAAACAACTTCTTTCCAATATCTTGAGGGAAAAAAATATACAAGTTTATGATGCTTACAGTGGATTTACTATGATAAAAAGGTGCCTATGTAATAAAAAGGTTCTTCTCATTCTTGATGATGTAGATCAATCAGACCAACTGGAAATGTTGATCAGAGAAAAAGACTGCTTTGGTTTGGGAAGTAGAATCATTATTACAACTAGAGATGAACGTTTGTTAGTCGAACATGGGATAGAGAAGGTATATAAGGTCATGCCATTAACCCAAGATGAAGCTCTTTATCTCTTTAGTAGGAAGGCCTTTAAAAAAGATGACCTTGAAGAAGATTATCTAGAAATGTCTAAAAATTTCATAAACTATGCAGGAGGTCTTCCATTAGCTCTTAAAACTTTGGGGTCTTTTTTGTATAAAAGAAGTCGAGATGAATGGAAGAGTGCACTAGATAAACTGAAGCAAGCTCCTGACAGAAAAATTTTTCAAATGTTGAAAATAAGCTATGATGGACTAGAGGAGATGCAGAAGAAAATTTTTCTTGATGTTGCATGTTTCCATAAGTTTGCTGACAAGGAAGAAGTGATTGAAATACTAGACAGTTGTGGTTTTGTTGGCACTCGTATTGTGATACATGTTCTTATTGAGAAATCTCTCTTGTCTATTTCAAACACGCGTCTGTCCATTCATGATTTGATACAAGAAATGGCAAGGGAGATTGTTCGCCAAGAGTCTTTTGACGAGCCAGGTGGTCGCAGTCGCTTGTGGCTTCACAGTGACATCGTTCATGTACTCATGAACAATACGGTAAGAAGTTGTGCAAAAAATAAAATACCAAAGCCTTGGATAACATTCTATAATTCCATTAAACATGATAAGAGAGACTTGATTATGACATTAACTTTTCTTTTATTCCTATTTTCAAGGGAACGGAAGCCATTGAAAGCATAGTCCTATGCTTGCGTGAATTTGAAGTGGCACACTGGAATCCTGAAGCATTCACTAAGATGTGTAAACTCAAGTTGCTCAAGATTAATAATTGGAGCCTTTCTTTGGGCCCAAAGTATCTTCCCAATTCCTTAAGGTGTCTGGAGTGGGGTTGGTATCCCTCCAAATGTCTGCCACCAAGTTTTCAACCTGTTGAACTTGCTGAACTTCGCCTGCAGCATAGCAAAATTGATCACCTTTGGAATGGAATAAAGGTAAGACCTTTGTAGAGCTATTTCTTTTCAATCTCAATAAATTGTACGGTTCTTGGAAGTTAATTAATCTACCATTTTCATGTTTTGTACAGTACATGGTCAAGTTGAAATCTATTGATCTTAGTTACTCGGAGAACTTGATAAGGACCCCAGATTTCACAGGTACTCAGAATCTTGAGAGGCTGGTTTTTAAAGGTTGTACTAATATTGTTAAGATTCATCCATCCATTGCCTCTCTCAAAAGACTAAGAGTTTTGAATTTTAAAAACTGTAAAAGCATTAAGAGTCTCCCAAGTGAAGTAGAACTGGAATCTCTTGAAACATTTGATCTTTCTGGGTGCTCAAAAGTGAAAAATATTCCAGAATTTCTGGGCGAAATGAAGAATTTTTCGAAGCTTTCTTTAAGCTTCACTGCTGTTGAGCAACTTCCTTCATCAATTATACCTTTGATCCCTAGTTTGAAGAAGATTGATATGAGTGGAATTTCTATGAGAGATGCGCCATCCGCCCTGGTTCCAGTGAAAAATATCGAACCACCTAGATCATGGCATTCGTTCTTCACTTTTGGCTTATTTCCAAGAAACAGTCCTCACCCTGTGAGTCTGGTGTTAGCTTCCTTAAAAGATTTACGCTTTTTGAAGTGCCTAAATCTGATGGACTGCAATCTTTGTGAAGGAGCAATACCTGAAGATATTGGTTTATTGTCCTCTTTAGAAAGATTAAATCTTGATGGAAACCATTTTGTTAGCCTTCCTGCAAGCATCAGTGGGCTTTCTAAGCTTGGGACGTTCACATTGACGAATTGCAAAAGGCTTCAAAAATTGCCAAGCCTTCCATCAAACACAGAAATTTTTCTGACTGTATACACGGATAATTGTACTTCCTTAAAAATTTTCCCATATCCACCACCGATGTGCAACGGTGTAACTTACACTTTTATTAGGTCTGTCAATTGCTTCAGTTTGGTTGAGCATCAAGGTTCCAATTCCATAATATATTTAATGCTGAAGAAATTCCTTCAGGTACTTCGCCTTCTCCCTCTCTCCCTCCTTCCCTCCTTTAGTTATGTAACACTATTTATATTCTTCCTTCGGTGCAGGAAATCCCTGTGGGGCTTTTCAATATCATAATTCCTGGAAGTGAAATTCCTGACTGGTTCAGTAATCAAAGTTTGGGAAACTCAGTAATTGAGACGCTACCTTCGGAATTTAATAGCAAGTGGATGGGGTTTGCTTTTTGTGCTCTACTTGAACCAACTTATTTAAAACAGCATTCAACCTATTATTATTGTCTTCATGGTTTAAGCAACACCGTTTTGGGCCCGATGATTGAAATTTCAGAACACAATTTAGCGTCAGATCACCTTTGGTTGCTCATTATGTCTAAATTTTCTTTTTTGACATCAAACGTGAGACATGAGAACTATTGGATGGAGAAGTGCGGGGATCCGATCCAGTTTGGTATCGGAACATCACCTTTTGTAAGAGAGGAGTTATTCATGGGGGTGAAGAAGTGCGGAGTCCGCATGCTGTACGAACAAGATGCGGAAGAGCTCAACCGAACAATGAAGCAATATTCCAACAGAATGAACTCTTTTTATGAGGACGTTACAGATTGTGATTTTGACAAATCAGACAGGGTACAAGGTGCCATCACTAAGCGAACACGTGAAGAGTACTGTACTGAGACAGGACTATTGGTAGCTCTGGCTAAGAATCACTCTACAAAAGAATGAAAGAAGACTAGCTGTCCAGTGCCTCAAAGGAAAAGTTGAAAGGTTGGTATTGCTAACTCTTCCCATTATTATATAATTATCATTCTTATAATCAGATCCAAATTTGGTTGGGGAAGGAGAGTTCCGTCATCCGGAAGCCTAACAACGCATTTTACCGACTGAAGCATTTAAACGTGGTTAGGAGATAAATTTAGTAAACAGGAAAATCATTTCACAGTCTGTCTAAGAATTTGAGCTTAAGAGTCAGGCGTATTAATTGCTCTCCATATCAGCCTTGACTTTTTTCTTTTTTTTTTGGGTCGAAAATCAGCCTTGACTATTGGAATAAGAACTTAGCTGTTATTTTGTAATCTAGCTATATCTTTTTCGGTATGAAATATACCTTTATCTACAGTGATGATTAAGATTTAGTGTCTAATTATTAAGGGCTCGTTTGGTATCCTGTTCAAAAAAGTAAACTTAAAAACCATGATTCTTTTTAAAACATGAGTTTTCAAATACAAATTTTAAGATATGAAAACTTGTTTGATATTCAACTTCAAACCTATTTTTAAGATCTTGAAACTTGCTCCAATTAATTATTATTTTTAATTGAAAAAAAGGAAAAGCACAAAAGAAGCCACCTCTCTTTCTAACTCTCTTTATCTGATGAACCAACGAATCCCAACAGTGAAAAATCATGAACTCAGGTTTAACAACAACAAAAGGAGGGTTGTAGAGGACGTCGTCGCCAACGAGATCTGGGCCAAAGCTACTGTTGCCGATGACGAGATTTGGGTCGTTGACATCGTCGTCTTACATCAAAACGGTCGCAATCTCGTCGATCCAATCTGGGGATGAGTTCAATGGAGCCTCCTCCACCGTTGATGACTCGGTCGATGGTTAAGGAAGGAGAGAGAGAGAGAGAGAGAGAGAGAAAAGAGTGAAAAAAAACTGTAAAATTTCACTTTTTTGGTTTTCAATAATTGGGGTGTTTTTGAGTTTTTTTGAGGTTTGAGTTTTTAAAAAGGGGTAATTGGGGTTCTTAGATCTAATTCCAAAACGATTAGCTATCATTGGGTTTAGTCCATGCGTTTTTTATTTTAGATGTAGGTCCTTTGACTTTTATTACTTTTTTATTGTGTCGATTTTACCCTTTTAGGTAAATAAGGAAAACATTGAAAATCTAAATTTAATGAATTATTTACTTGTAATTAAATTTCAGAATTTAAATTTGGAATTCTTTCATTGATAATATTTACCTAATATACGGATAAAATACAAATTAATCAATGAAAGTAAAGGCCCACATATTATACTAATCAATTAGGCAAGCACCCACATTAAATTATGTACCTAATATATACATGTAAATAGTGTTCTTATTAGCAACAAAAAAAAATTAGTGATAAATCGTGTTACCTATAAGTCATGAACATAAATTAGAATACTACTTATAAGTTAAGAACATAAATTAGAAGAATACCTATAGGTCAGATACAAAAATAGACAAATAAAATTGTATGTTACCTATTAAAAAAAAAACATGTACGTAAAATACTATTATTTATTGTCTAAAATATGAAAAAACACATATATACCTATGCAATAGGCAATATGACAATATACCTACGTACCTTCCTTCCATGTAATAGTTTATTTTTGATTTTCCAAAGAAATTTTGTATGGATTTTTATCTCAGTTGAGTTTAAAGATCCATACCAAGATATTATATGAGTTCAATTACCTGGGATAGAGGGTATAACTACCTAGACTAGAGGTAATTTATGGATTTAATTACCTGGACCATAGGTAATTTATGGGTTTAATTACCTGCAGACGAGGTGTATGCATAAGTACCTTACCTATTGTTAAGGTATAAAATTTTCATGAACTCTTACAACAAATTTTGATGTCGGTATACCTTGGGAAATTTTTAAAATTCAATATATAGATTTGTAATTAAATTTAAATCAAATATGATAATTAATGTCCTACAAATCAATAACTTACTAGTTTTACAAATTCATAATTTACCTTAGGGCAAATGATAAAAGGCACCCTACTGGTTTGGGATGGTTCTCAATATGGGCCACAGGGTATCAATTTTATCAATTTACACCCTTACGTTTGTAACATCGTTCAATTTCATCCTTCCGTTAAGTTGACCGTGTGGTCAATCGTTAAATGCTGACGTGTCCACTGTAGGATACACCAACTAACCAACCAATTCCTAAATAAAATGAGAAAATAACAAATATGTAAAAAATAAAAATAAAAATAAAAATTCTCAGCCCCTCCCAGGCCAACAAACCTAGCTCCTCCCACTCCGTCTTCTACCTCTATCTGAATCGCTCCCAGACCTACTTCTCCTCCTCCTTCTCTTTCTGTCTCTATCCATATCCCTATCTCTATCTCTGTCCCTATCCCTATCTCTATATCTCTCTCTGCTCCTACTTCGCCACCTCGAATGAAGTTCTCTGCTCTTGCTCCTACTTCGCTTCCTCGAATGCTTACTTTCTCTATGCGAAACCCTAGGCGGTTGTTTCTCTTCTTCTTCTTCGGCCAAGTCGGGCTTCTTCCTCTTGAGCTTGTTCTGTATGGACTTGATTTGGGGCCCTGGTTCTTTTGCACTCCAGATCGGGACTAGTTCTTACTGGAATTGGGTTTTTGTGATCTGCCGCCGAGTCAACAAGAGAGAGAGAGAGATGAGGGTTGGGGTTAGTGCGGGGCGAGAGGGGGTGATTGAGTAGTGGTGATCTTATTTGTAAGCTTAATTATCACCCATGAATCTGATTTTTAATTACCAATAATTAAATGTTTTTCTGGTCATCCATGACTGCAGGTTAATTTGGTGGGGCAAGATATTGCTCTCCCACACAAATCCGGGTGTGGTTTCCTTTTGTTTTGGTGCTCAGGTTATAATAATTTTGTGTTCATCTAACCAATATCTCTCTGTGCGTTGCTTTTCAGTTTGAGCATCGAGGTCATTAAACAGTTTGAAATTGAAAAATCTCTGCTTGAATCAAAATGTCTGGGCTTGGCAAGGGAGGCAAGGGTTTGGGAAAGGGAGGAGCCAAATGGTACCGTAAGGTCCTTCACGATAACATCTAGAGCACCACCAAGCCGACCATTCGTCGTTTGGCCCGCAGAGGAGGTGTGAAGCGTATCAGCGGTGACTACCATGGATGTGGTCTACGCCCTGAAGAGGCAGGGCAGGACCCTCTGCGGTTTCGGTGGCTAGGGTTTTCTGATTCTTAAAGTCTTGCTGTCAAGAAATGGGGTTGTTGGTTTGGTTTAGTTGATGTTAATTAGGTAGTTTTACTTTGCTTAGGAGCTAAAATTGGTTTAGTGTTCTTGTTGCTATGTGTTGTGTAAAGTGAATGATGGACTGAGTTTCTTTGTGTTTGTGGGATTGCAACTGAAGTTGAATGAAATGATGGTGTTTGATCCAAAAAACAAAAAAATTTGTGTTCATCTTTATTTGTATAAGAGGTGATTCGGATGGAGGTAGAAGACGAAGTGGGAGGAGCTGTGTTTGTTGGCCTGGGAGGGGCTGAGAATTTTTATTTTTATTTTTTTACATTTTTGTTATTTTATCATTTTATTTAGGAACTGGTTGATTAGTAGGTGGATCCCACAGTGGACACGTCAGCATTTAATGATTGACCACACGGTCAACTTAATGGAAGGATGAAATTGAACGATGTTGCAAACGTAAGGGTGTAAATTGATAAAATTGATACCCTGTGGCCCATATTGAGAACCACCCCAAACTAGTAGGGTGTCTTTTGTCGTTTGCCCTTTACCTTATTTATGTTTTAGGTGCATAATTGGAACAAAAAAAAGAAAGTAAATATCAATAAATTAAAAAAGGCGTGTAATCTTATTTGGCGCAAAAGTCAAAGGACTTGTATCAACAACAACTTCTGCGTGGATTGCACCCAATATCTCTCCTCATATGACTTATGCCAAATTTTCTATTTTAAAAATGGGCCTACCAAACAGGTTTTTGGGGTTTTGGACTTAAAATCTGTTTTTGAGTTTATAAAAGATTTCTTTTTCTTTTTTTCTAGTCTAGCGATTTCATGTTTATTAAGAGATGAAAATTTACGTCATATGCGTTGGAGACGAATAACTTTCCTTCAAGCAATCATCACGAATAATGCTTGCCCTCCAGTTCTACATATTAGTTGGATGAAATTCACTTCCCAAATAATGCATTGTTATCTGTTTCTCAGTTATGCAAAGACAACAACCGAGTCTAATGTGTATATATGCAAGGCAAGGCAACAAACAAGTACAATAGTTATTTACCAAGGAAAGAGTAGCTAAAGGTTATATCCTAGACCACAATCTGCCAAGCAATCTCCGCCAGATTCCTTTGCTCCAAAGGCTTTACTTGGACAACAAGTTAAATCTTTGATTGCAGCATGTACTCAAAGATTCAAAGCTCTCTTTTTCTACATAGTGTTAAGATTTCAGAGGGATGAACCCTTGACCCAACACTAGCAATATCAATATTGTCTCCAGCTTCACCACCTGTTTAATGTTAGAAATATGCCCTTAAAGCCAACTAATTATGTAAGAGTTAGAGTTAAGGACATCTTCGATAAAAGACATATTATGTTATCAATGGGCAAGAAATGTGATCGGTGCATATTTATATATTATTTTGTACCCTTCTAACTTATGATTTGATTATGTTTTTGATTTAAACTTGTGCTTTTAATAAATTTTGTGTTTGTTTCAGTGTAATAAGCTTGAGAATCATTAAATGCATTTTGGAGACAAGTTAGCTCAAAATGGTGTCTGCAGATCAGTCAATTCACGGATTGGACTGTACTTGTTCAAGAAGAACCAGATAACGAGCCATACATCATTGGAAAGATGCGGAAGTCTAGTTTTTGGAGAATTTACGGTTCATGATTCTGAGTCTTTTAGAGAAAGTTATACAAGTTTTGGCAACTTAAGGTCAAATTCGGCAGCATCTGCGTTACTGGGCCAAAAATGACATTTGAAAGGCTTTCCGATTTTTCCTTGAGCTGGGCTGCATATGCTTGGAAAGATAATTCAAAGGGTTTGAAGATCCAGATTTTTCCAGATTTTGTAGGAGGGAAGATCAAGCCCAAAACAAGCCCACAAGCTGACTGCAATGAAGTCAATTCCAGTCTATTTTCGGCAGTCAACTTGCAAGGCCCAAAACATACACTTGTATTGCTCAGATGGGAATACATTCTTCATACAAGTTGTTCCAATGAGTGTCTATTATGACATTTCCAAATTTGAGCCCCATTGGATACATATTGAAAGCCTTCCTACACCAAGCCTAGTTCAGAAGAATCGTTTTTTCCAACAATCAAAAGAAAACCCACATGGGTTGGCAACAAAAGGCAGCCACAATTGAACACCTTTGAAATCCCATGTGAAGAAAGCTTGAGGTGCAGCAAAAGAAGTATGGGATGAGATTGATTCCAACCACACTAACATAGACAAGATGATGTGGGAGTTATGTATTGTATTAAAAGAAGAATGGTGGTGTTGGAATTCATCATGATGTTCCTCCCTCTTAGCCCTATAAATAGAGAAGTCTTCAAGCTTCAAAACACATCCCCAAGGGGGGAGCTCTCAAACACTTCTCTAGAGCTCCCCTCCCTTCTCTCCCTCAAATTCTCTTAGTTTCTCTTTATAGTTTTCAATTGTTGTAATGAAATATTTGTGCTGAAATTCTCCTTAAGTTTTTCTTAGTTCCACTTTACTTTTCATTGTTATGTAAATTCTTTTCTTTATTTTCAAGTTTGATTAGCTTCCAAGTTTCAATTATGATTTTTGTTCTTATTCATTATGCTTATAAGTTAATATGCTAGTTTGAATGATTGATCACCATTTAGGCTTGCATGTTAGCTATCTTGGTTTGAATTAAGAGTAGACACCATGCTTTAATTCGAATTAAACTATGAATAGGAAGAGTATGTATGGACATTCGACAACAGGGATTAGATACATACTTGGGTGTTTAAAATGTTCTTCTATGCTTAATGGATTCCTAATGCTTAGTTTAGGTTAGACAACAGATGATCAAATTAGGGAATTAGGAATACAAAGTTAGGACCAAACACCATGGCTTAATCATACTTTAGCTAGAATCAATCCGTTAATCTAATTGAACTTGGGAACTTATCTGCTTGAGTTATTTTCTTTTCTTTATTTCTTGTTTTATTTATTTTCTTTCTTGTTTTTCTGTTTTGTGTAGGAAAACTGAATTGGATTATTCAATCACCAATCCCTGTGAAATCGACCTCACACTTACATATGCCATACTACCGAACGGCTCGTGCACTTGCGAGTATCACAAGTTGAGGATACAACTGAATCCATTTTGGTGCAGCTGAATCGACGCAACAAAATGTTGTTTTATACATTAAATCATCTTATATTATCTTTCAATATGTAGAATAACCATAGTCCAAGAAATACACAAGTGGATATGAGAGCTATGTAATGAGATTGCATATATGGAGACTTCTCATCATCCCTAAATCCTGAATATGTTCTTGGTCATAGGAATATTGATTGGGCGTCAATATTCCGCAAAGACTAGTACACACAATATCGTCTCTATATGTAGGGAATGGCAAGGTCTCAAGTCATTAAGTATGGAGACACATCAATATGTGTGTAGGTGCTTGTATAAATAATTATATATGTATATATCGTTGAATTTTGAATGCTTCTACTGTGTGGATATTTGAAGTTATGATTATTCGGAATATGAATTTTTATAAGTTGAGATATTGTTATTCACCTTGTGATTATATGGTTGGGCTATGTGAATATGGGATTACACCATGCTAAGTACCCTCCCCTGGTTGTTGGACCCACACGTGGCGTTGGATGATTCCGGCATGTGGGCAGAAATGATTTTGTTGTTAGCTTATCACACGTGGCGTTGGATTGTCCGGCATGTGATGAAGTTGTCTGCACGCGTAGGACTTAGTGTTTTGGTTTTGGCCACACGTGGCGTTGGATTTTCTGGCGTGTGTGCTCACTTGGATATTGGTTACCTTACCACACGTGGTGTTGGATTATTCCGGCGTGTGGCAAAGGATCCGAACATTTTGATTACTATTACTTTACTATGCGTGACGTTGGATTCTCCAGCGTGTAGTAAAGTAACGGAGACTGGGATAATGATTATTATACTATGTCGGGAAAAAGAGTAATGTTTAAAAGAATCGTGGTTAGCATTTGTGCATTGTTAAAAGGATAGTGTTTTGGGTCATGAGTCTTGAATACAGAGTGAGTAAAGAAAAATGGCTCTATTGTTCATGGGCGGAGATATGGAGATTTTATTTAAAGGGAAAAGATGATATTAAAATTAAACTTGTGGGTATTTTTGAAAATAATTGTATGTTATCTGGTTCGTGATTATTGACTGCAGAACTACGTGTGGCTTGATCCCTCAGTAAGGGTACGTAGGTAGCCTAGGGTTTTATCCAGGTGCAGCTATAAGATCAAGTATATTTTTGGACTTTACTTTGGTCACTAGGATCTTATCCTATTTATTAGATTTTTTAGCTTGGTTTGAATTATGTCGGGGAGACTGAAGCCCAGCCGAGGAGAGATTAAATGATTGGTTATATTTCAGTATTACCGATTAGTTGTCGTTAAAAGGTGTGGTGATCTTGTTGAGCCTGAAACCCATTGGGATGGATGTTTGATCCTGGTCTAAGCCTTTTGAATATCTCTGTTATCGCCCGAACTAGGGTATGATTGTGAGGCCGGAGGCCATCTATGTAAACTGCCTGAATTTATCTTGTGCATGCTACCAGTTGGTGATATTAATTGTTTTTTTAATAAGTTGAGAAATTTGGGAAATGTCCAATTTTCAAGGGAGGCTCTGCCGAAATTTCAGTAGAAAGTCTTGTGCTTTTAGTAAGTGGGCTCGGTATTGGTAAGATGTCGAATTTAGGACGGGATTTGTCCCGGGTTCCAAGGAATTCGGGGTGGGTCCTGTCATGCACTCCATTTTTTAGTTTTTTTTTTCCTTTAATCGAGTAAGAAATTGAGTTTTTTTCCCTTTAATATTGAAAATGGAGTGTAAGTTAGAAAATTAAGTATAAAGAAAAAGAAATAATATAAAAGTTAAGTAAAAAAGAAATTAATGTAGGGTAAGGATAGAATAGGAAAGAAAAAGAAAAAATTTGATTAAAATGTTTTAAAAAGCAAAAGGGAGTGTAAGTGGAGAAAATGGGAGTGGGGAAATCAGCTCCCTTTCTTTTAAGATGCCTAAATGCTCTTGAAATGCTTTTATGGATTTTTCTTTTCTTTTTGGTGGAGAAAAGATGGTATTTCATTCAATCGAAAGGAACATTACATGGTAAGAACTAGTATGTTAATGGCGGTCTCGTTAAAACTTTCCCAGAGAAAACAAAACCCCGAGGTAGGAAAGAGTACCACCCATGCTATTGACTAAACATAAGAGTCAAACAACTTATGCGAAACAAACAAAGCTAAAACCCAACCACAAAACCCTTAAAACAACATCCCATCATTATGTAGGTACTGCCAAATAAGTGCTTCTATGATCTAGAAAAAGCATCATAGTTATTTGTATAGAGTTAAAAACGTATGATGGGTTGTTAAGCCCACGAACGTTCCATAGGAGAATTATTAGGGAGACATTGGAGACCCCTTGAGATTGGTCTCCTCCACCTTGTCAACAAAATCTTCGATACAAAAACTACGCTCACCAGAAAAAGCCATGCCACTAAGAATCAGATGCCCAACACCAGTTTCTGCACGCTTCTGATTCTCGCTTGGTGCTGCATACTTGTCACCGCCTTGAGCAGAAGAGGCAGTGACCACCTCCATAGCGTTAAGATATGGAGACCCCTCACTAGCAACTGGCTCCTTGGGAACCTAGAAAGGAAGCCGATGTAGCCACCCCACAGAGAACAAAAGAACAAAAAAACGTCGTACCTAATACACCAAGAAGAACCCAAAGAGAAAATCAAAGAAGATTGAGAAAGATGGCATAGAGAATGAGTAAAGAAAACTAGAGAAACCCTAACCCTAGCCGTCTAGGCTCTCCTAGCGTGAACGAGAGAGCGACCCCGAAACATTCTATGGATTCTTTACAAGTAAATTATATTGGTTTCTTATTATGCTATTATGTACTTCTAATTTTATTCTTGGATTATTAATTACTTCAGGTGATTTTATTAAGAGATTTTCTATTTAAACCCCACACTTCTCTTTGTTCACCCTATGTTTTAAGTTCACCCCAACTTCTAATTTAAATTTTCACAATTTCTAAGAAAACCTCACTATCTTCCCAAACTACCCTTAAATACACCCCAAGCTGAAAAAATAAGAAATAAAAAAGTTTTTCTATTTAAACCCCGCACTTTTCTTTGTTCACCCCAATACTTAAATCATTAAACAATATTTATAGTATACATGAGATTTTGTTGTTTTCACAAGACTGTTTTTATCATGTAATTAGAAAGGTTAACTAATCAGACAAAGATGGTTGTGGTAGGGTTCAAACCTCAGACCACTGACGTGCAAGTTAAGACCCTTTTTTACAGGACTAGACTCCACTAGCAATAGGATGTAGAGGAGTTTGTGTTTTTCTAAAACTTAATAATGAAGAGTGGTGGGGTGTGTGTATAGATAGATGTACTAGGGTTAAATATTAAGTTGAATGACCTTTTCTGTCTTTTTAATTCTTATAACCTTTCTTTCATTCTAATAGGTTTCCAACAATGGTTAAACATGCAAATGGTTCACTGTTCTTAACTGGTAATTATGATAATTAACAAAATTTTAACATGTCATAAAATGTTGGTTTTTTATCAGTTGTATTGATTGATTTCTGTCCTCAAGGTACTTTGTTGTTATAATTATATTAATAAGGTGCTAAACTAAAGCTCTGATACCATATTTTTCGTAGGGTCTCGGTCAAGGTTTCTAAAGGCTAAAATAACAACTAGACACCATGCCTAGAACATGGAATTGCAGAGACGCCAACTTAAAGGGCTATGAAGCAGAACTTAGAGGTTTCCTAAACTCAAAGTATTGATCGTTAGTTTAGCAAGATAATAACATAATTATAAAAAGTGTTTCCCTGTTTTGGACAAGAAGTCTACTAAGAAAACCAAAAATAAAAGAGAAAAAGACTTACGTAATTGCTTTTGTTGCTGGAAGTGTTATGACTGGTATTAACGGTGGTCGGAGGTATTAACAGTGGTCGGAGTAAGAGAGTAATAAAAGAATAAGAGAAAGTATATGAACAAATGAAGTTTATTGATTGAAAGTTGAAGAAGAAAGTACTAAGATTTTTTCTTCTCTGGTGTTGTACTTCTCTCTTTGAAGCTTCCTAGCTATATACACAACCACCTCCTATCTCTTCAAGGCTTCTGATGCCTTATGGATTTACATTGTGGAAAACTACAAGCCTATTTCAGATGACGTCACCAGGGCTGCCCCTGAGATTTTGGTGGCCCAGGGCAAAGTCAAAAAGAAGGCCCTATAAATGCAAGACTACTTACAAATAAAAATATTTGTTTTCATTTATACATGTGTATATAGAATGTAGACCTTTTACAACTAGTAGCAACAATTAGGCCTTAAAAAAAATTTATTTTACTTGTGGAAATGTTTAAAATATAAAGCAATGATTGAACACAAGAAAAAATAAAAATGAAAGAGACTAAAAGAAAAATATGACATTTTAAGTAGTAGAATGCACCAAAGGAAGAAAGAGGGGTAGAACAATATATGTTAATTATATCAACCACAAATTACTCCTTCCAAAATCATTTATAGTCTTTTTTTTTTTTTTTACAAAGATAGTCCATTTGATACATTTATAATTAGAACATCAACTCATCAAGCATCAAAAAAATAAAATAAAAAAGTTTAATTTCTTAACACTAGTAGGACTTGGACATAGATTTGGTTTGAATAAAATAAAAAAGAAACCATTAATGCAAGATGGAACTTCAGAAATCTTGATGTTAGCTTCTTATATATACTCTAGACCTTTATATATACTAGTATATTAATGTACCTCATATTAAGAAATTATTTTAGAAGCAGCTTTTAAAAGAACAATAAAATAAATAAATATTTTGGGGCCCTCCTTGATATGGGGCCCAAGGTGATCGGTGCATAATTACATATCATTTTGTATCCTTCTAACTTATGATTTGGTTATGTTTTTGAGTTAAACTTGTGCTTTTAATAAGTTTTGTATTTGTTTCAGTGTAATAAGCTTGAAACTCATTAAATCCATTTTGGAGACAAGTTGGCTCATCGGTGTCTGCAGATCAGTCAACTTCACGGATTGGACTGTACTTGGTCAAGAAGAACCAGATAACGAGCCATACATCATTGGAAAGATGTGGAAGTCTAGTTTCTGGAGAATTTTACGGTTCATGATTCTGAGTCTTCTAGAGAAAGTTATACAAGTTTTGGCAACTTAAGGTCAAATTCGGTAGCATCTGCGTTACTGGGCCAAAAATGACATTTGAAGGGCTTTCCGATTTTTCCTTGAGCTGGGCTGCATATGCTTGGAAAGATAATTCAAAGGGTTTGAAGATTCAGATTTTTCCAGATTTCGTAGGAGGGAAGATCAAGCCCAAAACAAGCCCACAAGCTGACTGCAATGAAGTCAATTCCAGTCTATTTTCGGCAGTCAACCTCCAAGGCCCAAAACATACACTTGTATTGCTAAGATGGGAATACATTCTTCATACAAGGTGTTCCAATGGGTGTCTATTATGACATATCCAAATTTGAGACCCATTGGATACATATTGAAACCTCAGGCCTTCCTACACCAAGCCTAGTTCAGAAGAATCGTTTTTTCCAGCAAAAGTGAAGCAAACCCATATGGGTTGGCAGCAAAAGGCAGCCACAAATTGAACACCTTTGAAATCCCATGTGAAGAAAGCTTGAGGTGCAGCAAAAGAAGTATGGGATGAGATTGATTCCAACCACACTAACATAGACAAGATGATGTGGGAGTTATGTATTGTATTAAAAGAAGAATGGTGGTGTTGGAATTCATCATGATGTTCCTCCCTCTTAGCCCTATAAATAGAGAAGTCTTCAAACTTCAAAACACATCCCCAAGGGGGGGAGCTCTCAAACACTTCTCTAGAGCTCCCCTCCCTTCTCTCCCTCAAATTCTCTTAGTTTCTCTTTCTAGTTTTCAATTGTTGTAATGAAATATTTGTGCTGAAATTCTCCTTAAGTTTTTCTTAGTTCCACTTTACTTTTCATTGTTATGTAAATTCTTTTCTTTATTTTCAAGTTTGATTAGTTTCCAAGTTTCAATTATGGTTTTTGTTCTTATTCATTATGCTTATAAGTATAATATGCGAGTTTGAATGATTGATCACCATTTAGGCTTGCATGTTAGCTATCTTGGTTTGAATTAAGAGTAGACACCATACATTAATTCGAATTGAACTATGAATAGGAAGAGTATGTATGGACATTCGACAACAGGGATTAGATACATGCTTGGTTGTTTAAATTGTTCTTCTATGCTTAATGGGTTCCTAATGCTTAATTTTAGATGTAGTAAATTACTTGGAATTCATTCAATCTCACGTTTTCTAGGTTTCTTTTAGTTATCTTCATTGTCAATCCAAATCATTTCTTTCAAATATCTTCATTCAAACAGAGCTCAACAATTTTCTCAGAGAAACCAAGGATTGAATCATACACTGAAATTGGGACTGGTGGAACAAAATCATCATATGCTAAAGTTTTCTACCGTTGTCAAGTGGTGTTCCTACAGATGCTAATGTTTGAATGAAGCGAAGATTGAAATTGTGTGATATCAAACTGAGACAAAAGTACTTTGGTGGACAGACAGCCATGTTTGGTACGCCTCATTGGACTGGACTGGGTTAAATAGCACTCGAAACCCTTGTTTGATAAGAGACGGGACCAACTTAAATGAGACTGTATTGTCCAATAGTTAAAAAAAATGCTTCACTCGCTCGTTTAATATAGTGAGCTTGAAAAGTGGTTCGCTAAATAGCACACTCGCTCAATAGAACACGTAAGTCCGACGTCTCTCTTTAAAAAAAATCATAATTTTATTTGTCTTCTTTTAATTATTGTTTTAGATCTTTGAATGGGTTTTTTTTTTGCAGCATTTATATTTTTTAGATAAAAATCTTTTAAAATATTACAATAATTATTTTGATATTGCATTTGGAAAATCAAACTATAGTTATTTACAAATGTTTGATAATATTTTGATATTGAAACAAGTTTAATAATTCATGATGTGATGCTTTCTTTATCACAAACAATTTTGCCTTGTCAAATTATATTTTTCCGTTTGAAGTCAAAAGTCAAATATACAAAAATTATACATATATATATATATATAATTTTTTAAATTATTGTTTTACTTGGTCCCTAAAAATCCTAGAATTATATAGAGTGAGTTTAGCTCCTTTAACAATGTTTCGACCAACTAAGATTAATCTTGAGAAGTCAAAAAACAAATATCATAATTTTATTCTTCATTAAAAATAAAACATAATTATATTTTTTTTCTTTTTATTATTGTTTTACTTTTTTTTTTTGGGCTAGATATTGTTATAAATCTTTGAATTGGATTTCTTTGTAGTATTTATTTATCTTTTAGGTCAAAAACCCCAATTAAATTTAAATATTAGAATAATTATTTTTTAGTCCGACACAGCACCAAATATAGGTCTTCACTATTTTTACAATCTAGCTTCTTAGTCCGACGCAGCACCAAACGTAGGTCAATACTTAATCCAGCTTAGGCCAATCCGAACTAATCCAAGACACTCCCAAGATTTAGTTCAGTCCATGACAATCCACCGTGCCAAACGACCCAGTCTTAATTATCCCTCGCTGGAATCTGTTTATTCACATAGAATTGATTACAGACAAAAACGTTGATGAGTTGGGACCAGATTGAGCTTTCATCTTCTATCCACCAACAACGGCGTAGTTTTCTGACTTAACAAACAGAAATACTAACTTTATTTGGAAAACTGTCGAAGAACCTAGTTATGAACAACATTTAAACAACGAACAAGAACTTGAAGGAACAACATCGCTGCTCAAGTCCTGTGACATGATGACTCTGATACCATGAAGAGACAAGATTTGATCTAGTTCAGACTAGTGAAGCTCGAGATAGATGAGGTCAATAATTTGATTTGTTTCCCAATGGTGCTTCTATTACTTTTGTATCCTGTGTTTGCATGATAAAGGATTACTTACAAGAATGCTTGTATCCTGTGTTTGCATGATAAAGGATTACTTACAAGAATGCTTATATCCGGGCAGAGTAAACTATAAGCAAATTACGAGAAGGGTGATTTCTTTTTCCATGGTTTAGTTAAAAGATAACGAGCATCTGCAGTAAAAGAAAACGGTGAGATACATATATGAGGCTATGTCCAAACTCAACCAAAACATCTTCAGGGACAATCTAGATTGTCCTACAATCGTTAATGTCGTGCAATTACTGTTAGAATCCACTAGGAGAAACATCTTCTCCAGCTGATGGATCCCAACCAGGAGGCTTGATGTTTGGCCAGTCACCTCGGCAGCCCAACCTTATGTAGAGGCTCTTCTTACCTTCAAAATAGACCACGAACAAAAAGGATTGTCAGTAACAGGCATCATACAGTCTACATACATAAAAACAACATCAGCTTTGTATTGTTTGGAATGCTTTTTGAGGCTTCTTGGGGTTGAACATCTATATTTGACCATTCATTTCAGCGTCATTCAAATGGGTGCGCTCAAAATTAAGCAATACCAACTCTCAAAGTTGCCACCTTTTTGAGGTTTCACAATCTTATTTAAGGTCAATGGCATAAGCGATGCAACTCTACCACAGAATATAGTTGTACCTCAGAGTGTTCATGGTCTTCAAAACAACAGGTCTTTGATGGAAGAAATATGTGCAGTTCTATTTATTTAGTCAGCCAAATTCGCCTAGTTATGTTCCACTTTTTTGTAATTTTTAAATACAATCTTACCCTTGAACAGAACAGTGAACAATAATCTAAAAAAATGACATCTCGGCTAGCAGGCTTCTCCCTCTCTTCCCCTTGGTACGGAGGCATTATCTACCGTGGCTTTCTTTTTCTTTTTTAAAACATAATAAAGTTCTCTTGGTTAGAAAAAAAAAAAAAAAAGAATTGAGGGTTAATAAAATAAAAGATAGACAATTGTAAAACAGTAACTTCATTATATATAATTTTTTGAAATAATTGAGTAAATTTGGGGTCTAAAGAAAACCCCCAAAAGAATAACAGCACATCTGACCAAATAGAACAAATAGCGGCACAACTACTTTGTTTCCTGAGACTGTGCACAGTAAACACAAAAAAAGTTATAAACATTATGACTGAAAGAATCCTAATTCAGTTTTTAAGTTTCAGAGTAATTTTAGTTGTGTCAAAGAAAAGGAAGATGTAATTAGACATCCACTACAGCTTCCCATCTTGCAAACCAAAGTCAGGATTAGATGTCCGGGTAAGAAGCCTATAAACGAGAACGGGTTTTTGTTAATTAACTTTCGATTTTTAGCATTTTGTTAGAAGAAGTTGCGTAAACTGCTTCAAGTTGAAGTCCTTAGAGGAACACTCATTGTAGCATTGCAAGCTCAATGTCTAAAGGATAAACATCATTAATTTCTTCTTACCTGGAAGTTTCTTGTCTGATAGAATTAATTGTTTAAGGGCACTCAAGCATCCCTCAGCCACACTTTTAGCATGATCTGTATCCCAACCCTGTAGCTTGACAACCACGTCTGCATTTGAGTAAGCTAGTCTGCCATCTTTAATATGACTCCTAGCCTCTTCCTTTGCTGAATCTTCATCTGCGTAGAGAAGTTATGAAGAAACATTCTGATTGAATTTAATAACAAACAAATGAGCTACCGCTACAGATGTGGCTGATTAAATCTAGAGTTGAATTGGATGGTTTCAGAGCAGTTTATCTCTTTCTCATACTCATGAACTCTAGATGCTTCATTTTTGCCTTTACATTTTATCAATGCCTGATGGAAGCATTTATCTTTTGCGCCTCAAACCCAAAATTTGGTTTTTAACTACTCAATTAGTGAGCCCAAATGTGTTTGATGCTCACATAGTCCTAGAGACGCAAAGTAAACAAGAACCATTATCTTCCAGAAATTATACAGATTGCTGGGTATGGACAGGGAAGTATAAGAGAATTTGGCATAAGAAAAGCGCATGTGTGACACACAGGCACCTAAGTTCATTAATTGTAATGTCTTATCATCATTGCTAAAGATAACCGTTCCAATGGCTCGAGCTATCTGTGGGTAAGAATGACTGCTTGCACATATATAGAGGTAGTTACATGTAAGAAAATGTACCCTTATCCCGATCCTCCCAGGCCAAAGTCTTCATCTATCAATATTAATGCAGGAGCAAAGTTTAAACAATGTAGGGCTAGAAAAAAGGCTGTTTCTACAACTATCAGCATATTGCCCCATCCTACAAGTTTGCTGGCTATGACCCATATAAACAATGTAGGCCAACCTCATCGTATAAATACTTAGTTGGTGATGAGTCTGGAGGAGGTTCTTGAAAGATGAAAATGAAGTACAACAGGAAATTGGAATTCTGTCTATGATAAACTAAATTATTTTTGTTAAGTAAATCAAAGAATTACTGACTCCATTCATATGATGGAACTGAAATGCAACAAGCTTTGAAGTGTGAATAATGAAGAAGTGTCCATTCATTCATTATGCCACAAACACATGGATTAGCCAGCCATAAGAATGAATAGTGAAGAAGCGTTCATTCATCATGCGTTCATTCAGTTTTGTGCGAATATAAAACAACAATTGGTTGACATTCAAACTTCTTAAGCTTTCGAGAACAATGGTACAATAACAAATTTATCATGACATCAGAGCAGGAGATCCTAAGGTCAGACTCTTGCAATTATAACCACTCGATTTATGTTCAATCACGAGTAGGAAGAGCTATTCTGACCATTAAACAAATTTTGAACATTACAGGCTACAACTAAACAGTTCGATGCTTACTCAATTCTATGAGATGAAGCTCGCATATCCTGACAAATAACTAATTTGCACTCCGCAATGAAAACCCCCTATGAACACAGATCCAAGCTAATGCAATTATCAAGTAAGCAGACATAACTTGCACTGAAATTGAAAGACTCCTATACCTATGAAAATGATAAAATCAAGAGATCCGTGAATTTGCAGTGAAGAATGGGACAAAAAGATACTTCACTTTTGTTCAAATATAAAATAATTGTTGGCCCCCATCTTGTGATGACTTATACTTCTATAAACAATGGTAAACTGAAAAATTTATGGTGGTATTAGGGGGGAAAATCCTGAGTTTGGATTCAAGCAACCATAACCTCCCAATTTATGTTGAATTTTACGTGTTGATGGGAAGAGACCCACATATGAGGGAATGCTAAAATATAAAATAGTTGTTGATCCACAACCTTATTACTTACACTTTTTCCTGTTCTTATTACAAATTACAATGACTTCTGCTTTTTTCTTTTTCTTTTTCCAGTAACAATGACTAATGCTTTTTTTTCAGTTGCAACGAATTATGCTTTTGAGAACAATGGAAAAAGAACAAAACATATCAAGTTTATTGCAAACTCTAATCAGCCTGCATAGCTTCTTAATGATACTAGAAAATAACGTACAATCAAATATGTTAAGCATGATAGATAATGTCAGTGGTACCAGTTGCTTGTTGAAAGAAAATCAATGAAGAAATGATCAAAGAGAAATTACCTGTAGCTTCAGTTTGGGACAGCCAGACAGTAAATCCTGCATAAAGATGGCGCCATTTACCAGCCCTTCTAGCAGCTCCCTGCTGCCCTCCTAATGTTGCAACTACTGCTCGAACATGACTGTAATACCAACAAAGCCCATTAAAAGATACTCATTGTTTTCAACCCCACATCCAAACCCCCCACCCAAAAAAAAGAAAAATAAATTCTATTGACATATAGTACCTACTTAAACTTTGTAATATAGCACTTTCTGCTTCTGCTACAGAGTCAGAACCTTCAGCAAGCAGCCCTGAAATTGATTAAACTTGTTAATAACAGGTGATAGGTTTTGTACAATATCAACTTTCAAGTCTTGTTTCATTCCAATCAAACAAATACAGGGTAAATAATAGCAATTAGATCATTTTTTTCCAATAAAGTGCTGGTTAAAGTAAACATCCACAAGTAGATCATAGGACGTGATTAACAGATAAATGAGGTAAATACGAATATTATCGAAAGCAGGTATTAATAACAGTGAGGAAGACAAAATCATATGTAATATGAAGACAGCATAGAGATCTGATGCAGAAAACACAGGTTGGATAGGAACAGAAGCAATTTTCCAACTCATTCATAAAAAAACTTTGAGGATAATGAAACCAACGCCAAAAAATAAAAAATCACTTTTAACGTTGTTTTGTTTTAACCTATGTCAGATAGTCAATTTATAATTCATAAGTACAGGAAAGAACTCAATCATATAGTAGAAAATTAAAAGGATTATTCCTTTTTTTTTGTGAAAAGAAAATCAAAGGTTGTAGACAAATTTGGTTTGCACCAGAGGGGTCTAATACAGAATAATGAAAACTTTTGTTTCAGTTACAAGGGAGGCCAAAGGGGAGGGGAGATTCAAACTATGACATTGCTTGGGGAGGGGGGTTTAAATGCTCTCAACCATCAGAGCTACAAGTGCCCACCACAATAATGTAAACTCATTGTTGCATAAATTGTTTACATATTTGTACTACGTTAATGCTTGGTCAGCCATCAACCTCATCATTCACAGCAGAACTGTTTTCTACTAAAGTTACGAACTTATATTGCACATAATCTAAAATTTCAGTGATTCATTTAGTGCACACCCCAGGAACAAAGATGACAAGGATGATACTGACATTGGTCACAGAGTCACAGCTAGGTTCAGGTTTCAATAGTGTGCGTGTCATGACTCAAGAGCTTGTAGATCAAAGGAAGAAGGGATAGTGAGTTGAGGTTTGACAAATGAACCAAAAAAATACTCACATGAATCAATGTTCTGCTTGGCAAATGTTTCCAGCAACTC
Source organism: Prunus kanzakura (assembly GCA_020521455.1). Lineage (NCBI taxonomy): Eukaryota > Viridiplantae > Streptophyta > Magnoliopsida > Rosales > Rosaceae > Prunus > Prunus kanzakura. Next base: position 3,733,297 of record BPUM01000007.1, on the reverse strand, counting down.
CTTTGTACTCAGTGGTGTATATCTAAAACCAAATGAACCAAAGAAAACTACTGAATATAGGAAAACTCAGAAAATCAAACCAAGGAAAATTTATACGTATTTTGAATAGAGGGACAGAGCCTACAGTCATGCAATTGAATCTTGCTTCCCACTATAAACGGCTACCCTTACTAGCAGCTAGTTAAATAGTTATTCAGATGTAACTACAAAATGGTAACAAAATCATTATAACTACATGTGAAATTTGACGAAGCTTGAAATTGACAATTAGATGTATCCCAATCTTTTCTTCAAAATAGTTTTGAACAAAAAGCAATACCCAAGACCAACTGCAAGTTCTTGAGCCACTTTCTGGTTGATTTCAGTTGAATCCCCAACAATGTAAATTGATGCTCCTTTCAGAAGTTGCATAGAGCCCAGTGTCAGAGACTCCCAGGACTCCACAATATCAGGCCATTTCAATTCTGGATCCTGCTTTTTCAAGTTTATAACTAGCTCATCATCATCTATATACCTGCGCAAAACAAGAATTACCCATCTAAACAAGTGATCTACATTGTTATATAATTTCATGTGCTTTAAGTTTCACAAACCATATTGTTTCAGCAGGCTTTATTTTATCAAACAGATGATTAGTTTCCATAAGTGTGATAAGAGACCCAGAGTGCTGTACTTTTATTGTCAATGTGGTGCCATTTGCATCCACAAAAATATCTCTAGTGCTTTGGATATTTTGACCCCCAAGATGTAATCTCAATTCCACCTCAGAAGAACCATCAAGAAACTGTAATGAGATAAAATAAAATCCAACTGGTGTAAGAACAACAAAAAACATAAGTCACTCAAAGAAAAAGGATCTTTAATCTATGTAAGAATTTTTCTTGAGTTTTTATTAGATTCTATCAACATATGTTCAAATAGAAGTTGCAAAGGAACTCATATTCTTGTGAGTAATTTGCAAAGGGAACTCATTTTCAGCTATTGTAACTCAACCATCTCCAGGCTCAGCACTGAAGCAAAAACCTAGGATGAAAAATTATAATCTTTTTATCAAAAACAGCAGAAAACTCCATTTTTTTTTCCTTCTTTGAAAAAAAAATGTTCTCACAGAAGCGAAGGAGAGGGTACCTCGTAGTTCTTGCTGGGGACGGGGATGGTGGAGAGACTCTGGGAAGAGACTTTGGGACTATAAGAGGTCTTTAGGTGGCGGTCATTTCCGAACAAAAGGTGAGGACTTGGGAAAGAAAGGTCGGTGAGTGAGAATGAGATACAACTCCATTTGGGTTTGCAGAGCTTCTGGAGGGAAGAGAGATGTGAGGTATTGATTGGATTTTGCGAGAAACTGAAACCAGAGCAAGCGATGGTAGAAATTGTTGTATCCACCATTTCGGTTTTGGTTAAAGGAAAACAGAGAACTTGGATAAGAAAGTGGGTTCTGTGAGCGAAGGTTGAGATATGCCTGCTATGCAAGAAAATGGGTTATTTAATTTATTTTTTATGAGAGAGAAATTTTGCAACAAAACTATATCTTTTTTTTTTTTGGTCAAGAACAAAACTATATCGGTCTTCGGACAAAAAATAAGTAAATACTGTAAATTTATAATAAAACTCATGGCAACGTCTACGGTAATTTTTATTTTTATTTTTATTTTTTTTAAGGGTTCGTGGAATTTAAATGTTAACATGACTCTCTTTCCTTGCTCGTCAAACTATTTTTGTGGCTGAACTTTAAACCCCAAAAAATCTCTGCAATTGAACTTGGTCCTCCGCAACTGCAAGTGGTGAAGCTGCTGAACTTGGTGTCGCTGCTTATGGTGAAGTTTTCCATCTCCTCCATTGGTTGGCAAATGTTTCCTAAGGTATAAAGCACTGGATATCATTGGGTTTGGAGTTTTCTAAGGTTTGTGTGTCTTTCAGAATGTTTTTGTAGTAGTAGCAAGGGTCTCTAAGTTCAAAATTGTAGGCGACATTTTTTAGAAAGGTTTGTTGGAGGAGACTTTGCTGTATATCGATTTGTGAGTTACTGTATATCGATTTGGCAATTGATGGGTATCGATTTGGCAATTGATGGGTATCGATTTCGCAGTTCTGGATCATTGATATGGCAATTCCCGGATATCGATTTGGCAATTAAGCCATATTGCTTGGGGAATTATTGTCTATCGCTTTGCGATAATTATAAATTATTACCAAATCGATATACAATAATCTCCAAATCAAGAGACAAGCATTGCCAAACTGATATTGAGTAATTGCCAAAGTGATAGACATTATTGCAAATTGATAAAAACTTATAATCACCCATTATTTGTTATTCACTAAATATTGTTTCGTGAATGCAGGTACATAGTAGAGACTGTTCATTAATTGAAATTATAATATGGTTGTTGAGACCCAAAATGTCACTAGAAGCTCACGAATGTTTAAAGCCCAATATAACATATAATGTTGGTCATGCGTTAATCCAAGCTGTATTTTGAAAATTTATCCATTAAATAAATATAGAAATAGTGTACATGTCAGGGTCAGGATCTAGTGAGAACAGCTATATGAGAACCTTATATGAGAACACCATTGGGTATAATCCAACAGCTTCGTGAAAAGCAATTGTAAGTGAAACGGTTGTACTAGAAGGAGTCCCTCAACTTGTTCTCTCTCCTTCCTAAACACCTGTTCAACTTTTTCACGCTCCCTCCCAATTTTTTCACGCTCCCTCACTTTTTTTTTCTTTTTTTTTCAGACTCCCTCTTGTTCCTCTCAATACCTTCTCTGTTGTAAATGATGTAGATGGAGCCCACATGAAGAAAGTAAAAGTATGGTAGTCAAAAGGGGAAATGATGATGTTGGGAGAAAATGTTGAAGATGCATTCACGGGAGGCCATTGTAATTGCCTATAAATAGGCTTCCTCTTCAGTTGCAAAACAAACCTAACGGAGAAGAGAAGAAAGAGAAAGAGAGAGGAAAGAAGAGAGAGTGAGAAATCAGAGTGTCTGTGAGTTTTATCTGTGAGAAAATTCTGTCAGTGTAAACACCACAAAGAATAAATATAATTCCACTCCCAATATTCAGTGGTAATTCTCATACTCTGTTTATTTTATTTATAACACGTTATCAGCACGATAGTCTCTCCACTTTTTAAAGCTCAACACTATGTGATTATTTCTCTTTCTCCTCTCCGTCATATGTCTCCTCTCACTTTACTACTATGACGACATGCAAACTTTCATACAGCAAATATACTTTAATAATCTACTCACAAGAAAGTAGATGTGGATTAACGTCCATACAACAAATAATTTACTTTATGAATTTACTTTATCGCACATCTACTTTCATTTAAAGTATGGTGCGGGTTTATCGTCCGTACCAGGAAATTTATAACACTTTATTATAATCAATTAATATACATGAATAATGAGGGCCTGAAGTTCCTCAAACAATTATAGGGCCTGAAGTTCCTATTAATAAATGGCTTAATGTCCCGGATTCCGAGCCAAAAGTTTCGGATAAAATATGCAAGATATTTTTGGCCTAAAGTTCAAAAATATATTAAGCCTGAAAATTATTGCAAATTCTGATGCATCTTGTTTTTTGAAGATGGCAAACTTGGCAAAATTGGAATTTGCTGCCTTAGACATTTCTAGGGACAACTACCTATCATGGGTCCTGGATGCCAAGATCCATCTGTGTACTAATGGCCTTGGAAGAACAATTGAAGATGGGAGTGATGCATCACCTGAGGAAAATGCAAAGGCCATGATTTTCCTTCACCGCCACATTCATGAAGCGCTGAAAAGCGAATATGTGGTGATTGATGAACCGTTGGTTCTGTGGAAAGCTTTATGTGAGAGATACAATCATCAGAAAACGGTGACTCTCCCAAGGGCCAGATACGAATGGACACACTTGAGATTTCAAGATTTCAAAACAATGTCTGAGTACAACTCAGCTATGCACAGGATCACCTCCCTTATGAAATTATGTGGTGAGAATATCTCTGAGGAAGATATGCTCGAAAAAACTCTGAGTACATTTCATGCCTTAAATGTGCTTCTACAGCAGCAATATAGGCATAGTGGTTTCATGAAGTACTCAGAACTTGTATCTTGCCTCCTGTTGGCTGAGCAGAATAATGAGCTTTTATTGAAAAATCATCAATCTCGCCCAACGGGCTCAGCACCACTTCCTGAAGTAAATGCTGCAATTCAGAAAATCAATGCCACCTCATCTCGTGGTAGTACCCATAGACGTGGGAGAGGAGGCAAGCGTGGCCGATGGCAAGGGAATAGAAAAGATCGTGATGCTCATTCGTATGCCTTGGGTCTAAGGAACAATCCATCCATGAATGGCAAAAATACATCCAGAAACAAGGGGAAGACACAGACAAGCCATGTGCCTAGAAATGTTGAAGGCGCTTGCCACAGATGCGGTGCAAAAGGACATTAGGCGCATACATGCCATACGTCGAAGCATTTGGTGGATCTCTATCAATCTTCACTTAAGAACAAGAAAGTGGAGACTAATTATGTTGATCATGCTATACCAGATCCGCCAGCCACAGATGGCCCATCGGAAATATCGCGTCAGTTAGATAAGACGCATCTAGATGTTTCCGATTTCATTACCGAAAGGGAGAATGAAGTTTATGGGTCCGAATTAGACTAAATTTCTTAATGTATCAGTTGTATTGTTTGAAGTACTGTTTTTAATTTTCATTTCAATCCAATGAAAGTGGCAATGTTTCCTTTACATTGAATATTTACTTATTCAGCTTGTTTTTTTAGTGTGCGTGGCATGGATATAAATTTTGGATGCACCCAAAACAAGAGCTCTAGCAAAGATATTTGTCTCGCAGACAGTGCGACTACTCATACGATCCTTCGAGATCGAAAGTATTTCTCAAACTTGATGCTTACGAAGGCAAATGTAACAACCATATCAGGTCCTGCAGATCTGATTGAAGGCTCAGGGACTGCCCAAGTTATGTTACCAAATGGAACAATATTGTCCATTCAAGATGCCTTGTATTCATCTAACTCCAAAAGGAATCTGTTGAGTTTCAAAGATATAAGATTGAATGGCTACCATGTTGAAACAAAGAATGAGGAAAACATGGAATATCTTTGCATTACCTCCAGTGATACCCAGAAGTGTATACTGGAGAAGCTTTGTGCGCTCTCATCAGGGTTGTACTATACAACCATACGGACAATTGAGGCACATAGTGTCATGGACCAGAAGTCCATTGACTCAAATACTTTTAAGCTTTGGCATGACCGGTTGGGTCATCCTGGATCCACCATGATGCGTAGGATCATCGCCAACTCTAAAGGACATCCCTTGTTAACAAAACACATTATGTTACAAAGTGATAGCTCTTGCCAAGCTTGTTCACAAGGGAAGTTAGTGATTAGACCATCACAACCAAAGGTTGATGTAGAATCTCCATCATTTTTACAGAGTATCCAAGGGCACATTTGTGGGCCTATTCATCCTCCCTGTGGACCATTCCGATACTCTATGGTCTTGGTAGATGCATCTACCCGATGGTCATATGTTTGGCTGTTGTCCACTCGGAATATGGCATTTGCTAGGCTCTTGGCTTAGATAATTAAATTACGAGCCCAATTCCCAGATTATCCCATTAAGTCAATCAGACTCAATAATGCTGGTGAATTTACATCTCAGACTTTTGATGACTACTGCATGTCACTAGGCATTGACATTGAACATCCTGTTCCTCATGTTCATACTCAAAATGGCTTGGCAGAGGCTTTGATTAAGCGTCTTCAATTGATAGCTCGCACTTTGCTAATGAAAACAAAGTTGCCAGTCTCTGCTTGGAGATATGCCATTTTACATGCAGCATCACTTGTGTAGTTGAGGCCCGTTGCCAACAATCAATATTCTCCAATACAACTTGTGTTGGGTAATCAACCAAATATTTCACATTTAAGAGTTTTTGGTTGTGCGGTATTTGTGCCTATTGCACCACCGCAACGTACTAAGATGGGCCCTCAACGCAGATTGGGAATTTATGTTGGTTTTGATTCACCATCTATCATCAGATATCTAGAGCCCCTGACGGGTGATATCTTTATCGCATGGTTTGCGTATTGTCATTTTGATGAGACAATTTTCCCACTATTAGGGGGAGAAAAATATGTTCCTAAAGAACAAGGCAAACTCGTTCCTGAAGAACAACGTGAATTATCGTGGTATGTACTCACTTTGTCTTATCTTGATCCTCATACCGCTTAATGCGAAAACAAAGTGAGAAGGATCGTTCACCTCCAAAGGATTGCAAATCAGATGCCAGATGCATTTAATGATGCAACAAAGGTGACAAAATCACATATCCCAGCTGCAAATGCACCTGCAAGGATTGATATTCACAATGGACAAAGCAATGTGCCAGCAAATGGCTCATCTGTTACACGCCTGAAGTGTGGCAGACCACTAGGCTCAAAGGACTCAGTTCCTCGAACGAAGAAGTTGATGGCCAAAATAAATCCAAATGAAATAAATGGAGAGCCCACAATTCATGATTCAAATGCCCCCCAAGAGGGATAGGTACTTCCTGAAAAGGAAAATGTCCTTGCTGAGACAAGCGGCCTGAAGTGGCAACCGTACTTGAAAGTCAAGAAATCTCCATAAATTATACATCCACCAATGAATTGTGGAATAGAAATGAGATGATCATCGATGATATATTTGCATTCTTAGTGGCTACTGAGATCATAAAAGATGATGATATTGAGCCGTGCTCTATTGATGAATGCACACAGAGGCAAGATTGGCCTAAGTGGAAAGATGCAATCCAGGCAGAATTAGATTCTTTGGAAAAAATGAGTGTTTTTGGACCTATTGTTCCAACTCCACCCAATGTGAACCCTTTAGGTTACAAGTGGGTATTTACAAGAAAGCGCAATGAGAAAAATGAGATCGCAAGATATAAAGCGCGACTTGTTGCACAAGGTTTTTCATAAAGGCCTGGAATTGATTATGTGGAAACATACTCTCCAGTAATGAACGCAATTATATTCCGTTACTTGATAAGCCTGGTGGTTTCAGAAAAACTTGAAATGAGACTTATGGATGTCATTACTACATATCTGTATGGAGAGTTGGATACAGACATATACATGAAAGTCCTAGAAGGACTTAAGCTGCCTGAAGCAGCCAAGAATAAACCACAGACCATGTTCTCAATTAAATTGAGAAGATCATTATATGGGCTAAAACAATCTGGGCGAATGTGGTACAATCGTCTTAGCAAGTATTTACTAAAGGAAGGATACACAAATGATCCTATTTGTCCATGTGTGTTTATCAAGAAATTAGAATTTGGATTTGCGATAGTGGCAGTATATGTCGACGACATGAATCTAATTGGAACTCCTGAAGAGCTCCAAAAGACTACTGATTATCTCAAACGCGAGTTTGAGATGAAAGACCTTGGAAAGACAAAATATTGTCTTGGCTTACAGATTGAGCACTGTGCTAATGAAATTTTGGTGCATCAATCAAATTATACTGAAAAGGTATTAAAGCGGTTTGGCATGGATAAGGCCCATCCACTTAGCACCCCAATGGTCATTCGATCGCTTGACACTAAGAAAGATCCATATCGTCCAAAAGGGGATGATGAAATGGTCCTTGGTCTAGAAGTACCATATCTTAGTGCAATAGGTGCTTTAATGTACTTAGCACAATGTACCAGACCTGACATAGCATTTTCAGTAAATTTGTTAGCAAGATGCAGCTCTGCTCCAACAAGCCGACATTGGACCGGCATCAAACATATTCTACGATATGTTCGTGGAACAACGGACATGGGCTTATTCTATTCCAGTGAATCGACCAATGCCCCGAGTATTGTTGGATATGCTGATGCAGGATATCTCTCTGATCCACATCAAGGACGCTCACAAACTGGGTATGTGTTTACATGTGGAGGAATTGCTATCTCATGGCACTCAACGAAACAAACGTTGGTAGCCACATCTTCCAATCATTCAGAAATACTTGCCCTCCATGAAGCCAGTCGTGAATGCGTTTGGTTAAGGTCGATGATTCATCACATCCAAAGTACATGTGCCTTGCCCTCAGCAACAGAAACTCCAACCATCCTGAATGAGGACAATGCAGCTTGTATTGCTCAAATCACAGGAGGATACATCAAGGGTGACAGGACCAAGCACATATCTCCAAAGTTTTTCTACACACATGAGCTCTAGAAGAGTCAAGAGATTAAAGTCAGACAAATCCGTTCAAGCGATAACCTGGTAGATCTCTTCACCAAATCTTTGCCAAAATGTACAGAAGGAGCAGATGATTTAAGACTATGCTCTTGTGTTGCTTTGGCAGAGTTTTATTTAACTTGGAGTTGGAACTCAGAGCATTAAATTAAAGAATATGTGATTTTGACACTTTTGTTCTTATCTTAATAAACAAAAACCAATCCAAGAATTTTGCAATGCAAATGTTTGAGTTTATTGTTTTTAAGATTGAAGTTCGTTAATTATGTTTATTTTGAGTTTATCTCTTCTCTGGAATTTTAAGTTCTTGATTGCCTTGTTTCAGCTACTTGATGCATAAAAAAATTTGGAAATTTTTATTTTTATCCAAATTCTATTACTTGGAGGAGTTATACAATGTACGTACATGCTACTTGGTCCTCCAATGTAATCTTGACATTTGTCTTAGTTTTCCTCTGTTATTTCTACATCTTAATAAATCCCTATTCTCTATTTACTCATGAATTTAGAGAAAATCCTCAATTTGGTCTACTTTCTTATTTTTGGCTTCAAGGTTTTACCAGAATTGGCTTCTTCATACTTTTCTTGCCTTAATTTGATTTTACTTTAATTAATGAAGTAGTGTGGTATCGGTTTATCTATAATCACTTCCCAAGTTTGCAAGAGGAGGTAATTAATTGCCACTGAAGTTCTTATTCAAGGTTTGATAGGATTGCTGATGTAATTTAAAAGGAGGTAATTACTACCTTGCTTAAGTGGCACTTTGACACTAAACCACCTTAACTATGTTATGGTCTTTCTTCTTGCCAGCACATTATTATAGGAAGAACAGATGTTGAGATTTTTACCGAGGTCGGTGTTAAGGAATCTCAAGACTTAAGGGAGGTTCTGGAAAAAAGGTTACATGCAAAAAGGGAGATTACATTTGAGACACCATTATTTGGGTCAAAAACATTTTTGATATATGTGGAGCCTGTCTTCAGCAAGGCAGGAGAGACATTTGGTATAAATTACATGGGGATGGATGTAACTGATCAGATGTTTGCATTTGTATGTTTCAGAGTTCAATTCAAGACTTTTCTTTTGATCAAGGTCTAAAATATCGGTGGTATCGGAAATATCAAAAGTCCAAAAATATGGAAATATCGGGATATTATCGGTATCGGTAAAAATTGAATAAAAACCACGGAAATTGTAAGAAAAACTTGAAAATTTTTATTGAAACTTTGCATGATGTTTTTTTAGTCAATTATCTATTAGTTTATTACAAAAAATTAGAAGGAAATGTATTGCATGATGGATTTAACTGATTTAAGTTGATTATATAGTGAGCTGGCAAACACTATAAGTGTAGAAAATATGTAGTAATTAATGAAAGAAGATTAAACACACCATAATCATTTATATATAATGAATTACTACAATATTTTACACTTTATACATTGCATGGTAAGATACATGAGTGACTTAGTATCACATAGAGTTCCCATGAGGTTCAAAATTTTTACTATCTTCATCATCTCTATATGTAGAGTAAGTATATTTTGAAGAGTAGTCATCAAATGATAAATCCCCAAAATAGTTTTGCATGTAATTGTTAACATGCCACTCATATGGATTCGAGATTGGTTGACGTTGTCCATTGTAGGGGCCTTTTTCTTCCGGTAGCAAGTGGGCTGGGCTGATGAAATTGTCTCCTTTATTTGAGTTCGAAAATTAAGCCCCAAAATGCTTCGAAAGGGCAGCAAGGCCTTAAGAAGTATTTTGGTTACCTTCACCAACCAAAATTACAGCAACTTGCAAATAATTTCTTCATGCTTACAGATAAACTTTTGGGCTTGGCATGAGAGGCATGTGGCATGGGAGCAAAATTATCATGGGTTTAGCACTCTAGGAGAGAGAGAGAGCTGTGGGTTCCTATGAAGGTCATAGGTTCTAATGGAAGAAAGGAAGAGTTCTAAGGAGGATTGGGGGAGAGTTTTGGGTGATTTTTGTCGCGTCCGGCAGCTTGACAGTGACTCTGTCAAAGCTTCTGTCAATCTGCCAAAATAGGGGAAGCAAGGAAAAATGGCAAGAATGGCACAAAAATTGCTGAGTTTGCAAGTGAGAGAGAAAGCTTGCTCTGTGAAGATTGTGGGTTGTGTTGTGTTGGGTTGAAGGGGTCCTATTTATAGCTTATGGGAATGGGTCTTCTCCAAGAAACCCTAATGGTTTCTTCCCAATCTAACTAAGCTTTCCTCTTCCTTTCTTCTCCTTTTTCTTGACTTACCTCATGGTGGCAAAAATCAGTTTTGCCCAATCCCACAAAATCAGAGATTTTGGGAGCTCCAAGCTTCTTCCCCCCCCATGTTGCTTGCCATGATGGAACCCAACGGTTGCTTGCAGTTTTCCAACACCAACTGCCTTCTTCCCCCCCCCCCCTTTTTTTTACGATTATTATTTTTTGTTTTCCCTTTTCTTTTCTTTCTTGTTTCTCGTTCCACGCACCAGACCCAACTCTTTTTGGTTTTTTTCTTCCCTTTCTTTTCTCTTTTCACGCACTAGACAAAGAGAACCTTCTTCTTCACTTGTCTCTTCATTTTCCCACAAACCCAAAACGAGCAAGAGTGAAGCCAAGCCAAAACTGCCCATCTTCGACCGCTGGGAGAGAGATCGAGTCAAACCCGACTCCGCCATCCCCCTCCGTTCGAGGAAACCCGCTTGCCACCGCCGGAAGGGGCCTCGCTGTGCATGCTTCCCTTCTCAGAATCTCTGATTTCCTTGCTTCTCTCAGTGCGCCCTAGGCCTTCCCTTGGGGGATTAACCAGGTATGTCTTTTCTTTGCTTTCTCTTGGGCTTATTGGAAAATCCAACAGTTTCTTACACTTATGAAGGTTGCTTCTTGTTTTGGTCAACCAACCACCAAACCCTCCTTGACCCATTTCCGTCGCCGTTGTAACGAGGGTTTGCACGGCGTGAGTGCTAGCAAAGAAGGGTTCACTCCAATCTTCTAAGATTCTCTTCTCCCTGGTTTGCCCTTTTCCCGAGCTACTGGAAGGGCGCCGAATTTCATCGGTGAGTTCCTTCTTTTCTTTTTCTCTTTTTTTTTTGTTTTTTTTTTCTTTCTATCTTCTCTATCTTGCATTGATTTCTTTTGCATTTATGGGATGGCTGAAATTCAAATGACGTGCTCCCCTTCCTTTTTTGGTGCAGGTGACTACGTCTCTGACACAAGCAGGGATAGGTGCTGGAAACCTTGCCTCGCATTCTTCGCTGCTGGAATCTCTGAGTGCCCTGGCTCCCCGACTTAAGCACTTAGCCTCTTGTATCAGTCTATTGGTGAGCAATCCTGCTAATTTAAGTGTCTTAAGAATAAGTATAGACTGGTGCTTGGCCTAGGCTTACTTCCTTTGTGAACACATGCTTGTTTGATGGTGTATGTATTTTTTTTTTCGCTGCTATAAATATATATTGACAGGAGGCATGTCTTGTGATGCTTGTTTTCTTTCGAGAGAAGATTTACTCGTCACACCTGCTGATCTCAAAGTGATACTTTTGCTTGTCATGGGCTTGCATGTCTTGCTTGAATAAAGTTAATTTGCCGTGTTGGACCCGTGTTTTGCATGTGTTAACGGGTTTTTTTTTTAAAATTTTATTTCACCCTTTTCTTTGCGTGCAGAGATTCGAGCCTTGTTATGGCGTCCGCTGATTCTTCCTCCATCATTAGGGATCATCTTTATTCCGTAGAAGACAAGCTAGAGAGGGGTAGGCCTCCTCCCTTACTTAAGGGTACTGGTGAAGACACAGTTATTGATGGAGAACCGACCCCGGAAGTAGTTCCCGTGATCGACCCTGCCTCTATATCGAGGTGCTGCATAGAGAGGGGCCTATTTCCGGAAGTCCCCCTATTTTTTTACTATTCGTGTGGCACCAGCATGGGCTGGTCAGAATGGGTAGATCGAGAACTAAGGGACCCATCTACTCGTGATATCTTGAGCCGGGCAGGGGTGCTGGACGCTGTCTTTCTTTCTAAAGCATGGGACATCCACGTTGAGGCCAAAATTCTCCGACATGTAGTGAGGCGATGGAGTACTGAGACACACACCTTTGTCTGTTCATGGGGAGAGTTTACTCCCACACTTGAGGACGTAGCTAATATTCTTCACCTCCCACTTTGCGGCAGCCAAGACCCTTTCCATATCATACTGACTCCGGAAGATAAACTAAAGCTTGAGGCTTTACGAAAGGGTGCCCTGACTTTTCCTAGCACCTCTCTGCATTTCAATAACTGGATACAGTTTTTTGGGGATGTTAACAGGAACGAGCCATGCCGTCTTGCAGCGTTTATATCGTTATGGCTTGGCAGATTCCTCTTTTGTGATTTTTCCCAAGATTGCCTACACGCGCGAGTGTTCCCTTTGGCTTTGGCGGTAGCACGCGATGATATGATTCCACTAGCCCCCATGTTCTTGGGGCAGCGGAAACTTTATTGAACTCTAGCTTCCTCCAAGTATTTCTATGGGAACGGTTCAAAGGGATAGAAGTATCCCCGCATCCTTATTCCAAGGCCAATGAATCTGCTAATTCTGATGGTGGTTCGTATGTGCCGGAGAAACTTCCTCTGATCTGCCGATGGTTCCGACGTATGTAGAGGAAGGGCCAAAATTTTCTAGAGCTGCTGGATAATGTTGAGAGCTTCATCTTCCGGCCTTATTGTGCCTTGTCGGAGGGGTTTAGACATGTGCCTCTTTATGCCGACTCTGATGATTTGATTGAGGTTCCGGCAACTACTGTTGAGTGCCGCACGTTTTCCTTTGCCGACACTGGGTGACGACCATTTGGAAGTTTCTATGTATTATGCAGCTCACCGAGTCAGACGGCAGCTTGGATTTGATCAAGGTGTGCCCTCTGATCCTAGTCATGGGGATCTCTCTTCGTTGCAAAAGTTTTTTGGACCGAGAGCAACATACCAGAAGATAGCAACCTCTTTGCCCTTGCTTTGGCTGACAAAGGGCGCGTCGGTGGCCGCTCTAAAGCTTACCAAAGCTACTGGAATCACTATTTTGCTTCATTCAACCGGTTTCATGCCGCTCATTGTGACAGGTTGCTTCCCACTGTGATCCATCATGCTCGTCTAGTATCCGAAAAGAAGGCAATTTCCTTGAGTGAAAAACGAAATCTGCCCTTTACCTTCAGAAGTGGGGAAATCGTTGGTGATTTCTTCAAGCTAAAACAGAAACTAGAGAAGCCCAGCTCTCGCAATGTTGGAAGAAGTACTGCGCATGGGAAGCCAAAGCGAGAGGAAAGTTGTAGTGTTGAGAAGAAGAGGCATGCTGCAAAAAGCCCGAAAAGATTTATTCCTAAGGTAGCAGCAAGAGGTCCTCCCAGCTCTAAAAAGAATGCTCCCACAATGCCCTTGTTACGGCAGCAGCCTGTGGCTTCTGTCAGTACCAAGCAAGTCGACAAGATGCCGGAAGCTCCGCATTCTCGGAGTAAGTACCACTCACTAGTTACTCGTGTTTGTGTGTTCTTTCTATATATACATGTGTTCTCTCTCTCTCTCTTTTTTTTTTGCTGGTTCTGGACTTTCTTTCTTCCTTTTGTTTTGCAGGTACTTCCCCAAAGGCGAGAAAGCCCCCATGGTTCCGAGACGCCGGAGCATACATATACTTCAAACACAATTTGCTAGCACTCACCGAGGCAAGGGCGCAGACTCAGGATCTGATGTAGTAGTGGTAGCTGATGATGATGGAAGCAACGAAGATGATGCCATAGGAACCGGGATTAGCACCCAAGAGCAAGGAAGCACTCACAACACGAATGGCACGGACGAGGACCTTGACGAGGACCAGTATTACAGCCGTGATGAGAGCACCTACCCGGATGCTGATACTTACTCAGAGGAGCCAGATACCTCAGATATGCCTCCTAAACTTGCTAGCAGCCTCGAGCGATGCATGAATCTTGAACTGGTATCGGAGATCTTTCTTGTTTGTTGTATTTGCATATACGTGCTGCGTGTTGCCTGCTTCAACTCACAATTTGTGCCCTGCCACATATATAAATATTTTTTTCGCAGGTGGTCCTTACTGCTATGGACATGACATATCCTTCTTCAGAGGTTGGCCCTAGTCTTCCTGCTGCTGACACTACACAGACTGCCGACGAGGTACCCATCTCTTGTTCTCCATTTTCTATGCCTCTTCTTAGGTCACTCATCACTTAGACTTGCTTTTCTTTCTTTTCTCAGATTGAGGGCGCTTCACAAGGCACAGAAGGCGTACCCTTTACTCCTCCGATTGATGCTGCTGCCATTGTTACTCCGCACCTTCCAGCAACAACGATTCCTACTTTGGCCCTCCTCGACATAGCCGCTAGCACCACTCCAGACCTTCCAGCAGCATCAATTCCTGCTTTAGTCCTCCTTGACATAGTTGCTATCAGCATGCCAGACCTTCCAGTAGTATCGACTCCTGTTTCAGCCCTCCTCGACATAGCTGCTAGCACCACGCCAGACCTTCCAGTAGCATCGACTCCTATTTCAGCCCTCCTAAACATAGCTGCCGGCACCACTCCAGGTCTTCCAGCAGCATCAGTTCCTGGCGACATTCTTGATGTGGGCCATCCACTTGGCAGTACTTCCACAAAAGTTTCTGCTGTAGGGTGCTTATCGGAAAAAAGCATGTCTTGGCAAGATTGGGAGACTTCCTTTATGGCGTTCATAGCTTTCTTTGATGGCGGCGTTAAGATTCTTCGGTCCATCGACAAACTTCTTCCTCTCTGTTATAGGTTTGAGGGGTATGCAACCTTCCTAGGTGCCTTCGTGTACCCAGAAACAATTGGAGCTTAGAGAAAATTCATGGATAAGTATGGATGCTTTGCAGAGGTCATGGGTATCACTTCATCCTTTTCCAGGAGCGCCGCCTTCCGGGCCTTGGGTTCGGTGCTTCACGGGATGGACACCATGGAGCTCATGGACATCACAGATCACCGACTCATTTGCTGGCGAGATGCGATCTGTGAGGCCATGACTTTAGGGTTTCCTGTGGACCTTCTTCTCGATTTAGTGAGGAACTTAGCATGCGCTGTATTTGGAGCACGGGCTATCGATAGTATAAGATCGATGCTGGGTTCTGACGAGATAAAGGCTGCAGCAGATGCGTTGAACCTCAAACAGCGTGAATTGGAAGACCAGCATCATGAGTTCCAGACCCTGCTTCTTGCTAAAGGTGTCTCAATTGATAGTGCCGAATGCGTGGCTGAGGCAGTGGCCAGGTCGTCTCTCAGGGCTTCCTCCGTTCTCTTCGGGCATTCCTCATAACTTTGAGGTATGTAATCCCTCTTCTATTTCCTTTTATTTATTTATTGCCCTACCCCTTCTAGCATCACCTAGCCTTGACATATGTTTTTTCTTTTGGCAGGTTATCTTCTCCGGCTTGGGGTCACTTGGCTTGGTGGGCAGCTCCCGTCTTTCTTAGGACCATAGGATATATCAACCTTCAGCATGTATAACTTTATTATTATTATTTTTTTGCTATGGCTATGTACCTTTTGGATAGTATAACGACTGTGTCGTTAAGGCTTTGCAATGTAACTCTGAACCGCTGGAACTTATATTAATTTCTGAAAGCTTGAGGGATATTGTAATCTCACATATATATCTATTGTTCAATTGGAAAACTTGTTCTTGTGAATTTCTGGAGATCTTTTGACAGGTTGGATATCTTTAAAAACAAGGCACATGCTGCCCAAAATTTTGGTGGGAGTAGAATTTCTAAATTTTCTTTGCGTGGCTTGTGGAGCTATTAGACCTGAAAAACACCTTCTTGTCATGCCTTAAAAGGGCCAGGCTAGTGTGCTTAGTTTTCCCTAGAATTCCAAATGTTTTGAATTGCTTATAATGGTTCCATTGTTCCAGCACCTCAAGAATTGCATGCCCTTTTTTGTAATAGCTTGGCTTATGTCACTTTGCTTAGGTGTGATGCTTGTTGATGATTCGAGACCCCATTGAGTGGCTTTGCTTGACATGTTTTACTGCTAAGTGGCGTGTATATATTTTTTGTCATTATTTTATATACGTAGATATATATATATATATATATATATATATATTATTTGGTGCAGGGTAAGTTTGGTGATACATAAAGGAAGTGTAATATTTTAGAGACAGATTTTCTTTTTCAAAATACTCCTTCATTTTCATTGCAAAGTTCATGCTACCATAGTGGTGCATCATACAAGAGTTTTCCAAAATACCAAGTGAGAACATAGAAGGAGTTCATATTTAAAACAAAGGGAACTACAATAATAAAAGTGCTGAGCATGAAATGAACTTAGCAGTAGTAGGGCTTGAGCCACTTCCCTTTGATGGGATCCGTTAGCATGCCTTCCTTGACAGAGACCAAGCGATAATAGCCGCTGCTGTGAACTTCTTTTACTGCAAATGGTCCTTCCCATTGAGGGGCGAACTTGGAAGGTCCCAAGACTTGTCTTCTCACATGCTCGACAACTTTTAGCACGAGGTCTCCTTGCTTGAAGGCTTGTGGCTTGACTACCCTGTTGTAAGCTTGGGCAACGGTTTTGTGGTAAAGTGCTGTTCTTCTTTCGGCTTCCATTCTCTTCTCATCCAAAGCCTCGATGTCTAACAAGCGCCATTTTGAGCATGTCTTTGCATCCCAATTTGGGCAACGGGCGATATGGCATCGGAACCATACACAAGTGAATAGGGTGAGAAACCCGTGGCACTCCTTGGAGAGGTGCGATAAGCCCATAAAGCATCCGGCAGGTGGACACTCCAGCCTCCTTCATACTCATACACCATTTTGCTTAGGATTCTCAACAAAGTTTTATTTGTGGCTTCCGCTTGGCCATTTCCTTGTGGGTAGTATGGCGTGGAACGATGATGCTTGACACCATAGCCGCTAAGCGTCGAGCTTACTTGCTTGTCAACAAACGGGGTACCATTGTCGGTGATGATCTTGTATGGGATTCCGAATCTGCAGATGATGTATTCACGGATGAAATTCGCAATGGCAACCCCCGTGGCCTTTCGGAGAGGAATTGCTTCAACCCACTTTGTGAAATACTCAGTGGTTGTGAGGATCCATATGTAACCATCAGAAGGTGGGTGGATAGTTCCGATCAAGTCAAGCCCCCAAGTGTGAAAAGGCCAAGGAGTACGCATGTCCTGCAATAACGTGGGAGGCTTGTGACTTAAATTGGCATGAACTTGACACGTATGACACTTCTTCACAAAATTGTATGCGTCATTTTTCATGGTGGGCCAATAATACCCAACATTCAGCAGCTGTCGATGGAGTCTTTTCATCCCTTGGTGTTCACCACATTCTCCAGCATGAATTTCCTGCATCACTTGTTGCGCCTTAGATTCTCCTAAGCATTTCAAAGGTTCACCATTAAACCCTTTGCGATAGAGAGTGGATCCATCTATGAAGTATCTCTTCAGCGTCTTTTTGAGCTTGTGGGCATGCTTAATGTTGCTTGGTAGAACTCCTTCAATAAAGAATGCCAAGTATGGCGCCCTCCAATCTTCTGCAAATGAAATGGTTAATGACTCTTCGGTGGAGGGGATGGTTGCACAATTGGGACAATTAGTTTGAACTTCAGCTGCTTGTTTCTTCATTTCTGGCCAATAATAACCCTTGCGTTGCAAGCGTCGATATAGGCTGATTATTGGCTCCAAATTGCAAGTGGCTTCATGTACCTCTCGGAGTCTTCTTTGTGCTTCTGTCAGTCCTATGCAGAGAGTCAGAATACCTCCCGGCAGGCGTCTGTAGAGTTCGCTGAAGATAACCACATAGTCCTTCAAGTCCTTGATGTTGCTTCCTCCGATCAAACTTTCTTTCACGGATTTTCTCCAATCTTTTTCCTCCAGCAGCTCCTCTTGAGCCATTGCTTCAACTGCTGGAATATCTCTTTTTATTACGGTGATGTTGGGCTGCTCTTGGATGAATGAGAGCTTTGACCCCAATGTAGCCAAAGCATCAGCATATCTATTAGTGACTCCCGGGATATGTTCCAGTAGCACTTGCTTGAAAGAACTGACCAGTTTCTCAGCAGCTATGCGATTTGGTGCCAATGTTGACTCTTTCACAGCAAAGCTTCCTTGTAACTGACTTTGCACCAAATTTGAATCGCCAATGATTTTAATCTTCTCTATGCCCATTTCCTTTGCTGTAGATAACCCTATAATGAATGCCTCATACTCCGCCACATTATTCGTACATGGGAAATTTAGTTTGAATGAGAGGGTTGTGGCTTGTCCTTCGGGGTTGATGAGTGCCACACCTGCTCCTCCACCATTTGACGTAGAAGAACCATCAAAGTAAAGGGTCCATGGTTCTTCCTCTGTAACAATAGTCACCGTTTCCGGCAGCTCTCCCAGAACCTCCTCTGAGAGAATTGGTCCTTCTTCTTCAGGAAATAGAGCCAACATGTCAATCGCGGCTTGTCCTTTGATGGCCCTAGGAGTTGTGCATGTGATATCGAATTCGAACAGCTGCAATAGCCATCGTGCAAGACGTCCGGATAGCACCGGTTTTGTAAGCAAGTACCTTACGGGGTCAGACTTCACTATGAGCTGTAGCTTATGAGCGAGGAAGTAATGATGCAAGCGCTGCACAGCATAGACAAGGGCAAGGCATAAGAGCTCGGTCTTTGGATATCTTGTTTCAGCTCCCTTTAATTGCCTACTCACATAGTAAATAGGGCTTTCTTCTCCACCATGGTCGTCTTGAGCAAGTAAGGCCCCAACTGCTGTATTTGTTGCAGCTAGATAAAGCTTGAGAGGAAGTCCCAGAATGGGTGCTCTCATGGTGGGCAGCTTACTAATTATCCGTTGCACTTGCTGATAGGCCTCTTGGCATTCCTTACTCCATTCGTATGGTCTGCCCTTCTTGAGTAAGGTGAGCAAAAATACTCATAATGGCAGCAAGACCTGGGATGAAACGCCAAATATAAGATAATCTCCCCATGATTATGCCTTCACAACTTTTCCTTTGTCTTTAGGAAGACAAAGCACATTGCAAAATGCCACGTTTTGGTACATGAATAGGTGCTAAGGTCGGGGGAAGTCCCTTCGGCCAATCTATGGCCATGATTTATCAGGCACAAACATTGCCCCCACATCCCCGGATTCTTCGGTCTCGGCATGGGTAGGGGCCGAATGGATTCCAGGGGATGAACCCTTAGCATTCCCTCTGAAGTGATTGACAGTTGGCGCCTTAAATGCACAGGTCAGTCGGCGCATTTAATGCATAGTCACGTCGTGTAGGCCATCATTATCCAGACTTACGCGAGGCGTCGCTTCGTCTCGTCAAATGAAACAATGGCCTCTGGGCTTCCGACTCGTCATCGCGCTTGAGCACACTGTCAGACCATTGCGTCCCTCGAGAGAGCCACGCCCTTTTGTTTTGAATTCTAGCGCCAATATAAAAACCCAAACTTTCAGAATTCAGAATTCTCAAGTCCATGCTCTTCTACTCTGGAAACCCTTCCCTTGCTCAATGACCTCTTTACTCGTTTTCCAAATTCTTGAGCCCTTCGTTGATCCCTGGGCTTCATTCTTCTTCTAGCCCTTTCGCCTCCATTTCATCCTGCTCTAATGGCTCTCATTGTAGCCTCTCCGAAAATGGGGTCAAACCATATCTGCTGAACCTTGCGTCGTGGCAGCTTGGCCTGATCCAAATGGCTTTTCTTCTCCTGCTGTCCACCAACCGTCTTTCGTCTTGGAAAGTCGATGTGAGCCAAGGCCATGACGTGGCCGATATTCTTTCCCAGCCCTGGAGGAGGATGACCTTCCTTCCTATGAGGCCCAGGGGAAACTGCAATGCGATTGATGAAGATGGGAGGGCTTGGTATGATGATTCCAACCTGGCCATGTTCACTTGGCCGAACACCCCGGTTGCACCCGGGGGCATAGTGACGACCCTAGCTTCACCTGGCCGCACCCATGTCCAGAATGACGGCCCTGGCCATGGCCTGAGTGACGGCCCTGGCTTCACCTAGCCGCACCCATGTCCAGAATGATGGCCCTGGCTTCAACCCGGCTGCACCCATGGCCAGAGTGATGACCCTAGCTTCACCTGGCCGCACCCTTGTCTAGAATGACAGCCCTAGCCATGGCCTGACTGACGGCCTATGCAAAGGCCATGGTAGGTGGAGATATGGGCAGCGGAGATGTTGCTTCAGGAAGAGTCATTTGATTGTTCAGCGAGGGAATTAAGAAGCCTCTGCTCATACTCTTGCGATGTAATTTATTTTTCACATATGTACGTCTATATGTTTTAATCGGCCATGACCGGCCGTTCCTTTGTAAATGCGACCCCTTTCTTTCGATCTAAATGAAGTACAACCTCTTTTTCCTTCTGACTGAATGCATGCTCTTCCTTTCATCTTTGTTGTGTTGTTTACTTCATTCACTTGTTGATTGTAAATCCCATAACTCTTCCTCGGCCGTCTCCCATAAAGACGGGGTATATTTCTTTAAATACTGGCCGTTTATTGGCAAGTTGTGCCATTCTCCATCCCTATCTCTCAATTGAAAAGCACCTCGGCCAAGAATTTGTTCGATGATAAACGGCCCTTCCCAATTGGGTGAGAATTTACCGAAACGAGGGTCCTTAGTCCCGATAGGAAGCACGGCTCGCCATACCAAGTCGCCTTCGGCGAAAGTCTTCTGCTTGACTTTTCTGTTGTAGGCCCTCGCCGCAATCTGCTTTTGTGCCTGCATTAGGTTATAAGCATCGATCCTGGACTGCTCCAAATCTTCTAACTCTTAAGCCATGGCTCGTGCCTAGTCCTCCCTTTCTTGCCCAGGCCGTTCGGTCACGCTGAGAGACCGAACCTTTAACTCCATCGGAACGATGGCATCATGACCGTAGGTTAGGGCATAAGGGGATGTGCCAGTAGCCGATCGTTTCGAGACTCGGTAACGAGCGCGGCAGTCCATGAAAGACAGGAGCTCGTGCTTCGCGGCTCCGTCTACCAGGAGATCTGACATAGGCATGGGATACTCGTCCTTGGGGGTTGCGAGATTCAGATTTCTGTAATCGGTGCAAACCCTCAAAGCCCTAGTCCTCTTCAAAACTGGCACGATGTTAGCCAACCACTCAACGTACCGGGCCGTACGGATGAAGCCGGCTTTAAGGAGCCGTTCAATTTCCTCTTTGACCTTAAGTTGTACTTCAGTCGAGAACCGCCTCAGCGACTGTTGGAAAGGCCTAAACCCCTCCTTGATCTTTAATTCGTGCTCGACCAAACTTCTTGGCAATCCAGGCATCTCATGGTAATCTCAAGCAAAACAATCCTTATATTCATGGAGCAGGCCGATAATCTCGGCCGCTAACTCAGGGTTCAAAAGCTGGCTTACAAAAAGAGGCCGTGGTTCGTCCTCGGTCCATACATTTATTTCTAATAAAGGGTCCTGGACCTCAGGGTGGTCATCCTCCATCCCGGCGGGCGCCGTTTCCAAGTCGTCAAAGGTCAAAGCGCCCGCTTCATCCGATTCGTGGAGGAATTCGATTAGGTTGATCGGTGAGTTTGGCCGTAAGGATTCCTCCGCCCAATGTTCCAGCAGTCTTTCCAGCAGGTCGGTCACGACCACTACTCCCTCTTCTTTAGTGGCTTTGTCTGTCATCTAGAGGCTAGTGAGGTCGATCAACACTTCGCGCGCCGAATCCTGTCGAACATTCTCGGCGCCTAACTCCAGCACTTTCTGGGCCGTTGTCTTGGTTGGTCGGCCGCCCGCATCGTGGCCGGTGAGGACAACTCATCCAACGTCGTCGTTGTAAATTCGTGCTTGCACGGCGTTGGCTTCGAACGGCTTTTCGTCGGCCGGGTGTATGGATACCTTTTGGCCGTCCCAAAAGAACAACAGTTGGAAAAGGGAAGATGGTATGCATCCAGATTGATGGATCCAGTCACGGCCGAGTAATATATTGTAGTCCACACTGGACTCAACTACATAGAAGGCCGCGACTCCTGTCTGGTCGGCCACGGTGATTTTCAACAGCAACTTCCCGATGGTTTTAGATTTATCACCGACGAAGCTGCTCATGACCACGCTGCTGGGGATGAGGTCCACTTTCGACTTGTCCAGCTTCCTCATCAGGGAATAGGGAAGGATGTTGACCATCAACGAAGACTTTGGACACAGGCACGCCTTCCACGTGAGCTGATATGTACAACAGCTTGAGGTGTCGGTATTTGTTTGGCTCGTCTCTGGGTATCACTTCGTTAAAAGCCACGGCCAACAACTCTTCCTTTGTCTTTGGCCTCTGGTCAAGCTGCTCCTCAGCCAAGTCATTATCCAGCCCGTTACCCTGGCCCCTTGGGGCTGAAAACTCAGACGGTAGCACCAAGACCATGTTCATGCTGACCTCCTTCGGCTCATGCTGGTCTCCACTACCAGCTTCCTCTTCGGCCACGTAGCCGTCCATGGCGAGGGCTTTTTCCTTAACCATGGTAAGGATCCCCTCGTATTCTTCATCGGAGATTCCCAACGTGGGGTCGTCTCCGGCCTCATGCCCAAAGAAAAGATCACCGGAGCCCTTGATCATGGGCTTTGCAATCCCAGGGATATTGCCTGTGGACATATTGATCTTAGGGGGGTCCAAGGCCTCGACTTTCTCTTCGAGGGCCTGTCTAGCCTTAGCCAACGTATCCCTAGCCGTTAAGTAGTCGTCTAATCGGCTTGCCCAGGCCTTTTCCTCGGCCGTTAGACCAAAAATAGTGTCGGTCGGGTTCACAGTAAAATATTGGCGGAGGTACTCTAAGTCGCTCCTGCTGAAGAGGACCTTGTCCTCCAATTTTTCCTAGTCAGGTCAGTAACCTGGCATCCCTCTCGCCCTAGCCTCTCGGTTTGCTTGATATACGGCCTTAATGGCCGAGTCAGATCCTTTGGTAATGAGGAGCCCCTCCGCCTTAGTTTTTTTGAGGGCCAACTCCATGGTCTCACGATTTTCAGGGGTCATACCGTATAGGTCGGTGGCCGAGTGGTCTTTATGGAATTCTATGAGGAAGGACAAACCGTTGGCCAAGAATAGGGGGTCCTTTCCATGGTAAATATCAATGATACCCTCATCTGGTTTCTTTAAGGCTGCAACCTTGGGTTCAGCAGAATCGGCCGCTGTCCTAGGAGGGTTCTCGTTTTGTCTGGAGCACCACGTCCTTGGAGGCCTGGTGCTGGCCGTCTTCGTTGTAGAGCTGATGATTGCTACTGATGGCTACTCGACGACGACCGTCATTTTCTTTTGGCGTTTGGAACCCTCAGCCTCGGTATTCTGGCTTGCTGAACCTGTCTCTGTATTCTCCTCAGCTGGGTTTTTGTTAGCAATTCGGCCCTGCCCCCAGGTCATGCATGGTACCAACGGTCATCCCTTATGACCGGTGGTTTGAAAGTCTTTACTGGCCTAGGGACGGCCTCGTCCTTGTGGCCAACCAGGGTACTGGGGTTGGTGCCCCCAATCGATCAAAAATGGCTCTGCTGGCTGGCCGACGGTCGTATTGGCTGCCGAATTTGTTCGTAGTCAATTGATAAGGCTCAGCGGCCTTTCTTTTGTTCTCCTGTAGTCTGGGCTGTCCGATTTCATGCTTGCATCGATTGCAGAGTACTGGCTTCGGTTCGGCCAACGGCTCCTTCCCTTTCGCCGGCCAATGAACTTCCCTATATTCGGCTCGGAGCTGGGTGTTGACCATGTTGATGACAGGTGGAGGGAACGGCTTGGAGTCAACCTGCATGGTCGCCTTCTCCGGGAAATGGAGCTTCTTTTCGTCTATCAACTTCTGGATGACTTCTTGCAAGACAACATAGTTGTTGGTGTTGTGAGACCAAGAACTGTGATATTTACAGAACGTCTTCCCTTTGACCTCGTCGAGTTTCGGAATTTTATGGCCGAAAGACAATTTGACCTTTTTCTCGAACAATAGTAGGTCAAAGATAGCCTCGGCCCTGGTCAAATCAAAAGTGTAGGCCTTCGTTTCTCGAGCCGCAAACTTGGCTTCGGGAATCTTTGTGCGGCTATTGTCGGCCTTGACAAGTCTTTTGCAGACAAATGGTTTGTCTATACTGACTTCTGCTGAGCTCATCTCGACTTCGTCGCTCTCGGCCTCCGCGGGGCTGTCTGCTTCGGCGTAGCTGACAATGGGATTCCTATAGTAAGTCCCTTTCGAAGTCGTCTTCTTTTGCATCTCTTCCTTTAACAAGGATGCGTATCTGTCCACCTTGTTGATCAAGTCATGCATGTCCCGGAATTCGATTCCCTGAAATTTTTTCCAGTATTCGAATTCCAACCCTTCTTCTGCCATCTTGACAAATTCCGTCTCTGGTAGGTTTGTGCGGCACCAGTTCCTGTATGTTTTGAACCGTTGCAGGTAGTCGCGGGGTGATTCGTCTGAAGCCTGACTCATCCTTGCCAGCTCGGCGACCGTTATCTCTCGGTTGGTTTGATAGAAATATTCGTGGAATATCCTTTCCATGTCAGACCAATCCCTCACCGAATTCGGTGGAAGGTTTATGAACAAATAAATGGAGCTTTTGGGCGTCCGAATCGGCCTCTCCGCACTGGGCCGTGAAGCGACCTATGTGCTCAATGGAGGAAGTCTGCCCATCCCAGGAGAATAGCATGAATTCTGGCAACCGATAGTTCTGGTGAAGAGGGGTTCGGTCAATTTCTGGAGCGTACGGCTTTGTATACCTTGGCACCTCCGGCTGCCTCTGAGCTAGGCCGTCCTCGATCATTCGCCGGACGTCTTTTAATCGAAGCCCTTGGGGAAGCGCTTCTTGTTGGGCCGCAAACGGCCGCGGGACCTATTGCACATCGTTTTGTAGCCTTATCTGCTAGGCCATTTGAACAAGGGGCTCAGTTGTTGCGACCGAGCCGGGTGGCACTAGGTAAGCGCCATGGGTTTGTCCAGGGTGCGTGTGTGTTGCCGTCAGAATGGCTGAACGATACTGAAGATGGGAGCCCAACGGAAATAATGACGCCAGCAATAGTGGTGCAACAGTCGGATTGCTCTGACCGTACTGTTGTGATAAAGCAGTGACTGCATTGCTTAGGCCAGGATGGGTCTGGACGGCCAAAGTATGAACTGGGCCGAGTTGCTAGATCACAGGATGAGTGGGGCTGTTTTGCCCTAGCGATACGGCCAAAGCATGGAGTGGGCCGTAAGCTATTTCTGCCGGGTTGGTTGGTCCGGGACTTACCCATGTGGGCTGGGACTGCCCCCAGCTACTCGTCGGCGGCTGAGAATTCTGGCCATAGCCTGACGCTTGGGTGCGGGAAGAAACGCGGAGGCTGCTGCTTTCGCCGTAAGGCTCAATCCTCTCCCGCTCTTGGCCTCTCTGTTCGGTTCTGGGAGGCATCGTGGATGAGGTTCCCGGCATCCTCTCTTGAAAAACCGTCCGCAGCTCCGAGGAAAATCTGTCCATTGCGGCCATAAAAGATGTCTCTATCCTATAGGCCTGCTTAGACATCAGATCCTCCATCATTGCCTGTTCTTGCATTGGCCGTGCGATCCGTCGTCACTAGAACGCTGGCCGAGATCCTGACCGCATGTTCGGTCTCGGCGATAATTATCGGTGAGGTGGACTCAGGAGCTTCGGAAGTCATTTCGACTGTTTTATTCTTGAGCTTTGCCTGTGCCCTAGTTTCCACCATAGGTTTTTGACAAAGATCCCACCGGGCGTGCCAAAAGTGTTGGGTGTCGCAAATCTCACGGCCTTGTGTTCCGGGCCGAGGGGATATGCGTTAACACGTGGCGTCCTTCTTTTGGATACGGTGCGGTTATGCGCGGGCGTGCCAGCACGGTCTACCGTGCGTCAAGATGGTGAAGTGGTTTGGATAAGATTTTTTAAAGTGATACGCCTGTCTTTGACTCCTAATCAAACGATTATAGCCGAGAGAGGAACTGATCTCAGCCGCCAGGTTCACGGCCTGAGCTACAAGGCCGTTTAGTGGTGGTGTTGGTGGTGGGTTTTGGGCGGTGCTCCGGCGCGTTCCTCAGGGAGCGACGGTTGTATGATATATGGGGTGGATGTGATGGTAACAGAGATGGTGCTCCGGCGCCTTGAAATTCAAAGGTCGTATGATATATTGATGAATGGATTTTCCTTACAATCTATCACTACTCCTAGGAAAGCAAGTAAAGGTATTAAAAGTGCATTACAAGAAAATATAATTTGCTCTGTGGGAGGCTTTGATTTGGTGTTTGAACGCTTTGAATGTAGATTGAGCTTGTTATTTATAGGAAGAGCTCTGGAGGAGTAATCGAGGCTGAAAATCTGCATAGTGGAGCCTGGTCAGAACAAGTGGGTGGTCCAATCGACATTTGGGGTTGTGAAGCATGGTGGCGTGACCCCATAAATCCCGGTAAATCTCGGCCGCCGCCCTGGTTTGGTGGGTTCTGCGCTACTGGCCGTGGGAACGCATTTAATGCCCTGGTTTGGTGGTTGGTGATCTGACCTCAAATTGGGAGAATATTTGTAAGTATGTTTGCGCCTAACCACTCTGATTTCTGTCACCAAATCCTGACTTTAGTCACTTCCTTTCTTCCCTCGTGCATTAAATGCCCTTTTGAGGCTAATATCTTCGGCCGTATCCCCTTCGTCCTTCGGCCTCGGCCTGATGATACCGCGGTTGCAATGCCGAGATGATTATGCCTTCACAACTTTTCCTTTGTCTTTGGGAAGACAAAGCACAGGACAAAACGCCACGTTTTGGTTCATGAATAGGTGCTAAGGCCGGGGGAGGTCCCTTCGGCCAATCTATGGTCATGATTTATCAGGCACAAACAGCAGGTAGATTCCGAAATCCTTAGATGGGCGCCTGTGCATTCGGTGTAAAATTCTACCTCGGAGTAGTGAGCTTCATCTTTGTTGAACGGTGCTTGATTCCTAGGTATGCGAAGTGGCCTTAGCCCAATTCTTCCCTTTACACACTGATGGTAAGTAGAGACCACAAGTTTATGCTTGTTGAGCCATGGCCTTCCAAGTAAAGCGTGATAAGCCACATCTACATTTACTACATAAAACTTGGTAAGCGACCTGATTGGCCCTACCTTCAAATTTACCTACACGTGCCCAACCGTGATCTCACTTTTATTCTCGAAACCGCTGATGCTTGTTTGAGATTGCACTATCTTGGATAATGGAATTCTAGCTGCCGTAAGCACAGACAGAGGCAATATGTTGACAGAGGAACCTGTATCCACCAAAGCTCTTCTTATAAACACATCGTTGATTTGTCCCTCCAAGTAAAATGGTCTTCTATGATCTGGATATGGAACTTCCATGTCTTCATCCGTGAAAACGATAGCATTGTCATTTCCCAAGAATGACCTTTGTGGTTGAGCAGTGAAGCAATGAGGATTCGACTCCGCAGAGATGTTCATGAGAGCTACAGCAGGTGCTTCTCTTGCTTGAGGCCCAAATCCAAGTTGGTCAAAGAGTGACTTGAATTTCGAATTTCTTTGGAGGATTTGTGAGGCCGTAGGTCCCTGCTTCAGACCTAGATAACGTTCCATCACACTAGCTTCGGCCTCCGTAAGATTGTGAAACGTTACAGCAACTGTTTCCTGCGGCACAGACGAAGCCCCCAAGTAGCATTCTTCTGGCACGTCCATCGGGAATACTTCATTAGCTATGCTATCATCCCATCCATCAGCGAGGGGCCATGGGGCATTATAGCTGGAAGGTTTCGAATATTTGCACAAGTAGGCTTTCTCCATGTTTCCACAAGGTTCTCAAATAGCCTCGGGTGGCTTTGGGTCATTCTTCCATAGGTGGCACAACTCATCGTCGTCGAGTAAATCATCGGAGCATGTGATGACAACAACTATCTCTTTTTCCCTTCATTTTGGCAAGGGTTCTTCATCAATAGTTTGCTTCCTAGAGGGAAGTTCGAGGTAACGGCAGTACCTAGGATCACTTTTCTCCTCTCGGGTAGGAATTTTATAAGGTCTAAGAGGCTTGATTGCACCATCAGCAATCATCGTGTTGAGGATGCATGGAATTCTTCATCTTTGCAAGGTAATGGCGGGTATGTCTCCCTTATCCTTTCACTTGCGTGAGTTGTAGTCACCCGATGGTTTATCATCCACAGTTAATGTCTGATGCGCCTCCTTCTTCTCACTCATCCAACTTCTTTGCCCAGCTGGTTTGACAGACATACTTGTCTTCCTCACTGCTTCCAGCAGTCGAGAAAATTGACTGATGCCAATATTCTCCAAATAAACTCTATAATCCACCACGATATTTCTGATACAGATTTCGACCAGTGCTTCCTCATCCTTCTCGTCATAGCAATCCAAGGCCAGGTCCCGGAACCTGCGCACAAAGTCCACAGGATCCTCCCCATATTTTTGGCGTGTGTTGTTGAGTTGAGTGGTTGTGACACTCTCCTCATGCTGGAAATACTTTTTGCAGAACGTACTTGCCAAGTCTTCCCACGAACGAACAGAGCCTGGTGCTAGTGTCGTATACCATGTATAAGCACGGTCTGTAAGGCTCTTCGAGAATTCGCGGAGCCGGAGATTATGGTTGCCAGCATGTGGTCCCAAGGCATCAAGAAAGCAGTTGACATGCTCCTTTGGGCTTCCTTTCCTCTCATCAAAGAGGACAAAGGTTGGTGTTTCAAAGCCCTTAGGATATGGTTGCTGGAGCAAGCTTGATGGATACGGTGGTTAAGGAATATACTTCCAATCCTCTTGGCTTTTACTCAGCTCTTTTTCAGCATAGCAATGACATCTTCTTGGGTGACAAAAGATGGTCCCTTCTGTTCAGACCCCTTTCCAGCAGCAGCAGACTCCACTTGTGGGTGTCTCTCATTTTCTTCACTTGGCTTAGAGACCGAATTTTTCAGCTCCTTGATCGTGTCTGCCATCTCCTTCTGAGTTTCTCCCATGGCATGGATGGCAGCAATGAGGTCTGAGAGGGTGAAAGCTCCCTCACTTACACGTCCTTCTTCTCTAGAGGAGGCATTTTGCCTTCATTCCGAATCCCCATGGTCTGGCTCATCTTGAGAGGTTATGTTATTGCTTTTAGTCTTCTTCTTTGGAGGCATTGGTTCAGATATTGGCTTAATCCCCAGCAGAGTCGCCAATTTATGTAGGAGCCTTTTTCTTCCGGCAGCAAGTGGGCTGGGCTGATGAAATTGTCCCCTTTGTCTGAGTTCGAAAATTGAGCCCCAAAATGCTTCGAAAGAGCAGCAAGGCCTTAGGAAGTATTTTGGTTACCTTCACCAACCAAAATTACAGCAACTTACAGATAATTTCTTCACGCTTACAGATAAACTTTTGGGCTTGGCATGAGAGGCATGTGGCATGGGAGCAAAGTTATCATGGGTTTAGCACTCTAGGAGAGAGAGAGAGAGAGAGAGCTGTGGGTTCCTATGAAGGTCAGAGGTTCTAATGGAAGAAAGGCAGGGTTCTAAGGAGGATTGGGGGAGAGTTTTGGGTGATTTTCGTAGCTTCCGGCAGCTTGACAGTGACTCTGTCAAAGCTTCTGTCAATCTGCCAAAACAGGGGAAGCAAGGAAAAATGGGCAAGGATGGCACGAAAATTGCTGAGTTTGCAAGTGAGAGAGAAAGCTTGCTCTCTGAAGATTGTGGGTTGTGTTGTGTTAGGTTGAAGGGGTCCTATTTATAGCTGCTGGGAATGGGTCTTCTCCAAGAAACCCTAATGGTTTCTTCCCAATCTAACTAAGCTTTCCTCTTCCTTTCTTCTTCTTTTTCTTGACTTACCTCATGGTGGCAAAAATCAGTTCTGCCCAATCCTACAAAATCAGAGATTTTGGGAGCTCCAAGCTTCTTCCGGTAGCTGCTCCAGAGAGGAGCTTCTATTTTCACCCATCTTTTTCCTCTTCTTTTTTCCTCTTTTCATGGCCAATATCTGATGGAGGAAGGAAAGTGGGTATGCATGCTGGTTCAGAGGACGGCACCTTCCCTTGCACGCCAATATCCCTTGGTCTTTTTACTGCCTTCACTTGGAACTTTCTCCTTCCATGTGTAACCTCCTAGCAGCCCCTTTTTTATGTGGATCCTTTGGCCTTTCGTGGCTTTCTGCTTCAGCCAAGTGCTGAAGGCCTTGGACTATTTTTATTCAAATGGTATGGGCCTTTTAATATAGAAAACCAAGTCATCTATTAAGTGGGCTAAATTCACCAAATATTTGGGCTTTATGGGCTGTCTAAAGTAATGGGCTGTCTAAAGTAATGGGCTATTTTGGTTGGGCTACCCTAGTTGACGTAATGGGCTATTTCCTCTCTTGTGCTTACCCACATTTAGGCTTAAGAAAATGGGCTTGAGTCCTGAGGCCCCCAAGCGACCCGAGACTTCTATTTTCCAACCCATGGGTGGGCCCCATGATAACTCGTTACCATCCATGCCACAACCCACTCAAGCAAGCCCTGGGCATTTGATTGGTTTGGGCCCACTTAAGCTTGTTGTGGGATAATAATTTCCCGCTCGGCATGGCATGTCGCTTGGCATGCTTTTAAGTATAACGCTTGATAGGATAATTGGCATGGGTTTGGAAAGCTAAATGCATCCTTAGAATTTTAATCTCAATTTCTAGCGTGATAGATTTTATTCGGCATGGCATGTAGGATACGACTCGTGCATGGCAGACTTCTGTGTACTTTTAATCGAGTCTTTTTCCAATAATATATAGTCTTGGGCTAGAAATTTATTCGGCCCAACCATGGATTTTTTGGGCCTCAACATCCATAAGCAAAATCATTTGAAGATTGAATCTCGGATTCTTTCCGTGAGTTGCTTGATTCCATCCCAACGGGAATGGGATATGAAGGGTAGGGAAATGGTTGGTTATGAGTATAACCATAGTTACTGCTTCCTACTCCAACAGAGTCTGAAGTTATAGATAACGAGTCATCTTCTTGACTTGACAAAGTCTCTTTGCCTTTTTCTCTACGAGTCATCTTCTTGACTTCACAAAAACATAAGTGAGATGGTGGTTAAGGTGTTGGAGGAGTAAAATGGGAGGGGTTCGAATCCCTCTATGCGCAACAGGGGAGGCTTTTCAAAAAAATTCATGTATTTTTTAGGTTTTGTATTGGGATATTATCGGGATATTATCAGGATATTATCAATAATATCTTGATATATTGCCCAAATCATTCATAAAAATGTTGAAGTTATCTCACCGATATTATTAGGATAATATTGATATATTGACGATAACACCATGGTTAGTTGCTAAAATATCGGCCCTCCAAAAATCAGATATTATCAGGATAATATCGCCGATAATATTGATATTTAATACCTTGCTTTTGATCACTAAAGGGTATTTGTGTTTCTTCTGCACAAACAACAGGCAGGGAAAAGATAAAAGATGGCAAAGCTTAGGGAGGAAATCGCCGTCCAAAAAGCAAAGGAAATTATAGTAATTTTATGTATATTTTTATAATTATAAATTATAAATTATACAAGTAATGCAATAAAATAATAGAGAAATGACACAAGTTAGAATCTGAATGTTGTAACATCACTTGTTTGCCACCAAAATATGTCCGTAAAGGCTTTAAAAGGATTTACTAGAGCTTCAACATCGCTTCATTTACCATTCAATAAAGCTTTATAATATTATTTTTATTTTTTGACTAAGAAGTCTTTATTAGTATTTTTATGAATTTTTTAAGATGAACTCAAAAGAAGTAGAAAGTGTCACATTGAGTTTGTAGAATTTGTGTGTGTGTGTTTTTATGCTATTTAATGAATTTTTTAAGATGAACTCAAAAGACGTAAAAAATCAAGAAAAATCAGTATAAAAAAATCAGAAAAATACACCGAAAATTTCTACGAATTCCTTGCAACATGATCTTCGACTCTTATGTGTGAAAATTGAAAATTCAAAGTGTTCAATTCGAAGTAATAATTAGAGGAAGAGTTATAGTTATGAAGACTAGTGATCTTTAACTTAGTGTTATTGTTAGTATGAAAGGAAATTTGAGTTTGAGAAATTATTTGAATTTTTCTCTAAGTCAAATTTATATTTTACAATTGAAAAGATGAAGAAAATATCGCAAGGACTTTGTGACATTTTTTGGTGAATTTTTCAAATTTTTTATGAATATATTACGATTTTTAGAAGTCAAAATATTGGAAAATAGAAATAAATGGAAGATAATGACACATGGTAGCGGCTGATGGATGTGTCGTCAACTTTTCCAACAGATGTCAGTATCTCATAGCTCCACATGTCATTCATGTTTCATTTTTGTGAGTTTATCTTATAAAATTCAAGAAAAATCATTAAAAAATCTGAAAAATACATCAAAAATTTCTACAAATTCCTTGCGACATTATCTTCTACTCTATTACGTGAAAATCAAAATTTGACTATTAGAAATTTGAAGTTATAATTGGAGGAAGGGTTGTAATGATGAAGAGTAATGATCTTCAACTTAGTGTTATAAGTAGTATATGAAAAAACTTAAGTTTGAGAAATTATTTAAATTTTTTACGTGTCAAATTTATATTTTACAACTGAAAAGATGAAGAAAATGTCGCAAGGAGTTTGTGGCATTTTTTGGTGAATTTTTCGGATTTTTTACTAATTAATTATGATTTTTAGAAGTCAAAACATTGTAAAATAGTAATAAATGGAAGAGAATGACACATGGCAGCGTCTGATGGCTGGGTCCTCAGCTTTTCCAACGGGTGTCGGTATCTTGTACCGCCATGTGTTATTAATGTTTCATTTTTGTGAGTTTATCTGAAAAAATTCACGAAAAATCATGAAAAAATCAGAAAAATACACCGAAAATTTCTACGAATTTCTTGAAATATTATCTTCGACTCTAATACATGAAAATAAAATTTTAATTTTTAAAAAATTGAAGTTATAATTTGAGGAAGTGTTGTAGTGAGGAAGAGTAATGATCTTCAACTTAGTGTGACAGGTAGTATATGAACAAACTTAAGTTTGAGAAATTATTAAAAAAATTTATGTGTCAAATTTATATATTACAAATGAAAAGATAAAGAAAATGTTGCAAGGAGTTTGTGGCATTTTTTGGTGAATTTTTCGGATTTTTTACGAATTAATTATGATTTTTGGAATTCAAAACATTGTAAAATAGTAATAAATGGAAGAGAATGACACATGGCAGCGTCTGATGGCTGGGTCCTCAGCTTTTCCAACGGATGTCAGTATCTTGTAGCGCCACGTGTCATTAATGTTTCATTTTTGTGAGTTTATCTTAAAAAAAATCCCAAAAAATCATTAAAAAATTAGAAAAATACACCGAAAATTTCTACGAATTCCTTGCAACATTATCCTCGACTCTAACGTGTGAAAATCAAAATTTGACATTGGAAAATTTGAAGTAACAATTGGAGGAAGAGTTGTAGTAATGAAGACTAATGATTTTCAACTTAGTGTTATTGTTAGTTTGGAAGCAAACTTGACTTTGTGAAATTGTTTGAATTTTTCTCTTAGTCAAAATTACATTTTAACTCTCAAAAGATGTTGGAAATGTCACAATGAGAGCAGGGTCTTTTTGAGTGAAATTTTCAAATTTATTATATTTTTTGGAATTCAAAATATTGAAAAATAGTAATAAATAATAGAGAATGACACATGGCAGTGCCTAATGGGTGCATCGTCAACTTTTTCAATGGGTGTTAGTATCTCATAGCGCCACGTGTCATTAATATTTCATTTTTGTGATTTTATCTTAAAAAAATCAAAAAAATTCATTACAAAAATCAGAAAAATACACCGAATGTTTCTAAAAATTCCTTGTAACATTATCTTCGACTCTGATGCCAAAAAAAAAAAAAAAAAAAAATCAAATTGTAACAATGGGAAATTTGAAGTAATAATTGGGGGAAGAGTTATAGTGATGAAGAGTGATCTTAACTTAGTGTTATTGTTTGTAATGAAGCAAACTTGAATTAATTGTTTGGAATTTGTTTAAAATCAAACATTTAGAGCATCATAATCGAAGATAATGTCGCAAGGAATTTGTAGAAATTAAGGATGGATTTTTTTTTAATTAATTGTTTGTGAATTTTTAAAGATAAACATACATAAATTGAAACTATGATGACACATGGCGCTACGCAAACACTGATTACGCACTCTTCCAAAAACCATAGTAATTCATTAAATAGCAGAAAAATACACACACCAAAAAATTCTACAAACTCAATGTGAAACCTTCTACATCATTTGAGTTATCTTAAAACATTCATAAAAGTGCTAACGAAGACTTCTTAGTCAAAAAATAAAAATAATATTATGAAGCTTTAGTGAATAATAAATGAAGCAATGTTGAAGCTCTAGCGAATCCTTTTGAAGTGTTTACGAAGGATATTTTGGTGGCAAACAGGTAATGATGCGGCATTGCAATTCTGACTTGTATCATTTCTCTATTATTTGTAAAATTTATAATTTTTAAAAATTATAAAAATATGATGTTGAAGCTCTAGTGAATCCTTTGGATCGTTTACGATGTATATTTTATTGTGAATTTTAATACTGACATTTATCTAGAGAAATTGCTCGATTACAGGACTGTACTCGCTTCTATGAAACATAGTTCAAACCCAAATTCCATTTTATACCTGCAACATACACCGTTTACATAAGATATACTGAAACCATTATGAAAATATTAAAATACAGACCTGATACCCATATCCATACCACTCACACTATCATCAACACATTGAGATACATAAATGATATCTACTCACAGTATTGTCAACACATTAAGATACGAATGAACGTCTCATGACACAATTGATACCTACTCAAACTATTAACAACACATTCAGATACATAAGTGATACCTACTCACACTATTATCAACACATTAAAGTACATAAATGATACCTACTAACACTATTGTGAACACATTAAGATACAGAAATGATATATACTAATATTATTGTTAACACTTTAAGATACACAAA
The DNA here is from genome assembly GCA_020521455.1 of Prunus kanzakura. Lineage (NCBI taxonomy): Eukaryota > Viridiplantae > Streptophyta > Magnoliopsida > Rosales > Rosaceae > Prunus > Prunus kanzakura. The sequence goes on along the minus strand of BPUM01000007.1, from coordinate 3,698,097 downwards.
TGATACCTACTAACACTATTGTCAATACATTAAGATACATAAATGATACATACTTACACTATTATCTACACATTAAGGTACACAAATGATACCTACTCAAACTATTAACAACACATTTAGATACATAAGTGATACCTACTCAAACTATTATCAACACATTAAAGTACATAAATGATACCTACTAACACTATTGTGAACACATTAAGATACATAAATGATATATACTTACACTATTATCTACACATTAAGGTACACAAATGGTACCAACTCACACTATCATCAACACATTAAGATACAAATGAACATCTTATGACACATGGCACTACGCGAGAATGACACTCGTTAGAAGCACTGTTGAGACATCATTCAAGTGCTGCCACTTGTCATTCTCTTTCGTTTATTACTATTTTTGAATGCTTTAACTTCCAAAAATCATAATAATTCATGAAATAGCATAAAAATACACCCCAAATTTTTTTTACAAACTCAATGTGACACTTTCTACGTCTTTTGAGTTCATCTTAAAAAATGCATAAAAATACTAATGAAGACTTCTTACTCAAAAAATAAAAATAATATTATGAAGCTTTATTGAATAGTAAATGAAGCGATGTTGGAGCTCTAGTGAATCTTTTTAAAGCTTTTACGAAACATATTTTGGTGGCATACAAGTGATGCTGCAGCATTGAGATTCTTACTTGTGTCATTTCTCTATTATCAAATTGAGGATTTTCTCTGAACTCATGGGGAAAATAGGGGTTTATTAAGATGTAGAAATAACAGGGGAAAACAGAGACAAATGTCAAGATTACATTGGAGGACCAAGTAGCATGAATGTACATTGTATACCTCCTCCAAGTAATAGAATTTGGATAAAAATAAAATTTTACAAATTTTTTTATGCATCAAGAAGCTGAATTCTTGGATTGGTTTTAGTTTATTAAAATGAGAACAAAATCGTCAAAATCACAAATTCTTTAATTTAATGCTTTGAGTTCCAACTCCAAGTTAAATAAACTCTGCCAATAGCAACACAAGAGTGGAGTCTTAAATCATTTGCTCCTTCTGAATAAAAAGGTAAGAAAAGAACCTGAATTCGGCACAATGAAGCCGAGATCCATCAGCAAAAAGAAGTCAAAACCAACAGAAAGCCAAATAATCCAATAGGGTTGATCAAGCTGCAGAATTATACAATTAGATCATACCCAAATGAAGAATTAAGACCAAAACAGAGAATTAAGGACCCCCCATTGCGAAGAAGAAGTGTACTGGGACGAATCCAACAATCAAAGACATATAAATTTCAAAGCTAACAAATGCCAAGTGAAATAACGATGACATATTCCAAAAAATGAAGTAAAAGGAGAATGTAGTTTATTCTATAAAATGAACCCAGATAAACAATAAACAAAAAGGACAACTACATTGATCCACATACTAACAAAAAAAATGAACCAGAAATTGAAAAACAAAATGAAATAAGAAAGATACAGACTTCAATCACTCAATCTCTCAATCTCGCAGAGAGACACAATCATGTTCCAAACATAGAAAAAAATTATTTTGGTTTACCAGGATTGTATCCTCAACAAGCGCATCTTATTTGTAGACATTAACATAGGTCAACTTACTTGAATAATTTCCAATGCCAAGAAAACTGCAAAAGCTGCACCAAATGATAGATCAAGAAACTCTGGCTGGAAAAGAAATATACAGTGAGCATATCTACTACCGATAAACTGAAGCAAATTTATATTGTTGCAAACACGACTACTACCTGCACATAGAGGGAGGAGCCCTTAAGTGGAAACCCAAAAAATTAAAGCCCTAAAATCCCCAAAAAATAAAAATAAAACACTAAGTGAATGCAACAGAAAATGCAAAACATATTATGAGAGTACGAAAAATATATTACCCTCTCAAAGAGATCTCAGTTCAATTGCAATTTCTTAGCTTCTTGTAAGGTTTGAATTTTCAAAGAGACGAAAGGGAGTAGTTGGATCGGAGGTTTGACCAAGGGGAAGGAAATGGAGTCTGGCCCAGATTTCTTAGTGGGGCTGGAAGAGAGGAACTTGTAGCTGATGAAGTTGTCGTGGTGTGAGGAAGGGGGTGAGTAGATGCAAATCCAGTCGATCTTGGAAGAAGAATTGACGCCGGACCATTGGATGAAGGCTGAGACCCCCGATTTGGAGAGAGTGGTTTTGGTTAGCGACTAAATATTTTGATAGGTTGACGTGAAGAAGGTGAAGATGAAGGGCAGGAGAAAGTGGGAGTTTTTGAGTTGTAAGATTTTCGGGTGAAAATGTTAAGAAAGAATTAATGGAAGCAAGAAAGATTTTGGGGTTTCTCTGGTGAACGGAGGAAGGAAGGAAGAAGCACTATTGGAAAAGGAGCGCCAGGACACGTGGACTAAGAGGGAAGTGCAGCATACCCATTTCTATAGTAAGTTTGCTTTTTCTCTTCAGCCGTGCAGATGATTTTGGAAGGTTAAGATTGATCCTCATATCGTGTTCTCATTTTAGTGTTCTCACCTGATCCGAGATGGTGGTTAAGGTGGGGTATCAATGCTTGGTTTGGACAAGTAGTGGACTTCTATTGGGCCCATCCACACAACACAAATAACTGTTACCAGTCATAAAACCGTATGGAAATATGGGTTACAGGGTGCTTATGGAAATATGGATGCGGTTGATCAAGTTTGGAGGGAATCTAATCTTAGATAATTTTAAAGTTCTCTACGTGACAACCTAGGCAACAATGATTTGAGAAAAAAAAAAATGTCCGCTTATGGAAATATGGATGTGGTTGATCAAGTTTAGAGGGAATCTAATCTTAGATCATTTTAAAGTTCTCTACATGACAACCTAGGCAACAATGATTTGAGAAAAACAAAAGTCAAATGTGATGGTTTGAGAAAAAAAAGTCTAACATTGCAGGAACGTATATGGAGTGTAGTGAGCAAGTTTAATTTTTATTTTAAATCTCAGATGCAGACTCAAGAAGATGACTAGTCATAACTGAACCCATATGCAGATTTTAAAAACACATCATATTTCGAAGAATAAATTTCAAAATCTCATAATGAAAACTCATACCTCACCAAGTAGAGAATACAGAGTAAAAGTTTTACTCTAAAAAATTCTCAATGGGCAAAGTAAGTTTCAAAGATAGAAGTAGTCTTCAAAAATGATTTGAAAACCTCATTTCAAAAGCCATGAACACTCTCACACAAATTAAAGAGAAAACCAAGTTTTCCAAAATGGTGCCAATGAAAGAGATGGTAGATGATTACTTTGATGTGCAAAGCTATGGTCAGATTTTCTCAAAAATAAGTAGCTTTCAAAATGAAATCTTTAAATCTTGAAATCTCATTTCTATGCCATGTGTAAAGTTTTGAGAATTCGATCATTGTATTGAATCTCAGAGAAGGTATTTAAAGGCTTTACAACAGTGTAAGAATGGAAAGAATAAATCTATGCCTACACTATAGCTTGTGACAGCAATCATAATATATGCAATTGATACAGGAAATATAAATTGATATGGAAAGTAATCAAGTCAACCGTTGACATTACAATTCTTTAACATTCCCCCGCAAACTCGGCGGTCTTTGATAGAGGAGTTTGGAACGAAGGAGATGAAAACATTGCTTAAGAAGGCCTTTGGTGAAGAGATATGCAGTTTGATCAATAGCTGAGACAAACTGAACACGATGGCTACTGGAAAAAACAAGCTCAGGAACAAAGTGATAATCCAATTCAATGTGTTTGGTGTGAGCGTGAAACACCGGATTTGAGGCCATATAAGTAGCACTAAGATTATCACAGTAGAGTGTAGTTGGCCTTGAAACTGGTACATGTAATTCATGAAGCATATTTGAAATCCAAACAGTCTCTACACTGACCCCCGCTAGAGAACGGTATTCAGACTCAGCACTAGATCGAGAAACAGTACGTTGTTTCTTGGCACTCCAAGAAATGAGATTCGGATCGAGGAAAATACAATAACTTGAAGTAGAATGCCTAGTGTCAGGACACCCAGCCCAATCAGCATCAGAGTAGGCATGGAGTGCAAGAGGACTAGAAGAGGATCGAAACACAAAGCCAAGTTGTAAGGTGCCTTTTAGATAGCGCAAGATGCACTTAGCAGTAGCAAGGTGAGAAGTGCGAGGGATACTCATGAATTGTGCAACATGTTGAACCGCAAAGGAAATGTTGGGGCGAGTAAGTGTGAGGTATTGAAGAGAACCAACCAAGCGATGGTACTTAGTAGGATTGGATAATGGTTCACCATCCGAAGAAAGTTGCGTCTTGGAATGGATAGGGGTGCTGCATGGTTTGCATTCAACCAAAGAATTACATTGCAACATATCAAGGCTATATTTGGTTTGAGAGAGATGTATACCAGATTGTATAGAAGTCACTTCAAGACCCAAGAAATAGTGAAGGAGGCCAAGATCCTTAATTTCAAACTCAGTGCCCAAAGTGGATATGAAGGATGAGAGCATGGAAGGGGTGTTCCCTATGAGGACTATGTCATCAACATATAACAGAAGAACCATCATCTTAGAGGAGTGGTGATACACAAACATGGATTGATCTACTCGACTCTGAGTGAAGCCATATTGAATGAGAAATGAGCTAAACCGGTGAAACCAAGCACGTGGTGCTTGTTTAAGGCCATAAATGGCTTTGTGAAGACGACAAACATGATTAGGACGATGAGTATCCACAAAGCCAGGAGGTTGAGTCATGAAAACTGTCTCATTAAGAAAACCATGCAAAAAAGCACTCTTGGCATCTAACTGTCGTAGAGGCCAACCAAAGGAGGCATCTAGGCCAAGTACCGTACGAATAGTGGTGGGCTTGACTACAGGACTAAAGGTCTCATCATAGTCAATGCCATATTGTTGATGAAACCCTTTAGCCACCAAGCGAGTTTTATAACGTTCAACTGAGCCATCAGCAAGGCGTTTAACCTTAAAAACCCACTTACAACCAACTGTGTGATGATGTGGAGATGAAGGTACCAAATTCCAAGTGTTATTTTTAAGAAGAGCATTGAACTTATTTGTCATATTGACTCTCCATTTTGGAAAGCAAACAGCTTGAGAGAAACATGTGGGCTCCTCAAGTGAAGAAGTGACCTGAGTGGCTAAAGCATGTGGTAGCGGATAGCGAACAGTGCCATCAGTGCGATGCAAAGGTCGTCATATGCCATCACGAAGTGAGTAACCATTTGATGATGCCGAATAGGAGGAGATGGACAAGAGCCAGGGTCTGAGGAGTAACCATCTTGACCAGTGGTATGAGCATCTGATGGAGGAATCTCAACCATGGGTGCAACTACACGGCACTGATAATGAAGAGGATATAGTTGTATAGCTAGAGATGCAACCTCGATAATAGATGGTGGAACACCTTCTTGAGTAGCTGGGCCAGGAGGATTAGGATCCGAAAGTGGAGTACCATGAGAAGACAATGCAGGAACAATTGGTGCGTTGGTAACTTGGTGCAAGGAAGGGCCATGACTACATTGAGAAGCATGTGCAGGTGGAAGAACTAGAACACAAACGAACTCTGAAACCCCATGTGGGCTGGGGGTAGTCTGCCTGTGGGAGAAAGGGCAATATGTCTCATTGAAGTGCACATGACGAGATATATAAACCTTGTTGTTGGTTGGATCCAAGCACCAAAACCCCTTATGCTGAGAGTTGTAACCTAAGAAAACACACTCAATAGTTCTTGGTAATAGTTTGTTAGTGAGATAAGCACCAAGGTAGGGATAACAAGCACACCCAAAAGTACAAAGATCAGAGTAACAAGGCACACGACCAAATAAACGAGAAAAAGGTTAGTCCCATTGCAAGATAGGTGTAGGGAGACGATTAATAAGATAAAATGAAGTTAGCATAGCCTTAACCCAAAATTTAAGAGGAACACCACTAGAAACAAGAAGTGTACGAGCCATTTCAGAGATGTGACGGTGCTTGAGTTCAGCAAGGCCATTTTGTTCTGGTGTGTGTGGACAAGAAATACGGTGGTGAATGCCAAGATTTTTGCACAACTCAGACATTGAGGAATTAACAAATTCTCCTCCCCCGTCACCTTGAAAGGATTTTAAGGATGCATCAAAGTGATTTGGTATAGATGCAAGAAAAGTTTTAAAATGAGAAAACACCTCTGATTTTTGACACATAGGATAAAACCAAGTGTAACGGGTAAAATCATCAGTAAAAATAACATAGTATTTATAACCAGTGACTGAAAGTACATGAGATTGCCATACATCAAAATGCACCAAGGCAAAAGAAAATAAGGCATTGATTTAATTACTACTAGAAAAGGGGAGGTGTGTGGGCTTACCCAAAGCACACCCCTGACAAAAGGATTTTTGAAATTTAAAATTAGTGGATAACAATTTGTTTGATCCTAAATACGATAAGATCTTGTGAGAAAGATGACCTAGTCTACTATGCCATATAGAAGAAGGCAAACTGATGGCAGCAAAAGCTTGAGGAATAGCGTGGAGAGAGGATGAAGGAATAGGATAGAGACCATCTTTACATTGGCCCTGAAACAGAGGAGCACCAGTGGAGTTATCATAAATACAAAATTCATTAGCATCAAAAGTAAGAAGAACATTATTATCTTGAGTGAAACAAGCAACTGAGAGAATATTTTTATGCATATTAGGAATATGAAAAACATTTGAGAGGTGAAAGGTAGAAGTCCCCAGTGGAAGAGATATGTTACCAGTATGAGAAATTTTCATGTGATCTCCATTGCCAAAAATAACAGAGTCTTGTCCAGCATAAGGGGCTGAATTCTGTAGGGGACAAGGATCGCCTATCATGTGATGAGTCGCACCAGTGTCTGGGTACCAATTAGGATCATGAGCAACTGCAGGTTGATAGGGCATGTAGGATGGTGGTTTGTGATGGTTGCAGAGAATGCTATGCGAAAGGCAGTGGCGGCTGGTATTGTTGAAAGCCAACAAAGGCATGCGCATTAGAGTTATGTGGCTGAGATTGGGGTGACATATGAAGCCCAACAAAAGTAGAGAGTCGAGGGCATTGGCTAGCAAGATGTCCAGCACCATTGCACAATTGACAGAAGGAAGGAAAACCTGCAAAAGAACCAGAATGGAAAGGACTCGAATGGCCTCCATTGTTGTGACGTCCACGATTGCTATTACGGTTCCTATAATACCCACCTCGGTTGCCAGAAGTATTGTGGTGACCAAAATTGGTATGGCCATGTCTATGGCCAGATTGGGTACCAGCATATTGTTGAGCCAGAAGAGCAATCGGTGGAGTAGGAGGTGCAGTAGAATGTTGTGCTTCAAAGGATAGTAAACGGACACGAAGATCCTGAAAAGAGGGTAAAGGAGGAAAATGCAAAGTAGCAGTGACTATCAACTCATACCCAGGACCATGACCGCGAAGAATAGCCTGCACTAATTCATCATTGAGAACTGGTTAACCAATAGTGGCTAAAGAGTCAGCCAAAGATTTGGCATATAATAAGTATTCAGAACTGGTCTGATTATCCCTAGAGAGATACAAGAGGTTAGACCGAAGTTGGGAGGCATTGGCAACCGACTATTGGGAGAACTGAGCCTGCAAGGTCTCTCAAATAGTTCTAGATGTGGTCAGACCAACCACAAGTCCCAATTGGCTCTGACAAAGTGGCACGAAGAAGACTAATAAGAATTTGATCGATGCGAAACCATGATTGATACTCAGGATTTGATTTTGGAGGTTGACCCTCGGTGGATGGTAGAACCTGATCTTGTGGAGGGGAAGAGCCATCAATGTATTTCCAGAAGTCTTGACCAAACAAAAAGGGCTTCACTTGAGAAAGCCAAATCAAATAGTTTGAGTCCGTGAGTTTCACCGTCACCAAGTTGTTGATGCGGGGAACTGAAATGGACGAAGTAGCAGCCATGGTGGTGACTGAAGTGCTGGAGGAAGATGACATATTGGGGTGGTGCAAAACTCGATTTGGATTTCACGTAGAGAGGAAAGACCACGATACCTGTTGCAAGGGCAGAGGCACCTCAACGCCAAAGAAAAAAAAATATACATATGAAAAGGAAAAAGAAAAAGAAAATATAATAACATAGGTGGAGGGCAACGGCGCCTCAACACTTTGACAGCGGAAGGAAAAAGGTGGAGGTATGCTTTGATATCATGTAAAGTTTTGAGAATTTGATCATTGTATTGAATCTCAGAGAAGGTATTTAAAGGCTTTACAACAGTGTAAGAATGGAAAGAATAAATCTATGCCTACACTATAGCTTGTGACAGCAATCATAATATATGCAATTGATACAAGAAAATAAATTGATATGGAAAGTAATCAATTCAACCGTTGACATGAACACTCTCAAACAAACCAATGAGAAAACTAAGTTTTCCAAAATGGTGAAAATGAAAATGATGAGAGATGAAAACTTTGTATCACTAAACAAAAGTTTGAGAAATGAAATTTCAATGAAAGCCCCAAAAGGAATTCAAGAACCCATGATGACAGGACCCGACCCAAATTCAACTTTGGAATTCGGGCCGAACCCTGTGCGTGTCTGACACCTGGCAAATGCCAGGCACAAATGACCTAATTGCCCTTCTAGGCAAAATTTTAATTGGAACTGGGGTTTGACTTTTGTTGAAAAACTCAGCAGAGTCTCCCCTGCAATTAGACCAATCCAAAAACTACACCTGTCAAACATGCATACAACAATATACACCAACTGTCAGCGTACAAAAAATTACATACCAACAGTTAGACATGCGTTCTAGGGCAATATCAGAGCATCTACACAGAAACGATTATAAGTATAATTTAATTATACAAATCCCTACAATGGCAAAAGACGTGGCGGAAGGCGAACTCGGCCTGGTGGTGGCGCCTTGACTCACGACTACTGCCTGGGGGTGCAAAACATTAAAAATTTGAGTGGACCAAAAATAAAGTTTCTGAAAATAGTATATGAACATACTAACCCCTCTGTAAAATCAGTTATGAAACTAAATCATTTATTATATATATACTCATACTAGAATCAATGCATTCATATTTATATCTATATATATAGAGTCAATCACACACTTGATTAAAACATTAAGTCCCTGAAAGCATTGAAATCAACTTTAAATCTACCACCTAGGTGTACCCATTTATTATTCCGTCAATTCCTTATAATCCGTCAATTCCTTTAATTTCCATCAATTCCTTTAGTTTCCGTCAATTCCATCCTCGTGCCACCGGAGTGACCTGTCCTAGCAGACCTCGGGAAACACAAAGTCACCCGAGCCGCAATCCTAGCAAAATTCAGGGGACACTTGGTCGGCATGATCTGCAATCCTAGCTAGACTCGGGGAACACTTGGCCCACCTGAGCTGCACTCCTAGCACCACAAGATTCGAGCGTCCCCGAGACTCGTGGGGCTGTGTCAAGCATGCTGAACTACCCGAAAGCCATTGGATGTCCGTTGACATCATTATAACTAAAGGCAACTAGATGTCCTTTCACATCGTTACAACCGAAGGCAACCATTTAAAATCCGAAGGCGACCTTGGATACCTATGGTGGTTTAGAATAAATATATATATATGATTTTGAAAAAGATTAAAGTTTATAAAACCACTTATAAATCCAATAATACCTTAATTCTGACTTTCCAAATCCCTTTTTAAATGTTCCACTAGGCAGCACATAAATAAACAGAAATATTTAAATCTATCAAGATCAAATAATGAAATTAAATTGTATAAAATCATTTATAAAACAAACAGTCCACTCACAGATACTCTGAGCTAGTTGGACCCTTTTGAAGGTCCCTCCTGCGGGTCACCTGGTGCCTGGGTGCCCGAATAACCATCATAATCTTTATTAATAACTCAGCTAAAAAATATAATATTAAAATAAAAACTCTGACCCCCGGCTCCTAAAAGTGCGTGCATCTCTTTTAAAGGTCATTCCTATGCCCACATGAACTTTCCTCTCAATGGGCATGATTTAATAGTAACTTGGGACTCAAAAGCGATAAAGTCCTAAAAAGTCAATTCAGGACCCCGTGGGGTCCATGACCTCAGAATTCTAATCAAATCATTCATAGAGGTTTCGATAAGCCTAGGACACATGTCCCAAGAGTTTGATCTCGATCGGACGGTCGGATTGCTCACGATCGCACAATCAGACAGATGAACGATTTCTCATAATACTAACTCTAGTGTTGGCCTTTTCGGAGTATCCGGGACTCCAATTCAAGATCCTGAAATTACCTTGATCAACATACTCTAGTTTGACTACGATCCAACAGTACGAATGTATTGAACTCGAAAATCGCACACTAGGCGAAATCCTTCCGGGGTTCAAACGTTATCCGAAATGAGATCCGTATCCTACGCACTCGTGAGGACACGAGGATCGTTCTGGGACCAAGGGTGGTCCCTGCTACTTGGCTCACCCGCCACCCAAGCGCCGGCAACGCGTGGGTTTGTAAAGAAAATTTTGATGGCCGGAAATTCTCCAAACCGCCGGTCCAAACTCCTATCCTAGGTAAAACATCCTATTTGGAACCACTTTTGTTCTTGGACTATGGCCAAAACGTGGCCGGAAGTGGTTGAAACCGAGCTCTCAAACCCGGTAGAACTTCAACTCACAAATTAACCCCTCAAACCTCAAAATCTCTCTAATCCTACCCATCCATCAGCTAGAATGTGAAAAATGGTCAAAAATCCATACCTAATTTGTCCAATTTGGTGGCCGGAGGAGGTAGATCGAGAGGTTTGAAATTTGGAGAAAAACCACCCAAAATCCGCGAATTTTCGGTGGCTGGAGCCGTCGACGGAGGCGGGAGGAAGGCCAGGGCTGGCTGCGAGTGCGACGCCGGTCAGAACTTGACCGGTCCGGTGGGCTATGGTGGTCGGTGGTGGCAGTTTGGAGGTGAGGTGGTGGGCTGGAGAAAAACAGGGGAGGGGGGTCGCGTGAGGAAGAAGAGAGAGTGAGGAGAGAGAAGGAAGAAACAGATTTTTAAAAAAATCTGATTTCAAAAATTACCTTTTTGCCCTTTTTGCGTATTTTGCTTGTAATTCCTTCAATACAACTTGGAATTGAGTCCACTACGTGCCTATGGACTTGTTTCATCGCGCTCTATGCAACGGTACAACCGGATTTCCCAACTTCCATCCCGGTCAAAATGTCATCTTAAAACCTAATAAGATATTCTAAGGGTATAATTGTCTTTTCCTCTATTAAATTATTAATTAAATATTAATTAATGTTTGGGTTGTTACACATGAACTCTTCCCCCAAAAATCAAAACCTAATTTATGCACAATCTCTTTCTAGAACTCTCTCCCTCTAAAACCCATATGAAAAATGTAAAATGAAAGAGTAAATGAGTCCAGACCAGGCCCAGCCATTTTGGTAGGTCAAAAGGACACTTGGCAACCAATGATTGGACTTATAATAAGCAAAATCACGTGCCTTGGTTAAAAATCCAATATGACTACTCATCTCGACAAAGTATATGGATGCAAATGTTGATTTGGCCTATATGACTAGTCATCTCGACAAAGTATATGGATGCAAATGCTGATTTTCCTAATGATGCCCATTATAAATGAATGCACAAATTACCTTGGTTTTGTAGCCTTATATGCTCTTCAATGTACTTCAACTTTGTAGCAAATACCCAATGCATAATTTCTAAAGACAATCCTGAAGGTCCAATACCGGAATCTATAGGTCAATTTCGCCCTATTAGTTTATGTAACTGCTCTTATAAAATCATTTCCAAGGTAATTGCGAATAGGCTGAAGAAAATTCTTCCCTTCATCATATCGGACAATCAAAATGCTTTTGTCCCAGAAGACAAATACAAGATAACATTATCTTGGCTCATGAGGCTTTCCACTATCTAAAAATGAAGAAGAAAGGCAGTTGTTCTGAAGCGGGTATTAAAGTGGATATGAATAAGGCTTACGATTGGGTCGAGTGGGATTTTTTGGAAGCTTTAATGTTGAAAATGGGTTTTGACGATAGATGGATTGGTATAGTTTTGGCCTGTGTGAGATTTGTTTCCTTTTCCATCATTTTGAACGGCAAGCCGGGGAGTTTCTTTCGTCAAATGAGAGGCTTGAGACAAGGGGATCCCTTGTCCCCTTACCCTTCTCTGCTAATTATTGAAGCCCTATCCATTAATTTGTCCAAGAAAGTTAGAGATGGCAACATTCAAGGAGCTAAATTAGCAAGAAGAAGTCTCATTCTCTCGCATCTATTTTTTGTAGGCAACTCACTAGTTTTCATCAAGGCATCTGTTTTTTTGCAGACTGTCTACCGCGCAAATCTCACGGCCTGGAGTTCCGGGCTGAGGGGATATGCGTTGACACGCGGCTTCCTGCTTTTGGGTGTGGTGCGGTTGTGCGCGGGCGTGCCAGCACGGTCTATCGTGCGTTGAGATTGTGGATATGGATGGAAGTGGTCAAGTGATACGCCTGTTTGGACTTGCCTTCTGATCAAACGATTGTAGCCGAGAGAGGAACTAATCTCGGCTGTCAGGTTCACGGCCTGAGCTACAAGGCCGTTTAGTGGTGGCGTCGATGGTGGGTTTAGGGCGTTGCTCCGGCGCGCTACTCAGTGAGCGGCGGTCATATGATGTATGGGGTGAATGAGCGAGTAACAGAGATGGTACTCCGGTGTCTTGAAAACCAAGGGTCGTATGATATATTGATGAATGGATTTTCCTTACAAACTAACACTACTCCTAGGAAAGCAAGTAAAGATATTGAAAATGCATTACAAGAAAATATAAGTTGCTCCGTGGGAGGCTTTGGTTTGGTGTTTGAACCCTTTGAATATGGTCTTGAGTCTTGTATTTATAGGAAGAGTTCCTGGAGGAGTAATCGAGGCTGAAAATCTGCATGGTAGAGCCTGATTAGGTCAAGTGGGTAGTCCAATCGACATTTGGGATCGTGAAGCATGGTGGTGTGACCCTATAAATCCCGGTGAATCTCGGCCGCCGTCCTGATCGTGGGTTCTGCGCTTCTAGCCGTAGAGATGCATTTATTGCTCTGATGGCTGGTCACCTAATCTCTCAAGCTGCAAAAAGCTTTGTGAGAATGTCTGCGTCTAATCACTCTGCTTTCTGTCGCCAAATCCTGACTTCAGTCACTTCCCACCTTCCCTCGTGCATTAAATGCCTATTCTTGGCCAGTGGGTTTGCTGCCATAAATAGAGGCACTAGTTCATTAAATGAAGCGTGGGACCCTGCTGCCACTTGATGATCTAACTTTAATATCTTTGGCCGTAATTTTGTTCGGCCTCGGCCTCGGCCTATATCCTCGGCCGAGATGATCGTGCCTTAGCAACTTTTCTTTTGCTTTCAGTAAGGCCGAACATTGTGCCCAAACGCCGCGTTTAGTCCTTCGAGCGACTGCCAGGGCCGAGGAGAGGGGGGCCTTCGGCCAGTTCATGGCCGTGATTTATCATGCACAAACATTGCCCCCACGTCCCTGGATTCGAGAGGGGAGGAGCCGAATGGATTCCAAGGGATGGACCCTTAGTACCCCTTCTGAAGTGATTGATAACTGGTGCATTAAATGTGCAGGCCAATCGGCGCATTTAATGCCTAGGGCATGTCGTGCAGGCCATTACTGCCCAGGCTTACGTGAGGTGTCGCTTCATCTCATCAAGTGAAACGACGGTCTCTGGACTTTTGACACGTCATCATGCTCTTAATTCGCACGAGCCATTATTTGCCTTGCTGATCGAAACATCGGCCGCTAGGTTTCTGTCATAATCACTCGTGCTCTGAGTGCGCTGTTAGGCCGTTTTGTTTCACGAGAATCATACCTCCTCGTTTTGAATTCTAGCATGAGTATAAAAACCCAAACTCCTTCGTACTTTCATTATGCTCCCAAATCCCTGAGTTCATGCTCTTCGAAAGTTCATACTGGCTTTCCCTAGCTTTCTCAGCCTCTCTTCATAAGTTTGAAACCTTTCCAACACTCAGTGATCCTTCTTCTTGTTTTGAACACCCTGGATCCCTCCTTTGATTTCTGGGCTTCATCTTTCCTCACCCCAACCTGCTCTAATGGTCCTCACTGCAGCCCATCCAAAGCCAGGGAACCATATTTGCTGAGTCCCCTGACTCGGCAGTTTGGCCTGGTCTAGATGACTTGGCAGTTTGATGAAGATGGGAGGGTCTGGTATGATGGCTCCAACGTGGCCGAGTTCATTCGTCTGAGTGCCTTGGTTGCATCCATGGCCGGAGTGACGGCCCTTACCATGGCTGGAGTGATGGCTCCTACCAAAGCCAGAATGACGACCGCTTACCATGGCCAGAGTGACGGCCGCTACCACGGCTTGAATGATGGCCGCTGCCACTGCCGGAATGGCGACTGCTTACCATGTCCGGGGTGGCGGTCGCTTTTCATGTCCAGAATGGCGGCCCTTGCCGTGGCCGAAGTGACGGCCCTTGCGCTTACCGTGGCCGGAGTGACGGCCCCGGTTTGAGACTGGCCGTGGCTGGTGATGATATAATTGGCGAGGATACTGCCTCGGGTTGAAACGCCCACTTGTCTAGCAAGAAGACCAAGAAGCCCCTGTGCGTAGATTTAGGTTTTGATTTCTTGTGTGTTTGTACTCGGCCATGACCTAGCCGTTCTCTTGTAAACGTGTCCCCTTTTTAAACTAAATGAATAAAATGAAGTGTACTTTCCTTTCAACCTCATTGTGTTGCTTACTCCATTCTAGTCCATCTGTAAATCTTATAATTCTTTCACGGCCGTCTCCCATAATGATGGGGCGTATTTCTTCAAATACTGGCCGTTGATGGGTAAGTTATGCCACTCTCCATCTCTATCTTTTAACTGAAATGCACCTCGGCTAAGAATTCGTTCAATAATGAACAGCCCTTCCCAATTGGGCAAGAATTTGCCGAACCGAGGGTCCTTTGTTCCGATAGGAAGCACGGCTCGCCATACTAGGTCGCCTTCGGCGAAGGTTTTTTGCCTGACTTTCTTGTTGTAAGCCCTCGCCGCAATCTGCTTCTGTGCCTGCATTAGGTTATAAGCATCGAGCCTAGATTGCTCTAAATCTTCCAACTCTTGAGCCATGGCTTGGGCATATTCCCTCCCTTTTTGCTCAGGTTGTTCGACCGCACGAAGAGACCGAACCTTCAACTCCATTGGAACGACGGCGTCATGACCGTAGGTTAATGCGTAAGGAGAAGTGCCTGTGGCCGAGCGCTTTGAGACCCGGTAAGCCCAAAGGGCTTCGGGGAGCAAGTCGTGCCACACCCTAGGCTTTTCCTCAATCATTTTCTCAAGGATGCCCTTGATTACCTTGTTGCTCGCCTCGGCCTGTCCGTTGGACTGGGGGTAATAAGGTGTCGAGTGGATAAATTTGATCCCCATCTTTTCGGTATACTCTCGTGTCTCGGCCGATGTGAATACTGGGCCATTATCGGCCGTGATGGTTTCTGGGATACCGAACCTATGGACGATGTGATTCTCAAAGAATTTGACCACTTGTGCGCTGGAAATTGAACGATAGGACTCTGCCTCGACCCATTTGGTAAAATAGTCGGTTGCGACCAAAATCCATGCATGTTGGTTGGATGCGGCCGGATGGATTTTGCCGATGATATCCACGGCCCACCCTCTAAACGGCCACGGTTTGGTAACCGGATGGAGGGCTTCGGTCGATACTTTCTACATGGGGCCGTATATTTGACACTTGATACATCCCTTCGCATATTCTATACAGTCTTTTAGAATGGTCGGCCAATAATAGCCTTGCCTTCGAACCAGCCATCTCATCTTGACACCAGACTGATGAGCGCCGCAAATCCCTTCGTGAGATTCGGTCATAATGACCTTGATGTCTTCGGCGCTGGGACATAGGAGCAATAAGCCGTCTGATCCCTTTCGATACAGCTCGTTCTGATAAATCAGGTAACAACGAGCCCGGAAACGTGTAGTCCTTTCATGGCTGCCGGACGGGTCACGCAAATACTTCACAATGGGGTAGCGCCAGTCGGCCTCGGCCGTGTTGACCTCGTCGGCAACCTCGGCCGAAAATACTTGTGTTGCCATTCCGCGTTCGGCCAAAGCCGGCAGAGTACGTCTCTCGATCCTTATTACGCGATCGTGTTCGGTGTCCGGGATGTTCACGCCTAACGCCACCTAGGCCATCTCATTGTCCTCATGGTTTTCGGCGCGCGGTACGTGAACAAAGGAAATCCTGGAGAATTCATCGGCCGTGTTGAGGGCCGTCACATAATACATGGCTAAATTCTCGCTCGTGCATTGATATTCCCCGGTTAGTTGGTTAATTACCAACGGAGAATCATCGTAGACCAAAACACGGGTTGCCTTCATTTCTCTCAAAATCTCGAGACTGATGATGAGCGCCTCATACTCGGCCTGATTATTGGTGCATTTGAAGTCGAGTTGAAATGCGAACTGCCATCTTTGTCCTTGAGGGGATTCGATCACGACTCCGGCCCCTGACCTGGCCTCAGTACTGGAGCCGTCGAAGTACATGGTCCAGTAGTTCTTTTCCATGCGGGCCATGCCTGACCCTTGACCGACTTCTGCGCCACATATTGGAAGGTAAATTCAGACAATGCCATAGTCCACTTCCCAATTCGGCCGCGTATAATCGGCCGAGTGAGCATGTATTTGATAAGGTCAGTCTTGGAGATGATTTGGACGACCGAAGGAAGCATGTAATGCCGCAACTTGGTGGCCGCAAAATGAAGCGCCAAGCATAACTTCTCGATCGGCAAATAGTTTAGTTCGGCCGTGTTGAGGGTGCGGCTTAGATAGTGCACCGCTTGCTCTCGTTCAGATTCGTTGTTTTGAGCCAACAAACAGCCGATAGAACCCTCTCGATGTGAAGCTTTAAAGGTTTCTCTTTCTTCGGCGGCATAAGGACTGGTGGTTGAGACATATATTTCTTGATGTCATCGAGGGCGGCCTGATGTTCTGCTCCCCATACGAACTGTTCCATGTCCTTTAGCTTGAGCAGAGGAGTCAATGGCCGAATTTTTCCCGCCAAATTGGATATGAACCGTCTTAAAAAGTTGACCTTGCCGAGGAAGGACTGAAGCTCCTTCTTGGTCTTTGGCGGAGGGGCCGCCATAATGGCCGTAGCTTTGTTTTTATCCACCTCGATCCCTCGCTGGTGAACCAAGAACCCGAGGAAATTTCCAGCAGTGACGCCGAAAGCACATTTCTTAGGGTTCATTTTTAGGCCGTAGGCCCGCATTCGGTTGAAAGCCTGCCGGAGGTGGGCTACGTGGTCGACTCTGGATGGGGATTTTACAACTACGTCAATGATGTAAACTTCAACGGTTTGGCCAATGAGGTCATGAAAAATAAGGTTCATAGCTCGCTGGTATGTTGCGCTGGCGTTCTTTAGGCCGAACGGCATGACCGCCCATTCATAAGTTCCGACCGCGCCAGGACATCTGAATGCCGTCTTATGGACATCCTCTTCGTCTATAAAAATTTGGTTGTAACCTGCATGGCCATCCATGAAAGACAAAAGTTCATGCTTTGCAGCCCTGTCCACCAGGAGGTCTGACATAGGCATGGGGTATTTGTCCTTGGGGGTCGCGAGATTTAGATTCCTGTAATCAGTACAAACCCTCAAAGCCCCAGTCCCTTTTAAAACTGGTAACTCAGGGCCCAAAAGTTGGCTTACAAAAAGAGGCCGTGGTTCGGCCTTCAACCCTACATTTATTTCTAACAAAGGGTCTTGGACTTCGGAGTAACCATCCTCCATCTCAGCGGGCGCCGTTTCTAGGTCGTCAAAAGTTAACACGTCTGTCTCGTCTGACTTGTGGAGGAACTCGATTAGGTTGATTGGTGAGTTCGGCCATAAAGATTCTCCCACCCAATGTTCCAGCAATCTCTCTAGCAAGTCAGTCACGGCCGCTGCGCCTTCTTCTTTAGTGGCCTTATCTGTCATCTAAAGGCTGGTGAGGTCGATCAATACTTCGTGCGCCGAATCCTGTTGGATATTCTTGGCGCCTAACTCCAGAACCTTTTGGGTTGTCGTTCTGGTCGGTCGGTCGCTTGCATCGCGGCCGGTGAGGACGACCCATCCAACGTCGTCGTCGTAAATCCGAACTTGTATGGCGTTGGCCTTGAAAGGCTTCTCGTCGGCCGGGTGCATAGACACCTTCTGGCCGTCCCAAAAGAACAGTAGTTGGAAAAGGGAAGACGGTATGCACCCAGACTGGTGGATCCAATCACGGCCGAGCAATACATTGTAGTCGACGCTGGACTCGACCAGGTAGAAGGCTGCGACTCTCGTTTGGTCGGCCACGGTAATCTTCAGTGGCAATACGCCAATGGTTTTAGACTTTTCGCCGACGAAGCTACTCATGACGACGTCGCTGGGGATGAGGTCTTCTTTTAACTTGTTCAGCTTCCTCATCAAGGAATAAGGAAGGATGTTGACCGTCGCCCCACAGTCAACGAAAACCTTGGACATGGGCACACCCTCTATATGAGCCGAGATGTATAACGGTTTGAGGTGTCGATACTTGTTCGGCTCATCTCTAGGTATTACTTCGTTAAATGCCACGGCCAATAACTCTTCCTTCGTCTTTGGCCTCTGATCAAGCTGCTCTTCGGCCACATCATCATCCAGGCCGTCGGTCTGGTTTCTTGGTGCCGAAAACTCAGATGGTAGCACCAAGACCATGTTAATGCCAACCTCCTCTTGCTCCCGCGGGTTTCCCCTGCCAGGTTCTTCTTCGGCCTCATGGCCATCTCTGGCGAGGACCTTTTCTTCGACCATCCCGAGAATCCCCTCGTATTCTTTATTGGAGATTCCTAAAGTGGGGTCGTCTTCGGCCTCATGTCCGAAGAAAGGGTCACCGAAGCCTTCGACCATAGGCCTTGCGGCCCGCGGGCTCTCGGCTATAGATGTTTTGATCTTAGGGGGTTCCGAAGCCTCGACCTCTTCCTTGAGGGCTCGCCTAGCCTTTACCAATGTGTCCCTGGCCGCTAGGTTTTCGTCTAGGCGGCTTACCCGGGCCTTTTCCTCGGTCGTCAGGCCAAAGATAGCGTCCACCAGGGTCACAGTAAAATATTGGCGGAGGTATTCTAAATCACCCTTGCTGAAGGGGATTCTAGCCTCTGATCCGCCGAGGTCGGGCTGGTAAGACCTCTCGCTCTGGCTTCCCTGTTCGCCTGGTATACGGCCTTAATGGCCGAGTCGGAACTGCTGGTGATGAGGAGCCCCTCTGCCTTTGTGTTCTTGAGGGCCAACTCCACGATTTCACGACCCTCAGGGGTCATGCCGTATAGGTCTGTGGCCGAGTGGTCTTTATGGAATTCCATGAGAAAGGACAGACCGTTGGCTGAAAAAGGGGGGTCCCTTCCATGGTAGATGTCGACGATACCCTCGTCTGTTCTTTCCAGGGCTGCGGCCTTCGGCTGACCCGAGTTGGCCGCCGTTCCATGGGGACTCTCGTCCTGCTTAGGGTGCCACGTCCTCGGAGGCTTGGTACTGGCCGCTTTTGCCATTGGGGGAACAACCGGAATGGATGGTGGCCCGTCCGCAGTCGCCACTTTCTTTTGGCACTTGGATCCTTCGGCCTCAGTAGTCTGTGTCTTGGCCTGCTGAACCTGTCTCTGCATTCTCCTCAGCTGGGTTTTCGTCAGCGGTTCGGCCCTGCCCCCAGGCCGTGCATGGTACCAGCGGTCATCCCGCATGACCGGTGGTTTGAAAGTTTTAACGGGCCTAGGGGCGGCCTCGTCCTTGGGGCTCATCACGGCGCCGTGGGTTTGTGCCCCCAGTCGGTCAAAAACTGTCTTGCTGGCGGGTCGACGGTTGTACCGACTGCGAAACTTCTTCATAGTTGGCCGGGCTGGCTCGGCGGCCTTCCTTTTGTTCTCCTGCGGCCTGGGCTGACCAATCTCATGCTTGCATCGCTCGCAAAGCAACGGCTCCAAGTCAGCCAACGGCTCCTTTCCCTTCGCCGTCTGACGAGCTTCCCCATACCCGGCTGGGAGTTGGACGTCGACCATGTTGACGACAGGTGGAGGGAAAGGCTTGGAATCAACCTGCATGGCCGCCTTCTCCGGAAACTGGAGCTTCTTTTCGTCTATCAATTTCTGGATGACATCTCGCAGGACAACACAGTTGTTGGTGTTGTGAGACCAAGAACTGTGGTATTTGCAAAATGTGTTCCCTTTGAGCTCGTCGGGCTTCGAAATTTTATGGCCGAAAGATAATTTGACTTGTTTCTCGGCCAATAACAGGTCAAAGATTGCCTCGGCCCTCGTTAAGTCGAAAGTGTAGGCCTTTGTCTCCCGCGTCGCGAACTTGGCATCGGTAATCTTTGTGCAGCTGTTGTCGATTTTAACAAGTCCTTTGTAGACGAAGGGTTTGCTATGCTGACCTCGGCCGAACTCATCTCTATTTCACCCCCCTCGGCCTTTGCGGAGTCGTCTGCTTCGGCATAGCTGACGATGGGATTCCTGTAGTAGGTCCCCTTTGAGGCCGTCTTCTTCTGCATCTCCTCCTTTAACAAGGACGCGTATCTGCCCACCTTGTTAGTCAAGTCATGCATGTCTCGGAATTCGAGTCCTCGCTGGTGAACCAAGAAACCGAGGAAATTTCCAGCAGTGACGCCGAAAGCACATTTATTAGGGTTCATTTTTAGGCCGTAGGCCCGCATTCGGTCGAAAGCCTGCCAGAGGTGGGCTACGTGGTCAGCTCTGGATGGGGATTTTACAACCACGTCATCGATGTAAACTTAAACAGTTCGGCCAATGAGGTCATGAAAAATAAGGTTCATATCTCGCTGGTATGTTGCGCCGGCGTTCTTTAGGCCGAACGGCATGACCACCCATTCATAAGTTCCGACCACGCCTGGACATCTGAACACCGTCTTGTGGACGTCCTCTTCGACTATGAAAATTTGGTTGTAACCAGCATGGCCGTCCATGAAAGACAGAAGTTCGTGTTTTGCGGCTCCGTCTACCAAGAGGTCTGACATAGGAATGGGGTATTCGTCCTTGGGGGTCGCGAGATTCAGATTCCTGTAATCAGTACAAACCCTCAAAGCCCCAGTTCTTTTTAAAACTGGTACGATGTTGGCCAACCATTCAATGTACCGGGCCGTCCGAATGAAGCCGGCTTTAAGGAGCCGTTCAATTTCCTCCTTAACTTTAAGTTGAACTTCGGTCGAGAACCGCCTCGGCGGCTGTTGGAAAGGCCTAAACCCTTCCTTGATTTTTAATTCGTGCTCAACCAAACTTCGTGGCAGTCCAGGCATCTCATGGTAATCCCATGCAAAACAATCTTTATATTCATGGAGCAGGCCGATAATCTCGGCCGCTAACTCAGGGCCCAAAAGTTGGCTTACAAAAAGAGGTCGTGGTTCGGCCTCTGACCCTACATTTATTTCTAACAAAGGGTCCTGGACTTTAGGGTAACCATCCTCCATCTCGGCGGGCGCCGTTTCTAGGTCGTCAAAAGTTAACACGTCTATCTCGTCTGACTCGTGGAGGAACTCGATCAGGTTGATTGGTGAGTTCGGCCGTAAAGATTCTCCCACCCAATGTTCCAGCAATCCCTCTAGCAAGTCAGTCACGGCCGCTGCGCCTTCTTCTTTAGTGGCCTTATCTGTCATCTAAAGGCTGGTGAGGTCGATCAATACTTCGCGCGCCGAATCTATCGGACATTCTCAGCGCCTAACTCCAGAACCTTCTGGGCCGTCGTTCTGGTCGGTCAGCCTCTTGTTGCCGACGAAGCTACTCATGACGACGTCGCTGGGGATGAGGTCTTCTTTTGACTTGTTCAGCTTCCTCATCAAGGAAGAAGGAAGGATGTTGACCGTCGCTCCACAGTCGAAGAAAACCTTGGACACGAGCACACCCTCTATATGAGCCGAGATGTATAACGGTTTGAGGTGTCGATACTTGTTCGGCTCGTCTCTAGGTATTACCTCGTTAAACGCCACGGCCAACAACTCTTCCTTCGTCTTTGGCCTTTGATCAAGCTGTTCTTCAGCCACGTCATCATCTAGGCCGTTGGTCTGTCCTCCTGGGGCCGAAAACTCGGATGGTAGTACTAGGACCATGTTAATGCCGATCTCCTTCTGCTCCTGCGGGTTTCCCCTACCAGCTTCTTCTTCGGCCTGACGGCCGTCTTTGGCGAGAACCTCTTCCTCGACCATCCCGAGGATCCCTTCATATTCCTCGTCGGATATTCCTAAGGTGGGGTCGTCTTCAGCCTCATGGCCGAAGAGAGGATCACCGAAACCCTCGATCATACGCCCTGCGATCCCCGGAGTATCGGCTGTGGATGCTTTGATCTCAGGAGGGTCCAAGGCCTCGGCCACCTCCTCGAGGGCCCGTTTAGCTTTTGCCAATGTGTCCCTGGCTGTTAGGTAATCGTCTAGGCAACCTACCCGAGCCTTTTCCTCGGTTGTGAGGCCAAAGATAGTGTCCGCTGAAGTCACAGTAAAATATTGGCGGAGATATTCTAAATCGCCCTTGCTGAAGGGGACTTTAGCCTATGATCCGCCGAGGTCGGGTTGGTAACTTGGCAGACCCTTTGCCCTGGCTTCCCTGTTTGCCTGGTATACGGCCTTAATGGCCAAGTCAGATCCGCTGGTGATGAGGAGCCCCTCTGCGTTTGTGTTTTTGAGGGCCACAAAAGGGGGGTCCGTGGCCGAGTGGTCTTTATGGAATTCCATGAGAAAGGACAAACCATTGGCCGAAAAAGGGGGGTCCCTTCCTCGATAGATGTCGACGATACCCTCGTCTATTCTTTCTAGGGCCGTGGCCTTTGGCTGAACCAAAATGGCCGCCTTTCCACAGGGACTCTCGTCCTGCCTAGGGCGCCATGTTCTTGGAGGCCTGATACTGGCCACTTTTGCTGCCGAGGAGACAATTGGGGTGGGCGATGGCCCCTCTGCAGCCATCATTTTCTTTTGGCGCTTGGCACCTTCGGCCTCAGTTGTTTGCATTTTGGCCTGCTAAACCTGTCTCTGCATTCTCCTCAGCTGGGTTTTTGTCAACGGTTCGGCCCTGCCCCCCGGCCGCATATGGTACCAGCGGTCATCTCTTTTGACCGGTGGTTTGAAAGTTTTAACTGGCCCAGGGGCGGGCTCGTCTTTTGTGCCCCTAGTCGATCAAAAACCACCTTGCTGGCTGGCCGACGATCGTACTGACCACCGAATCCCTTTATGGTCGTTTGAGATGGCTCGGCGGCCTTTCTTTTGTTCTCCTGCGGCCTGGGCTGACCAATCTCATGCTTGCATCGCTCGCAGAGCAATGGCTCTTTTTCCTTTGCCGGCCGACGAACTTCCCTATACTCGGCCCGAAGTTGGGCGTTGACCATGTTGACGACAGGTGGAGGGAACAGCTTGTAATCAACCTGCATAGCCGCCTTCTCCGGAAACTGGAGCTTCTTTTCGTCAATCAATTTTTGGATGACGTCTCGCAAGACTACGCAGTTGTTGGTGTTGTGAGACCAAGAACTGTGGTACTTGCAAAACTTTTTCCCCTTGAGCTCGTTGGGCTTCGGAATTTTATGGCCGAAGGACAACTTGACCTGTTTTTCAGCTAATAACAGGTCGAAGATAGCTTCGGCCCTTGTTAAGTCAAAAGTGTAGTCCTTTGTTTCCCGCGTCGCGAACTGGCATCGGTAATCTTTGTGCGGCTGTTGTCGGTTTTAACAAGTCCTTTGCAGACGAAGGGTTTGTCTATGCTGACCTCGGCCAAACTCATCTCTATTTCACCGCCCTCGGCCTTTGGGGAGTCGTCTGCTTCGGCGTAGCTGACGATGGGATTCCTGTAGTAGGTCCCCTTTGAGGCCGTCTTCTTCTGCATCTCCTCCTTTAACAAGGACGCGTACCTGTCCACCTTGTTAGTCAAGTCATGCATGTCTCGGAATTCGAGTCCCTGGAATTTCTTCCGGTACTCGAATTCAAGCCCTTCTTCGGCCATCTTGACAAATTCCCTCTCTGGCAGGTTCGTCCGGCACTAGTTCCTGCACGTTTTGAACCGCTGTAGGTAATCCCGAGGTGATTCGCCTGTCGCCTGGCTCATTCTGGCTAGTTCGGCGACTGTTATCTCCCGATTGGTCTGATAGAAATGTTCGTGGAATATTCTCTCCATGTCAGGCCAATCCCTCACCGAATTCGCTGGGAGGTTTATAAACCACGAGAACGCCGCGCCGGTTAAGGAGTGAACAAACAAACGGAGCTTTTGGGCGTCCGAATCGGCCTCCCCACACTGGGCCGTGAAACGGCCTATGTGTTCGATGGAGGCGGTCTGCCCGTCCCCTGAGAACAGCATGAATTCTGGCAATCGATAGTTCCGGGGAAGAGGGATTCGGTCGATTTCCGGCGTGTACGGCCTTGTATACCTTGGCGCGTCCGGCCACCTCTGAGCCAAGCCGTCCTCGATCATTCGCCGAACGTCTTCGAGTCGGAGCCCCTGAGGTGGTGTCTCCTGCTGGGCCGCATACGGCCGCGGGACCTGCTGCACGTCATTTTGTGGCCGTAGTTGTGGGACCGCTTGTACAGGGGTGTCGGCCGGAATGACCGAGCTAGTTGACGCCGGATGAGCGCCGTGAGTTTGGACCAGGTGCGCATGTGCTGACGCTGGAACGGCCGACCCGTAGTGAAGGTGAGAGCCCGGCGGAAACAACAACGCCTGTAATGGTGGTGAGATGGTCGGATGGCTCTGACCGTACTGTTGTGAAGATACAGCGGTCGCGTTGCTTGGACCAGGATGGGTGTGGACGGCCGCAGTATGAACTGGGCCGAGTGGATGAATCGCAGGATGCGTGAGGCTGCTGTGTCCTAGCGATACGGCCAAAGCATGGAGTGGGCCGCGCACGGTCTCTGCCGAGTAGGTTGGTCCAGGACTCGCCCATGTGGGCGGGGACTGCCCCTAGCTGTTTGTTGGCGGCAAAGAATGTTGGCCGTAGCCTGATGCTTGGGTATGGGCCGAGACGCCGAGGCTGCTGCTTTCGCCGTAAGGCTCAATTCTCTCGCGCTCTTGGCCCCTTTGTTCGGCTCTGGGAGGCGTTCGCAGCTCCGAGGAGAATCTGTCCATTGCGGCCATAAAGGATGTCTCTATCCTGTAGGCCTGCTTGGACATCAGCTCCTCCACTACTGCTTGTTCCTGCATGGACTCGGCCGAGCGATCCGTCGTCATTGGAGCACTGGCCGAGATCCCGACTGGATGTCCGGTCTCGGTGATTGGTGACGTGGACTCAGGAGTCTCAGAAGTCATTTCGACTGCTTTGTTTTTGAGCTTTGCCTGTGCCCTAGTTTCCACCATAAGTTTTTGACAAGTATCCCACTGGGCGTGCCAAAAGTGTCTGCCGTGCGTCGAGATTGTGGATGTGGATGGAAGTGGTCAAGTGATGCGCCTGTTTGGACTTGCCTTCTGATCAAACAATTATAGCCGAGAGAGGAACTAATCTCGGTTGTCAGGTTCACGGCCTGAGCTACAAGGCCGTTTAGTGGTGGTGTCGATGGTGGGTTTAGGGCATTGCTCCGTCGCGCTGCTCGAGCGGCGGTCGTATGATATATGGGGTGAATGAGTGAATAACAGAGATGGTGCTCCGGCGCCTTGAAAATCAAGGGTCGTATGATATATTGATGAATGGATTTTCCTTACAAACTAACACTACTCCTAGGAAAGCAAGTAAAGATATTGAAAGTGCATTACAGGAAAATATAAGTTGCTCCGTGGGAGGCTTTGGTTTGGTGTTTGAACTCTTTGAATGTAGCTTGAGCCCTGTATTTATAGGAAGAGTTCCTGGATGAGTAATCGAGGCTGAAAACCTGCATAGTGGAGCCTGATTAGCGCAAGTGGGTGGTCCAATCAACATTTGGGATCGTGAAGCATGGTGGTGTGACCTCGTGAATCCTGGTGAATCTCGGCCGCCGCCCTAATCATGGTTTCTGCGCAACTGGCCGTGGGGACGCATTTATTGCTCTGATAGTTAGTCACCCAATCTCTCAAGCTGCAAGAATTCTTGTGAGAATGTCTACGTCTAATCACTCTGCTTTTTGTCACCAAATCCTGACTTCAGTCACTTCCCACCTTCCCTCGTGCATTAAATGCCTATTCTTGGCCAGTGGGTTTGCTGCCATAAACAGAGGCACTAATTCATTAAATGAAGCATGGGACCCTGCTGCCACTTGATGATCTAACTTTAATATCTTTGGCTGTAATTTTGTTCGGCCTCGGCCTCGGCCTACATCCGAGGCCGAGATGATCGTGCCTTAGCAACTTTTCTTTTGCTTTTAGTAAGGCCGAACATTTTGGCCAAACACCGCATTTAGTCCTTCGAGCGAGTGCCAGGGCCGAGGAAAAGGGGCGCCTTCGGCCAGTTCATGGCCGTGATTTATCAAGCACAAATACAGACAACTCACTATTTTTCATTAAGGCAGAGGCTACGAACTGTCATAGATTCATGCAGGTTCTAAACAACTATTGCTTAGCTTCGGGGCAGAAAGTGAACTTTGAAAATTCTAATATGGTTTTTAGCCCGAATACCCCTGAACCCCTTAGAGAGCAGTTGTGTGAGATATTTGGTATTAATGGAGCAGAAAATGCTGGTATCTACCTAGGGTTGCCAACGGTTTGGGGAAGGTCAAAAAGAGCAACTTTAGCTTATATTAGAAATAGAGTGAGAAGAAGGACTGACGGCTGGAAACAGATATCCTTGTCTTTGGCAAGAAAGGAAATCCTCCTTAAAGCGGTGGCTACAGCCATTCCGGCATATCCCATGGCTTGCTTTAAGTTCCCTGCTGCTGTTTGTAAAGATATTAATGGAGATTTGACTAGATTCTGGTGGAGGAATGGAGATGATGGTTCCAAAATTCACTGGAAGTTGTGGGCGAGTTTGTGCAATTTGAAGGAAGGGGGTGGTCTAGGCTTTGGAGAATTCATGTCCTTCAATACAGCTCTGCTGACAAAACAATGCTGGAGAATTTTAAAAAATCCAAATGCAGGATAGGTGCAGATTTTGAAAGCTAGATATTACCCAGATTGTGATTTTTTACAAGCGAAGAAGGGAGCTCGAGCATCCTGGGCTTGGGCCAGTTTATTAGAAGGGAGAGATGCTCTTATTAAAGACTCTCGTTGTCAAGTCTTTAATGGTGCTAGTATGAGTCAAACAATATTGTAGAATATTTTCAGATATATTTCACTCTCCGAAAGGAGGTATTTATAATACATGGTTACAAACCCTAGTAGGGTCAAATTGGGAAAACAAGTGGAATCCTAATTACATAATATCTATATAAAAGGAAATAAATAAAATAATATCCTAATAGAATAGGATATCTCTCGCTAACACTCCCCCTCAAGTTGGAGCAAAGACGTCACGCATGCCCAACTTGTCAAGCGAGTTGAGAAAGATACTTGTAGAAACAGCTTTCGTAAGAACATCAGCTAACTGGTACTCAGAACGGATGAACGGAAAGGAAACAATCTCCGCATCCAACTTTTCTCTAATAAAATTTCGATCAACTTCCACATGCTTTGTACGATCATGTTGTACAGGGTTATGAGCAATTGCAATCGCAGCCGTATTGTCACAATATAAATCCATAGGTTTCTTAGGCTCAAAACCAAGGTCTCTCAACAATCTCCTCAACCATAGTAATTCAGATACACCATGGGCCATTCCCCGATACTCGGCCTCAGCACTAGACCGAGACACCACCTTTTGTTTCTTGCTCCTCCACGTAACAAGATTGCCACCAACAAACATAAAATACCCAGATGTCGAACGCCTGTCTGTAGCTGAACCAGCCCAATCAGCATCTGTGTACCCTTCCACATCTGTATGACCATACTTGGAAAACATTAACCCCTTGCTAGGAGTCCCTTTGAGGTATCTCAAAATACATGTCATGGCACCCATATGATCTTCACTAGGTGAGTGCATAAACTGACTCACTACACTTACTGCATATGCAATATCAGGACGTGTATGAGCCAAATAAATTAATTTTCCCACAAGCCTTTGATAGCGCTCCTTATCAGTAGGAGCTTGATCAGGATACAACCCCAACTTGTGATTCTGTTCACTTGGAGTATCAATGGGTTTACAATCCAACATTCCAGTTTCTGCAAGCAAGTCCAAAACATACTTTCTTTGGTTCAGAAAAATACCATGCTTAGATCTGGCAACTTCAATCCCAAGAAAGTATTTTAAATCACCTAATGATTTCATCTCAAATTCAAACGCAAGATATTTCTGAAGACTCTGTATTTCTACCCGATCATCTCCAGTTACAATCATATCATCAACATAAATTATTAAAGCTGTCAATTCACCTCTGCGACGTTTCAGAAACAAAGTATGATCCGAGTTACTTTGTACATACCCAGATTTCCTCATAGCTGCAGCAAACCTCCCGAACCAAGCTCTTGGAGACTGCTTTAATCCATACAATGATTTTCGTAGCTTGCACACCATACCCTCCTTAGAGTTCACAAGGATACCCGGCGGATGATCCATGTATATTTCTTCTTTGAGGTCACCATGGAGAAATGCATTCTTGACATCAAATTGTAACAGCGGCCAAATCATGATTAGCAGCTAAGGACAAGAGTACGCGTACAGTGTTGAGCTTGGCTACTGGAGCGAAAGTCTCCGTGTAATCCACTTCATAGGTCTGAGTATACCCTTTTGCTACCAATCTTGCCTTGTAACGGTCAATAGAACCATCAGCCTTATGCTTCAAAGTAAACACCCATCTGCACCCAACTGCCTTTTTTCCTTTTGGTAAAGGAACTAACTCCCAAGTAGCATTTAACTCCCAAGTAGCATTCTTGTTCAAGGCTTCCATCTCAATATGCATTGCATCTACCTAGTTTTGATTAGATAGAGCATCCTGCAACTTAATTGGCACACATACACTAGATAATTGACATAAATATGATGCATATGACTTAGATAAACGATGAGTTGACATATAATGGTTAATGGGATATTTGGACTTAGCATGTATATCAAGAGAATATTGTACTTTAGGTTTCCCACGGGTAGTGCGTGGGGGCAATGAATAAGTAGACACATCACTAGAAAGTACCTCATTATCACGAGTTGATTGGGGCAATGGCAGGGCAGAGGGGGGTCCTGTATCAATTTCATCTGTACGAGAGTCGCTAGTATCACTGTTATGTCCTTCTGAGAGAGGCTCGAAAAATTCCAAAATATCACCGGGCGATCGGTCGTGACATTCCTGGCGACCAGTCGCGTCACTCGTATCGTCATTGTCGTCGCTCATCGAGGCAGGCGACCGGTCGTTTCCTATGTGCGACCGGTCACTTTCAGGCAGATTCGTTAGCGACCGGTCGCTCACTTCTATGCGACCGGTCGTTTCCTCCATGCAACCGGTCGCTTCCTGTTCGCCATAAATTCCTTCTTCAGGTCCAATATCTTCCGCATTTTCTACTCCGAAACTCTTCAATTCACTCCCCCTCTCCCCCTGAATTGAAGAGGAGGGGGAAATATAATAAGGTACTTCTTCATGAAAGGTGACATCCAAAGTAATATGTACCTTCTGAGTAGGCGGGTGATAGCACTTATAACCCTTCTAAGTAGTAGAATAGCCAATGAAGACGCAACGGAGAGCACAAGGATCAAGTTTACTCCGTTGATGGGAGTAGACATGAACATAAGCAACACACCCAAACACCTTCGGAGATAACTTAGAGACCGAAACCGGAGGAGTATGGGCACACAACACATCAAACGGAGTCTTGAAATCAAGAACCCGACTAGGAGTATGGTTAATCAAGTAGGCCGCGGCCAAGACACCATGTCCCCAAAGATGATGGGGAACAGACATATCCAACATAAGAGAGCGGGTAACTTCAAGTAACTGACGATTCTTCCTTTTAGACAGGCCATTCTGTTGAGGAGTGAATGGAGTGGTAGTTTGGTGAATGATACCGTGATCACGAAAGAATTGATTCAAGGTATGATTCACATATTCACCGCCATTATCGGTCCGAAAAACTTTAACATGAGCATGAAACTGAGTAGACACCATGGCACAAAAATCAGGGAGAATAGAGGCAACATCATGTTTATTCTTCATCAAATACACCCATGTTAAGCGAGTGCAGTCATCAATAAATGTAACAAACCAATGGAAACCATTAAAAGTCACATGAGCAGGACCCCATACACAGTGGCGGACCTGTGCAGGCGCAAGGAGGCACGCCCGCACCTTCGGTCGCTGGAAATCGCCATTACAGGTGCTGGAGTTGCACCTCTGCTGCAGACCAGTGACGCACAGAAGGTGTTCGACGAAATGTGCAAAAGAATGGGCGCTGGTGTGCGCTGTGCACAGCGCGCGCGTGCTCTTTTTTTTTTTTAACGAAGCCTGGCCAAAACGACGTCGTTTTGGACCAGGCTGTTTTAAAGCACGCTGCTTGTTTTTTTTGTTTTTTTTGTTTTTTTTAAACCTGGCCAAAACGACGTCGTTTTGGACCAGGGTTTTTTAATTTAATAAAAAAACTGGAAACTATGCTGTGCGTGGGCTTTTTGTGGGTTTTTTCAAATGGGCTTCTATTTCCTTAGTTAAATGGGATTTAATTGGGAGTTCTCTTTATTCAATTGGGTTTTGGGAATTCCTTAATTAAGTAGAATTGGGAATTCTCTTTATAAAAGACCAATTTAACATCACCCAATTTCATCAAAGTGTGTGTGCATCACAATAATTTTTTTTTCTTATTTAGCTCTCTCTATACAGTTATGGAACGGTACTTTCAGAGAAAGAGTTCAAATCCTCCTTCAAATAATCCGGCTAGTTTCAACCCTCCTTCAAATAATCCGGCTAGTTCAAATCAACCTTCAAATAATCCGGCTAGTTCCAATCCTCCTTCAAATAATCCGCCTACTTCACACCCTCCCTTGAATAATTTGGGTAGTCCAAAACGATCAGAGGTTACTGAGTTGGATGAAATATTGGCTACTCTTCCTGTAGACCCTGGACTTAGACCTCCAATGACTTATTATAATCCCAATTTTCGAGAACAAATCCGAAGAGCCTATTTGCAAAGGGGTCCTTGTCAGCCTAAAAGCCAAAATGACATGCCTCAAACACTTATGGGTCCTTGTAATCGACGTTTTCTTGTGAAATAGTTTGATTCATTTGTTTGGTTGGAGTATAGTAAAGAGAAAGAAGCTGCATTTTGTCTTCATTGTTATCTTTTTAAATGCGACTTTGATAAACAAGGAAAGGCTGGAAGTGATGTCTTCACTGAGAAAGGGTTTAAAAATTGGAGGAAGGGACCCGAGAATTTTAGGGACCATGTTGGACAAGTTGAAAGTCTTCACAATAAAGCTACACAACATTGTACAGATTTAATGAATCAGAAGCAACACGTTGAAACCATTGTGATCAAGCAGACAGACCAAGCTCGTATTAATTATCGCATTCTATTAACTTCGGCACTTGATTGCACTAGATATTTATTGCGACAAGGTCTCCCTTTTCGTGGTCATGATGAAAGTGAAACATCTAGCAATAAGGGTAATTATGTTGAGCTTTTGCAATTTCTTGCCGATCATGATGAGAAAGTTCGTGCCGTTGTGTTTGAGAACGCTCCAAGGAATCTCAAGTATATTGCTCCTAAAATTCAAAAAGAGCTTGTCAATTCTTGTGCCGCTGAAACCATTGATGCAATTATTAGTGATATGGACGATGCATTCTTTTCTATATTGGTAGATGAATCACGTGATGTTTCAATAAGAGAGCAAATGGCGGTGGTGTTGCGTTATGTGAACTAAAAAGGGCAAGTAATTGAAAGGTTTGTGGGTGTCCAATATGTCTCTGATACGACTAGTAGCAAATTGAAAGAAGCAATTGAGCAGTTGATTTCTTCAACAAATTTGAGTATGTCCAGGCTACGAGGACAGGGGTATGATGATGCTAGTAATATGAGAGGTGAGCTCAATGGTCTTAAAACACAGATTTTGAGAGAATATCCTCAAGTATATTATGTCCATTGTTTTGCACATCAACTACAACTAGCTCTTGTAGCCATGGCAAAGGGAAATGAAAACATTGCTACTTTCTTCACAACGGCTAGTAGTGTCGTTAATATTATTGGAGCATCGTGTAAGCGTCGTGATGCACTTAGAGAGCAACAACAAAAAGATATTATGAAAGCTCTTGAAATTGATGATCTTGAAACGGGGCAAGGGTTAAATCAAGAGACTACTCTCAAACGTCCTTGTGATACACGTTGGAACTCACATTATGATACTTTACTTAGTATTAATACTATGTTTCATCCCGTGGTGAAGGTGCTTGAATGGATTGTTGATGATGTCAACCAAGATAATTTAGGTGAAGCAAATAGGTTGTTAAAAGAAATACAAACTTTTGACTTTGTGTTTCACCTATATTTGATGAGATTTATATTGGGAGTCACAAATGATTTGTCAAAGGCATTACAAAAGAAACATCAAGATATTGTGAATGCGATGATGTTGGTCCAAAGATGTAAGCAAAAGCTACAATCCGTGAGGGATGATGACTTTAATGATTTGCTTGGCGAAGTATCAAGATTTTGTGGCAACAATGATATTGACGTTCCTAACATGGATGATTTATTTGTACCACAAGGGAGATCACGACGTAAAGCTCAGAAAATCACAAACCGCCATTATTATCGTGTGGACCTATTTCTTACTATCATTGATAAGCAACTAGTGGAATTAAATAATCACTTTACAGAGGTAAATACTGAATTGCTCATTTGTATGGCATGTTTGAGTCCGGCTTATAATTTTGCAGCTTTTGACAAACAAAAAATACTTCGTTTTGCTAAATTTTACCCACAAGAATTTAATGACCGAGACCTCATGAAGCTTAAAGATCAACTTGGGCTTTATATTGTTGATATGCAGAGCAGCACAGAGTTTTCATCATTGAATGGAATTACTGATCTGGCCGAAAAATTGGTGAATACAGGAAGGAGTAGAATATACAACTATGTGTATTTACTTGTTATATTGGCTTTAGTTTTACCTGTTGCAACTGCTTCGGTTGAGAGAGCTTTTTCAGCTATGAATATTGTGAAAACACCACTGCGTAACAAAATAGGGAATCAATGGTTGAGTGATAGCTTGGTTGTTTACATTGAGAAAGATGTTTTTTCTTGTATTAGTAATGAAAATATAATGCGACGTTTTCATGATATGAAACCTCGTCGGCAACAATTGTAGGTTAATTGTAATGTTATATTTTTAATTAATTATGAATAAAATTAGTATTGTTTAAATGATAAGGATGTTTAGTTTTTTTTTTTTTTTTTTTGGTTGGAGCTCTTAGTTTTTAAAAATTGCACCTCCGCTGAAAAATTCCTGGGTCCGCCGCTGCCCATACATCAGAATGGACTAACTCAAAAGGCAAAGCAGCTTTATTATTACTTAAGGGAAAAACAGTACGGTGAC
The DNA here is from genome assembly GCA_020521455.1 of Prunus kanzakura. Taxonomy (NCBI): domain Eukaryota; kingdom Viridiplantae; phylum Streptophyta; class Magnoliopsida; order Rosales; family Rosaceae; genus Prunus; species Prunus kanzakura. The sequence continues at coordinate 3,664,600 of BPUM01000007.1, read as the reverse complement.
TTTTGGCCAGTACACAAGTCTCACATTTGAAGCTAGACTCATCACAGGAGCGGAATAAAGATGGAAGCAGACGCTTAAGGTAGCCAAATGACGGGTGTCCCAAGCGACGATGCCATAACCAAATTTGTTGTTTGTCTTTGACACTGCAACGTTGAACAGTATTAACGACACGATCACGAACTGGTGTAGAAGGTAATGTCAAATAATACAACCCCCCTATCCGTTTACCATGCCCAATCACCTCGTGAGTCTTGAGATCCTGAAAAGAGCAATTGGTAGGATAGAAAGTAGCAGAAGCATTAAGTGTATCAAGTAAGCGACCAATAGATAACAAGTTACAATGGATATTGGGAACTAATAACGCACGAGACAAGGACAGAGTTGGGGTGAGAGAAATGGTGCCCTCGCCAGTAATTGGAGAGGGCAAACCGTTAGCACTAGTTATGTATGGGTCACGGGTGTTACTAGACAACTCATCAAAAAATTTAGCATCATAAGTCATATGATCAGAAGCACCAGTGTCAATTATCCAAGTTTAGAGCCAGTACCTGGAATAGAGTCAGAAACACGCAAATTTGCAGAAGCAGTAGCAGCACCAACAATGGAATTATCACCCATGATTGTAGCAAAAACTCAACAAATCATGCAGAGTATACAACAGAACACAGCACTTCCACAAATATGGCAGATGCACGAAGACAACAGAGGCACAAACACAGTAGAGGCACGAACACAACAGAGCACACAGCGGACCACGGCAAAGGCACAGACACAAGAACCCTAAAAGAAATTAGGGCACACAGTAGAACACGGGTGGGCACAACACACACAGGTCACCAGAAAGTCGGCTCTGATACCAAGTCAAACAATATGGTAAAATATTTTCAGATATATTTCACTCTCCGAAAAGGAGGTATTTATAATACAAGGTTACAAACCCTAGTAGGGCCAAACTGGGAAAACAAGTGGAATCCTAATTACATAATATCTATATAAAAGGAAATAAATAAAATAATATCCTAATAGAATAGGATATCTCTCGCTAACAGTATGAACATCTGGAAGGACTCTTGGCTACCTCCTCCTCATGAGGGGATCATTAACGTGTCTCAGTTGATCTCTCCTTCTACCCCCCAACAGGTTTGTGAAATTATGGACAAAGTTAATCACTCATGAAGAGTGGACCTCATTGATTCTTATGTCTCGCGAGAGACTATCGACATTATTCGTTGCTGTCCTATTGGTAATTCTGATGACGGCTGTGATAGAAGGGTCTGGCTCTGGACCTCAAATGGAGATTATACTGTCAAATTTGGATATCGGAGAATCCATGCTCGGAAACGAATCAGGGAGAGTGAAAGGGGCTCGACTTCTCATGTAGTTCAAAAGCAGGTGTGGCAGAGTATTTGGAAGATTGTTACGCCACCCAAAATTCGTGTGCTCTTAAGGAGACTATTAAATGATGCCATATCTACTCGATGTAATTTGTTCAAGAGGAAAATTGTGTACTCACCATTGTGCCCCATTTGTGGTCAGTTAGAGGAAACAGTGGAACACCTGCTTTTTCTCTGCCCATGGACACAAGCGGTTTGGTTTGGGGCTCCTCTGAGTTACAGAGTGAACTTGCAGGGCTTTTCTATGTTTGATAAATGGCTGTTGGAAGTCTTAAGCCTGAAGGACATGGAAAAGAAGGAGATAATGAAATTATTCTCAGTGATCAACTTTACTTGCTGGGAAATTTGGAAGTCCAGATGTAATTTCATCTTCAAAGGCCACTTAATCGATCCTACTATTACAATTGATCGAACCATGCGAGCTTTCAGAGAATTCATGGGAGTAAAGACTAGACCTGAAGTCTCAAGTTTAGTTGCCCCTCCAGACCCCTTAAGACAAATGTCAGGATGGGTGCCCCAAGAGGTGAACTTCCTAAAAATCAATTTTGATGGGGCTTGGCAATTGAACTCCTTTAAAGCAGGTTTAGGGGTGATTATTAGAAATGAGGAAGCTTCTTTTGTGGGGGGCTAGCAACACCTTTCCATTGTAGTTCAGCCTTGGTCGCTAAGGCAGCTATAAGTCTATGTGCTATCAAGTATGCAATCAGTCGAGGGTATAGAAAAATTATCCTAGACACAGACTCCAAGGTGCTTGTGCAAGGTATGAGGGGGGCTTCAAATAATGGGCTTTGGACAGTCAAACCATAAATGGACGAGTATGACGAATTATCAAGCTTCTTTAGCGACATTAGATGGAATTGGGTGCCTAGGCATTTGAATCGCGCCGCTCATAAGGCAGCTGCGATTGGGCTCTAAGGCCACCAGCGTCTCTTGTGGGTGTTTTGGTTTCCGACGGCCTTCCCTGTCCTCCCGTGGAGATCTCTGCTCAGTAATTGGATTAGGTTACTTTGGGTGTAGGCTTTATTCTAGGCTCTCGTTTTGATCCTAGTTTGCTTGCGTCTTGTTTGTTCTTCTGTCTCTTGTTGCTTTTGTTGGCGGTCTTTGCGCCTTTTATTGAAGTATTTTCAAACACAAAAAAAAAAAAAGCTAGGAGGAATTACATGAAAGTGTACATTTGGCAAGGAAAGCCAATTCTAACAATCATCCTTAACTAAAATTGCATGTGTTTAAGCCACAAATTAATAACTGTTATTTACCAAACATAAAACAATATGGAAATATTGATGAAAAGATTTGAAGAGCATATTGATGCCTTAGCGTTGTTAGACGCCGTGCCTGATGCATCATATTATAATATATTTTTCTTCTTCTAGGAGACTTTTAAATATCGTGATTATTCACAACAAAGTGATTATGTCCCGTTTGGGATTGCATTACTTCACTTTATAGTTAAGCAGTGTAAGTTGTGTGGTAAAAATAAAATATCTCTATTATTTTAAAAGCTGTGGCCTTTTGACGGTAGCTTTTAAAAGCAGACCCTGAGTTGCTTTTCAAAACTAAATAAGCAGAGACATGCAATGCCTTTTAAACCCTAAACCCTTTTAAAAGTGCAAAGACCTTGACTTTAGTTTTGTGGTTCTCAAGGTCAAGGCCAACGCTGTTTACACAAGTCTCTTAATCCTATTGCTGCTGTTCTCATCCAAAGTATTGTTTGTCCCAGTGGCAGTTCTAGGATTCGAAAGCGGACCGGGCAAAACTTATATAATAAACTTGACGAAACGAGTGAATTTTATTAATAAACATAAAAATATTACATAGTGAGATGAGACGTAATGAGTCTTACCCTCAAATGCATTTATATCTACCAATACAAAAACTAAAATAAAAACCGAAAGAAAAATTAAAAGAGAAAAAATAGAAAAAAAAATATTTCACATTAAAAAGAAAGATAAAATAGGGACTACATTAATTTAAAAAAAGCCAAGTTTATATCGAGAGAAATGGGAAGGAAGAAAATTGGCAAAGCTAGGTTTTTTTTATAAATGAGTTGTGATCGACCTCATTTCTCCCCTTGTTTCCTTTTATAAACGTCTATTATGACATCCGTTTTCGGCTTTCCACCTCGAGCTCCATAGCCCTATCAATCATGTTCCATAATTTCTGAAATAGGTATCTTTGTGCGAGACAAAAAAATTTAATAATCATAAGTAACGTAGGTAATATTTTTCTAACAAAAAGAGAGAAGGAAAAGGAATAAATAAGAAAGGGAGAGAAGAGAGAAGAAAAGGAACGGAGAAAAAAAAAAAAAAGGAGGGATGATAGAAGCAAAAAAAAAAGAAAGAAAAAAGAGAGGGAGAGAAGAGAGAAGGAAAAGAACGAAAAAAGAGAGATAGAGAGGAGAGAAGGAAAAGAATAAAGAAAATAAAAATAAAAAGAGGAGAGTGTAGGTAATATTTTTTTTAACAAAAATTTGTGCTGGGCAAAAGAGGAGAGAGGAGAGTGTAGGTAATATTTTTTTGAACAAAAATTTGTGCTGGGCAAAAGAGGAGAGAGGAGAGTGTAAGTAATATTTGTTTAACAAAAATTTGGGCCGGGCATGAGCCCCAGCTTGCCATAGGCTAGAAACGTCACTGGTTTGTCCGAGTTTCCACTTTTCATAAACCAATTAGTCTCTCTCTCTCTCTCTATAGTTATGTTCTTATTCCATAAACTTCAGTGTTTATAAAAAAATTGTAGGATATTTGAAATGAGACTAAAAATAGTTTACAATGCCAAGCGGGGCTCACAAGGGGTCGTCAATTGTTGAGCATGATTGGTTATTAATCAAGTTTTTTATTGTCATTGCAGAAGAGAAGAACGGTTAGGGAGTTTATGAAAATGAACAATATTAACCTGGCAGAGAAAATAAACCCAAATGTAAACCCACCTAGTGCAAGTCCTAGTAAAGGCAAGCCAGTGCCACCATGTCAGCCCAGGGCCAGGGATTGTCGCGGCGGGTAAGTTTCAGGCTGGGGCCAGTCTTTTTCGAAATTGGACACATTTGCAGGCCGGCCCAGACTGAGCTAGGAGTAGAATACTAAGGAGGAGGGGCGGAGTCCATGAACGTTTAGAGTGGTCACAGCTGACCCTTCTCAAATTTGGCATATCTTATAGTTATCTCTTTGGTTGTTCTGCTTCTCTTTTCTTTATTGGCCATGGCTGTTGTTTGGACGTGGTCACCAAATTCAAGCCAAACCAAGTCAAGTGGGACTCAATTCTACAAGGTTTAGCCAAATAAAGAAATTGTCATTTGTAATGGCATTAAATAAATGAAAGACTAAGTAGCTTTGATTTGGAATACATGCTCAGCCAAATAATCCAAGAAGTTTAGATTCTCTCACCATTCACTTGTGTGGTCAAAAAAATAGCCGGGTCAAGAAGTTCAAGCTCCTCTTCCAATGTCTCCAAAGCTTCAGTTCTTCTCTTGAGGTATGCCTATTGAAGTAAGTTTCAATGCTTGAAGATCTTCAGTTGGGAACCATCTTCAAAGCCTAAGATGAAGGTTAGAAAGCATGAAGAGTTAAGCCATCCCTTACCAACTTGTTACTTTGATATTGCTAATGGCCATCAGATTTCAAAGAGAAAATGGTGGGGATAATGTTGAGGAAAAGACGAATAGCCAAAATAGGCATTCTGCTGGGAAGTTTGATCTTTTATGGCTTTGATTAGCATTTGTTATAATATATATTTGTATTTTGAGAGGGGAGATGTGATTGGATGTTCCTTGGGTTGTGTGATTCAACTTGAGCAGAGATGTTTGAAGGCTGGCAGTTCACTCAAAGGCCAACTAGTGGCCTATGGATTCCCTTCTATAATATATATATTGTTGTAAAGTCTTGAGTGGAGCCCACATGATTAGAAGGGAATCTCACACACCTTCACGGGTTTTCTATTTACCGAATAGTTAGCCAAAGTTTTGTTTATAAAAACTATGGCTTCATTCTCAATTTAGATAGTGAGATAGATAGAGAATATAGAAAGAAAGAAAGAAATGAAAATATCAGAAGGGCATTCCTATCGCTATTTGAACTCTCTAAATTCTCTCCACAATTTCTTTAGTTTTATAACACGTTATCAGCACGAATTCGCTCTCAAAATACCAGCTGAATTCTCTGATGAAACCCAGATCTTTTATTCTCTTTCTTCTTCCTCACCACCATCGTCATGGAGTGATCTCTGCTTCCATACCTTCAAACTCGCATACGCACCCTATCAGTACCTCACTGTCTTTTCTCTCCCTCTCTATCTTTCACTTTCTGTTGATTTCTAGGGAAACTTCAGAAAAGAAAAATGGGTGTGCAAGTACTGATGAAAAAGGGGATATGAATCAGAGCATGGTGGCTTTGCTTGGACTCTACCTGCGATTTGAAAAAAAAATAAAATTTGTCGCAAGACTCCAACAGATAAAGGCTGGTGATGATCCAAAACTCCTGTGCATCTCATGTTCCTCATATCCGAGAAGCAAAACCAACCAGAAGAGAAAAGAGAGAAAATCTCCCAACAGACCCAGAGCAATATATCAGAACAAATGATTCAACCTCTGCCCCTTGGTGTTGAGAACCCACCGAAAAAGGATAAGCTCTTTGCCTCCTTATCCCTTATATTATTTTATTATTATTACATACTATTTAACATCATCATTAGTGCAGATGTGTTGTGGCAGTGGAAAAGCTGGTGGCATGGATTCAAACTTGTGGAAAAATCACCTTAATATGATAATATATGTTGGAAAGCTGCTTTGGTTTAATATATTATAATGATAAGAAAGCATTTGACTGGGACAGGACAAAAGCAATTGAATTGGAAACTTGGAGCATGCGTGATATTCTTTGCCACTAACCACTTTCTCTACTTTTCTGATTATATAATAGTATGAGAACATATAATATAATAATATATATAATACTATAGACGGTTACACCTTGCGGTGGTTTTTAACCCCGCATTTATTTATTTACTGTATGGTGTAGGTTCATTACCCATACAATTTATTTACTGTATGGTGTAGGTTTATTACCCATACAACAGTATTTATTTAAATGTGTGGCGCGGGTTTATCGTCCACACAACTGCCTTTACTTTTATTTAAAAGTATGGAGCAGTATTAGTGCCCATGCAAGCAATTTACTTTACCGCACATTTACTTTATTATTTAAGGTATGGTGCGGGATTAACGTCCATACATGAGGCAATTTAATTTATGAATTTATTTTACCGCACATTTACATTTGTTTAAAGTATGGTGCGGGTTTATCGTCCATATCAGCAATTTATTTACCAGCAATTTATTTACAAGCAATTTATTTTATGAATTAATTGTGCAGTATGATGAGTTTTTACAGAATACAGAGATCATGACCAGAAGTTCCTTGATTCTCATCATACAACTACATCAGGACTTGAAAGATCCTTGATTATGATAATGATATGAGAGCTGGCAGTCTCTCCGGTACTGTATTTGTAAGCAAGAGATCGGACTTGAAAGATCCTTGATCCTTGACATGTAAATAAGGACCTAGGAGTTCCTTGATAATGTAACAGTACCGTATTGGTTAATAGTGCCGTACACATGAATAGTAACTGTACTGGCAAATGTACTGTACGCATGAATAAATACGTATTCATGACCTGATGAACAGTACCGCATACATAAATAGTGACGTATGGATAAATATTAACCATTTTGGGTAAATCGTCACTAAATGCAAAAGGAAACCTGCAATTCCTTAAACTCATGGATGAGCAATTAAATGAGAATATGTGATTTTGGCCCGAAGTTCAAAATCTAAGAGTATTGAATGTCCACACCATGAGAATATGTGATTTTGGCCTGAAGTCCAAATCTGGCAACATTGAGAACCTGAAGTTCCAACAATTAAATGGACAACCCTTGAGGTATTATTGCAAATTGTGGAACACCACATATTTCTTTGGCATAAGAAAATGATGAATTTGATAAAGTTCGATTCTGTTACAATCGACACCTCAAGAAAGAAATATATTTTGTGAATTCCGGTTGTTAAGAATACACCGTGAAATGGATAATATCATGATAAACCTCAAAGGATGAATTGAGGCTCCTCGCATATTTTGGTATATTATATGATCTGGGCTGGAAACCCATGGATCAAAATATATGAGAGATCCCGAACTTGAAGTTTCGGGTATATAGTAGTTAATGCTCTTCACTACTATATTGTAACATTATCATGGCTTTTACTCAATTCATATTTCATGCCCATTTAAAAAGGGCAAATAAATTTTGAAGTCGTGTTTAGCCCGGGCCAGAAGTTCCGGACTCACATGCATTGAAATATGTAATTTGAGAGATTTGTTGTGGTTATTTGAACCTATAAAGCACAAGGTTCCTAACCGTCATTTTGAAAAAACGTAAAAACCACATGTGCAAGTTTAAGAATTTGCCCAATTATTATAACAGAGAAGGAGCATACAACAGATAGATTTTCTTCACCTGCAAGAAAGGAGCAGGCTCTGTAAAATCTATAAAATTCCATTATGTTCTGGAAGCCTCTGCAGGAAGAGGACGACGCCTCTTAAGCTTAGCCATGAGCCACTCGTGTTCTTCCAGAATCTTTTCATTAGAAATCTGCAGCATGTTAAGCCTTGTCTGCGTATCAGCGGAGTATGAACTCACTAGTTTCAACAAGGCATTATTCTCCTCTTTAAGTTTCTCAACCTCCTGTTGAGACTCATGAAGTTTTCTCTGAAGAGACGAATTTTTAGTGTTCAGCTCCTGAATCTCGTTTGCTCTAACACGCAAACGACCAGCCATGTTAGAAACAGAAGCAGCACACTGAACGCTGAAAGCCATTGAGTCATCAATAGCCTCTTCATCAGACCTCGATGATAACAGCATTTCATCCATAGGAATAAGCAAATTCCTAGCTACTGTGACAGCAATCGAATCATCCATCATCACAGAATCATTAACCGTGAGATGACGGTTTTGGGATGCAAAGGATGGCTGCCAGATTTTGATGTCATGAGTTGTTTTGGGGTCAACATTTAAATCAAGATGATTTGGGCGGGAAGAAGAGGAAGCCATTTTTAGAGGGTTTTAAGGAAAGCCTTAGAAAAACTGAACTTTCAGAGAATAAAAGGGAATTGAGTTGAAATGCAGTTACTCCAATCAGATCTTGCAGATGCAATATCTATAGGTGGAAATGTGGCACCGTATCCTGGATCCCAATATTTCCCCGGATCCCCATATTCTTTTTCTTTTCCCAGGTTCCAAAACTTCACGTGGTCTCCAGTAATGTTTGTCGGCACTTTCGGCGTTTTCCAGGATTATTTTCATCATAAGCCGATCTTGCTTTGCGGATTTCACGGAGTCACTTTTTCAATAGCTCCCCGAGAATCTCGCAAATCTCTACGGTTAATTTAAAATTCACCGGATTTACTTATTCCCCTTATTTGTGTATAAATATGTTACTGACGAAATTTTCTTTGCAGAACACACTCAGTTTCCTCCAATTTTTCTTCATATCCAATGATGCAATATCCACTTGTTTTTCATATTAGTGAGCCCTCGATGTGCTTTAGAAGCGAGACTATCTCTGATCATCCATTCTGGAAGCGAGATTATCCCTGATCACGTTTCCGCTACATCAGGGAACTGCAAGAGTGACAACATGCTCTGATCTCCTGAAGTTCTCCTTGACTAGGAGAGATGAGAGTTTGTTGTCTGCTCCCACCAGCTTCCTTCCTTGATTGCTTACCTTACCTTGCAATCAATATCACAATTTTTTGCATTTTTTCTTTCTTTTGATAACTTTATGTTCATCCGAGATTTTATTTCCTTAGAATGAACATCCGAAGAAAGAATCCATGTAGTGATCCTAGCACTAAGGGTTATACTTTTGACAGAGATATTTGTGATTTTTGCTCTTGCAGGATATAACTAGATCATCAAGCGTTACATTATATTTGATGAGTTGATACGAGCTTGAATGATACTTGAGAAAAGTTTCTCCTGCCTAAGGATGTAAGCAATACTTGTGCTATTTCATGTTTGTACTATTATTTTGATATTTTGTATTACATCCTTAAAAGTAACTTAATGGGGAGATAAGGCCGTTCCGGAAGAACACCGTGCAAAGGACCATTCCAGAAGAATGCCTTGCATTATAGATCGTTCCAGAAGAACGACTTGTATTATGACCATTCCAGAAGAATGGCTTGTATCATTCTAATATGTATCCATGAATTATTAATGCAAATTTCACAGATTGCAAGTTGGATACATTGACAATACACTGCACTGATTAAAGTCCCATAAGAATAGAATATGGGTATAGCAGTGATCAATATGATGCACGCCTGTTGCGTAGCAAATGATATGGATTGAAGTCCCTGAAGAACAATCCTTTAACATGTCAATAGTAATGCAGTGCACGCTTGATGCGTAGCAAATTATATGGTTTCAAGTTCCAGAAGGACAATTAATTGACATGTATGTATTAATCTGTGGCATGCCTGTAGCATGACAGATATATGGGTTCTAAATGTTCCAACTCCTTAAATGGAGATTATCCACGCCCTACTGTAAAATAACGCTCCACTGGAGGTTATGATCCACATTCTCACATAATTCATTCTATAAGAGATGTCTATCTGAAAAGAGACAATAAAAGCCCCCTGAAGTGGCTTGGGTACCCAAAAGCAAAGAAATGCTTATAATTGATGCATGCGCATGCACATGAGAATGGTGGGATCATGAATTGATGAATAAAAATTTTGGTTTTGAAGTAGCTACTCAAATCATCAATGGGCTGTGTTGATTGGAACCACGTTCTATTATTAAATGTCGACAATATCATTGGCCAAAATGGAAAGAGGCAATTCCATTACAGATGAGAATGAACGTGAAAGAACAAACCCATAGTACGAACCCCAAAAGATGTTAATACTGAAAGTTATACTTGGGTGTTCGGAATAAAAGGGAACATACCTATTTTGTACGACACAATGTTTCTAGCAGAAACAAGAAATGTTGGGTTTCTCCATATTTACAGATGCAATCGTGCATTCTTATTGCACATTTACGGAGACCAACATATTATCTTTAAGGGTTATTAAATGAACAAAGTATATCACCAGAAGTGATTCCCTAAAGATATATAAATAGCTGGGTTAAAGCTATATAATGTGTCATAAAGTTTAATCCCTTAAATAAAATCCTTGAAGGATTGAAATTGAATGAAGCAAGTCCTTGAAGGACGTGTGCCTGAAGCACAAATTTTGTACTCAATACTAATATGTATAAATTGCCTCAGTGAGTACACTAATTACGATATGGTTGCAACACATTACAGCTCTTGGAGAGTTGATAATTGATCGAAACTCGTGAAGAGTTAATACTTGGTTAAAACTCTTGAAAAGTTCAAGAAACAGTTGTCTCGGCCTGAAGATCGAGCATTATGCCAACGAGATTCTTGCTTATACTAAGAAAGTATTGAAGCATTTTATGTGGATTTTCTGTTGGGCACTTAAATGATTTTCCGGAAATATACTGGACCGGACATTGTATTTTCCAGATGGAGCTCAGCCCCGTCACCATCACTTTGGGATGATGTGAGGCATGTGTGATGCTATCTCCGCATAACACCATATACGGGCATATTCTTTTCAAGTGAACGTACAAATAGCCCAGGTTTTGTTAGATACGCTGACTTTGAAAATTTCTATGATTTACATAGAGATAGCTCACTGGAAAAATATATTTACTTACTCAACTATATGAATTGTTGGTGGCTACATTATTCACTCAATCCGAAAGATCTTTTCTCTAGAAAGATAATCATGAAGATATCAGGGGGAGATACTATTCAGGGGGAGCATCCAACAATATTACAAGATTGACTCACAGAAGCAATGTCAACTACGATATTCAGAAAGATGATTAGCAGTATGGCTTACAGATATTTTGCCAAGCATCAGGGGGAGCGTGCTGTCAATAAAGATTTTCACACACTGTACTCTTTTTCCTTCGTCCAGGTTTTTATCCCACTGGGTTTTTCCTGGCAAGGTTTTAACGAGGCAGTGTCGCACGCACATCAATATACACAGATTTTTATGTTACACTTGGTTATGTACTCTTTTTCCCTTCGACCAGTTTTTGTCCCACTGGGTTTTACTGGCAAGGTTTTTAACGAGACATATTCCATAGTGGTCTCCAAGGGGGAGTGTTGTAAAGTCTTGAGTGGAGCCCACATGATTAGAAGGGAATCTCACACACCTTCACGGGTTTTCTATTTACCGAATAGTTAGCCAAAGTTTTGTTTATAAAAACTATGGCTTCATTCTCAATTTAGATAGTGAGATAGATAGAGAATATAGAAAGAAAGAAAGAAATGAAAATATCAGAAGGGCATTCCTATCGCTATTTGAACTCTCTAAATTCTCTCCACAATTTCTTTAGTTTTATAACATATATATATATATATATATATATATATATATATATATGAGCTTAAGTATTATTATATATTTGTTTTGAGATGGAAGGTTGGCTATTCAAATGCACATGACGTTTTGAACCAATTGAATAAATAAATACATAATATTATATACATATATATATTATAAAGCAAGTAACGTGACTTGTCTGGAAAGAATTGGCCAAAGAGTTGGCTGGAGAGAGAGCGGCTGGATGGAATGGAAATGTTGGCTGAATTGGTTGGTGTTTTGGCATGGGTTTTATGATAGTTGTGAGCAATATATGTATATTACATATTATACTTTATATATGTATAAGGCCAACTAAATGGCCTACGAGTTCTCTTTCTATATATTAATATATATATATATATATATATATATATATATTGAAAGATAAAAAAATCATGAAGACCTTGGCCAAGTTTCTTAGATGGACTCATTGAAATTCCAAGTCACCCAACATTGATGGATTCTGTTCAATCAAAATTAAAGACTCCGGAAGCCACATCGTCTGACCAAATGTTAAGCCCAAAACCTCTAAATATTTTCATGCACGTGACAAGATCCATTCAAGGAAAGCAATCAAAGAGAGCGATGTCAATCTGGAACATTCCTAAGGAGGAGAGAATCAAGTGATCAGATTTGCAATCCGATAATCTCATTCGAATCAATTCCATAGATTTAGGAAGCCACACAAGGAAAGATTTTGAATGAAGTTGACCTTTGGCCATTTAATGGCCAGCCCATAGGCTGACGAATGCCCCTATATAAACCTCATCAGACAAAGAGCAAAGGACCCCGACATCAGACACAAAAGCCTACTTTTTGTCTTTCAATTTTCTATCCCTAGACTAGGTTTTTATTTTCCAAGCAAGTAGACTAGATCAGTTTCTTCACTTTCGTTAGTGTAAGTTTAATTTCTTGCATTTTCCTTTACGTTGTTTTAAGATTCAAGCTTATCGCTTTGTTTTTAATTGTTATCGAATTCTCTTTAGGATTATATTAATTTCAGATTGCTTTATTTTATTGTCTTTATCATTTATATCGTTCTTGTTTCGTTCTTCGTTTAATTTATGTTTATCTATTGCTTTGATTTACTTTATTGCATTTTAATTTTTGTCTTTAAGTTCAATCGCATCTTTTAATTTAATTTGCATCATTATTATTAAAATCTCAAAAAATACTAAAATACCCATACGAAACCTAACCATCCTCGACCCCGAGGAAGTGAAAGGACCTAGGCCAAGAGGAGGTTCCTTGCTTGGCCGATCAATCGGCTGGTTAGAAGTCAGAAGCGCGAACTTAACAATCCAACCTTTTCCATTCGAGCCAATCAGTGGCTTAATGGTGGCACGCCTACGCAATCCAAGAGAAGAAGGACCAAAAGTTCCTTCCAACGGCCACCTTGGCCGAAGAGAGGGAAACAGCTGTTTTACTTTTTGTACGATCATGCCAAGAACGCATGTTTGACACCGTAACTAACCGAGCAACTAGCTAAGAAAGATCAGCCACGTGCCATGCTTTGAGAGGTCATCACCTTAGCCAAAGAAATCTTACCACAAGTCACAACTCTAAGCAAGGTAAGAAATCCCACATTGGAAGATTACAAGAGGTGGGACTCCCCTTCAAAAAGAAGACTACTCTCCTCTTAGAAAAGGATCCTAGACTGGGCTGGGCTTCTCACTTGTTACCTTTATATTTGGGTTCAACCCCATGTACAAATGCAAATACACATTATTATAATAATGAGAATATACTTCTCCGTGGATGTAGCCCATTCATTAAGGGTGAACCACGTATATCTCGTCTTCTGTATATTTATCGTTTGCTCTGATCTTCACACACATGCTGAAGGTCCTTACCTTCACCCATCATCCATCACACCTTATCACTAAGTTGGACTCAATCTTGGCCTAACCATTTTGAGCATCAACACTTTTCCATATTCCAATTAAATGTCCAGGCAATTTGGTGAATGGCTCAATTCATTAAGTCATTAGAAGGTTAAGATTGCTAGTTATGAACTCTAATTGGTAGAGCATAACATAATTCAAATGCATCGATTGCATTGTTATGAACTGAGCCAGCTGCGTCTGGCAAATTATAAATTCATCACAAGCTTTTAGTCCAAGAAATTAAAATTTGGGATGTGAATTTTGCATAAGAGGTGGTAATAAATGAGATAATCTTATATATCTAACCATTTATTTACGTGTTATCTGTCTTGCAAAAATAATACATTTAGTTTGCCATAAGGTGGAAATAAATAGGATAATATATATGGCAAAACCATTTTACACTGATACAAACCAGAACTCAGTACTTGGATGAAAGGATAGTTGACGTTGAAGATTTTAATCGAGCTGAAAAACAATATACATGCTAAAGTTCATATGAAATACAGTATGTTTAAACACGAGGATGGTCTATTTGTTCAAAACTCATCGGTCACACGCAATTCAGATCTTAATGAGTTGTTCAAGTGTAGTATCGTCTGATCCTCTACAGGAAGAAGCCGGTTGGAACGACAATACCTTAGAAACCATGTGCATTGTTGGCCTGGATTGTGGATGGGAATGTCTGCATGCAATTGATAGCCTTGCAATGGTTATGAGTTCATCTAGAACTTGAGGCGTTGGAGGGGAAAGGCGTTGGTCCAGTACATCCTTAAGCAATATGTTTGCATAGGTGGTGGATGGAAACGAAAAGGAGGAGATAAAATCGCCTAGTTGCTTTCCTATAATCACTTCCAGTCACTACTACATTTAACCATTTGCGCGACGGAGAATAATTCGTCGCGCAAAGCACAATTGAGTCGCACAAGGTTTAGCGCGACCTATACACTTACCGTCGCGCAAAGTTCGTAAAGAAAGACTTTGCGCGACAAATAATTTCTTTAGTCGCGCATTGTGCGACCAAGGGCAATATTAATCGCGCAAATATAGCGACGGTTCATATTCGTCGCATAAACATTCGTCTCACAACAGTTATCGCGACGTCAATACAGTCGTCGCGCAATCTAATGTACGACAAGAAATACTCGTCGCAATTATGGAGTCGCAAAAATATGTGCGACGAAGGTCTGTACTCGCACCAACTTTTGTGCGGCGAAAGTGTTTCGTCTCTCTAAAGTTTGCGCGACAAATAATATTAGTCGCATTATCTTTTCTGAGACGAAAACTGTTCGTCGCGTAAAAATAAATATAGAGTTTTCAAATTTAATTTAAATTTATACTGTTGTGTTATTGCGACGAAATTTAGTTCGTCGCGCATAATTAAATATATTTTATTTAATTTTAATTTTACGTTTTTTTTTAATAAAATTTATTTGATTTAATTTTAATTGTACGTTTTTTTTTTTTGCAATATATTTTATTTAGTTTTAGTTTTTCATTTTTTTTTTGTAATAGAATAAAATTGCAATAAAAAAACTGAGAAAAAGATAATATAAATTTATATAATACAAGACAAAATGTTTAAAATGTAATTAAGAAAGTTAAAAACTAATTAAAAAATGTAGCAACATCTATGTTGTCGTCTTGCAAATGCGGCTCGGAAGTCTGGGCATGCTCTGGTTGAGGGGGCTCGGAGGTCGACGAGGAACCAAAATGTGGCGGGAGTGGAATGCTGGACCGAGAGATGGACTCTATAAGCTGTGACATCTGGGTATTATACGAGGCCATTTGGGTAGCCATTTGGGTCTTAAGCTCGGCCACCTCAGCTTTCAAAGCAATCACTTCAGTGTCTGATTGGGACGATGGAGGGGCTCTATCCCACCGTCTGGCATTCCCCATCCCTCGACAATATGACCCTGGCCTCCTCCCGAGACTCTGATCTAAGGTCTCCGTCAGTATCTGAAACCCCGCATCTGGTGGAAGATCCACAACATCGAGCGGAGTATCGGGAGGAAGCTGGGAGGCGGACTCTTGAAGAACCAACTGGCTCTTCTCCATCATGGTCGTCTATTTAACATAACATAAAATATTTAACACACATATAATAACCATGAACTTGAATGCGTAAAACAATAATTAAAATTAAAGAATACTTACATGAAGGGACTCCGCCAACTCATTCCCGGGTCGAACATAAACGTCGCCAAACACGTCGATCTCCTGGAATTTGGACCCCCCCTTGATTGAACAAGAGAAGAAAATTGTTAGTACAAAAAAAACAAATTCATATTAATGACATATTAAAATTTTTATAAAAAAGACGATTTAATTATTACCCGCCGCCGCGCCTCCATCCTATATG
The DNA here is from genome assembly GCA_020521455.1 of Prunus kanzakura. NCBI lineage: Eukaryota > Viridiplantae > Streptophyta > Magnoliopsida > Rosales > Rosaceae > Prunus > Prunus kanzakura. The sequence goes on along the minus strand of BPUM01000007.1, from coordinate 3,648,449 downwards.
AGAAGGGCCTGGAACCGGAATGATGGAGAAGAGTCTTCTTGTCCCTATTGCCCTTATTTGCTTTCGCCTTCTTCTGTGATACCAAAAATAAACATATTAGTTTAAAATTAAATGAAATTAAAACAAAATAAATAAACATTAGTAAGAAACATATAATAAATTTCAACTTAATATAAAAAAATTACCACATAATCAGAGCCTTGAAAATGACCGCAGAGCCACGCCCAACTATCCTCCAGCCCCTCAAGCTCATTCGGGCAACCCTCCTGAAGAGCGACCTGCGGATCATCATATGCCATAAAATGGTGGTGCAGATCGCTCTTCCACTGCTTGTACCTTTCACCAAAGAGTCTGTTGACATACCCCAACGACTCATCAGGGAGGTTCTCTAAATTGTAGTTCGCCTGCAATACATTAATTATATTCATTAAGTATTAGAAGGATATAAAATTTGAAAGCAAAACAATTAAAAGGCATACATACCGACAGCTGTCCGCGCACCACCGTCCGCACCTTGTCAGGCATGACCTTCCAAGATTTCCATTTCATCGGACAATGGGTCCGAACGACGTGACCAATGTCGTGGGCCAATGAGCTATGTTGGTCCGCCGTTGGTGCAGCTCGATGTCGCTCGTCGTATCCGATGTTGACACGAGTGTTGGTCACCCGGGTGGCCTTCGCCGTCTTCAACTGGCGACAAGGTCCCCGGGTGTTCCTCTTCGCTGCAAACACATATAACATTAACATTAAATATATAATCCTACCATAATATTGGTCTGAAATAGCTGGAGTTGAAGGAAATCTTTACCTGGTTGTGAATCTGACGCACCAGCAGCAGAGGGAACAATGGTGTTAATCATATAGGGGGGGGGGGGGCGATGACGCCGCCTGGCGCTAACAGGTTGCGCCACTAATGACTCAGATGACACCGCCACATGGGAGACGTGAGGAGGAACCGGCATAACATCCACCTGTGGTGGAGCAGTGGCAGCCGACGTCGAAGCCGGGGGAGGCAAAGGCTGTGCAGTCGTCATCGCCTTACGAGTTCTGATAAGCTCCGACATCTGCACGAAACAAACATTTAAAGTACCTCTTTGGCCAAAAATTTACAATTTATAACACAAAAAATTTATAATAAAAATAACCCCAACAATTAATCAAGAACAAATTCAATATTAAACATATTCATTCACCAAATACCAACAAATCAAATTGCAAAAACTCATGGAATCAATCCTTGATATACTAGAATAATTTCTACCTAAATAAAAAAGAAAAACACATCATTCCATTATGTGAAGCAAACCGAAGAACCTCAATTCCAAACAAATTCAGATTTACAAAATTAAATGGATAAATGCAATGTGAACAATAAAACAAACCCAAGAACCACAATTCCAAAAAATTTCAGATTTACATAATTAGAAACCTACGGGATTTTGACATATACAATCACTGTTTTGCTATCAAATAATACAATTTCAACACAATGCAGTCACCCTAACCAATACAATCAAATCTGAAATCAAAAGCCAATACAAAAAGGAAACAGGCTAAGCAATTTCAACACTGACAAAATCCTAACATAAAATCTGAAATCAACATTTCTAACAAAAAATCCTAACCAACCATCAGACTAACAGAAATCACAAACAGAAATTATAAACATCAAATCCTAACCAACCATCAGACTAACAGAAATCACAAACATAAAATCTGAAATCAAATCTGAAACAGAAATCACAAACAGAAATTATAAAATTTACAGAAAATCAGAAATGCATTAACAAAATTTAAAGAAAAATAAAACAAGAAAAATAAAACAAAAATTATACCGTGGATGCGAGAGGCAGCGTGAGAGGAAGATGGAGATGGCGACAGAGACACGCAGAGGGAGGAAACCGTGGGATTTCACCAATGGGGGGTTCGGGTTGGACAGAGAAGGAGAGAATTTGAGGTCAGTGAGGGGGAAAGGGAGAGAGGGTTTGTGGTTTGGTTAGGCGGCGTCGACGGTGGGGCGGAGGTTGGGTTGGAGAGAGAGGGAGAGAATTTGAGGTCAGTGAGGGACAGGGAGAGAGGGTCTATGAAGTTGGGGGGAGTCGACGGTGGGGGCGGGAGTTTTGGTAGGAGAGAGAGGGAGTGAATATCAGGTCAGTGAGGGGGAAAGGGGTCGGGTTTGTGACGGCTGGGTGGGGTGGTTTTGGGGCTGGGCGTTGCCGGAGGTGGTGGTCTGGACCATTGAGAGCGCACGGCTGAGGAGGGCTGAGAGCTTTCGCGGAGGAAGACAGAGAGAAACAGAGAGTCGCGCTCTTAAGCAAAAAAAATTCAGGACCTTGCGCGACGAAACGAATCACGTCGCGCAAACTCTATATCTCCACCTTGCGCGACGAAATACGAAAACGATGTCGCGCGAAATCGATTATTCAATCTTGCGCGACGAATAGTAGTTAGACGTCGCGTAGGTAATTTTTAATGCCCGGGAAAGGAACCGCCAAAAATTTGTCACTTTGCGCGACGGAAAGAATTATCCGTCGCGCAAACTCTGAACCCTAAACCCTAAACCCTAAACCCTGAACCATGAACCCAAAGACCTGAAAATCATAACATTGCGCGACGAATATATTCGTCTATCAATAGTTTTTGCGACCAGTAACAAAAATGCGTCGCGCAAAGGTATGTTGGGCGACGAAAATCTGCGTCGCGCAAACGTTTTTATTTATAACCGTTCAATTTTTTGTCCCATTTCTAGATCTCTGAATATTTGTTATTTGTGATTTTTGAGGTATACGATCTCACAGTATATACAAACACGTTGAACGGTTGGATCGTTGAAACGAGTTTCGTATAATGTGTATGCCATAACAACAATATATTCTCTAACATATAAGAGTTTATACATACTTTTGTTATATATAACTTAAGATTTTATGGTATCCACTTGTGTAAATCATTTCAATTGAAGATCAAATTCAATCATTGTATTTATATAGGGTCAATGAGTGTAGTTGTAAAAAATTATAAAAATCGGAATTAAAATAACCGTTAAATCGTGATTTTTCATTTATAACCGTTGAAAATTTTTGTACGTTACATGATCTGTGAATGTTTGTTTTTTACGATTTTTGGGATATACGATCTCGCAGTATATACAAACACGTTTGACGGATGGATCGTTGAAACTAGTTTTGTAGAGTTGAATGAACACTTTTTAGTTTCAAAACATATGGAGGTTGATAACCCTACAAAAAATTTGTACGGGAATTGAGAACCCTAAAATTAATTCGTATGGAGGTTGATAACCCTACAAAAAGATTCTCCTCTACCATTTCCATAATTAAAAGGGTATGAATGATGATCTTCACTAAAATCAATGAAAAACATATGATTTAGATGGCAAAATTAAAATTAAGGTTTAGGATTAATGGTTTTGCATATCGTACCTTGCGCGACGAATATAGTTCGTCCCGCAATGTACCCTGCGACGGCTTATGGAATCACATCGCGCAAGAGTCACTCGAATTTTCATGTTTATGGATATTTTCTACTTTGCGCGACGACAATCTGCGTCACGCAAAATCTCCTTATGCGACGAAACATTGTTTTCGTCGCGCAAGGGTCCCTCTGAATCTTCACAATTTGGATATATTTTCTACTTTGCGCGACTAATGGGTTCGTCGCGCAAATATGGCGACCGGTCTCAGAGACGCGACGACCGGTCGTTTTTCCACAGATTGTAAATTCGACCTTGCGACCGGTCAAGTTAATGGCGACGACCGGTCGTAATTTCAAACATTTTGCGCGACGAATACTTTCGTCCCCTAAAGTAACCTTGCGCGACGCTATCCCATTTTTCGTCGCGCAAAAATGTAATTGAATTTTTTATTTTTATTTTTAAAATTCAAAGATTCTCCTGATTATGCAATTTTTTTGTTTTACAGATTCTCTTAATGATGCCTAATCCATTGATATAACAAGTATATCAATATATATTCAAACAAGCATACTTTGCCAAAATCTTTACACTAACATTATTAAATTACAAATAATTTCACATTACTATGTTTGTTAATCCTCCTCCGCAAATAAATTACATTATTCATCGTCTGAACTATAATAATCTTCGTTATCGTCGCTGTGATCACTTTGGGTCTCCCAATCCTCCTCCTCCTCATCCTCCTCATCCTCCTCATCCTCCTCCTCCTCCTCCTCAATAAGTACATCATCAGCGTTGTTCGGGGCCATGGTTGGATCGTATCGCTGAAGAAAACCGAGGTCAATTGTAATTGACTGAATCGGTATTTCTCTTGAAGACACTCCTTCAAGCTGAAAGGGTTCTTGTACTACATTTGTATCTAGAAGTGTTTCTGCATCATGTTCCATGGAAGATTCGAAACGTTGGTCAGCGACGTTGACGTCGTTGTCAGATGGGTCTTGTTCTGGTATAGCATACACATTCCTCTGATCCATCTGCTGAACAACTTTCCACCCGCTCCCTGCTTTAGGGTCATCTAGATAGACAATCTGTTTTGCCATGTTTGCCAAAATGTAAGGGTCGTCATCATACCAAGTTCTGTTGATGTTCACAGATAGTAACCCATGATCAATTTTAACACTTCCCTGCCTATTTGGGTTCGTATCAAACCATCGACACTTAAACATGATCACTTGGTATCGGTCTTTGTAAAGCAATTGCACGATAGTTGTGAGTTTGCCATAGAAATTAATGTCGGTACTTTCGCCTCCACCCGGAACAAGGACACCGCTGTTTTGCGTACACAACTTGTCATCTCGTGCAGTCTCCAAAAACTTGACGCCGTTAACATGACAACCCGAGAACAATTCAGCCCGAATTGGGCCGAATGCCAAGTTATATAACTCTTCACTGTAAGTGGGGGAATTCTCTGATTTCAACTTAGTCACCTAATATTAATTAAAATTAAAACATTCACATATTAGTTTGAGAAAATTAAATACTACAATATATATGTAAATTACAAAACACTTATAACGTACATATTCCAAAAACCATTTTGGAAACAATTCACGGTGTTTCTTCGAATACAAATGTGATGGATGTTCTCGCTTCATCATCTCTTCATGCTCATCTAAGTATGCTATTATCTCATCACAATTGTTCAATACGAACCAATGAGCTACCTCCATGTCATTTCTAGAAAACGACTCTCCTCGTTCAGGATCTCCAAAGGGTCGTGCGCTTTGGCCAAAAATAGAAAGTTGCTCATTTCTGACACCTCCGTCATTGTTGCGCTGAGGTCGATTGAAAGCTGTGTCCACATCCTTTAAATACATTCCACAGAAAGTAAGCGCCTCATATTGAACCCAAGCCTCTACAATTGATCCTTCGGGCTTTGCTCTGTTGCGTATGCTTTTTTTCAGCTCTCCAAGAAGCCTGCCAAATTAAAACGAAAATATGCAAATTAGCAAGTAGCAACCATAGGATAAAGATGCATACAGAAATGATGAGGATTATATACCTTTCTATTGGATACATCCAGCGATAGTTGACTGGACCAACAAGCAATGCCTCTTCTGGCAAGTGAACCAACACGTGAATCATACTCGTGAAGAAAGCTGGAGGAAATATCATTTCAAACTTGCATAAGACTTGGATAATGTCATGGCGCAATTGATCAATGTCTGTCTTTCGCAACGTTTTTGCCGTGAGTTGGGAAAAAAATCTAGACAACAATATGATTAGCTTGACTATACCTTCCGGCAATAGGTGTCGAATCCCCACAGGAAGTAGGCGTTGCATAAACACATGGCAGTCATGGCTCTTGAGTCCAGTAAATTTACCCCCGTCAACATTCACGCAACGTGCGATATTAGAAGCATACCCGTCAGGAAACTTTACAGAAGATACAAACTGCAGAAACTCTTTTTTGTCATTCGGTTTCATGGAAAAAAATGCAAGATCCCTTATAGCTTTATCACTGCCCCTTTTCAGCCATAAACCCTTTCGTATGCCCATTCTTTCCAAATCAAGACGAGCTTTTATCGTATCCTTTGTCTTCTCCTTGATATCTAGGATCGTTCCCATCAATGTGTCAAACACATTTTTCTCAACATGCATAACGTCGAGATTGTGCCTCAATTTTAGTTTCGACCAATATGGGAGCTCAAAAAACATAGACTTGTGCGTCCAGTTCATATGTGTAGCAGGTCTGGTCCTACTAACTGTTTTCCCGAACGGACCAAAATCCAAACGGTTTAGCTGTTCCAAGATCTGATCACCAGATGATTCTCTAGGTCTTGCGCGACGTTCTTTGTTCCCGTCAAACTCTTTATCCTTTTCCTGCCACTCGTGGTCCCATGGCAACCATCTTCGATGCCCAAGGTAACACACTTTTCCAGCGTGCCAACCAGAAGTCACATCTTCCTTGCCTACAGGGCATGCCATATAACCTTTTGTGCTCCACCCCGACACCATTGCATATGCGGGAAAATCATTCACAGTCCACATAACTGCCGCCCGCAAAGTGAACATCTTCCCAGTGGATTTATCGTACGTGCGCACACCGTTTGTCCACAAATCCTTCAGCTCATCAACCAACGGCCTTAAATACACATGGATTGACCTGCCAGGATCCTCAGTTATCAAAACAGTCATCATCATGTACTCCTTTTTCATGCACTTCCAGGGCGGCAAATTATATGGGAATACGAAAATCGGCCAAGTGCTGTGGTGTTGGTTTAGAACCCCATACGGATTGAATCCGTCTGTGGCAAGTCCCAATCTAACATTTCGAGGATCAGCAGCAAACTCGGGGAACGTTCGATCGAACTCTTTCCATGCCTCCCCATCTGCAGGATGCCGTATCACATCGTCGTCTACCCGTTTTTCCTTATGCCATCTCATGTCTGTGGCAGTATGCGTTGACATATAAAGTCGCTGCAATCTTGGTTTCAGGGGCAAATAACGAATGACTTTTTGTGGAACCTTAGTCATTCTATTATGAGACATCTGTTTGAACCTTGATTCATTGCATATAGGACATGTATCCAACGTTTCATACTCTTTGTAGAATAACATGCAATTGTTTTTGCAAGCATGGATTTTTTCATAACCCAATCCAAGACCACTCAACATCTTCTGCGCCTGTCTGTGGTCTTTCGGCAAACAATTGTCTGTTGGAAGCATTTTCTTGAAAACCCCCAAAAAGTAATCAAAACACAGGTTCGACATGCGATACTTTATTTTTCCGTGCATTTGCTCCACAATCGCCTTCAAAACGGAAAAGTTCTCGCACCCCGGGTATAACTCTTGGTTGGCATTTCTTAACAGGTTTTCATACTGTTCAAACTCTGCACTGTCCATTTGTGTAGGCACATCATCTTCACCTTGCTGATTGCTGCTGGTCGATGCAAATGGAAATGCATCATTTATAATATCCCTGACTTGTTCATTAGGATCCACAATGGGTTCAACATTGTCTACTCTTGTGGCCCCTGAAGTCGAAGCAATGTCTAACTGTTCCCCGTGATGGTTCCAAGCGATGTATGTCTCAATCATTCCATTCCTCACTAAATGAAATCGAACATTTTCAATTGTGTCCCACAACGTGTTGTTACAGCTCCTACAAGGACACCGAATTCTAGTTGCACCCTGGTTGTGTGTCCGTGCAAAGTCAATAAAATCCTCGATTCCATCCAAGTATTCGTCTGCGCACCTATTCGGGTTCTGTATCCACCTCCTGCTCATCGTTCCTGGAATCACAATGACAATACAACAATTATGTTGTATTCGTACAAAATCTTTCCTTATGCCTCCGGGAAGGGCCCTATCCCATTCGGAAATGCATAGTCACGTCACGTAATTTACAGCTACATGAGATTAGATTTCAACGTGGATGAATTTCGGCAGCATCTCGGTATAGTTCTTGAGGTGTACCGTAGATATAAAATACCTACGTACCACCCGAAGAACGTACCGAGATGACACCGAAATCTCCACAATCGAAACCTAATCTTGTAACTGTAAACTACGTGACACGACTATGCATTTCCAAACTGTTCAAAATATGGGACAATTCAAGAATTAATTGGACCGTAGTCGTGGTTTACCCACCCATGCACGGTCCAACTAACCTCGAACGGGAACTAAGCTTTACAAAAAAAAAAATGTACGAAGTTAATTTCAATTAACCTCGTACATTAACGTACATACATAATTTAACAACATATTATAAATATAATTTCATAAATCAATATAAATGTAATGTGATAAATTTTTTTTTTTAAATTAGAAAACGTCGAAAATACCTTATCAATCGTTCTCCACCAATCGCTAATCACATATAATATCCCTATAGACAACGAAATTAATAGTGTTAGTATAAATTTACATTAATACTTTTACACTAACGACAAAAAATACATACCGAACAAACTGAGCAGTGGTAGAGGTAGTTTAATTAATATAGGAAACGAAATTGAATACCTTTTTTGGCACAAAACAATCGAGAGAGAGGAAGAGGCAAACTGCAATTTTTTTTTGCAGTTTGCCTCTGCCATGGCTGAAACCGATAAAGTAAAAGATGACTTTTTTTGCGCAACGCACTATTTTCGTCGCGCAAAAATAATTCTAGTCGCGCAACAATTGGAACATTTGCTCGACGAAAAACTTTCGTCGCTAAAAGCCTCTATGGCGTGTCGCAAAGTTGAAGATGTTTGCGCGACGAATAATTTTCTCGTCGCATTAAATAATATCGTCGCGCATAATTTTTTATCGTCGCGCGAAGATCAGTCTGCCGACAACGATAATACGCGACGATTACTTACTTTCTTCGCGCAAACTTTAGTCGCGCAAATCCAAAACTTGTCGCGCAACTTTCATCTTTAGCGCGTTTTTCCTACGCGACGACGTGAGTTCTCGTCGCAATAGACTAAGTGCGCCAAATTTGCGTTTTCGTCGCGCAAAAAATTCACGCCATATCTAATTTATCTTCCCTCGTCCTTCTTGCGCGACGGATACGTACGTTGTCGCTAAAAGATCTCTTTTGCGACGAGGCTGCTCATCGCGCATGAATTTGGCGCCAAAATATTTGTTGGCGGGTTTTTCCCCCCAGTTTTACGCGACGGTTGTCTATGCCGTCGCGCAAAACTAATTTGCGCAACGACATTTTTCGTAGCGAAGTTTTGCGCTACGCATATGCTTATCCGTCGCGCGAAGAAAGTTTTGCGCGACGATTTTATTCGTCGCTCGTGTTTGCGCTACGTATATGATTATCCGTCGTGCGACGATTTTTGATTCGTCGCGCAAATAGTAAAACGTAGTAGTGAGTGCCAGCACTCTAGAGCTATAAACATCACATTTCTCTGTTACCTTCATTGTGTAAGCCAGCTCTGCATACAAATGAAAGAAGAGCAAATCATCGATATGGTTATATCTAGACTTAATATTAATAATTTTTTTCTAATGAAAAGTTTTGTATTTTAGTATTTTACCTGGTGCTACATATCCATATGTGCCTGCAAGAGCAGTCCAATTCGACGAGTCTGGATTCAAAAGCTTAGCAGTGCCGAAGTCCGAAACACAAGGCTCATAGTCACAGTGCAGCAAAATGTTGCTGCTTGTTATGTCTCGATGCACAATTGGTGGTGAGCAATCATAATGCATATAACACAACGCATGAGCAACACCTTTTACAATTCTCACCCTTGTGCTCCAGTCTAATTTTTTAGCTTCATTCTCGTTGCTCAAGATTGCAGCCAAGCTGCCTGTTTCCAAATACTCATAGACCACAAACGAGTGATGGGCACTTGAACAAAAGCCAAGAAACTTCACAATGTTTCGGTGTCGTATCTGAGTTAAGGCCCTTATTTCATTAAGGAACTCCTTCCGAGATGCCTCCTCACCATCAAGTGTTTGATGGAATTTCTTCACTGAAACAATGCTGCCTGATGGGAGCTTTGCCTTGTAGACACTTCCCTGTCCTCCCTTCCCGATGCAATGGACGACATCAAAACCATTGGTTGCTTCCATGATTTCTCCATACATTTTTTTTCCGTCAAAATTAGATATTGAGAAAGAGCTTTTGTGCAAATTGCTCTGTTCGATTTCTTGTTCTTGCTTTCTTCTTCTTCTTCCAATCAAAACAAATGCCAGGAAAGCAAGTAAAAATGTTCCCAAGATAGGGAAAATGATTAAGAACGCCTTCCTTGAGGTATGCTTATGCTCCACAGAATGATTGCAGGCTTTTAGTCCTCCAACATTGCCACACAATCCGTAATTCCCTTCCATTCGAGCATTTTGAAATGCTTTGTTGTTGGGGATTGGACCCTGCAGTTGATTGTAGGATATGTCGATGTCATTCAAGCCACGCATTGCATCAAAACTTGTTGGAATGAGACAGGTAAGATTATTGTGGGAAAGATTCAACGTCTCCAAGCTTTGCGTACTGCTCATTTCTGATGGTATCTTACCCTCAAGTGAGTTGTGACTTAGATCAAGTTGGGACATATGAACTAACTTCCCCAACTGAAACGGAATTTCTTGACTGAATTTGTTATTGCTCAAATTCAAATAGTGTAATTGGAGCAAGTCACCAAAAATGCCTGGAATTGACTCATTGAATTTGTTGGTGGACAAGTCAAGATATTCAATAATAGTCAATGATCCAAATTCTGAGGGTATAGGACCCCAAAGTTGATTGCCATTCAACATCAATTTCAGCAAAGAAGTCAATCTCCCGAAGTCCTTGGGAATCACCCTTATTAAACTATTGGAAGAAAGATCAAGTTCATGAATTTGGGTTGCATGGCTAATCTCAGGTGGTATTCTACCAGTAAGGTTGTTCCCCGCAATTCGTAGTGTTGCTAACTGCGGACACTGTCCCCAGAGTTGCGAAATTTCACCGTGCAAGTTATTGTGGCTTAGGTCAATAAATTGAAGATTTGGATAAGCACCAAAGTCTTCAGATATATTTCCTGTCAATTGGTTCCCTTCAAGACGAACTCTCACTAAGCTCTTGCAATTTTTCAAGCTTTTGGGGATTGGACCTATAAAATGGTTGTTGTATGCCGTAAATTTTTGTAGTGATCCACGTCCGCAAGTATTTTGGGGCAAATAACCAGAAAGTTTGTTAGCGCTTAGTAATAAGTTTTCTAGGTTGCTCAAGTCACCAAGTGAAGTGGGGATGGAACCATTGAGTTGATTCTGGCTCAACTGTAGATCCACAATAGATTTCAAGTTCCCTATCTCTTTTGGAATTGTTCCGGAAAGATTATTGTTAAAGAGATAGAGAAGGGTAAGGTTTGTTAGATCACCTAATGATGACGGGATTGGACCAGACATATTGTTATTATCAATGCATAATTCCACTAGAGACTTCAAATTTCCTATTTCTGAAGGGAGAAAACCAGAAAGTTGATTGTTGTACAAGTATAACATGGTCAGGTGTTCTAAATTTCCAAAACTTGGAGGAATGGCACCTGTTAAATAGTTTTCCTGCATGTACAACCCCTCTAAATTGGAAAGGTTACCAAGACAAGCTGGAATTGGACCTTTTAGATTGTTGGTTTCCAGAGCAAGCTCATTAAGAAACTTAAGCTGACCGATTTCTTGAGGGATTGAGCCATTTAATTGGTTCCCAAATAGGTGCAGGACTTGAAGATTATTGAGAAGACCAATTTCTGGTGGGATTTTCCCAGACAACTGATTATAACAAAGGTCGAGATAGATGAGTTTGGAGAGGGAACTGATCTGAGATGGGATGGCACCAAAGAGTTGGTTCAAGCTGAGGTCAATGTATTCGAGATTAGGGAGGGACAGGAATGGAAATTCATATAGCGTACCTTGTATCCCAGAATTGGTGAGGTTGATCCTGTTGACACTTGCAGCAGTGTTGCATGAAATACCAGTCCAAACGTTGCATGGGATTGTATTTGTTTTTGGATGGTAAGCCCATGAGGTCAGATTATTCTTGGTTTGATTTTGAAAGCTAGCTTTCCATTTGAGAAGAGCCTCTGCTTCAAGAGAAGAAGCAAAAGCAATGTTTGGTGATGAGAACAGCTGGACATACGAGATAAGGCAAGCTAGACAGCATAATAAATATGTCATTGCATTTTTGTTTTTGTATATAATCGTGTATTTGATGGCTTTATTTATAGCTATTATTCTACATTCACTGATTCCGTTTTGAATTTTGGATAGGAGAAGACTTTTTAGGTCTTTCCTACACCTCATTGTCTTACATTTCTCCATAAATGTAATGCAAATTTGAATATTCTTGTTGAATTTAATTGATGAAATTGACAGAATAGTTGACATCTTGCATGCTTGACAATGTTCGTCCTTTGTTTTTGGTTGTTGAAGAATGTAAAATAACATGTTGGAGACTTAACTAAATAAAATACAATATACAAGTGAGTAGTTTAAATGGTGGAGTTTCAAATTTTCCCATGCATGCAGGCATCTTAACTACCAGAATGGGTCAATAGGATTTGATTTGCCGACAATGCTAACCTTAGTGACCTTGGAAAATTTAAATTTCGACCTTAACCTCAGTGACTAAAAGTTTATTTGCTCCTAAATGAAATGAAAATTTTGAATTCTAGATGGGAGAAGACTTTGAAGTCTTTCCTACACCTTAGTTAAAGTCATTGTCTTACATTTCTCCATAAATTTAATGCAAATTTTGAATTTTGGATAGGGGAAGACTTTTTAAGCCTTTCCTACACCTCAATTAAATTCATTGTCTTACATTTCTCCATAAATGTAATGCAAATTTTGAATTTTCTTGTTGAATTTAATTGATGAAATTGACAGAATAGTTAACATTTTGAATGCTTGACAATGTTCGTCCTTTGTTTTTGGTTGTTGAAGAATGTAAAATACCACATTGGAGACTTAACCAAATAAAATATAATATACAAGTGAGTAGTTTAGATGATGGAGTTTCAATTTTGCCCATGCATGCAGGCGTCTTATCCAAATAAAATAAAATATAAAAGTGAGTAGTTTAAATATTGGAGTTTCAATTTTGCCCATGCATGCAAGCGTCTTAACTAATAGAATGGGTCAATAGGATATGATTTGCTGACGATGCTAACCCTAGTGACCAAAATTGGAAAATTGAAATTTTGACGTTAACCCCCAATGACTAAAAGTGTAATTGCTCCTAAATTAAATGAAAATTTTGAATTCTGGATGGGAGAAGACTTTGAAGTCTTTCCTACACCTCAGTTAAAGTCATTGTCTTACATTTCTCCATAAATTTAATGCAAATTTTGAATTTTCTTGTTAAATTTAATTGATGAAATTGACAGAATAGTTAACATCTTGGATGCTTGACAATGTTTGTCCTTTGTTTTTGGTTATTGAAGAATGTAAAATACCACATTGGAGACTTAATCAAATAAAATACAATATACAAGTGAGTAGCTTATAAAACACCAATTGGGATGTCTCCCTTTCGGCTTGTTTACGGTAAGGCGTGCCATCTACATATGGAGCTTGAACATCAGGCTTACTGGGCAATTAAGGAGCTTAATTATGCATACGATGCAACTTGAGAAAAACAGAAATTACAGTTGCATGAGTTGGAAGAACTCCGGAATGATGCATATGAAAGTGCAAAGATATACAAAGAGAAAACAAAAGCATTCCACGACATAAAAATTCTCCAAAAACAGTTTCAACCAGGTCAGAAGGTTCTATTTTTCAATTCAAGGTTTAAGTTATTCCCTGGAAAATTAAAATCTAGGTGGCAGGGTCCCTACATTGTTACTAAAGTCTATCCATACGGCGCTGTGGATATTAAAAATGGGAAGACCGATTTCAAGTTTAAAGTAAATGGCCACAGAATCAAACGCTACTTGGAGGCGCCATTTGACATTGCAGCTGAGTCGGTGACTCTGAAGGAACCAGTGATCTGACCACCAACCTTCGGCAATGTCTAGCTATAGACATTAACTAAAGCGCTTATTGAGAGGCAACCCAATTTTTCTAACCTCTTTACTTATTTTATTTATTTATTTATTTCTTTTCTTTTTCTTTTTCTAAACTCTTTACTTTTTGGTTAATTGCAGGTCGCAACACGGGGAACATACAAGCAGATAATCCTATACTGGAATCATGCACCCAGGAGCAATCCTACATTGGCATCATGCACCAGTAGCAAGTCTACGTGAACATCAAAGGCAGCTATTCCTATACTGGAATCATGCACCCAGTATCAAATTTACATATCCATACACCAGATCTACAACAACACAACTTGCAGGGATTCGATATTATACCTACGAGATGCACGGATCTGGGGTCCTCAATGCCTTTTGATGTTTTTGTCCTTTGAGCTTGTACTGCCATTCCCCTTACATCTCTCCCGAATCCACATACCCTACATAGCGAACACCAATATGAGTACATACAGGGACATAGAACCAACATCTCCACATATCAGACCCAAAAATAAATTCTGGAATTAATCTTACCATATGGATATCGGATCTTGAGATGTGGTAGAGGGATAGGTATTAACCAGATGAAACACATGGTGCTTGTGCTGAAAGAAAAAAAAAAAAAAAAAAAAAAAAAAAAAGGAGAGAGATTCCTCTTGAGTTTGTTTTTTTTTTTTTGGAGAAATGAAGAAGGGAGAGGGCCACAGAGAGGGGCGTTGGTTTCTCCAAATAAAAGGAGATGGGCACGGACATAAGGGAGTCGTATGGCTCAGGGCTCGAGGCTAGGGGAAGGGAACCCACTGCGTGTTCACTAATAGCTGGGTTTTTCAAATGACAAATTCCGCATCAGGTTATATTGTAGCTATTGCTAGGATGTAACAAATGAGTAGACTTGTTTGTGTTGGTCAGCGCATGTTTGCAAGTTCAAGATGCCAAGTCCTACTGTCGAATCTCAGAGGTGTCCAGTTTCGGGTATTTTCTTTCTATTTTATTTTCTTTTATTGTTTTTCTCTTTTGCCTTCCGAGTTTTTAATTTATTTTCTTAGGATATTTTCTTTATCTTTGCTATTCGTTCTCCATTTTCTAGGATTTAGTCGTTTCTGTTTCTTCTGTTTATTTTCCACACCTTGAGGACAATGTGTGATTTAAGTTTGGGGGTGGGAAAGTAAATTTTAGATTTTTAATTTTTTGAGTCTTGTTTAAAATTTTCTTTTTTAAGTTAATATCCATAGATTATTTTAACCGTTAGAACAAATGGACATGGGGAAGATCAATCCCACATTAGAGTCTTTTCTATTTATTGTTGCTTAGACACTAATTCATGAATTATACTTTGAAATTTGCACATCACACCAACATTGTTTGTGGGGAGTGAGATTGAAGTACTTACTTTTTGTCTAAGTGTGTTTTAGTTTTTGTTCTATATAAAATAAAGATAGTATGTGTTCTCAAGTAATAATTGTCTCACCCGAGGCTTTGCCTAGTAACCGGGCCAGTCTTGCCTAATCAGCAGTAATTCTTGTATCAAACGATAGAGTTTTGGCATGGGGCAAGGGTGGTTAGTTGGTTTCGTAGCCTTTTCAGCTCGAGTTAATAAGTCCTCAGGGGTGTTCTACACCTAGTGCCCTAAAGCCCAAGTGATTTGGGAGACATTGACCTAACGCTCGCTACACGGGTTGAATCGAAAGCTTAAGGGAACCGACATTGCACGGGCACTACTATTATTGAAAAACAAAAAAAAACAAAAACAAAAACAAAAAAGAAGAAGAAGAGAATGATTCTATAAGTATGTGAAGTATGAATAAAAGGGATGAGAGGTAAGGGTTTTCGTCGAGTCTCCTAACTATGATGGTTCACTTTATACCGAAGGAAGTTTGTAAATTCTTCTCTAATTGACTTTAGATGGTTTAGACTCTGTGGTGGGATTGGTTGGAACTTTTGAAAAGATGTTCTGGTTTTTAACATTCTTTATGTATAACAACTTGAATGGAAATTTTGTTTAGCTAGGTTTTATTTAAAGTTTTTAGTTCGTTAGTTTTTGTGTTTGTTTTCAAGAATTGTTTTGCTTGAAGACAAGCAAAAAGCTAAGTTTGGGGGTATTTTGATGGGAATATTTTATATTATATATTTAACCCCATTCTTAGTATATTTTGGTTAATATTTTGGAAGAATTTTGATATTTTGAATTATATTTCCAATATGGGACTTTTGACTTCCTCTGGAGCAAAACATAATCAAATGGACGAATTTTGGAGTAATTCGAGTTGGAGGACGTTCGTAAGTCACTCAGCTTGATTGTATCAAAATTTCAGATTTTTCTACCAAGCGGTTATTCTCTAGCAATAAAATAAAAGAGCAGTGTGCGGTGCTTGAATAGTGACGTTTTGGGCCTTTATTACGTTTTTGGAGCCCAAGATGGCATTAGATGGGTTCAAGACCTTTTGGAGAAGTGTTCATAACGTTTTTATCTTTAAAACAAGCTATCTTGGGCCAGATTTAGAGGTGATTTGAGGCCAAAACGTGGCTGAGCAAATTGTGGGCAGATTCTCCTAATTCAATTTGAACTTTATATCCTAATATTAGGGCCTGTTTGGGAGTGCTTTTGGAAGCGCCAAAAGCGCTTTCTAATAACTAAAAGCACTTATGACAACGTTTGGCAGAAAAGTTTAGAAGCGCTTCTGGGTCAGCTGGGTTTTAGGAGGTATTAAGAGGTATTTAGGAGGTATTTAAGTTATTTTTCACAGCAAATTTAGGGACTTCTCTTTTTAGCTTTTGAACGTGACATTGTGGAGAGAAATTGCTAGGGTTTTGGAGTTTGCGACTTTTAGGTGTTTTCATTCTTTTTCACCATGATTTCAATTATGAGTATGTGTAACTAATTCAAATTGCTAGGGCAAGGCCATAAGCCTTAGCATAGCATGAATATGTAATTTTATTAATTTGCTTATGAATAAATGCATGTTTGCTTTGAATTATTAATCACTGCGATTAAGACTATCTATCTATTTTAATGACTGATCACTATTAGGATATTTAGACAAGTAATTTGATGCAATTAATGCTGGAACATCACCCTGAAATTGAGGAGAGCTTATTGTGATTACAAGTTGTAAGTTCACTTAAGGCGAACATCACGCTCTTAAGGGTTGCATGGTTTTTCAAAGGATTTTCACAAAGCTTAATGAGTCTTGCATGTTTATATTTGATCTGAACATCACAGACGGATTGCATGTTAGATATATGTTTTCGCTTGAACATCACAAGGAAAATATGCATGAGGAAAACCTAACCTTCAAAGCATATATGTGGAAAAACATAAGTAATTGATAGAATTGCATAGGATTGTGACGGTGTTGGCTAAACACTAGTTTTCTCTAAATTGTTGTTTTTTTAAAAAAAACGTTTTTCTTCTTTGCTTTTATTATTTCCCAACTTATAGATTTCTTTTATTGTTATTTTAATCTTTTCAAATTCATAAATTTCATATCTTTGATAAAATCTATTTTAATTATTAATTAAGAGCAAGGTCTTAAATATCGATAGTTTCGGAAATATCGGTGGTTCAAAAACATGGAAATATCGAGAAAATATTGATATCGATAAAAATTGAATAAAAACCATGGAAATTATGATAAATACATGGAAATTTTTAATGAAACTTTAGAAGAAGTTTATTTAGTCAATCATCTATTATTTTGACACAAAAAATTGGAAGGAAATGCATTGCATAGTGGGTTTGAGTGATTTAAGTTGATTATATTGCGAGCTGACAAACTTGGTGACTTAGAAAATCTAGAGTAATTAATGAAAGATAAGTAAACAACCCCTAGTAATTTATTTATCATTTTTTAGTACAATATTTTACACTTTATAAATTGCATGGTAAGATACATAAGTAACCTTATTTCACTGGGCATGGTACACATTCTTATATTTATTATTTATAAAAAATTGAAAAATAATTAAAGATGTAAACCAAGTTTTTAAGATGAAACAATGCAAAAATAAAAAAAAATTAAAAACACACCAAACTTATTCCAATTAATAAAAATAGCTTTCAATAAATCAAGCTCAAATATGTATTATGTAAATCATAAATTTTATCACAATAATAACACTAACTCAAATAATAAATAAACTCACCCAAAAATAACCCAAATAACAAAATACCTTGAATAATACAAAAAAAAGGGAACACAATGGGTGTTGAACCATTGACCTCAAAGTCCTTTTCAATCCACAAACCACTATGGTAAATGATATTTTTATATTATTGATGTATACTTTTAATATTTATAGGTGTACTTAACAGAATTAAAAAATATTTTAAAAAACCCTAACAAATATCTTCCTTTTTATTAAAATTTGTGTCGGCTTCTTTCTTCTCCCTCTCAGCCTTCTTCTTCTTCCTTCGCCTCTCTCTCTCTCTCTCTCTCTTTTCTTTTCCCTCTGGTTTTCTTCTTCCTCCCCCTCTCTCTCTTTCTTCTTCCTCCCTACTTCTTCTCCCTAGCAGCTTGCATCTTCTTCTTCATGGGGTCATCTTCCATGGCTGCCAAGAGAAACCAAGGACCTCCAAGCCATTTCCTGGGCTGCCTCGCCATGCCTTGCAAGTCTCCGATTGAATTGCTCGCCTCGTAGCTAGCGATCTGGTAATTAGTTCTCATTTGATCTGTTGAATTGAATTCTTTAATTTTTGAAAGTTCATATTGCGATATTATCGATAATATATCGATAATATCGCGATATATTGACCATTTGCAGCTGCCATTTAAACGAAAATATCCTTACCGAAATATCGGCTCGAGGACATTATCGATAAATTGACGAAACCTATATGGAAATGTTCTAAATTATCACTGCCCCAAAATAACGATAATTTCGCCGAAATATCAACGAAATTATCAATATTTCATTCACTGATTAAGAGTTAGTTTAATTACAAATTACTCAAACAATCTTTGGGGTCAACGACCTTACATGAGCATTTATACTACAATTACCTTGTATTCTTGCAAGTATTTTCAGTGATTTTAACCCCGTTTGCGCAAGTACTAAAAATCCCATCGTTGGGCAAGATCATAATATAGTCTCAAGTACTATATTATGAGTGAAATCTAATTGGTAAAACTGTGCAATACACCAACCACTCCATTTACAGAACGAACTTCGTACGAACTTGAAATTTCCAATTCCTCTGACCAATCGATATCGGATTGAGCCCAAAACTTGAGGAACATAATGATATGGTGGGAGGAGTCATTTGGTGAGTTTTGAGTGAAATCCAATCGGTAAAACTATGCAATACACCAACCATTCCATTTACAGAACAATTTTCGTACGAACTTGAAGTGTCCAATTTCTTTGACCAATCAATATCGGATTGAGCCCAAACTTGGACAACATCCTAACATGGTGGGATGAGTCATTTGGTGAGTTTTGAGTGAAATCCAAACGGTAAAACCATGCAACACACCAACCACTCCATTTACATAAGAAACTTCGTATGAACTTGAAGTGCCAAATTTTTTTGGCCAATCGATATCGGATTGACCCCAAAACTTGAGGAACGTAAAGATATGGTGGGGGGTGTCATTTGGTGAGTTTTTAGTGAAATCCAATCGGTAAAACTATGCAATACACCAATCACTCCATTTACAGAACGAACTTCGTACGATCTTGAAGTGTCCAATTTCTTTGAGCAATCGATATCGGATTGAGCCCAAAACTTGGGCAACATCCTAATATGGAGGGAGGAGTCATTTGGTTAGTTTTGGAGTGAAATCCAATGGGTAAAACTATGCAATACACCAACCACTCCATTTACAGAACGAACTTCGTATAATCTTGAAGTGTCCAATTTCTTTGAGCAATCGATATCGGATTGAGCCCAAAACTTGGGCAACATCCTAATATAGTGCAAGGAGTCATCTAGGGTGTTTTGAGTGAAATCCAAACTGTAAAACTATGCAATACACCAACCACTCCATATACAGAATGAAATTCGTACGAACTTGAAGTGTCCAATTTCTTTGACCAATTGATATCGGATTGAGCCCAAAATTTGGGCAACATCCCAATATGGTGGGAGGAGTCATTTGGTGAGTTTGGAGTGAAATCCAATTAGTAAAACTATGCAATACACCAACCACTCCATTTATAGAATGAACTGCAAACGAACTTGAAATGTCCAATTTCTTTCACCAATTGATATCGGATTGAGCCCAACACTTGGGGAACATAATGATATGGTGGGAGGAGTTATCTGGTGAGTTTTGAGGGAAATCCAATTGGTAAAACTATGCAATTCACCAACCACTCCATTTACAGAACGAACTTCGTATGAACTTGAAGTGTCCAATTTCTTTGACCAAACAATATCGGATTGAGCCCAAAACTTCGGGAACGTAATGATATGGTGGGAGGTGTCATTTGGTGAGTTTTTAGTGAAATCCAATCGGTAAAACTATGCAATACACCAACCACTCCATTTACAGAACGAACTTCGTACAATCTTGAACTGTCTAATTTCTTTGAGCAATCGAAATCGGATTAAGCCCAAAAGTTGGGCAACATCCTAATATGGCAAGAGGAGTCATTTGGTGAGTTTGGAGTGAAATCCAATCGGTAAAATTATGCAATACACCAACCACTCCAAGTGTCCAATTTCTTTGAGCAATCGATATCGGATTGAGCCCAAAACTTGGGCAACATCCTAATATGGTGGGAGGAGTCATTTTGTGAGTTTGGAGTGAAATCCAATCAGTAAAATTATGCAATACACCAACCACTCCATTTACAGAACAAACTTCATACGGTCTTGAAGTGTCCAATTTCTTTGAGCAATCGATATCGGATTGAGCCCAAAACTTGGGCAATATCGTAATATAGTGCGAGGAGTCATCTAGGGTGTTTTGAATGAAATCCAAACTGTAAAACTATGCAATACACGAACCACTCCATATACAAAACAAAATTCGTGCGAACTTGAAGTGTCCAATTTCTTTAACCAATTGATGTTGGATTGAGCCCAAAAATTGGGGAACATAATGATATGTTGGCAGGAGTCATTTGGTGAGTTTCTAGTGAAATTCAATCAGTAAAACTATGCAATTCACCAACCACTCCGTTTACATAACGAATTTCGAACGAAAATGAAGTGTCCAATTTCTTTGATCAATTGGTATCGAATTTCGCCCAAAAATTGGGGAACATACTGATACGGTGGAAGGAGTCATTTCGTGAGTTTTGAGTGAAATACAATTGGTAAAACTATGCAACAAACCAACCACTCCATTTACAGAACAAACTTCGTACGAACTTGAAGTGTCCAATTTCTTCGACCAGTGGATCTTGGATTGAGCCCAAAACCCGAGCAACATCCTAAGATAGTGTGAGGAGTCAACTGGTGTGTTTTGAGAGAAATCCAAATGTAAAACTATGCAACACACCAACCACTCCATATACATAATGAAATTCGTACGAACTTGAAGCGTACAATTTCTTTGACCAATCGATATCGGACTAAGCTCAGAACTTGGGGAACATAATGATATGGTGGGCGGAGTCATTTGGTTAGTTATGAGTAAAATCTGATTGGTAAAACTATGCAATACACCAACCACTCCATTTTCAGAACAAACTTCGTTAGAATTTGAAATGTCCAATTTCTTTGACCAATCGATATCAAATTGAGCCAAAAACTTGGGGAACATAATGATATGGTGGGAGGAGTCATTTGGTGAGTTTTGAGTGAAATCCAATTGGTAAAATTATACAATACACCAACCACTCCATTTACAAAACAATTTTCCTACGAACTTGAAGTGTCCAATTTCTTTGACTAATCGATATCGGGTTGAGCCCAAAACTTGGACAACATCCTAATATGGTGGGTGGAGTCATTTCTTGAGTTTTGAGTGAAATTCAATCGGTAAAATTGTGCAATACTCCAACCACTCCATTTACATAACGAATATCGTAGGAACTTGAAGTGTCCAATTTCTTTGACCAACCGATATTGGATTGAGCCCAAAATTTGGACAAGGTCATAATATAGTCTGAGGAGTAATCTGGTGAGTTTTGAGTGAAATCAAACTGTAAAACTATGCAATACACCAACCACTCCATGTACGCAACGAACTTCGTACGAACTTGATGTGTCCAATTTCTTTGACCAATCGACCTTGGATTGAGCCCAAAACCTGGGCAAGATTCCAATATAGTCTGAGGAGTCATCTGGTGTGTTTTGAGTGAAATCAAAACTGTAAAACTATGCAATACACCAACCACTCCATATTACAAAGCGAACTTCATACGAACTTGAAGTGTCCAATTTCTTTGACCAAGAGATATCGGATTGAGCCCGAAACTTGGGCAACATCCTAATATGGTGGGAGGATTCATTTGGTGAGTTTCGAGTGAAATCCAATTATAAAACCTATGCAACACACCGACCACTCCATTTACAGAATGAATTGTGTACGAACTTGAAATGTCCAATTTCTTCGACCAATTAATATCGGATTGAGCCCAAAAATTGGTCAACAAAATAATATGGTGGAAGGAGTCATTTGGTGAGTTTTGAGTGAAATCCAATCGATAAAACTATGCAATACACCAACAATTCCATTTCCAGAACGAACTTCGTACAAACTTGAAGTGTCCAAATTCTTTAACCAATCGATATTGGATTGAGCCCAAAACTTGGGCAAGATAATAATATAGTGTGAGCAGTCATCTGGTGAGTTTTCAGTGAAATCCAAACTGTAAAACTAAGCAATACACCAACCACTCCATATACAGAACGAACTTTGTACGAACTTGAAGTGTCCAATTTCTTTGACCAAGTGATATCAGATTGAGCCCAAAACTTGGGCAACATCCAAATATGGTGGGAGGAGTCATTTGGTGAGTTTCGAGTGAAATCCAATAGAAAAAACTATGCACTACACCAACCACTCCATTAACAGAATGAACTGTGTTCGAACTTGAAATGTCCAATTTCTTTGACCAATCGATATCGGACTGAGCCCAAAACTTGGGGAACTTAATGATATGGTGGGAGGATTCATTTGGCCAGTTTTGAGCGAAATCTAATCGGTAAAACTATACAATATACCAACCACTCCATTTACAAAATGAACTTCGTTCGAACTTGAAATGTCCAATTTCTTTGACCAATAGATATCGGATTGAGCCCAAAACTTAAGGAACATAGTGATATGGTGGGAGGAGTCATTTGGTGAGTTTTGAGTGAAATGCATTTGGTAAAACTATGCAATACACCAACCACTCTATTTACAGAATAATTTTCGTACGAACTTGAAGTGTCCAACTTCTTTGACCAATTGATATTGGATTGAGCCCAAAACTTGGACAACATCCTAATATGGTGGGAGGAGTCATTTACAGAATGAACTGCGTACGAACTTGAAATGTCCAATTTCTTTGACCAGTTGATATCAGACTGAGCCCAAAACTTGGGGAACATAATGATATGCTCTGATCCCAAGTTGACAGGACCCAACCCAAATTCCACTTTGGAATCCAAGCCGGACTCTGTGTGTGTTCAACACCTAGCAAGTGCTGGGCACAAATGACCTAATTGCCCTTCTAGTGAAAATTTTAATAAAACTAAGGTTTGAATTTTGCAGAAAATTCAGCAGAGTCAGCCCTGTAATATGACCATTCCCAAAACTGACACCCGTCAAACATGCATATAATATAAACACCAACTGCCAGCATGCAAATAATTACATTCCAATAGTTAAACATGCGTTCTAGGGCAATATCAGAGCTCTACACAGAAGAATACAAGACCCTACGTTATCAAGGGATGTGGCGGAAGATGGACTCGGCCCGGTTGTGGCGCACTGACGCACGACTACTACTTGGGGGCGCAAAACATTGAAAAGATGAGTGGACCAAAAATAAAGTTTTAGAAAATAGCATATGAACATACAAACCCCTTTGTAAAAATAGTTATGAAACTAAATCATTTCTTATATATATACTTGTATTGAAATCAATGCATTCATATTTATAACTATAAAGTCAATCACATGTTAATTCCTTGAAAGCATTGAAATCACTTTAAATCTACCACCTAGGTGTACCCATTTATTTCTGTCAATTCCTTATAATCCGTCAATTCCATCCTCGTGCCATCGGAGTGACACGTCCTAGCAGACCTCGGGAAACACAAAGTAACCTAAGTCGCAATCCTCATGGGATTCAAAGGACATTTAGTCGACCTGACCCGTGTACCTCACTCCCACGGTCCCGGGTACCTCTAGGACTCGCGGAGCGTAAGTCAAGCATGTTGGCATATCTGTATGCAACACATATAAACCGAAGGCAACCTTTATTAGTCTTGGGTACCTATGGTGGTTTCTTAAAAAAATATAATTCCATAAAAGTTAATGAGAAATGAAATGAATTATCTTACTTATCCCTGAACTCTGCTACCATTTATCTGTTAATTATGTAAAATTCTGGCATGCCATACTCTCTAGGCACTCTCAACTCGGCAGCATATAAAATAAAACATATAAAAGCGATAAATCAAGTTATTAAAACTCTAATAAATGAATAAACCCATTCAAGATCAAGTAATGAGATTAAATTGCATAAATTCGTTAATGAAAACAAACAGTCCACTCACAATTAGTCTGTGCTAGCTGTACCTTTCGTAGGTCCCTCCTGCGAGTCAACTGGTGCCCGGGTGCCTGAATATCCATCATAATATTTTATTAACAAACCTGCTCAATAATATAATATTAAATTAAAACCCTGACCCCCGGCTCCTAAAAGTGCGTGCATCAATTTTAAAGGTCGTTCCTATGCCCACATTAGCTTTTCTCTCAATGTTCTCGACTGAACGGTCGGATTGCTCACGATCGTACGATCAGACGGACGGATGGTTTTCTGTAATCCTAGCCCTAGGGTTGGCCTTTTCGGAGTATCCGGGACTCCGATTCACGATCCGTCAAATCCTACATGATCTTAAAATTACCTAGATCAACCTAGTCCAATTTGACTACGATCCAACGGTCCAAACGTATTGAACCCAAAAATTGCACACTATGCGAGATCCGTTCGAGGTTGAGATCCGCGAAATCCTACCCACTCATGAGGACACGAGGATCATTCTAGGACCAAGAGTGGTCCCCGACACCTGGCTCACGCGCCGCCCATGCGATGGCAGTGCGTGGGTGTGTATATCAATTTCTAGTGGCCGGATTTTCTCCAAACCCCTGGCTCAAACTCCTATCCTAGGTAATAAACCCTGTTTACTATGGCCAAAAAGTGGCTGAAACTGAGCTCTCAAAAATCAGCAGAATTTCAATTCGAAAATTAACCTATCAAACTTCAAAATTTCTCAAATCCTACCTAACCATCAGCTAGATCGTGAAAAATAGTTAGAAATCCATACCTAATTCATCCGATTTGGTGACCGGAGGAGGGAGAACGAGAGGTTTGAAATTCTACCAAGAAAACCGGCGATCTGTGGCGGTTTTCGGCCGAATCCGATGCTTCTTGTGGCGGATGGCGTTGGGTTGAGTCGCTGGGGTGGCGGCGGGGGCTTGGCCAATCAGGTTGGCCAGAGGTGGTGCGTGGTTAGTCAGGTGGGAGGGTGGCTGGAAAGAAGAAAAAGATAGGGGGGGGGGGGGCCTGGTCTGTCGAATGGAGAAAGAGAGAAGCATATTTAAAAAAAAATATGACTTGTCAAATTAATACTTTGCCCCTCAACTTATTTTGCTCATAATTCCTTCGTTACAAGTCTGATTTGAGTCCACTACGTGTCCACGGACTCGTTTCGTCGCGCTCTACGAAACAGTATAAGTGGATTTCCAAAATTCCTTTCCGATCAAAAAGTCAATTTAAAACCTAATAAAATATTCTAGGGGTATAATAGTCTTATTAAATTATTAATTAAGGTTTGGGTTATTACAATCTACCCCCCTTATAAAATTTCATCCTCGAAATTTACGTACTTGTCACTCGAAGAGGTAAGGATACTAGGCCCGCATCTGCTCTTCGGGTCTCCAAGTGGCCTCTTTCACGTGGTGACTCCTCCACAATTCCTTCACTAGTGGAATCTCTCTGGATCGAAGCACTTGCATCTTCCAATCTAGAATCTGAACAGGCTGCTCCACATAACTTAAATCATCCTTCAACTCTATGGGTTGTTCTTCCAAGACATGGGATGGATCAGAAATATACTTTCGGAGCATAGACATGTGGAATACGTCGTGTTGACGAGAAAGATCCTCTGGTAGGTATTTCCTAAGCTACTGAGCCCACACGCTCCACAATCTCATAAGGCCCAAAGTAGCGAGGGCTTAGGTTTCTTCGATTCCCAAATCTTACTACGCCTTTCCAAGGCGATAATTCCAGAATTACCCAAACTCCATCATACTTGTTGAGCGTCCGAGAAAGCTTGAACACGAACTCCATAGTAATGTGCTATCACTTCCACTCAGGAATCGGAAGTGGTTGCAGCAATCTTGATGGTTTCTGATGCTCTGCCTTAACTTGCTGACAAATTAAACACCTACTGACGTACACTGCAATCTGCTTCTTCATAAAAGGCCACCAATAATGTTCCCTCAGAGTATGATACATCTTAGTGCTGCCAGGATGCATAGCAAAAGCTGAACAGTGGGCCTCTTTAAGAATTTCCCTTTTTAAGGTCTCATCCTCAAGAACATACAATCTTTTTCCTACCATTAATGCCCCATCATTCCTCACTGAGTAATCCGTTCTGGTGGCCATTCTCAACCTCTAATGTTAGTGTACAACTAATGGATCTTGAGATTGGGCTTCAATTATTCGCTCACTAGCATTGGTCTCAACCTTCTTTGCCTCAAATTCAGTTCCTTCTGGGTGAACAAATACTTCAAACTCTTATGATCCGTGACAATTTGGCACGTTTCCCCGTAAAGATAGTGTCACCAAATCTTCAGGGTGAACACTACCGCGGCAAGTTCCAAAGCATGAGTAGGATAGTTCAACTCATGCTTCTTAAGTTACCTAGAAGCATAAGCGATTACCCTACCACGCTGCATCAACACACAACCTAATCCTTGTCGGGATGCATCACTGTATATTACGAAATTCCCAGTGTCGTTCCGAAGTGTCAACACCGGAGCAGTGGTCAACCTGTTCTTGAGTTCGTTGAAACTCTCTTCATTCTCATCTGACCATTCGAATTTGAAGCCTTTCCTTGTCAAACGAGTGAGAGGCGCCGCTATGGTGGAGAAGCCTTCCACGAAGCGATGATAGTACCCGGTTAACCCAAGAAAACTCTGTATCTCAGTAACATTGGTTGGTAGTGGCCAATTCACTACTGCCTCAACTTCCTGGGGATCCACATAAATACCCTATGCAGAAATAACGTGCCCCAAGAAACTCATTATGTCCAACCAAAACTGACACTTGATGAACTTGGCATACAACTGTTTCTGCCTCAAAGTCTTCAGCATAATTTCCAAGTGCTTGATGTGCACCCTTCGACTTTGGAGTATACCAAGATATACCAAGATATCGTCCATGAACTCAATCACAAAGTGACCCAAGTAACGTTGGAACACTCTGTTCATGAGATCCATAAACGTACCTAGCGCGTTAGTCAATCCAAATGGCATCACTAGGAACTCATGGTGCCCATACCTTGTCCGAAAGTTGTCTTAGGCACATCCTCCTCTCTAATGCGTAGCTGGTGATAACCTAACCTCAAATCAATCTTAGAAAATACCTTGGCACCATTTAGCTGATAGAATAAATCATCAATAAGCGGCCACGGATACCTATTCCGCGCCATGACCTTATTCAGCTGCCTGTAGTCAATACACAATCTCATGGTGCCATCCTTCTTCCTAACAAACACTACTGGAGCGCCCCATGGTGAGAAACTAGGTCAGATGAAACCCTTATCCACCATCTCCTGTAACTGAGTCTTTAACTCCCTTAACTCTGTTGGTGCCATTCTGTACGGCACTTGAGAAATAGGGTTCGTCCACGGGACGAGCTCAATAATGACCTCAATCTCTCGGTGAGGTGGTAAACCCTGAAAATCCTCTGGGAACACATCTGGAAATTCCCGTACCACTAGAATATCCTCAAACCTTAATCCCAATTCCGGGTGTTGATAACATAAGCCAAATATCCCGTAATCCTTTCCTGAGCAATTGTCTTGCCGTCATCGCTAAAACGAGGCAAGATGGAAGGACTGCGCTCACCACAAAATGTCACGTCAGGTCGTTCGAGACTACGGATCATGACCTCTTTCTTGAAACAGTCTACTGAGGCATGATGTTTGGCCAACCAATCCATGCCCAAAATTACATCTAAATCGACCATAACTAGGGGAATTAGATCCACATCCAGAAACACGTCTCCTACTAGCACCATATGATCCTTATACACTATACCCACCATAAAGGTCTCTCCTGTAGGTACAGAGATTGCCAACTCTTTTCGTAGAGCTGTAAGTCTCATGTCAGCGTTGTGGGCAAAACTAGGTGTGACAAATGAATGCGTAGCCCCAGGGTCAATTAAAACTCTAGCAGGAATCCCAAAGAATGGTGTAATACCTATAATCACGTCAGGTGATGCCTGTGCCTCTTGCTGTGACATATTATAAACTCTGCCTGTAGCCTAGACGTCCACCTCGTCCCCTTTGCTGGCTACACTGGTCTGGGCCTCACCACTAGACGAGGCCCCTAACAACTGTGGTGTCCCCTGAGATCTGCCCTGGGTGCTAGTCCCCTGTGTCGGTGCAGCTATCATCTCTCCTCAAAGTTAATCATCCGCTGACTAATCACAATGTCCCTGATAGACGCCTTCAACCCTCGGGTGAACAACTGACATTTCTTTCTTTCATCCTGTACTAGTGGGATGCAATACTTGGATAACTCTTGGAACTTCTTTTCATACTCTAGTATAGTCATCACCCCCTGTTCCAACTGCAAGAATTCTTCCATCTTCATGTTTTGGTATAAGAGTGGATAGTACCTGCTGTCAAATGCTTCTCCAAATATTTGCCATGTGATGGCTAATGGATCCCTATA
This sequence comes from Prunus kanzakura, assembly GCA_020521455.1. NCBI lineage: Eukaryota > Viridiplantae > Streptophyta > Magnoliopsida > Rosales > Rosaceae > Prunus > Prunus kanzakura. The sequence goes on along the minus strand of BPUM01000007.1, from coordinate 3,619,452 downwards.
TCGCCTCCTAATTGACTCCCACCAGTGTCTCGCATTTGGCCAAAAAGAAAGTGGCCAGGGTCACTCTACGGCCCTGTGGGACAGCCATCACCTCCATGACTCGCTCCATCCTCTCAATCCACTCCTCAGCTACTGCTGGGTCACCATCACCTTCAAAATCGGTGGCCCGAATCCTCTTAGCTTGATCTGCATAACACAGGGAGGGATCTCTGTGTTGCCTAGTCCTGGACATGGCCTGAGTCAACATCTCCAAAGTCTGTGAGAAACTGACATCTCCCGACAACGTGGGTATCACTGGTTCGGCCTCTGCTGGGCCTCCAACAAATAACTGCTCTACCAGTTCAAGTACAAGTGAAGGAATAGGGAATTCTTCTAGCTCGGCCTAGGGATCCTGTCCTCAAAGTCGAGGCGACTATCTAGTCCCTTGGCGAGTGCCACCACGTTTAGGGCCCATGATTCTGTCACAAGAAACAGAAACTCATTAAAACTGGATTGCACATAAAGTGCGGAGTCTACAGGAAGTTAACCTAATGCTCTAATACCAAGTTGACAGGACCCGACCCTGTGCCTGTCCGACACCTGGCAACTGCCGGGCACAAATGACCTAATAGTCCGTCTAGTCAAAATTTTAAAAAAACTAAGGTTTGATTTCTGCAGAAAATTCGGCAGAGTCACCCCTGAAATTTGACCATTCCCAAAACTGACACCTATCAAACATGCATATAATATATACACCAACTGCCAGCATGCAAATAATTACATTCCAACAGTTAGACATGCGTTCTAGGGCAATATCAGAGCTCTACACAGAAGATTACAAGTATAAAATAATTATACAAGACGCTACGTTGTCAAGGGATGTGGCGGAAGATGGACTCGGCCCGGTGGTGGCGCACTGACGTACGACTACTACTTGGGGGTGCAAAACATTGAAAAGGTGAGTAGACCAAAAATAAAGTTTTAAAAAATAGCATATGAACATACTTACCCCTCTGTAAAAACGGTTATGAAACTAAATCATTTCTTATATATATACTCGTATTGAAATCAATGCATTCATATTTATAACTATGAAGTCAATCACACGTTAATTCCTTGAAAGCATTGAAATCACTTTAAATCTACCACCTAGGTGTACGCATTTATTTCCGTCAATTCCTTATAATTCTTCAATTCAATCCGCGTGCCATCGGAGTGACACGTCCTAGCAGACATTGGGAAACACAAAGTAACCCGAGCCGCAATCCTCACGGGATTCAAAGGACATTTAGTTGACCTGACCCCCGTACCTCACTCCCATGGTCCTAGGTACCTCTAGGACTCGCGGAGTGTAAGTCAAGCATGCTGACATATCTGAAGGCAACTGATAAACCGAAGACAACCATTTAATCCGTAGGCATTGCATATAAACCGAAGGCAACCTTTATTACTCTTGGGTACCTATGGTGGTTTCTAAGAAAATATAATTACAGAAAAGTTAGTGAGAAATGAAATGAATTCTTACTTATCCCTGAACTCTGCTACCATTTATCTGTTAATTATGTAAAATTCTGGTATGCCATACTCTCTAGGCACTCTCAACTCGGCAGCATATAAAATAAAACATATAAAAGTAATAAATCAAGCTATTAAAACTCTAATAAATGAATAAACCCATTCAAGATCAAGTAATGAGATTAAATTGCATAAATTCGTTTATGAAAACAAATAGTCCACTCACAAATAGTCTGTGCTAGCTGGACCTTTCGAAGGTCCCTCCTGCGGGACAACTGGTACCCGGGTGCCTGAATATCCATCATAATATTTTATTAACAAACCTGCTCAATAATATAATATTAAATTAAAATCGTGACCACTGGCTCCTAAAAGTGCATGCATCAATTTTAAAGCTGTTTCTATGCGCACATTAGCTTTTCTCTCAATGGGCATGACTTAGAACTAACTCGGGACTCAAAAGCAATAACGTCCCAAAAAGTCAATCTAAAACCCCGTGGGGTCCACGACCTCCAAATTCCGATACGATCATTCCTAGAGGTTCCAATATGTCTAGGACACATGTCCCGAGAGTTTGGTTTCGATTGGACGGTCGGATTGCTCACGATCGCACGATCGGACGGATGTATGTTTTTCCGTAATCCTAGCCCTAGGGTTGGCCTTTTCGGAGTATCCGGGACTCCGATTCACGATCCGTCAAATCCTTCACGATCCTAAAATTACCTAGATCAACCTACTCCAGATTGACTACGATCCAATGGTCCAAACGTATTGAACTAGGAAATTGCACACTAAGCGAGATCCGTTCTGGGTTCAAACGTTGTCCGAATTGAGATCCGCGAAATCTTACACACTCGTGAGGACACGAGGATCATTCTAGGACCAAGAGTGGTCTCCGACACCTGGCTCACGCTTTGCCCACGCTGCCGGTGCATGGGTGTGTATATCAATTTCCAGTGGCCGGATTTTCTCCAAACCGCAGGCCCAAACTCCTATCCTAGGTAATACACCCTCTTTGGAACTACTTTTGTTCTTGGACTATGGCCAAAAAGTGGCTAGAAGTGGCGGAAACCGAGCTCTCAAAACCGGCAGAATTTCAATTCTAAAATCAACATATCAAACTTCAAAATTTCTCAAATCCTACCAAAACATCAGCTAGATCGTTCTATTTGGTGACCGGAGGAAGGAGAACGAGAGGTCTGAAATTCTGTCAAGAAAATCGACGATCTGCGGCTGTTTCCGGCGAAATCTTACGCTTCCTGTGGCGGCTGGCGTTGTGTTGAGTCGCTGGGGTGGCAGCGGCTATGCAAGACACCAACCACTCCATATACAAAACAAACTTCGTACGAACTTGAAATGTCCAATTTCTCTGACCAATCGATCTTGGATTGAGCCCAAAACTTGGGCAACATCCTAATATGGTGGGAGGTGTCATTCGGTGAGTTTGGAGCGAAATCCAATCAGTAAAACTATGCAATACACCAACCACTCCTTATACAAAATGAAATTCGTACGAACTTAAAGTGTCCAATTTCTTTGACCAATAGATATTGGATTGAGCCCAAAACTTGGGCAACATCCTAATGTGGTGGTAGGAGTTATTTGGTGAGTTTGGAGTGAAATCCAATCGGTAAAACTATGCAATACACCAACCACTCCATTTACATAACAAACTTCATACGAATTGAAGTGTCCAATTTCTTTGACCAATCGATCTTGGATTAAGCCAAAACTTGGGCAACATCCTAATATTGTGTGAGTAGTCATCTGGTCAGTTTTGAGTGAAATCTGTTTATACCAAAATGAACAGCCAATAAGAACAAGACATGTGGACAAAATCAAGCCTGGTTAAGGTTGCCTTCGGCACCTAGCCTACTGATCCGTCTATTAGGGCAACGCCCTCCCCCGGGACATGTTGCATGCTCGCAATCGACGTCCGTAGTCCCACCTCGAAATTCTAAACAATGTACACACCTCCGAAGGCCTATAAAAAGGGACAACTATCCCAAAATAGAGGTAATAAGAACTAACGACTTACAAGCCTATTGATTTGTCAGTTTAATTTACTAAATCCGAACTTACTTACGCATCGAAGAGCCTTCTATCGATACCACACCGGTGCCCTAGGTCTCACCGAGCGTTTTATCATCTTGCAGATCACATGCACTACCGTGGCCCAAAGCATTCCGAAGGCCCAATATCACTAAGTTGAGCCCAAAATTGTCGAACCAATTTTTCGCATCAACAGATTGGCGCCGTTTGTGGGAACGCATAAAAAATCGACCCTTTATCCCAACGATATGGGGACAACATCAAAAACTACGTTCTTACCACAAGAAGGATTGCCGTTTAGGAGACCGGGCGGAGCTAGCCCAGCATAGCCCCCATACACGCCAACAGGCAACTCCTCTATAATCCATACCACCACCGAGGCTGAGCTTCTAGCTCAAATCACATCTCTTCGGCAAGACATGGCTAAGTTACAGGAACACAACAATCTTCTCTCGTCCAAAGTAGAAGAAACACAACAATTGCTTAATCACTAGCAAACACAAAACATTCAGACTAATCAATCCTCTCGGAGTCTGCAGACTCCCTATCAGCAGAAGAAGGGTAAAAAGGTGGCGAAGGCAACACCTGCACCCACCAAACGGTTGGTGGTCCTAGCCCCCAAATACAAACCCCACGTATGGAAGAAGGTATATTCCAATTGCCGCCATAGACTGTTGGATCGGGAAGCCGAACGGCAGAGGTCCCCAATTAGGATTGATGCACCCATACGAAGGGTACAAGGTTTGGAATCAACAGCAGAATCCAACCATGAGTACGCCCCTTCTACAAATCGGTCATCAACCTACCGTTCGCCAACGCCAACGAGGTACTCTGAGGTTAACCTGATCTGGTCCCCTCAGCGTTCGGAACACCATACAATGGAGGAGATCCCAAGCTGATACATTGTCATTCGCCTCCTCCTTCAGAGGATGCAAAGGATGGAGGACGACAGGACTCGTTCTCAGGAACCAAAACTGGGGAAAGCTTCGACCAGGACCGTTCATCAAACGTATAAGGCGCTCACGGCAGGACAGAGACGTGCAGCCCCTGCGCATACCGTTTTACACTAGTGTAGAGGATCCTCTGACACACCTTCACTCTTTCCAATCTGCCGTGGGATGCAAGGGACTCAGCGACGCAGGACAATGCCTTCTGTTCCCGTCTTCACTCACGGAGGCAACCTTGAACTGGTTCTACCGTTTGGAACTAGAGACGGTCGATTCTTTCGATGAGATAAAGTAGATCTTCCTGAACCATTTCATGATTCAGACGGATAGACTATACTCTGCTGACGATTTGTACACTATCCGGCAACGGGACGACAAGCCCCTTCGGGAGTACGCTACTCGTTTCAGTCACGAGTATTCCAAGGGTCCGGAAACCGATGACAGGGCAGCCTTCGGCACCTTCAAGAGTGGCCTTCGGTCCTCACGTTTTTGGTACCTAGTGCATAGTAGCAACTGGCGCACCTACGATGAGTTAATGAAATAAGTGGCTATCCACGCCAAAGCCGAATACTTCAACTCGAAGGCCGGGCCTTCTGCTCGGCAGTAGGAATTAGTGCCTCAAAAGTATTCGGCACAAGAGAAGCCATACGGCATCATTGAGAAGGATAGTGGGTATCAGGCAGGGCATAAACGGAAGGACTCACACGGAGGCCATCGGCAAGAACACTCCAAGAAAGGAAAGGGGAGGTTCAGCCGGAACAACCACCGTGCGCCACTGTTGAATCACGGCCAAGGGCAAGAAGTCTACACTCTGCTCAATGCCTCTTACAAGGCTGTTCTCATGAACGAGCAAGAGATGATACCGAAGCTCGTCAACCGAAAACCCAATCGGCAGGAGAACCGAGACACTAGCAAATTCTACCGATACCACCAACACAACAATCACAACATGGAGGACTGCATTAGCCTACGAAAAATTGTCAAACGATTGATTCGGGAAGGCAAGTTGGATCAGCACATCGCCAGGCCCTAATGCAAATTGGCAGATCAACATGATCAGCACCATTAGCAGAGAACCAACCTTGGCAGGTGTATCCAACCGCTCAAGGAAACAATACGTCAGGGCCGCTCAATATCCCCAAGTCCTCGGCATACAAAAATACCCAAGGTACAATGGGAACCCATAACCTTCTACGAGAAGGAGGAAGAGGGGATCCTTTACCCGCATGACAATCCAATGATAATCCGAGCCGAGATTGCAGAATTCGACGTCGGAAGGGTTTTGATCGACACTGGGAGTTCGGTGAACATCATCTTCGCCAACGCATTTAGAGAGTTGGGAATTGAAGACAGCCAAATCGATCGGCAATTGGCACCACTCCTTAGCTTGTCGGGGGATCTGGTCCAACCAATTGGTAGTGTGAGCCTGCCCTTCGCCTTCGACGTATCTCCACAGAGGACCATGGTGTACGACCAATTCCTCATCGTCGATTGCCCGACGACGTACAACGTCATAGTTGGCCGAACGACACTCACGGGAATCAATGCGCACCCCTCCCCTCACATGCTGCTGATGAAATTCCCCAGTTGCTACGGCACAGGGATAATCAAAGGAGATCAACTCAGCGCTCGGAACTGTTATGCAATGGCAGTAAAGTCCGTGGCGCCCAAGAACACACGGGAAACCTTAATAGTGGAGGGCTTGCTGAACGGCAATGAGCTTATCGACTGTCCTAGAGGCAAAGATTCGACCCCGCAGGCTCAGCCTGCCGAGGATCTGGAAACCGTGACCCTGGACGAGAGCAAGCTTGATCGATGTGTCAAGATCGGCACCACTCTGACTGTCGCCCTCCAAACCGAGTTCATACGATTATTGGTCATACAACCCGAGGTCATCAACCACATTTTCAGCATCTCTCCGGCATACAAACCTGTCCGGCAAAAGTGACGGTCGTATGATGCCAAACGGTATGAAGCCATGAAGACCAAAGTGGACAAACTAACCAACATTGGCTTCATTTGGGAGGCTACATACCCTATATGGCTGGCCAACTCTATTATGGTTCGGAAGGCGGAAGGAGGATGACGAATGTGCCAAGACTACATCGATTTAAACATGTCATGTCCGAAGGATAGCTTCCCGTTGCAGAGAATCGATCACTTAGGGTACAACCAAATTTTCATTCATCCTGCCGACAGCGAGCATTCGCCTTCATTACGGACAAAGGCTAGTACTGCTACAATGTCATGCCGTTCGGCCTAAAGAACGCGGGGGCAACATATCAACGGCTAGTCAACCGGATCTTCACCAAGCATATTGACAGCACAATGGAAGTCTATGTTGACAGCATGCTGGTGGAGAGTAGGACAACAGGGGAGCATCTAAACAGCTTATCCCTCATGTTCGACATCTTGAAAGAGTACCGAATGCGTCTGAATTCGACGAAGTGCGCCTTCATCGTATCTTCTAGGAAATTCCTCGGCTTCACGATCAGCCAAAGGGGAATCGAGGCAAATCCAGAAAAGATAAAAGCCTTGATAAACATGAAAGTGCTGAGAACGCAGAGGGATATTTAGAGCCTTACCGGACGAGTCGCAGTTCCAACGCGATTCATCTCCAAGGCAACCGATAGGTGCGCACCGTTCTTCAAGGCCTTGAAAGGGGGCAAACATCGTATCACTTGGACTGCTAAATCTGACAAGGCATTTCAAGACCTGAAGAACTACATGAGTAGGACACCACTATTGTCAAAACCCCTTCTTAGAGAAATCCTATACCTGTATCTCTCGGTATCACCCACTGTCATCAGCTCGATGTTGATACGGAAGCCAGAGAAGGCGGAGTTACCGATCTTTTATGTTAGCAAAGCCCTGCAGAGCGCAAAACTTCGGTACCCCCCACTCGAACAATTGGCCCTAGCTCTGGTCACATCTGCACAGAGACTTCGACCTTATTTTCAGGCTCACACTATCATCATCTTGACCAACCAGCCTCTTTGGCAGGTATTCCAAAAGCCTGAAATGTCAGGCAAATTAGTCAAATGGGCCATCAAATTAGGAGAGTTTGACGTGCAGTTCAAGTCGTGGCAGACTTCATTTCCGAATTAACGCCTTCGGCGGTGTCATAATCAAGGGATGATCCACCACAAGTAAGCCTACCGAGCGCCAAATGCTTCAACCAGTCAATTCCCGTGTGGATCCTACACGTGGATGGCTTGACAAACCAACAAAGGTGCAGAGTTGGCCTGGTACTTACCGCTCCTGATGGGACAAAGATGGAGTATGCCCTCCGATTTAGCTTCCGAACGTCCAACAACGAAGCAGAGTATGAAGCCCTCTTAGCCGGCCTTCGGCTGGCAAAGAGTATGGGAGCTAGGCAGGTCAGCATCCACAGCAATTTGGCGGCCAAAGACGCATCTATGTCAGCCTACCTGTCGTCGGCGCATCAATTGCTTCAGAAATTTTTGGCCTACGAAATTTGGCAAGTACCCAGATCAAAGAACAGCTATGCTGACGCATTAGCCAGACTGGCTTCGGCAATCAATGATAAAATCGCTCCAAAGGTTCCTGTTGAGATCTTGACTCAACCAAGTACTGCATCGATAGATGTATGTACCGTACGGTATGAGGATACGTGGTTGTCACCACTATACGCCTACTTAACGAACGGTACCCTCCCGGATGACAAAGCCCAAGCGAGGAAGATACAATACCGATCGGCAATACACGGTCATCAACGGAATCCTCTATAGACGTGGCTATACGACCCCTACCTGAAATGCATTACTACCGATCAGGGGGACTACGTCCTGACAGAAATTCACAGTGGAGTCTGCGGCGACCACTCGGGTTCCCGATCATTAGCGCACAAAGCCTTTTGGCAAGGGTATTATTGGCCAAACATGCATCGGGATGCAGTAGAGATGGTGAAGAAATGTGATAAATGCCAACGATTTGGCAATATACCTCACATCCCTGCCGAACCTCTTATGCCGATCATAAGCCCATGGCCATTCGCCCAATGGGGACTCGACCTGATTGGCCCGATGCATCAGGGCAAGAGACAGGTCAAATACGCAATCGTTGCCGTTGATTACATCACGAAGTGGGTAGAGGCCGAGCCCTTGGCTACTATCGCATCAGCAAGAATAAAAGACTTTGTCTGGACCTATATTTTCTGTCGATTCGGTATCCCTTACGCCATCATCACTGACAATGGTAGGCAGTTTGATTAGGAACTCTTTAGGCAATTCTGCATTCGCTTGAACATCAACTTATTCTTCTTCTCTCCAGCTCACCCTCAATCAAACGACTAGGTTGAGGCAGTCAACAAAATCATCAAAAGGTTATTGAAACGGCAACTCGACAATGCCAAAGGGGCCTGGCTGGAGAAGCTTCCGGAAGCTCTGTGGGCCATATGAACGTCCTACCGAACCTCCACCGGCGAAACTCCATTCTCTCTCGCCTTCGAATCGGAAGCCGTTGTCCCCATAGAGATCGGTGAGCCATCCTACCGAACGAAAAGTTTCTCTCCTAAGGCAAACGAGGTCACACTTGCCTTGAACTTGGATCTGGTGGAAGAGTGTCGAGCGCAGGCTAATCTTCGGAACGAGGCATACAAGCAGCGCGTCTCTCGGTACTACGACTCAAAGGTCAGACCCTGTTCCTTCAGAATCGGAGACTGGGTCATGCGCAAAGTCTCACTTGCGACCAAAAATCCAACGGAGGGAACCCTCAGACCTTCCTGGGAAGGACCCTACAAGGTCATCCACATCCTCAGATCCAGCACATACAGACTTTGGGATACTGAAGAGTTATTTTAAGTAAAGCCCCCTAGCCAACGGCATGGGAGAAAATGTAATCTTGCCTACGGCAATGTAAAATGAAAGGAGCTTATTTGTTCAACAATTCTGTCAAGTACGTACGTTAGCCTTCGGCGACTCAATTACTTAAACGATC